>JARQOD010000001.1:289596065-289761601 GCA_033576555.1 Oophaga sylvatica
ACCATGGTCCCCACCCATTTTGAAAAGTTTTCCCCTCCCATATACTAATGTGCCACAAACAGGAAGTTGATATCACCAACCATTCCCATTTTATTTAGGTGTATCCATATAAATGGGCCACCGTGTATATCAGAGGGAACCTATCACTTGATTCATGCTGCCAAACTATGATTCCAGACACGTTTTTTTTTCTCTGAAATGCTCAGGACTGAGGAGTTACATACCTTGTAGAGGGTTAGCTCTTATGATCAGTGGGGTACTCTTTCTCCTGGTTTTCCTGTAGAGTGTAAAATCTTATGTTCAGCGGGGGTCCTCCCTCTCCTGTAGAGTGTAAGATGCTATGATCAGTAGGATTCTCTCTGTCTCTCTCCTGTAGAGCGTAAGCTCTTATGGTCAGCTGCATCCGATTTCTCCTGTAGAGTGTAAGATCTTATAATCAGCAGGGTCCTCTCTCTCCTGTAGAATGTAAGCTCTTATGGTCAGCGGGGTCCAATTCAAAAGTTTTGGGAAAATTAAGCAAAGTTGGCGGATTTGAATTTCAAAAGATCCGCTCATAAAAAAGTTTGGATATGTCTTTTTCCTAATGAATTGAGATGTTCATGTATTTCCAGGTGGTCCTGCAGGCATGAGTGCTAAGAGAAGGTTTAGTTGCGGCAATCAGCAGTACCTCCTCCCGTCACAAAGAGCAGAACCTCCTCCTTTAAACCCCGTTAGACTAAAGTCGTTTGTACAAGCCAATATCGACAGGATCAGCTGACAGAATAATGTGTAATGTGGCCTCCTGACTCTGTCCTGACTGATGACGTTGGGGGAGAGAGGTATCTAGCACATCGGACTGCCAGTCTTGTATGTGGGAACTTAATTGCTACACTGCTCTCCACTGTTTATCTATAACGACAATGCTTTTAGTAGTGAGATTAACGGAGTCATAGATAAAATCCTAGTAACGTCATTAACGAGGGTTAAATTCATAACAAGGGAACAAGAGTTTTTAACTGGCCATACAGGATAGACCAAGGGTGAGAAGCTTCTTTTGGCAATGCTTTCTTTCAGGGGAACTCCCGCCGTGTTTGCTCAGCGAGAGTTTTGGTGCATGCTCTGCATATTTGGTGCTCTTTAGAGTGCCAATCAACATGCAGGGATTGTCTGCCACACACTGTAATGCCGAAGTCATCTTTGTTGTGGTATTACAGTGATTGGCTGGCCACACAGTGTCATCAGGTGTATAAGAGACCTGGCAATGCCATGCTCGTCACAGTCTGCTCCGAATTAGCGAGTGTAGGGAGAGCTGCTGCAGAGATGGGGTCAGATTTGGGGGTTTAGAAGGTAGCGTGGGTATACCATCAAAGAATACACAAATCCAGCTAAATCAACAGTCCTTCTAAGTAATAATTACGGGGTATATAGATTGAAGTGCTAGGTAGGCAGGGAGTGTATGTGCGTAAAAACATATCGGTTATGTTTAGGTAGCTGAGAAGAAACAGCAAAAACGGTAATACACCAGAGAGGCTGGAACCTATTGGATTGCAGTAACCTGAACTAACCACACAACTAGAGGTAGCTGTGGAGTGTTCCTACATTGATCCTAGACGCCTCGTCACAGCCTGAGAGATAACTACACCTAAAGGCAGAAAGATGAAAGCTATCTGCCCCGGAGCAGATCCCCAAAGAAAATAGGAAGCCCCCAAACATGTAATGGTGGTTAGACAAGAAGAAAGCACGGACACAGACAGAAAATAGAATGAGCAAACGTTGGGGCCCAATCTGTCTAGACAGAAAAGTACAGGAAAGAATTCTGACTGCAATCCAAAAAAAAAAAAACGTAAAAAATACCAACACTTCTGCTTGCCAAAAAACCTGAGATCACACGATTTCATCCACCTAAATCAGATCTCTGGTGTAACAAAACCAAGCCGCAGCCACTGAAAAAACAGGAAAAAGCAAATGAACAAATAACAGTGGCTACAGATAAACTGAGAGGAGCACAGGCCCCAGGAGGGGACCCAGCTGAACTCCAAAAGTGCAGAAAACTATGCAAAAAGCAAGCACAAAAAGAAAAGCAAAAATATCTTATCTTAAAACAGCAGACGCAGGCAAGACTCCAGCAAATTTCCAAATGAACCAGGAACCACAATTGAGACAAAAACAATTGATCACCGGCAACCATCATGGGAGGGAACCTCCCTTATATCAGTCCAGTCAGTGATCCCAGATTGCCATTCCTCGCTGGAAGGTTCAGTACTGTCTGTAACCACCAGAGGGAGCCTCTGCTCAGAAACCATCTCTAGCACATTCACAACACATATCAGTTCAAGACATGCACGCACTGTATGTGGATATATAGATCTCAGTAGCAGACAGGCATCGTATGTGGCATACTTCATTACATACATCAAGAGGGTCCATTCCATTACGGTCTGCTGATGCTGCCTATTACATATATTTATTGACTGTATATACACAACCCTAGGTTTCAGTGGGCAGCAATTTTTTTTTTTGCATCTTAATCCTGATTACTTTTTAACAAAACAATCCAGAACCCCTTTTTTCTCTATTTGCTTGTTGACACTGCAGAATACAGCCATATCCTTCTCATAGTACAGTATGAAAATGCAGCTATTTTAAATGGGTTTGCCCGTCCCAGGCACGACATCTGAGTGCGCAGAAAAATCTGCCACTTTTTGTGGTACTGTAGAATATTTTTGGAGTGTCTTATACAATTTTTTGACACCATTTTGCTGCCCAAAAAATATTTAGCTGCCCAAAAAATATTTAGCTACAGGGCAGATATTTAACACTGGGTTTTGTCTGCCACACGGATCGCATATCATTGCGCTCAAAATTTTGCCTTTTCAGGCCTCCATAGAATTTTTTTTGTTGTGTCATAGCTAGTGTTGAGCGATACGATACTGCAAATATCGGGTATCGGCCGATATTGGCTGTATCGGAATTCCGATTCCGAGTTCCGATATTTTCGTCATATTGGATACCGGAATGGGAATTGTCACTGTCACTGTCAGTGTCCGTCGGTCGGGTCTGTCAGGAGTCAGCGGCACTTACCCGGCAGAAGATCTCCGGCGGTCACATCCCGGGCTGCTTTAATGGCCGCCATCCTCTTCTCCCCGGCGGTCACATGCAGTATCTCGCGATAACTGCAGTGACTGCTGGGTAATCGCGGCCGTAAAGCAGTCCGATGACGTCACCGCCGGGGAAGCTGGTAAGCAGCTGTGCTGCGCCGGGATGACAGGCTCTGCCTGTCATTCCGATGTAGCAGAGCTGGATCGTCGTGGGACAATCGTTACTATGGACTGCGTCGGACAGGTGGTATACTGTTGGTTTGTTTTTTTTATTTTTTTACAGGAGATCGATGGCGTCGCAGGAATGAGAGAGTAATAAAAAAAATGAAAACTGTGTTGTCTCTTTTATTTCATTAAAAGACTTTTTTCTTGCTGTGTCTTTTTTTAAAACATTTAATAACTTTGGGATTAATAATGGATCGGTGTCTTATTGACACCTCTCCATTATTAACCGGGCTTATTGTCACCGTGCAATCAACGGTGACAATAACCCCTTATTACCCCGCTTGCCACCGCTACAGGGCAAGTGGGAAGAGCCGGGTAAAGGTGCACACAATTGGCCACATCTTTTGATTTCCAAATGTGCGGCTGCTGTCTAGCCTGTATTACTTGGCTGTTAAAAGGGACCCAAAATCCATGGGCCTTTGGGACAGTCCTTTTAATACCAGGCCGCTGCAGTCTGCATTTTACTTGGCTGGTTAACAAAAATAGGGGGGATCCCCATGCGTTTTTTTTCGAGGGGATTCCCTATTTTTGTTAACCAGCCAAGCTAAGCAGACTGCTGTGGCCTGGTATTATCAGGCTTGCAAGGTCCATGGATTTGGATCCTTACCAGCCTGAAAATCCAGGCCTCAGCGGTCTGCTTCATCTGGCTGGTTAACAAAAATAGGGGGGACCCCACGCCATTTTTTTTTCGAAGGGAACCCCTATTTTTGTTAATCAGTTCCCTCTGACGTCACTGATGGTGTCCCTGGCTGACCTGAAGTGAAAGTGGAAAGCAATCAATTAAGCTTTCCACTTCCTCTCCTGTCAGCCAGGAGAGGAACTCATTCATTTGGGGGTTTACTGTGAGGCTGCAGCATAAGCTGCGGTCCCTGCAGTAAACATTAACCCTTTCTGAAGGATTACACCGTGGGACCTGACTGTGCATCGGATTGGTAAGAATAATTTTGCTTTATTATTTTATTTTTATTACAGGAAATGGTTTTAGCAGGTAAATAAAATATGGTCAAAAACTGTGTGATTATTTCATTAAACTTCTTTTTTATTAAAGTGTGTGTGTTTGATTTTTCTTTCATACAATAGGATTAATAATTGATAGTTGTCTAATTGACAGCTCTCAATTATTAACCTGGCTTAAAGTGACCTTTCAATTGCAAGGTCATTTTAACCCCTTATTAACCCATTCGCCACCACTACAGGGCAATGGGAATAGACGGGCAAAGTGCCAGAAAGGGCAAATCTAATTAGAGATTTGCCCTTTCTGGGGTGTCTGGGGGCAGATGTTAGTAGCCGGGGGGGGGCAAAAATAATGGTCCCTCTCTGGGCTATTATTATCTGCCCCCACTCACTGGCTTTGTCTGTCTGGTTGCGAAAATAGGGCGGGAGCCCACGCATTTTTTTTCAGCAATTTTACACCTCATATATATATATATACATGTCATTGAGTTTGTGACACATATATATATATATATTTATAGTTCATACACTTCTACATAGTATAATAGCCGCTAATTCAATTGCCGGCTTTTGTGAAAATGCAGAACCCGACATGAAATGACACTTGGTGTACATAGGGTTAACCATGTCATTTGCTATCTGATTTGCACAAACAATTAAATCAGTCTATGTGTGCAAAATTTCACACCTGTAGGGGTTAATTAAAGGTGTAAATTCGTAGCAAAAAAGTCCGTTTTTTTTACAACGAATTTACACCTTTAATTAACCCCTACAGGTGTGAAATTTTGCAAACATAGACTGATTTAATTGTTTGTGCAAATCAGATAGCAAACGACATGAAAAGACATGGTTAACCCTATGTACACCAAGTGTCATTTCATGTCGGGTGCTTCTGTCTTTTCACTGAAGCCGGCTTTACCAGGCAATTGAATCAGAGGATATTTTACTATGTAGAAGTGTATAAACTATACATATATGTATATATATATGTCACAATGACATGTATATATATATGTATTCTATGTGTGTATATTTAGTGTTTACAAGGAAAGAATGGGGTTTTTTTAGTTCCGATATTTTGTTCCCATAGACTTACATGGGACTTCCGGTATCGGTATCGGGTATCGCCGATATTTTAATGGTATCGGCGATACCATTCCAATTCCGATACTTAGGGATATCGGAAAGTATCGCTCAACTCTAGTCATAGCCTACTTATTGACACAATTTTGCTGGCCAAAAAAAAAATATAGGGCAGATATTTGAAAATGGGCTATCTTCGTTAGACATCTATCTGTGGGCTACAAATTGTGGTATTTTAGGGCTACATTCCCCTTTTTTTGCTGTGTTTTACCCTAGTTCAATAGACTATTTTGGGTTAAAAAATAAAAAAATACAGGCCACATATTGAAGAGTGTGGTATCGCCGTCAGATGCCTGATCTATCTGTGGGCTAAAATTGTGGAATTTCAGGGCTACATTCCACTGTATTTGCTGTTTGTTACCCTATTTCTATGCACTATTTTGGGGTAACAAATTTACAAATACAGACCACATATTTAACAGTCCGGTATCGCCATCAGACGCCTGATCAATCTGTGGGCTACAAATTGTGGCATTTCAGGGCTACATTCCACAGTATTTGCTGTCTGTTACCCTATTTCTATACACTATTTTGGGCTAAAAAAAACAGGCCACATATTGAACAGTGTGATATCTCTGTCAGACGCCTGATATATCTGTGGGTTACAAATTGTGGCATTTCAGGGCTACATTCCACTGTGTTTGCTGTCTGTTACCCTATTTCTATACACTATTTTAGTGGAAAAAATGTAAAAAACTAAGCCACATATTGAAAAGTGTGATATCTCTGTCAGACGACTGATCTATCTGTGGGCTACAAATTGTGTCATTTCAGGGTTACATTCCACTGTATTTGCTGTCTGTTACCCCATTTTGGGTAAAAAATGTACAAATACAGGCCACATATTCAAGTCTCCATCTGACACCAGATTTATCTGAGGGCTACAAATTGTAGCATTTCAGGCCTACATTAACCTTTTTTGCTGAGTCTTACACTAGTTCTCTAGACTGTTTTGGGGTAAAAAATAAAAAAATAGGCCACATATTGAACAGTGTGATATCTCTGTCAGATGCCTGATTTATCTGTGGGCTACAAATTGTGGAATTTCAGGGCTACATTCCACTGTATTTGCTGTCTGTTATCCTGTTTCTATACACTATTTTGGGAGAAAAAAACTAAAAAAACCAGGCCCCATATTGAACAGTGTGGTTTCTCTGTGAGGCGCCCAATCTATCTGTGGGCTGCAAATTGTGTCATTTCAGGGCTACATTCCACTGTATTTGCTGTTACCCTATTTCTATACACTATTTTGGGGTAAAAAATTTACAAATACAGGCCACATATTTAACAGTGTGGTATTTCTGTCAGACGCCAGATCTATCTGTGGGCTACAAATTGTTGCATTTCAGGTCTCCATTCCACAGTTTTTGCTGTGTCTTACCCTAGTTATTGACACAAGTTTGCTAAAAAAAGAAATTACAATCCAGATTTTGAAAGTGCGTTATTCCCACACGCAGATCACATCTAAGTTTGCTCTTAATTCAGCCTTTTGTAGTGAACATGGAAAATATTGTACTCCATTTAAAATGGGAAAGGCGCGTGGCAAGGGACAGGGAAGTGGACATGATGGTGATGGTGCATGCAGAGGCAGAGGCCGTGGGCAAACTGAACTTGTGCCTCAACAAACACCCACATCTTCTAGCAACAGATTCCTGTCTGAATACATAGTGGACTGCAGAACAGCACTCTTGAAACCGGAGCAGTGTGAAAAGTTAGTTGGTTGGATAGCGGATAATACTTCAAGTTACTTTGCTACCACCACCAGCACCCTGGCTTCCACACGGTCAAGGCTGAGTAGCCGTTAGTTTGGACCGCATATTCTTCACCCTGATCCTCCTTCCTCCTGCCATGCTGAGTGCCCAGAGACAACTGATCCCACACTTGGACACTTCGAAGAGCTATTCACTTTTCCATTTATAAATTCGGGCCTCTCGCCTGGTCCACTTGAAGCGGGGCAAAATGAGATTGCATGTAGTGATGCCCAAATATTGGAGCAGCCACATTCACACGAAGGCGAAGGTTGGAATGTGTCACAAGAGGTGGGCGAAGATGAGACACAATTGCCAGAAAGTCAGGAGGAGGAACAGGGTGCGGAAGTGGAAGAGGAGGTGGTGGATGACATAGTAACTGACCCAACCTGGCAGGAGGACATGCAGAGCGAGGACAGCAGCACACAGGGGGAGGGAGGCATAGTACCACAACAGGCAGGAAGAAGCAGTGTGGTGGCCACAGACAGAAGGCAGGCAACTGTTCCTCGTAACACCAACACAACGGAAGTTGGCAGTACAACTGTTAGGTCTGCACGAGTCTGGTCATTTTTTAAAGACTCTGCCGATAACCCCAAACAGGCCATTTGCACCACCTGCCATACCCGCTTCAGCATGGGTAGCAAAACTACCAGCCTCACCACCACCAGCATGATAAGGCACATGGCAGCAAAGCACCCGACTTTGTGGGCAGAACCTAAGGGTCCAGGAACACTGTCTGCGGGTGACACCACTGCTTCCTCCACTGGTGTGCGTGGAAGCCAATCTCCTGTCCATGGTGCCTGCGAAGATGCCTCCTGCCCTGCACCTGTCGTTGCTCTTACTCAACTACCACCATCATCAAGCACGTCCACGTCCTTGTCCAAGCGCAGCCTTCAGTTGTCCATACCACAGTCATTGGAACGCAAGTGGAAATACCCAGCCAACGCCCCACAGGCCACAGTACTAAATTCACACATTTCTGGTCTGCTTGCACTCGAAATGTTGCCTTTTAGGCTTGTGGAGACTGAAGCTTTCCACAACCTGATGGCGGCAGCCGTCCCAAGGTACTCTGTCCCCAGCCACCACTATTTCTCCCAGTGTGCCATCCCGGCACTACACAAGCATGTGTTCCACAACATTACCCATGCCCTCAACAATGCAGTTACTGCGAAAGTACACTTAACCACGGACACATGGACAAATGCTTCTGGGCAGGAACAGTATATCTCGCTGATGGCACACTGGTTAACACAGTGGAAGCCGGGACCCAGTCGGACCTTCGGATGGAACACGTCCTACCAACGCAGAGGATTGCGGACCCTAGGTCAATTAGGGTTGCCTCACAGTCTACAGCTCCTGCACGTCACCCTCCTCCTCTTCAGCCTGCATCTCCGAAATGACCACATCAGTCCCAAGCTGGAAGCACTGCAGCATTCCCACAGCCAAGTGGCAACAGGCAGTGCTGAAGCTAATAAGCTTAGGTGACAAACCGCACAATGCTGAAGAGTTGTGGACAGCTCTGAGCAGGCAGATCTGTGGCTGACACCGCTGAACCTACAGCCAGGCATGGTCGTGTGTGACAATTGACAGAATCTGGTGGTGGCTCTCAGGTGAGGTGAGCTCACACATGTACTATACCCTGCCCATGTGCTTAAACTTGTGGTTCAGTGGTTTCTCAAAACCTACCCTGAGCTGCCGGATCTGCTTGTGAAAGTAGGCCGCCTGTGTGCCCATTTTAGAAAGTCAGCTACAGCTTCAGCCATCCTTTCTGTGCTTCAGCAGCATTTGAAGCTTCCGGCTCACCAACTGGTGTGTGATATCCCCACATGTTGGAACTCTACACTGCATATGTTGGAAAGGAATTGTGAGCAGAAGAGGGCAGTTGTTGACTACCAGCATCAACAAGGCCGTCGGAATTCAGTTCAGACTCCACACATAAGACCTCAAGAGTGGACATGGATGTCAGACATATGTACCATCCTACAAAACTTTGAGGAGTCCACCAAGATGGTGAGTGGTGATGATGCCATAATTAGCATCACCATCCCACTTCTCTGTATTCTGAAAAGCACTCTGCTCACAATGAAAGAGGATGCATTGCAGGCGAGGCACGATGAGATGGAGCAAGGAACTATTTAGAGTGATTACACACAGCCCAGCCTCTGTCATCCCAACATGGATTGGTTGACAATGAGTAAGAGGAGGAGGAAGAACTGGAGCTACTTTCATGCGCTATAGACCGTACTACAAGCACAACTGTCATACCGTCTGTTCACTGTGGATGGTCTGAGGACAGGGAGGAGGAGGAGGAAGACAGCATGGTCAGTCATCCTGTTGGTGAGGACACGGAAGTCTTGCCAGTTATCAGTCTGGCACCCATGGCAGACTTTATGTTGTGCTGCCTTTCCCGTGACCCACGCATTATCAAAATTTGTGCTGACACTCATTACTGCTTGGTGACACTTATAGACCCATGCTACAAGGAGAATTTTCAATCTCTTCTTCCAGAGTCACATATGTGTACTAAAATGTTGCAGTACCAGAGGGCCATTGTTGCGGAATTATTAAAAAAATTCCAATCTGAAAACGCTGGCAGCAGAGGTCACAGTTCTTTCGACAACCAAGGAGTAGAGGCAAGAGAGACACAAGTCCAATCCAGCAGAGGCAGGGTAACACTGGCAAAGTTCTGGGACACTTTTCTCAGATCCTCTCATTACCCTGGCCCAGAGTCGCCGGGGTACTGTCACAAGGACTGGAAAGTTTGGGAAGATTTTGAAGGAGTACCTTGTTGACTGTACCAACTTTCTCCGTGATTCCTCTGTGCCTTTTAATTATTGGGTATCCAAGCTGGACACATGTCCACCACTGGGTCTTTAGCCTCAACACTGCAATTGTCCACCGCTGGGTCCATAGCCTCAACACTGCAATTGTCCACTGCAGGTTCTTTATCCTCAACACTGCAATTGTCCACTGCCGGGTCTTCAGCCTCAACACTGCAATTGTCCACCACTGGGTCTTTAGCCTCAACACTGCAATTGTCCACCGCTGGGTCTTTAGCCTCCACACTTGAATTGTCCACCGCTGGGTCTTTAGCCTCAACACTGCAATTGTCCACTACAGGGTCTTTAGCCTCAACACTGCAATTGTCCACTACAGGGTCTTTAGCTTCAACACTGCAATTGTCCACTGAAGGTTATTTTGGCTCAACACTGCAATGCTCCACTGCTGGGAGTTTTCTCAACTCTGCAATGCTACCATAAAGGTTTTTCAGCCTCAACACTGCAGTGCTACACTGCTGGGTCTTCAGCCTCAACACTGCAATTGTCCACCTCTGGGTCTTTAGCCTCAACACAGCAATTGTCCACTGCATTTTCTTCAGCATCAAAACGGAAATTATCTACTGCAGGTTTTCTAGACTCAACACTGACATTCTCCACCGCCGGGTCTTCATCCTCAACACTGACATTTTCCAATGCAGGTTCTTCAGGCTCAACAATTCACTGCATAGCTAAACAATATGGGAGTACCAAATTAATAGGAACAATGCTTTCTGGTGGCCATCCAGTATGTGGGTTCAAAGGCTTATTGGGGTGTGTGTTATTTTGGTGCAGGGCAGGCCTTGCATTCAATGCATAAGCAAACAGTATGGCAGTACCAAATGCAAAAAATGTGAACTTGGTTTTCATGTGGCCATCCAGTACGTGGATTCAAAGACTTATTGTGGTGCGTGTTACTTTGGTGCTGGGCAGGCCTTGTATTCAATGCCTAGGCTAACAGTATGGCAGTACCAAATGGAAAAAAGGGAACTTTGGTTTCATGTGGCCTTCCATGACGTCTGTTCCAAGTGTTATTGTGGTGCATGTTACTTTGGTGCAGGGCAGGCCTTGCATTCAATGCATAAGTAAACAGTATGGCATGTACCAAATGCAAAAAATGTGAACTTGGTTTTCATGTGGCTATCCAGTACGTGGGTTTAAAGGCTTATTGGGGTGCGTGTTACTTTGGTGCAGGCCAGGCCTTGCATTCAATGCCTAGGCTAACAGTATGGCAGTACCAAATGGAAAAAATGTGAACTTTGGTTTCATGTGGCCATCCAGGACATCTGTTCCAAGTGCTGTTGTGGTGCAATGCATAGGCTAACACTATGGGAGACCCATTTTCTTATAATTGGAACACTTTTTCATGATGCCCTCTTGTACGTCTCGTCAAAGAGGTATGGGGTTGCATCCTAATTTTTGGCAGTCTAGCCACTCACTGCATAGGCAATAACAGTATAAGAGACCCACTGTTTAATAATGGGAACAAAGTATAGCCAGCTGTTGGCCCTTTAAGAAGATTAATGCCTCCTGATGCCCCTATAAAAATAAGCTTTGTGACTTTCAGAGTCCTTCCTTCATAAATGAAACAGGATGTGTCTGATGATGTGTCACACACCACATGGCCAGTTAAGGTTGTTAAATGTTAAAATGACATTTCCCAGTGAATGCATTTGCATTGGTTGAAAGCAATGCTAAAGTTGAAAAACGCATCAAAACCGCTATGTGTGAACATAGCCCTACTGGTGGAGGTATATTTTTGGGGGGGTTATTTCTTTTGCCTTACATACAAATTATTACCCTGAAAAGGATGTTCCTTAACATATTTCCCTGGAAAATCCATTTTGGTTTAGTTTTGTATGTTTTACTGTGCGCCTGTAAAAGTGGCTCATACTCTAACAACTTTGGTCACAGCAGTGACCTAGGAGTCAGAAATGTTTCCAGGGGTCTATCCAATGATGTTCTCGTGTCATTTGAGCACTGTTCCCATCGATTATAGAAGTTTCTAGACCCTAAAAGGACCTCCGGGGGGGATTGTGGCAAAAATGCTCAGTTTTCCCATAGACTTACATTGGGCTCGTTGCTCGGGTCGAGTACCCGACTATTCCAATTTGCTCGACCCGAACAACGAGCACCCAAGCATTTTAATACTCGCATATCACTAGAAAGGATCCAAGCACTATCCATTGTCATTGCATTATTTTCAAATTGGCCTAAATGATCAGGCATCTTCAGGGGCATTGATGCAAATGTATTCATTGGTATTATTTTTTATTGTTCATCTGGGGATAGAAGCAATATCTGTAGTGTACCTCATTTGTTTATCCTTTTATTATTGTGTATTTTAAATTGATTATATGTTGTTGATTTTATTACTATAAGTCTTGTACCTGTCTCTACAGTTTGATGTTTTATCTCCAGTTAAGGAACCAGCAGGAATTGAACCATAAGATCCTGGTTGTGACATATTTGGGATTTAGGACTGACCTGGAGGGAATATGTTCATTTAGCCCTGTGTTAACACAATGTAGTTGATATTTATTATGTTACAGAATGGAATCTCAAATGATGAAGTCATAAAATAAAAGTTTACATTTCTGAATTTTCAGGTACTGTGTAGGTTTTCTGACTATGCTTACCAGAGGGCACACATTTAGCTGTCAAAAAATATCCCCTTGAAAGCAGAAAATATTAAAAGTGACAGAATTATACTACACAGTTAAAGACATATGTATTGACATTGCCTTGGGAGCAAACCCTGTCCGTAAATCACCCAGCTGTATTTCTACAGTATAGATTTCAAATCCACAAGGGGATAAAATTAATCTTTCTTTACTTCCTACCAATGAAACAAAAAAAGTTTAAAAAAACTATAAAACGGACACTCTATGAAAGATCCAGGATTATATGACACTGATTTATAAGGTTCTTAAGGCTTTAGAGTATGTGGACACGTTGCAGAATTTTCTGCACAGAATCTGCACCTCTTGGCAGAAAACTCAGATTCGGATTTCATGAGTTTTGATGCGGATTTTCAAGCGGATTTGTATGCGTTTTTGTAAAGATAGATTTGGGATAGATAGATAGATAAATACCTAGATATAGCTATAGATAGATAAATAGATATATCTATAGATAGATACATAGATAATGCCACGGGGCAGTAGTGCGAAAACAGGGGATGAGGAACCTGGGCCCCTGAACTGCCCTCAGGCTAAGGGGGTGCCATGGCTTTCCTTAACTTGGGGGTACCCTTGAAGGTAGGGAGGCCCAAGTCACCACCTGTCCCTATCTCCTGTTTAGCCCTGAGGTAAACCCCCAACCCCCTCCCCAGGAGGTGAGACAGGGAATAAAGTGAACTGCACCAATATAACAAAAGGAAAGAAAAGACAGACACCTAGGGGACAAGGCAACTAAAAAAATAAAACTTAGCTTTCTCTGCTGCAATGCACCGCACAGCAGAGTAAGACACCAGATCGCAGTATACAGCGTCAGCACCAGAAAAGCTCCTGACTCCAGCTTGGTTGGTCTCCAAACAGGAAGTGTATCACCAACAGCCAGCTGATGCATCAGGTGACCTTTTAAAGGATAGTGGGAGTGGTCACCACCTGCATCAGCAAACTTAGCAGCAATGTAATTACACCAGTGGCCACCAGGGGAAAAAACAGACATTAACCCCCGATGGCCTGAAAGGAAAAAAGTTTTAATATGAAACGCAAAATCTGCCACAGATCCAGAAATGGATCGTGACAGTACCCCCCTTTCAATGAGGGGCCTCTGGACCCTCAACACCGCACCTCACCAGCAAACAACCTACGGTGAGGACGCCTCGATCCACCAGAGTTCACCCCGACTGACTCTCTTGATTATGACAAATGTGGACTGATGGAAGTGACAATAACGTATGCTCCGGAGGTGCCACAAATCTCCAGAGCGCCGACCTGGGAAATGAGTTGTGTACGAGCATTACTGGGGTAACTCCAGTGGGTAAGTCCCCGGGCCAAGAATGGTCGACACCTGATACGCCCAATCACCCCAGAACTCCAGGCCCCAGCAGCACACTTCCACCAGATGTTTTTGGTGGACATCCATATGTACTCACACACAGGTCCGGACCTGAACATTTATTGCCATGCGTACGTTTGCCACAAGATGATGAACTCTTCGAGGAACCGACAACAGAGGCGTCCCCCTGTGTCACCACACTCACACCCCCACAATGCTCAGAGGGAACCACCACCCTCCCCTGACCCTCCTCCCAAGAGGACTCCGACACTCAGGGTTAGCTTGTGGTGAGGGTTGAGACTTGACCCTACTTCCTGGCAGCACCTCTGCTGCCCCACTGGAGAAGAAGGGGATGGTTGTAGTAAGACGGCAAAGACAGTAGCCCCCGGGCAACAGTCCTCACACGACTGATCACAGCTGACTACTTCCCTGGACAGCCAATCTATGACCGGGTTGTGTTTTTTCAATCAAGGGAGGCCTAAGATGATCGGAGTTGGCATACCATCCAAGACGTAGCACAACAAGGACTCTTCATGACTAGTCCCTATACGCAGGTGTATATCATCTACGACTTGGGTCACCTTCCCCTGGCTGAGTGGGACAGAGTCAATGGCCTGGACGCTTAGCGGTTTTGTTAGTGTCCTACTCCTCAGGCCATGAGTTTGAACAAAGTGAGCATCCACCAGATTGACACCTGCTCCACTGTCCGCAAGCACTGGTATACCCTCAGTTACCCCACCAACCACCACTTCAGCAGACAGGGCACACTGAGGGGAAAAAATGGAGGAAATATACACTCCCTGGTCACCTCCCTCCGCGTGACCAGGGAGACGCGGCCTATTAGATGGTGTAGATACTTTGGTGCGAGCTGGGCAGACCCCGATAAAATGACCAGTCTGCCCACAGAAGAAACATGCCCCCACACTATGGCGAACTGCAGGCAACCCCGTTAGGGAACCAACTCTTCCCACCTGCATGGGTTCATCTGCCTGCATCGGTATGTCCTCCTCCCTAGCAAGGACAACAAGGGGCAGATTTGGTGTATGCCTCTTTCTGAGGCGTCTATCCACCCAGATGGCAAGGGACATGGCGGACCTCTGTTTTGTTTTGGTAGCTGAGGAGAGCAGGCAAAATCGGCAATACACCAGAGAGGATGGAATCTACTGGATTGCAGTACCCTGACTAACCACCACAACTAAAGGCAGCCGTGGAGCGTTCCTACGTTGATCCTAGACGCCTCGTCACAGCCTGAGAGGTTAACTACACCTAAAGAAAGAAAGAGGAAAGCTATCTGCCCCGGAGCAGATCCCCAAAGAACATAGGAAGCCCCCAAACATGTAATGGCGGTTAGACAAGAGGAAATACAAACACAGACAGAAAATAGTATGAGCAAACGCTGGGGCCCAATCTGCCTAGACAGAAAAGGATAGGAAGGATACTTACTGCAATTCCAAAAAACCCTAAAAAAAAGCCAACGCTACTAATTGCAAAAACACCTGAGATCACACGACCTCTACCACCTAAATTAGTTCTCTGGTGTAACAAAACTAAGCCGCAGCCACAGAAAAAACTGGAAAAGGCAAATGAACAAACAACAGTGGCTCCAGAGGAACCGAGAGGAGACCAAGCCCCCCGGGGAGGGGAACCTGGCCAACCTCACAGAAATGCAAAGAAAAACGCAAATGGCAAGCACAAAAACAAAAAACAGAAAATATCTTATCTGAGAGCAGGAGAAGAGGCAAGACTCAGCAAGCTTCCAAGAGAACCAGGAAACAACATTGAGACAAGAACAATTGATCACCGGCAACCATGATGGGGGGAAACCTCCCTTATATCCAGCCAGTCTGTAATTCCTGATTGCCAATCCTCACTGAATGGTTCAGTACTGTCTGTAACCACCAGAGGGAGCCTCTGCTCAGAATTCATTTCTAAAACATTCATAACAGGCCTCCAACGACCTGGGGGCAGCGTACTGCACCATAGTATCCTGCAACCTTGGGACAGTGTTGTGAATGTGTTAGAAATGAATTCTGAGCAGAAGCTCCCTCTGGTGGTTACAAACAGTACTGAACCATTCAATGAGGATTGGCAATCAGGAGTTACGGACTGGTCTAATATAAGGGAGGTTCCCTCCCATCATGGTTGCCGGTGATCAATTGTTCTTGTCTCAACTGTGGTTCCTGGTTCACTTGGAAGCTTGCTGAGTCTTGCCTCTTCTCCTGCTCTCAGATAAGATATTTTCTGTTTTTTGTTTTTGTGCTTACCATTTGCATATTTCTCTGCATTTCTGTGATGTTAGCCAGATTGGGCCCCCACGTTTGCTCATACTATTTTCTGCCTGTGTCTGTATTTCCTCTTGTCTAACCGCCATTACATGTTTGGGGGCTTCCTATGTTCTTTGGGGATCTGCTCCGGGGCAGATAGCTTTCCTCTTTCTATCTTTAGGTGTAGTTAACCTCTCAGGCTGTGACGAGGCGTCTAGGACCAACGTAGGAACGCTTCACGGCTGCCTTTAGTTGTGGTGGTTAGTCAGGGTACTGCAATCCAGTAGATTCCAACCTCTCTGGTGTTTTGCCGTTTTTGCCTGCTCTCCTCAGTTACCAAATCATAACAGTATCACCGGCCAAACTGAAAATTATATGGTACTCAACAGAAGGGAAAAATAGTCAAATAAAAAAGGAAATTGTCAGAAATTTTTTTTTTTTTCTCTTTTTGTTGCATTTTTTCCCTCTTTTTCTCTGGGTGCTGAGGAGGATTTTTTTTTTCTCTCAATGGAGTTGCACAGTTGTCTGGCCGTGTGGATCAGCTTGCCACTGAAGTTCGGAGTATTGCTACCTATCTTGCAGGGTTGCAGGTTGTGGAACCTAGGATCCCCATGCCAGATTTATTTTTGGGGGATCGAGCTAAATTTCTGAATTTCAAAAATAACTGTAAGTTGTTTTTTGCCTTAAAACCTAAGTCCCCAGGGACGCAGCACAGCAGGTTCAAATTGTCATCTCTCTCCTGCGCAGCGATCCTCAGGATTGGGCTTTTTCCCTGACACCTGGGGACCCTGTTTTGAGTAATGTTGATGCATTTTTTCTGGCTCTGGGGTTATTGTACGATGAACCTAATGTCACTGATCAAGCTGAAAAAACCTTGTTGGCATTAAATCAGGGCTTGAGGACGCTGAGTTGTACTGTCAGAAATTCCGAAAGTGGGCAGTCCTGACCAAATGGAATGATGATGCTTTGGCAGCCCTTTTTCAGAAGGGTCTGTCAGAGAATGTAAAAGATGTTATGGTGGGATTCCCTGCTCCCTCTGGTCTCAATGATTCTATGTCATTAGCGATTCAAATTGACAGACGTTTGCGTGAGCGTAGAGGTATGCGTGGAATAGTGTTGCCTTGTGAACCAGCTTCTGAATCCATGCAGTGTGATAGAGTGGCTTCTGGGGCACAGCGTCATGAGTTTCGAAAGCGCAATGGGTTATGTTTCTACTGTGGTGACGCCTCTCATGCTATTTCAGTCTGCCCTAAGCGGGGAAGACGTTTTGCACGCTCAGTTGTTTTGGGTAGTGTTCAGACTAAATTTCTCTTGACTGTTACCCTGATTTGCTCCCTGTCCACATTTTCTGCTCAGGCTTTTGTTGATTCGGGAGCAGCTATTAACCTGATGGAGTTTGATTTTGCTAAACATTGTGGGTTTCCCTTGATACCCCTACGGAAGTCTATTCCCCTACTGGGGATTGATTCTACCCCTTTGGCTGAGAATAAACCCCAGCTCTCTACTCAGGTGATAATGAGAGTTGAACCTGATCATCAGGAGAGTGCAAATTTTTGGTGCTGTATAATCTGCATGACATTATTGTACTAGGTTTCCCTTGGTTACAGTCTCATAATCCTGTTTTGGATTGGAAATCTGTGTCTGTAACCAGTTGGGGCTGCCAATGTGTTAATGCCAACACTCCTGTTTTTCTGCCTCTCCCCAGGCTCAGGATGTTCCTGACTTTTTGACTGATTTTTCTGATGTGTTTAGCGAAAGTAAATCTGCATCCTTGCCCCCCATAGGAGCTATGACTGCACTATTGAATTAGTGCCTGGTAGTAAATTCCCTAAAGGTCGCCTTTTTAACTTGTCTGTACCTGAACATGAAGCTATGCGGTCTTATATCAAGGAGTCATTGGAGAAGGGTCATATCAGACCATCCTCTTCACCCTTGGGTGCCGGTTTTTTCTTTGTGGCCAAAAAGGATGGTTCATTAAGGCCGTGTATTGATTATCGTCTCTTGAACAATATCACTGTGAAATATCAATATCCGTTACCCTTGATTTCTGACCTGTTTTCCAGGGTGAAAAGTGCTACTTGGTTTACCAAGCTTGACCTCAGGGGGGTGTATAACCTTATTCACATTAAGCACGGGGATGAATGGAAGACGGCGTTTAATACCCCAGAGGGGCATTTTGAGTACCTAGTGATGCCCTTTGGGCTCACTAATGCTCCTTCCGTCTTCCAGTCCTTCATGAATGACATTTTCAGGGATTTTGTGGATAAATTTCTGATTGTTTATTTGGATGATATCTTGATTTTTTCCAATGACTGAGACTCTCATGTGAAACATGTTCGGACTGTGTTCCTGATTTTGAGAGAGAATGCTCTGTATGTGAAGGGATCAAAGCGTCTTTTTGGCGTACAGAGGATCTCATTTCTGGGATTCATTTTGTCCCCATCTGTTATTGAAATGGACCCGGTCAAGGTTCAGGCCATCTGTGATTGAGTCCAACCTACGTCATTAAAGGCTCTTCAGAGATTCTTGGGTTTTGCCAATTTTTATCTTAAATTTATTGGTAATTTCTCTGTTATTGTTAAACCATTGACTGATTTGACCAAAAAGGGTTCTGATGTGGTGAATTGGCCTCCTGAGGCAGTCTCTGCGTTTCAGGAACTTAAGCAGAGATTCACTTCTTCTCCTGTTCTACGGCAGCCTGATGTTTCTCTGCCATTTCAGGTGGAGGTTGATGCCTCTGAAATTGGGGCAGGTGCCGTTTTGTCCCAAAGAGATCCTGAGACCTCTAAAAGTAACCCTTGTGCCTTTTTGTCTCGAAAATTTTCTCCAACTGAACGTAATTATGACGTGGGTAATCGGGAGTTATTGGCCATGAAGTGGGCTTTTGAAGAGTGGAGACATTGGCTGGAAGGAGCCAAACATCAGGTGGTGGTCCTCACGGACCATAAGAATCTGGTTTATCTGGAATCAGCCAAGCGACTTAATCCTAGACAGGCCAGGTGGGCCTTGTTTTTCACACGTTTTAATTTTGTGGTTTCCTTTCTTCCTGGCACTAAGAATGTTAAGGCGGATGCCCTCTCGAGGAGTTTCCTTGCGGACTCTCCTGAGTTATCTGATCCTGCTGTTATTTTGAAAGAGGGTGTAGTTCTTTCCGCCATTTCGCCCAATTTGAGACTGGCTCTGGAAGGGTGTCAGGAGGATAAACCCGAGCGCTGCCCTATTGGGAAATTGTTTGTCCCAGACCGGTGGAAAAAGAGTGTGATGTCTGAGATTCATTGTTCCGCGTTGGCCGGTCATCCCGAAATTTTTGGTACCAGAGACTTGGTTAGTCGGTCCTTTTGGTGGCCTACTTTGTCTCGTGACGTCAGGGAATTTGTGCAGTCCTGCGGGACTTGCTCTCGCTCCAAGCCTTGCTCTCGCTTTAGTGGTTTGTTGATGCCATTGCCTGTGCCCAAGAGACCATGGACCCATATCTCTATGGATTTCATTTCTGACCTCCCTGTTTCTCAGAGAATGACCGTTATCTGGGTGATTTGTGATAGGTTTTCCAAAATGATACATCTTGTGCCATTACCTAAGTTGCCTTCCTCCTCCGAATTGGTACCTTTGTTCCTTCAGCACGTGGTTCGGTTACACGGCATTCCTGAGAACATTGTGTCTGACAGAGGAGACCAGTTTGTTTCCAGATTTTGGAGGACTTTTTGTTCTAAACTTGGTGTTCAATTGTCTTTCTCCTCGGCTTTTCATCCTCAGACCAATGGACAAACTGAGAGAACAAACCAGACATTGGAGACTTATCTGAGATGCTTTGTGTCTGCTGATCAAGATGACTGGGTCTCTTTTTTGCCTTTGGCTGAGTTTGCTCTTAATAATAGGGTTAGCTCTGCCACTTTGATGTCTCCATTTTTCTGCAATTTTGGGTTTCACCCTCGATTTTCTTCGGGACAGACGGAGGCTTCTGTCTGTCCAGGTGTTGACTCTGTTGTGGAGCGTATGCAGCAGATTTGGGACCAGGTAGTGGAGAGGTTGTCCCTCTCTCAGGAGAGGGCCCAGCGGTTTGCCTGACTGATGGTCCTCGGTTTGAAGTGGGGACTTGGTCTGGTTGTCCTCAAGAAATATCCCTATGAGAGTTGCATCTCCTAAGTTTAAGCCTAGGTTCATTGGACCTTATAAGATCATGGAGATTCTTAATCCTGTTTCCTTTCGTTTACTTCTTCCAGGGACATTTAAGATCCATTACGTGTTCCACAAGTCCTTATTGAAGAGGTTTGTCGAGCCAGTGGTTCCTATGGCTGCGCCTCCTGACCCTGTTTTGGTTTAGGGCAATCTGAAGTATGTGGTTGAGAAAATATTGGATTCTCGTTTTTCTAGACGGAAACTCCAGTATTTGGTTAAGTGGAGAGGTTATGGTCAGGAGGACAATTCTTGGGTGTTTGCTTCGGACATCCATGCTAGGAGACTGATCCGTGCGTATCACAGAGCTCATCCTGACTGATCTGGTTGCACAAATGAGGGTTCGGTGACCCCTCCTCAAGGGGGGGGTACTGTTGTGAATGTGTTAAAAATGAATTCTGAGCAGAAGCTCCCTCTGGTGGTTACAAACAGTACTGAACCATTCAATGAGGATTGGCAATCAGGAGTTACGGACTGGTCTTATATAAGGGAGGTTCCCTCCCATCATGGTTGCCGGTGATCAATTGTTCTTGTCTCAACTGTGGTTCCTGGTTCACTTGGAAGCTTGCTGAGTCTTGCCTCTTCTCCTGCTCTCAGATAAGATATTTCCTGTTTTTTGTTTTTGTGCTTACCATTTGCATATTTCTCTGCATTTCTGTGAGGTTAGCCAGGTTCCCCCCCCCCCCGGAGCCACTGTTATTTGTTCATTTGCCTTTTCCAGTTTTTTCAGTGACTGCGGCTTAGTTTTGTTACACCAGAGAACTAATTTAGGTGGTAGAGGTCGTGTGATCTCAGGTGTTTTTGCAATTAGTAGAGTTGGTATTTTTTAGGGTTTTTTTGGATTGCAGTAAGTGTCCTTCGTATCCTTTTCTGTCTAGGCAGATTGGGCCCCCACATTTGCTCATACTATTTTCTGTCTGTGTCTGTATTTTCTCTTGTCTAACCGCCATTACATGTTTGGGGGCTTCCTAAGTTCTTTGGGGATCTGCTCCGGGGCAGATAGCTTTCCTCTTTCTATCTTTAGGTGTAGTTAACCTCTCAGGCTGTGACGAGGCGTCTAGGACCAACGTAGGAACGCTCCACGGCTGCCTTTAGTTGTGGTGGTTAGTCAGGTACTGCAATTCAGTAGATTCCAACCTCTCTGGTGTTTTGCCGTTTTTGCCTGCTCTCCTCAGCTACCAAATCATAACAGGACAGACCGTGCATAAAATGACTCCTGAGGGAGTGTCATTCCACTGTGTGTCAGTGGCCCACCTCCTGAACTCTGAGCAGTACTCCTCAGCCAGCCGGCCCCCCTGCTTGATTTTATAGAGTCAGGATTCTGCCAGGGAGACACCATCAGGATCCCCATACACCAGCGTCAGAACCGCGAAAAACCAGTTCACTGACAGTAAAGATGGTGAATCGGTCAGCAGGGAGAAGGCACAGGATTGGGGATCACCTGAGAAGGGAGACAATAATCCCCACACGCTGTTCCTCACTCCCTGATGAATGGGGGCGGAGCATGAAGTATAATTTACAGGCCTCCTGAAAGACCAGTAATTCAACTCTCCCTCCAGAAAACCTGTCAGTGAGAGATATCTTAGGTTCTGGTTGAGCCTGCACCTGAGCCAAGGCCCAGAACTCCACCAATTGCTGCAACTGCTGCACCACCTCACACCGCAGCACCTTAAGCTCATTGGTGAGGGTCTGAAGCAGTCAAGGAAAAGGCCTGCGTTTGGGCCATGGCTTACCAGAAACAATGTGTTGGTTGATGATAATGTCACGGGCAATAGTGTGAAAACAGAGGACGAGGAACCTGGGCCCCTGAACTGCTCCTCAGGCTAAGGGGTGCCATGTCCTTCCTTAACTTGGGGGGTACCCTTGAAGGTAGGGAGGCCCAAGTCACCAACCTGTCCCTATCTCCTGTTTAGCCCTGAGCTAAACCCCCAACCCCCTCCCCAGGAGGTGAGACAGGGAAAAAAGTGAACTGCACCAATATAACAAAAGGAATGAAAAGACAGGCACCTAGGGGACAAGGCAACTACAAAACAAAACTTAGCTTTCTCTTCTGCAATGCACCGCACAGCAAAGTAAGACACCAGATCGCAGTATACAGCTGCAGCACCAGAAAAGCTCCTGACTTTGTATCACCAACAGTCAGCTGAAGCATCAGGTGACCTTTTAAAGGATGGTGGGAGTGGTCACCACCTGCATTAGCAAACTCAGCAGCAATGTAATTTTACACCAGCAGCCACCGGGAGAAAAAAGACATTAACCCCGATGGCCTGAAAGGAAAAAAGTTTCCAGAAATGTATCATGACAGAAAATCTATAGATAGATAGATAGATAGATAAATACATAGATATATCTAGCTATCTATAGATATATCTATAGAAAAAAGAATTAGAACAGCACAAAAAAGAAAAAAGCAAGAAATCCGGGTGCAAAAGTTCCAACAGGGAAATACCAAACCTTGCAATATAACAGTCCAAAGAAAGGAACAGCACTCCGTTCAGATGAGTTAAAAAAAGAGTTACTTTATTGAGCCCATTGATGCAAAGTTTCGGTTCAAAATGTGAAAAAGGTTTACACTTTGAACCGAAACGTTGCATCAATGGGCTCAATAAAGTAGCTCTTTTTTTCACCCATCTGAACGGAGTGCTGTTCCTTTCTTTGGACTGTTATAGATTTATCTATCTATAAATCTATCTATCTATCTATCTATAGATATATCTATCTATAGATATATCTGTCTATTGACAGATATATCTATCTGTCGATAGAAAAAATCATGTTAGGCCAGGGTCACACTTGCAAGAAACTCTCACGAGTCTCGCACCTCAATGCTTGCACTGCCGCCGGCACTCGGACCGGAGTGTTCAGCTGCATAGAAATACATGCAGCCGCACACTCCGGTCCTGAGTGCCGGCGGCAGTGCGAGTATTGAGATGCAAGACTCGTGTGAGTTTCTCGTAAAAGTGTGACCTCGGCCTTAAACGCAATATCTGTTTAATTGAAAAAAATGGAAAAAAAAATTGTGTGGGCTCCCACACAATTTTCAAGTCCAGAGAGGGAAAGCCAGCAGCTGGGGCCAATGTTTAGCCTGGTAATTTGGTAATACCCATGGACCCTTCACAGGCTATGTATATCAGCCCTCAGCTGTCTGCATAGCCTTTACTGGCTATTAAAATAGGGAGGCCCCCAAAAAAATGACGTGGGATCCCCATATAATTAATAGCCAGAAAGGCTATGCAGACAGCTGCGGGCTGTATTCATAGCATAGGAAGGGGTCATGGATATTTGCCCCTCCCTGGCTTCAAAAACCAGCCCGCAGCCACTCCAGAAATGGCACATCTGCAATTCTGGCACTTAGCCCCTCTGTTCCCACTGCCGTGTAGCAGTGGACTATGGGGTAATAAGGGGTTAATGTCACTTTTGCATTGTAAGGTGACATTAAGCCCGGTTAATAATGGAAAGGCATCAATAAGACACCTATCCATTATAAATCCATTATTAATCTTATAGTATGAAAGGGTTAAAAAAACGCACATACATAAGAATAAAGTATTTTAATGAGATAAAACACAACACGGTTTTCATATTTTTATTGCATGCCTAATCCATGAGATGCTCTCGGTCTCCTGTAATAAAAAGTAAAATAATAAACTAACCACATACTCCCTGTCCGAAGCAGTCCAATTAATAACAAGTGTTCCACGACGATCTCTCCTATAGAACAGTGACTTCTGATGATGTCACTGCTCTATAGGGCCTTCCAGTGATGAACTGACAGGAGATAATCCTCCTGCAGTACATCAATGGAGAGGTTACCTGAATTCATTCTCTCACTTTCCGGCAATGCTGCGTGGGAATTTTCTCACACCGCGTTGCCGGGTGAGAGAATGAACTTAAGTGACCTCTCTCCTGGCAGCGGCGGAGGGATATGCATCGCGGAGGATTACCTCCACTGCCAGTTCATCACGCTGACATCACCCAATGTCAGTGTTCTACACCGGAGATCGTCGTGGGACACTCATTAATAACTGGACCATGGCGGAAAGGTAAGTATAGGTTGGTTTTTATTTTATTTTATTTTTAATTAAAGGAGACGAGGGCGTCGGGGACTAGGATTAAAGCCATTGTCTGATGGGACTCCTTTCCCATCATCGGCAATGCTGTCACTGTGAGCATTCATTGCTGGATGGGAGCAGTAGTCCCATCAGACAATGGCTGCTTACACAGACAGACACACACCAGCACACATAGGCCCGCACACATACATACACGCAGTCCCCTGCACACATACACGCAGTGCCCCGCACACACCATACACGCACACAGTCACCGCCCACACACTATACACGCATATATATATACAGTACAGACCAAAAGTTTGGACACACCTCATTTAAAGATTTTTCTGTATTTTCATGTCTATGAAAATTGTACATTCACACTGAAGGCATCAAAACTATGAATTAATACATGTGGAATTATATACTTAACAAAAAAGTGTGTAACAGCTGAAATTATGTCTTATAGTCTAGGTTCTTCAAAGTAGCCACCTTTTGCTTTGATTACTGCTTTGCACACTCTTGGCATTCTCTTGATGAGCATCAAGAAGTAGTCACCGGAAATGGTTTTCACTTCACAGGTGTGCCCTGTCAGGTTTAATAAGTGGGATTTCTGGCCTTATAAATTGGGTTGGGACCATCAGTTGTGTTGTGCAGAAATCTGGTGGATACACAGCTGATTGTCCTACTGAACAGACTGTTAGAATTTGTATTATGGCAAGAAAAAAGCAGCTAAGTAAAGAAAAACGAGTGGCCATCATTACTTTAAGAAATGAAGGTCAGTCAGTCCGAAAAATTGGTAAAACTTTGAAAATGTCCCCAAGTGCAGTTGCAAAAACCATCAAGCACTACAAAGAAACTGGCTCACATGAGGACCGCCCCAGGAAAAGAAGACCAAGAGTCACCTTTGCTTCTGAGGATAAGTTTATCCGAGTCACCAGCCTCGAAATCGCAGGTCTACAGCAGCTCAGATTAGAGACCAGGTCAATGCCACACAGAGTTCTAGTAGCAGACACATCTCTACAACAACTGTTAAGAGGAGACTTTGTGCAGCAGGCCTTCATGGTAAAATAGCTGCTAGGAAACCACTGCTAAGGACAGGCAACAAGCAAGAAGACTTGTTTGGGCTAAAGAACACAAGGAATGGACATTAGACCAGTGGAAATCTGTGCTTTGGTCTGATGAATCCAAATTTGAGATCTTTGGTTCCAACCACCGTGTCTTTGTGCGACGCAGAAGAGGTGAACGGATGGACTCCACATGCCTGGTTCCCACCGTGAAGCATGGAGGAGGAGGCGTGATGGTGTTGGGGTGCTTTGCTGGTGGCACTGTTGGGGATTTATTCAAAATTGAAGGCATACTGAACCAGCATGGCTACCACAGCATCTTGCAGCTGCATGCTATTCCATCCGGTTTGCGTTTGGTTGGACCATCATTTATTTTTCAACAGGACAATGACCCCAAACACACCTCCAGGCTGTGTAAGGGCTATTTGACCAAGAAGGAGAGTGATGGGGTGCTACGCCAGATGACCAGGCCTCCACAGTCGCCAGACCTGAACCCAATCGAGATGGTTTGGGGTGAGCTGGACCGCAGAGTGAAGGCAAAAGGGCCAACAAGTGCTAAGCATCTCTGGGAACTCCTTCAAGATTGTTGGAAGACCATTTCCGGTGACTACCTCTTGAAGCTTATCAAGAGAATGCTAAGAGTGTGCAAAGCAGTCATCAAAGCAAAAGGTGGCTACTTTGAAGAATCTAGAATATAAGACATATTTTCAGTTGTTTCACACTTTTTTGTTAAGTATATAATTCCACATGTGTTAATTCATAGTTTTGATGCCTTCAGTGTGAATGTACAATTTTCATAGTCATGAAAATACAGAAAAATCTTTAAATGAGAAGGTGTGTCCAAACTTTTGGTCTGTACTGTATATGTGTCACAATGACATGTATATATATGTGTTCTATGTGTATATATCTATTCTTTCCATTCTATATTAAACCTGTCAGTGTGATTTTACAGTACTGTACACTGAATTGCCGGTTTTTCTAAAGGACACCGGTGCGTATTTCTCGCAAGTCACACGTCTGGTCCGTGTGTAATCCGTATTTTTCTCGCACCCATAGACTTGTATTGGCGATTCTGAGCCGATATATGGTGCAAATCGCAGCATGCTGTGATTTTCTCAGCCCGTATAAAACGGCCGAGAAAAAAAATCGGCTGCTGGGAGCTGCCACGTAGATTAACATTGGTCCGAGTGCAATGTGATTTTTTTCTCGCATTGCACTCGTCCGTATTTCTCGCTAGTGTGACTCCGGCCTTAGGTAAACTATTTCTGACCAATTCACCTCCTCCTGCTGTTTTTACATTTGCAATTGTTTATTTTTCATGAACTCATGAACAATTTCATGAACAGTTCAGAATAATCACTATTTTTTCAGACATAAAAATCATTTTCCACTAAATAATTTGATTAAATTGCCCTTTTTTTCCAAAAATGTTTTGTGTTTTCACATACATTATTGGTGACCTAACACTTTGCATTGTTCATGCTTGCATGGTGGAAGCAAAGTTGAACTATGAGATCCTGAAACCCCAGCAAAATGGTAGCAGGAAAAGCAGCAAACAAGGGAGCAAAACCTACTTTTTGTGTGCAGCTTTTTGGAAATCAGGTTTTAGCTGCAGAAAAGAAAAGCTGCAAAACAGCAATGTGTGAACATAGCCTTATAGAGGCCACTAGCCAGATTCCATTCCATTTAAAGCATCTGCACAGAAGCCCATGTACACAAAGGGCACAACTGGAGCGACTGCTGCCACCTACAACTGTACTGACTACAGCTGGCACTTATAGCTAAGTATTTTTTGGACTATAAGATGCACCGGACCATAAGACGCACCCCAAATTTTCAGCAGGAAAATAGGGAAAAATAAATAATGTGTCAAATGGGGGTCCATCTTACAGTCTAAATTCAGTTTAACAGCGAAGGGATCAGCACAGGTAAAGGAGTGGTCACAGGGGTAGATCGGTGGTACAGGCTGGTGCGGTGGTGGTGCTCTGTGTTGCAGGGGTGCTCTGTGGGGTAGCTGTGCTCTGTGGGGTGGTTGTGCACTGTGGGGGGTTGTGCTCTGTGGGGTGGTTGTGCACTGTGGGGTGGTTGTGCTCTGTGGGGTGGTTGTGCTCTGTGGGGTGGTTGTGCACTGTGGGGTGGTTGTGCTCTGGGGGGTGGCTGTGCTCTGGGGGGGTGGCTGTGCTCTGTGGGATCGCTATATACTTACAAATCCCTGTATAACAAAGCAATGGAGGGCACCAAACAATACAATATCAAAAAAACATAAATGGTCAACCTGGAGTATGTCAAAGATAATGCAAAAAAAAAAAAAAAGAGAAAAAGAAACATACCACCACCAGGGACCATGAGAATATTTATAATAATATAAATGTTTATTGAACACCTGAAAAAATCACACCAAAACGATTAAAAACCAATTAAAAACAGAGCAGAAAGAGCCCCATGATAGGGAATAGGTCCCCTGAACCCAAATATATAGTACAATTCACAAACATGTCCTGAGGAAAATACATATATCAGATATAAACCAGCGTAGCTGGAGGAAAAATGCATAGACCAGATGAATATCTATAGATCACAGTCAGATACCACAAATGACATAAATGGATACAATACCTACACCTGCCTAAACGCTGCCTCACAGCAGCTGCATGAACACTCCACATGGAGACCAATCAGGAAGTGACGCGGTTCACAATATAAAAAAAAAACAAACAACAAAAAAACAACAACACAGGATTAACCCCTTAGTGACAGAGCCATTTTGCAGCTTAATGACCGGCCAATTTTTACAATTCTGACCACTGTCACTTTATGAGGTTATAACTCTGGAACGCTTTAACGAATCCCGCTGATTCTGAGATTGTTTTTTCGTGACATATTGTACTTCACGTTAGTGGTAAAATTTCTTTGATATGACTTGTGTTTATTTATGAAAAAATGGAAATATGGCGAAAATTTTGAAAATTTAGCAATTTTCAAATTTTACATTTTTATGCCCTTAAATCAGAGAGATATGTCACACAAGTTTCTTAATAAATAACATTTCCCACATGTCTACTTTACATCAGCACAATTTTGGGAACAAAATTTTCTTTCGTTACAAAGTTATAAGGGTTAAAAGTTGACCAGCGATTTCTCATTTTTACAACACCATTTTTTTTAGGGACCACATCACATTTGAAGTCACTTTGAGGGGTCTATATGATAGAAAATACCCAAAAGTGACACCATTCTAAAAACTGCACCCCTCAAGGTGCTCAAAACCACATTCAAGAAGTTTATTAACCCTTCAGGTGCTTCACAGGAGCTGAAGCAATGTGTAAGGAAAAAATTGACATTTAACTTTTTTTGCAAAAGCTTTACTTCGCAACCAATTTTTTTTATTTTCACAAGTGTTAAAAGAAAAAATGAACCACAAAATTTGTTGTGCAATTTCTTCTGAATACGCCGATACCCCATATGTGTGGGTAAACCACTTTTTGGGCGCATGGCAGAGGTCGCAAGGGAAGGAGGCCGTTTGACTTTTTCAACGCAGAATTGGCTGAATGCCATGTCGCATTTAGATAGCCCCTTATGTGCCTAAACAGTGGAACACACCCCACAAGTGAACCCATTTTGGAAACAAGACCCCTTAAGGAACTTATCTAGATGTGTGGTGAGCACTTTGAACCTCCAACCTCCAACATCCTGACCCTCGTCATCAGACGTTAACCCCTGGGGGGAGGTGATCCTGATGAGATTCCGATATCTGAGGCTAATGCGGACTAAACTGTGCTGTCATGGCAGGAAGAGGAAGAGGATGACTCCAAGAGCGAGGAATGTGATAAGACAGAGGACAATGATGATGAGGTGTTAGATCACAGTTAGATCACAGTTGGTGTGAACATAGAGGCATACAACTGAGTAGGTCATCTGAGTAGGAAGATGAGGAGGTTACATTGCGCCGTACGTTCCAAACACATAGTGATGCAGCCACGATGAGCAATGCATCTTCAGCCACAACTGTGCCTGTGACCAGCAGCATCCGCGTTCTGTAGCTCGCAGGGGTGGCAAGGGTTGCCTAGCCTTTGCCTTTTTTGACACTGCAAAGGATGAGCCAACTCACGTAATCTTCAAACTTTGCAAAAAAAACTGAGTCAAGGTAAAAAGTGCAATAATTTGACCAATACATGTATGAACCTTCACATGCGCAATCAACATGTTTTACTGTGGGAATCCCACTGCACAAAAATGCATACCAGCGGACCTCAACAACCATCAGCTGCCCCATCAATGGCATCTGCTGCTTCTTCCACTTCTGTTAACGTTACAACTATTGGGACGCAGGTCTTCGACCGCAGAACCTCGGGTTCTTTACCCACTGCAGTCATGTTGACTGAGAGACCACCATCACTAGTAATGGAAGTGGACATGCCTGCTGATTTTGACCAATCTCATAGAACGAGCACACGACAACTTTCTCAATCCACCGTAACATCTCCGCCTGCACCTCTCTCATGGTCCAGCAGTTTGTCCGGTTATTCTGGTACTCCACCCTCTCTCAGCACTGCAGCCAGTCTATGGTTCCATAGTTGTGGTCACATAAAAGATTGTTTCCTCCTACGCATGACAAAGCTAAGAGGTTGAACTCCACCATCTCCAATCTGTTGGCCACAGAAATGCTGCCTTTCGCCTGGTAAATACAGACGGTTTCTGAAAGCTGATGGCCGTCGCAGTCCCCCAGTACCAATTGCCCAGTCGCCATTACTTTTCTAAGAAAGCTGTGCCTGAGCCACACCAGCATGTTGCAGACAACATCATCCGTTCCTTGACTAAATCTCTGTCTGCCAGGGTGCATTTCACCACAGACACTTCGATGAGTAAGCATGGCCAAGGGTGTTAAATCTTGCTGACTGGGCACTAGTTGACTCAGGTGGCTGTGGGGACAGGTGCTTCTCCACAAGTCTTGGAATCCCCAAGGCTTGCAGGACAAACCTCTATATTTAACACTTCCTCCACTGCTTCTGTCTCCTCCTCTATCTCCTCTAGTGCCTCCACCTGCACCCTCCACCTCTGCCTTAACAAGACATGTGTTCTAACAATGCAGAGCGAATCCCCACCACCACGTACTGTGCAGCTAGGACTCACTGCAATCAGGCAGTATTAAAATTGATATGCCTTGGAGATCGCAGTCATACAGCTGAAGAGTTGTGGACAGATCTCCAGACTGAGTTTGATCAATGGCTGTCTCCGCTGAACCTGCATCCAGGGAATGCTGTGTCCAATAACGGTGCGAACCTGGTGGCGGCCCTACAGTGAGGCAACCTCACACACGTATCTTGCATGGCTCATGTCCTCAGCCTGGTGGTACAGCGTTTTCTCCACCACTATCCTGGCCTGGGTGAGCTGCTCCAGAAAGCATGTTAGCTGTGTGCTCATTTCCGCAGTTTGCACCCCTCTGGTCATCGACTTGCAACGATACAGAGGTCTTTGTCCAAGCCAGTTAACAGGTTGATATGCGATGTGCTGACATGGTGGAATTCCATTCTGCACATGTTGCAGTGACTGTGGCAGCAGCAACGAGCCCTGACACAGTATGTCATGTCTTATAACCTGGGCCAATGCAGTATGGAAGTGGCGCATATCACGTTTAGAGTTGGTACAGATTAAGGACCTCTGCACCCTTCTGCACAGTTTCAAAATGGCCACTAAGATGTAGCGCTGACAATGCTATCATTAGAATTACTATTCTGGTCATCTATATGCTGGAGCAAACTTTGAATATCCTGCGGGAGGAGCTGGTGGTCGCAGAAGAAGAGGAGGGAGCAGAGGAGGATGCGGAAGGGATAACATTGTCTCTAAGTTCAAGACTGTCATCACTCAGATGGGTGCCACCCTCCCTTGGGGTGCCAAGGGAGGGTGGATTACTGCGATCGAGGGAGGCTGTGATAACAGACAAACTGTTATCGAAGGTGCAAGATCCGAGGAACAAATGGAGGAGGAAGAGGTGATGGGTGAGCAACTGTCAGATGAAGAGCCTTCGTGTTACCCAGTCACCAACACAGCATGGGCATGGACCTCATAGTAGAGCCCGACATATGAGTGCCTTCTTGCTGCAACATGATCCCCGTATAGTTATGATTAGAAATAATGCTATCTACTGGATTGCCACTCTGTTAGATCCACATTATAAAACCAGATTCTTCCAACCCTGGAAAGGGACCCATGAATACTGGAGTATCGAAACACACTTTTACACAACCTTAAGAGAGCTTTGCCCTCAGACAGCAGTGAAGCACACAGTTCGCATCGCAGCTCTAAACTTCTAACCTCTGGCACGTCAATTTGTCAATGCCAAAACATTAGCAGCAGCAGTGGTGGTAGTGGAAGAAGCAATTTTGTGAGTCCTTTGATACTTTTTTAAGACCAACTCGTGCACCAGCACAACAGAGTTCAAGTCTTACACATAGTGAATGAATGGAGAGGATGGTGCAAGAGTATCTAGAACTGAATATCAATACCATCAGGGAGGGTTTGGACCCTTTCACATTTTGGTCTTCCAAAATGGATGAGTGGCCTGGAATTGCCTCACAAGCCTTGGAGGTTTTATCATGCCCAGTAGCCAGCGTTCTCTCAGATCGTGTCTTCAGCGCTGCTGGTGGTGTCTTGATGGATAAGTGCAGCAGCCTGTCCCCTGAAAGTGTAGACTGCCTTACTTTCATCAAGATGAACAAATCATGGATCTCCAAGGACTTCTGAACCCCAATCACAGACTGTACAGACTAGGTGATATTGCATTTTTTAGTGTGATGCATTAATGTCATGTAACTGCACTCTGTGATATCTTTAGTATTGCTTCTGTGCATGCTGTCGCTGCTGCTGATGTTAACACATATTTGTGGAAATGTGAACAGTAATGGTTGGTCTACATCTGCTGGGTTAGCAGTTCTGGAAGACCTGTCAGTCCCTATTACACTATTTCTATTGTGTGAAATTGATGCCACTTTTGTGGTGTCTGCCAGTAATTTTTCAAAATGTGAACACTCCTGTTTGGGTGTCCATCTGTTGGATTGGGTGTAGTGGAAGACCTGTTGGTCCCTATTATACTATTTCTACTGTGGTGAAATTTATGCCACTTTTGTGGTGTCTGCCATTAATTTTTGGAAATGTGAATACTCCTGGTTGGGTCTCCTTCATGCTTGTTGCCTGTAGCAGTAGGCCTCCGAGACAGTCAGGCCTCCACCCCCTTAGACTCAACTACCCGTGTTACTATCCTTAAATTTTTCTGACAGTGGTAGTCTACAAAACTGATATTTGTACCACCTGAGTGTGGGTCAGCAGGTAAAGGGGTTACATGTGGTATCAGGGCTAACAGCACAGGGGGCCTACACCGATCCCTCACCCATCTCGTCTTTCTGTGACGTTCAATTGAAAGCTGTAAATGCTGTTCCAAACCTCGATACCTCATGCCCAGCTACAATTTGTACTGTGGGTGAATTGAGGCCACTTTCTTGGTGATGGTTCCTCATTTGTTGTAGAAAAAATAACAACAGAAATCAATACAACAGATGCCTCTTGTGCGAGAGATGCGGGAACAGACTATCACACATACATAAGTAAAATACACCCTATTTATATAACATAAAATTTCTCCTTACATATCTTTAAATGCAATGGTGCAAATGATAGAGGATTTTCAGTGGAAATAGTGTAACTACATAAAAGACTGATACAAGTAAATCAGTTTATCTACACAGAGATATAGTTTTTAAAGTGCATTATGCATAAGCCAGATTTGCTGTCCTATTATGTGCAGGGGAAAAAAGGAGTCAGTCTATATATAGATATACTATGTATATTTAAGATCGAGATATTCTGGTGCTATAAACAAATAACTAGCTTGGGTGGCTAAATGGATGGTGGCCGCTATTTGAAGTGAAAAGCAACTATAACAGTTGGGAAAGTCATTAAATAAAAGCGGTATAGTACTCAAATCAATAGCTGCCACTTACTTCACTTATAGTCAGGCTGGATGAGTCCTGCGTCCCTCTGCCCCGACGCACGTTTCGTCCACACTTCTTTCAACCTTAGCCTTACAATACCAACACCATAATGCATTTAACAGTTCACATTACACATCCACAATACAGAAATTCTGCAAGAAGGAACATATGAAATAACAGCTCCTTACACTTGAACCACACGGACTCTGCAAATATGACAATCTATTCCAAATAGAGTCAAATTTATGTTCCAAAATTCTAATAGGGATCCTTCCCATCCCAGCCCTACCATTTGTAATAGAATGTTAGAATTGGAATGGACTTCCAGAATCATCCTGTCCAACCTTTTGCTCAATTCAGGATTCTCTAAACCATCTAAGGCAGTTGTCTGTCCAGGATCTGTTTGAAGACTTCCATTGAAGGAGAACTCACCACCTTTCATGGCAGCCTCTTACACTCATTGATCACCCTCACTGTCAAAAAGTTTTTTCTAATATTTAATCTGTATCTCCTCCCTTTCAGTTTCATTCCATTGCTTCTCGTGTTTCCATGTGCAAATGAAAATAAGGATGATCCCTCTACACTGTAACATCCCTTCAGATATTTGTAGACAGCTACTAAGTCTCCTCTCAGCCTTTATTGCAAGATAAACATTCCCAGATCCTTTAACCATTCCTCGTACGACATAGTTTGCAATCCACTCACCATTCTAGTTGCTCTTCTTTGAACTTGCTCCATTTTTTCAATGTCTTTTTTTAAATGTGCTGCCGAGAACTGGACACAGTATTCCAGATGAGGTCTGACCAAGCAGGAGTAGAGGGAATAATTACTTCACGTGATCTAGGCTCTATGCTTCCCTTAATACATCCCAGGACTGTGTTTGCCTTTTTAGCAGCTGCATTATACTATTGACTCATGTGCAGGGTGTGATCTATTAGTGTACCAAACTAAGTAGTATACTAGACTAAAGGGTATGCCACACTAAACAATATCGCTAACGGGATCGCTAAAAAACGTCACTATTTAGCGATCCCGTTAGCGATATTGTTCAGTGCGGCAGCTTCCAGCGACGAGCTTCCTGCTGTGATCTCGCTCGTCGCTGGAATCGTTCCGGACCCTATTTCATCGCTGGCGCTCCCGCTGGGTAAGTATCTTATCGCTGTGTGGCACCTTTTCTTAGCGATTTAGCGGTACTTTTGTACCGCTAAAGTCGTTAAGAAGATCGCTAACGGCGATAGCGTCGTTAACTATATCGCTAAATGTGGCCGCATTTAGCGATATAGAAACAATCCCGCTAGCGATCTCATTAGTATGCAACGCTAACGAGATCGCTAGCGGGATAGCTTAGTGTGGCAGTACCTTAAGTATGTCCAAATAGATCTTTTTGACTACATGTTGGGTATTGCCTCACTCAGAAGAAAGTGGGTAACAAATTGTGGGGTCCATTTTTTGGTGTTATCTCTTGCAAAAGTGAAAAATTTTGGGCTGAAGCAACGTTTTTGCGAAAAAAGATAATTTTCAACATGATGACCTTAGGGGCCCTGCAAATGGAAAATGGTGTTCATAGTCTATTATAGCCAAATTTGTGTTAAAAAATCAAAATCGTGGCCCTTCCCTTCCAAGCGCTGCCATTTTTCCAAACAGAGTTTTCTGACTACATATCAGTGCGCTCATAAGAAACTGGGTAAGACATTGTTGGGCCCATTTTGTAATGCTATCCCTTTTTTACAAAAGTGAAAAAATCAGGGCTGAAGCAACATTTTAAAAGAAAAATTATTTTTTTCATTCCACTTTGCATTAATTTCTGTGTAGCACCTGAACCGGAAGGGTTATAACATTTCCTGTAGGCAGTTTTGTAGCATTTGCATGCTGCAGTTTCTAAAATGGTATCACTTTTGAGGAGTTTCCAATATGAAGGCCCCTCAAAGTCCATTTAAATCTGAATAGGTCCCTAAAAAAGAGGTTTTGTACATATCTGGAAAAAATTAGAAAGCACTGCTAAACTTTTAGCCTTTATAACATCTTAACAAAATAAAATGAAGTTTGAAGAATGATGCAGATATAAAGTAGACATATGGCAAATATTGTTTATTAATTATTTTGTACAGCATGCCTAAATGGTTTAAGGATATAAAAATGTGAAAGTTTGAAAATTGTAACTTTTTCACCAAAATTCATACAAAAACTACATTGTGTCATGAAAAAAAAATCAAAATCACTGGGATACGTTGAAGAATTCCAGAGTTGTTACCACGTAAAGTGACACTGGTCAGATTTTCAAAAATTTGCATCGCTATTAAAGAAAAAATTAGCTTATTCACTAATGGGTTAAAACAATGGGTATTGCAAAAATATGACCATTGTTTTTGAACCATTATAGTTTTGATGACTGTTGAAACAAATCACAGGATTTTACTTTTCAGCTTATTTTACCCATAATGTATTGGCATTTGGATATACAGTATCTGTATATAACAGTATATTATACAATAAATGGGGCCTGATTCGTCAAAATTCTGGTGTAAAAGCTTTGAAAATTTGCAAAATTGGAGCAGTGGAAATCAGTGATTTTTATTTCAAATCTGTGTGTGAAACAAAACGCAGCATGCAATAGTTTACTCCATTTCAAATAGGTAAGATTGTTTTCTGAGCCCCATTAGGCACAGGGTCTCGTGAATTGTGACAATTTCTTATAGTTTTAAAGCTGTGGAATACATTCGTACTGTACTAGGCAAGCTCCTGCGTATGCTGCAAATAGGGATAAGTCAGAGGAGTTATTCTGCGCTATAGCTGCCTCTTTGTATACAGCTTTCATATTTCTCTATTATTTAATTAAGAACACATCGTAAATAAAAGAAATATATGCATGAAATCCAGAACCCTCGTGACACCCAAGGAGTATATTAATTACAATTGCAAACTACAAAGGAAATCAGGCATATTTTATTATCTCAGGAAGACCACATTAAAAAGTCTATAAAGTTCTTTGTAGATTACTAATCAAGAAGATTTAATTATGTTTCTCATCCCATTTCTGCAAACACCTGTGAACAAATAATTGCAGTAAATGAATTGTAACATGGTGCAATAACAGGACAATGATGGTAAGAAGTGGCTAGCAAACAAAATATAAGAAATATTGCTAATACACTATCTCTGCAATTAAAAAAAATTGCACAAAATACAATTTTTTAAACAAAATTCATAGAATATAGTAACAGTCAATAGATTCAATTTTAATTGTTTTTTTTTGTGACTAAAAAATGTATTTTACATATATAAGAAAAGACATGTTTCACCGGCATGAGCATGAATTTATACAAATCCCATTAATTTCTGCAACCCTCAATCTCAGCGTGCCGATAGGTTGTCATGGAAGCCAGGAGCCTAACGAAGGCCTTCTATCTTTGTACACCTATACCCTGCCTCTGATGCTCTGTATAGCAGGGTAATATGCGTGTGACAAATCAAATCACCTAGTAAGGCCGGGATCAGACATGCGATAAACACGGACGAGTCTCGCATGTTAATACACGGCACTTCTGCCTGCACTAGGGAGCGGAGCGTTCAGCTGTATGTATTTCTATGCAGCCGCTCGCTCCACTCCCGAGCGCCGGTGGCAATGCCGGGAATTAGCATGCGAGACTCGTCAGTGTTTCTCGCATCTGTGATCCCGGCCTAAGACTAAAATCATTTAAAAAAAAGTAAAATATTTAAAAATTTAAAAAAACACAAAATTGTTTTAAATAAATAATTACAAATTATATAAATAAAAAATATAGATGATTGAATCTTTTGAAATTTAATATCACTGAATTTTCCCTAAAAATTTGATTTGCGGCGATTATTTTTCTGCAAATTTCAATACTGGAAAGCTGCAATTGCTTCGAAAACACGTGGGGCAGAGAAGAGAGAACCTCGCTGACTATAATACTTGTCACAAGAGCTTACACTCTGAAAGAGAGAGAACCTGCGGAACCCTACATTTTACAGGCGAGAGAGAGAGGACCCCACTGACCATAACAGCTTCCATTTCACAGGTGAGAGACAGAGAGAGAGAGTGGACCCCGCTGACCATAAGAGCTTACACTCTATAGGAGAGAGAGGACCCTGCTGACCATAAGAGCTTGCACTCTTTAGGAGAGAGAGGACCCTGCTGACCAAAGAGCTTACACTCTATAGGAGAGAGAGGACCCCGCTGACCATAAGAGTTTACACTCTATAAGAGAGAGAGGACCCTGCTGACCATAAGAGCTTACACTCTATAGGAGAGAGAAGACCCCGCTGACCATAAGAGCTTACACACTATAGGAGAGAGAGGACCCTGCTGACCATAAGAGGGTGATGAATTAAAAAATCCCATTACTTTTGCTGAACTGGTGCTAGTTTTTGAGATAATTCATCTATGAAAATAATGCATTCCCCCAATGGGACTTGTGTGTGATAACAAATGAAATAGCTTTTGGTCTTTTTGTCTGTCTTTTGACTCTTTAACAGTGTCTTACGTAATGAAATATCCCATATAATTATTTTATATTTCAATTTGTAAGCATACAATGCTATAAAAGTGACTTTTTAGAGCCAGTATTCAACTGTAATTAACTAATTAACTATTAAATATCTAAGAAACTAGAGCCAATGTGGCAAAATTGAAGTCATATTCTTAATCAGCACCATAAATTTAATATAAAACCGTTCAGACGTCGTTGGCACCAAAATCACTGTATACTGTATACCAGTGTTATTCATCAGATGTCATAATTGCAGGACATTACGGGGGATCCCACGTGACAATGCAAAATGACGATATCCTGCTCTCTGATGCTTCAGGTGTGTGGGGAATGGTAGCGGGTAATTTTTTTTTGTTGTGAACTGCATTGGTTATAGTTATGCCTCCATTACTCCTAACTCTCCTGTGCTATCCACAGACCCCAGCATTCTCTAACCAAGTAATAATCTCCCCTTTCCTCTTGCCCCCCCACCTGACCTCCTCTGCTGACCTGCTCCTCAACCTCAGATCTCTCCTAATAACACACAAAACAAATCGCCCACTCTACTTCTCCACCTGCTCTACCTCTCTCTGCTTGTCCTCACTGCTGGCGACATATCTCCCAATCCTGGACCCCACAGCTCATACCTTCCATTATTGCCCCCTTCTATCGCTCCCAATCCACCCAAAATCTTTCCAACTTCAAATACGTGCCCTTGACGCCCACCACTCAGCTCCCTCTCTGTGGATCACTCTGGAATGCCCGCTCCATCTGCAAAAAACTCCATGTGATTCACTACCTTTTTACTTCTCAAAATTTTTCCTTCCTTAGCCTCACTGAAACATGGCTGACGCCCTCTGACACTGCCTCCCCTGCTGCGCTATGCTATGGCGGCCTCCAATTCACCCACACTCCTCGCCCCGGCAACAGACATGGTGGAGGAGTGGGTATTCTCCTTTCTTCCAACTGCACCTTCAACCCAATCCCACCTCTTCCCTCCCTTGTCCTCCCCTCTTTTGAAGTCCACTATGTCCGCATCTACTCTCCCTCCAACCTCCAAGTGGCCGTCATATACCGAACTCCAGGCCCAACCACTGCTTTCATGGACCAATTCTCTACATGGCTCCTTCACTTTCTCTCTGTTGACATTCCCACCATCATCATGGGTGACTTCAACATCCCCACTGATGGACACACATTAGACCTGGTCTTCACCCGCCTCTGCTCCCTATCTAACTTCACAACCTCCCCTCTCACTCTATCTGACCATCATCTACTCTCTTTCTCATCCCTGTCCTCCCCACCTGTCACCCATGTCCAGCAACATGCGCACCCCCGCAGAAACCTCTCTGACTATCCTACCACTGTCCTCCATATCTTCACTCCACGACACAGACACTGCCACTAGTTTCTACAATGCCACTCTTGCATCAGCCATCAACTCGGTCGCCCCTGTCATGCATAGCAGAGTGTGACGAATCAATAGACAACCCTGGCACAATAACACCACTAAAAAGCTTCGGCAAGCATCCAGAATTGCTGAACGGTGCTGGAAGAAAATGCATTCACAAGACGACTTCACTGCACTCAAACAAGCAACACTTGCATTCAAATCAGCTCTCACCTCTGCTAAAAAAGCCTACTTTACATCCCTAGTATCTTCCTTATCTCACAACCCAAACAGTTGTTCAATGCTTTTAACTCCCTCCTCCGCCCACCACTGCCCCCTCCAACTTCCCTAATCTCTGCTGAGGACTTCGCCATGCACTTGAAAAACAAGATAGACCAAACACGGCAAGTCTTTATTAGTCAACCACCACAACCCCTTTGCATACCTGACCAATGCCCAAACCCCGTAACCTCCTTTTCCAACATCACGGAAGGGGAGCTTGGTCATCTTCTCTCCAAATCACACCTCACCACTTGTGCACTCGACCCCATGCCATCCCACCTCCTCCCCAATCTCGCCACCACTCTTATCCCATCACTAACCCACCTCTTCAACCTATCACTAACTTCCGGTACCTTCCCTTCTGCTTTCAAACATGCCACAATCACGCCTATCCACAAAAAGCCAACCCTTGACCCAACCGCTATGTCCAGCTATCGCCAATATCGCTGCTCCCATTCGCTTCCAAACTCCTGGAGCAGCATGTCCATGCTGAACTTTCCTCCCATCTCTCATCTAACCTGCTCTTTGACAATCTACAATCTGGTTTCCGCCCCCATCACTCCACTGAGACAGCCCTGACCAAAATTACTAACGACCTACTTACAGCCAAAGCGAACGGACAATACTCTATACTCCTGCTTCTAGACCTGTCCTCTGCTTTCGACACAGTTGACTGCTGCCTCCTACTACAGATTCTCTCTTCCTTTGGCATCAAAGATCTACTCCTATCCTGGATCTCCTCATACCTCTCCAACCGCACATTCAGCATCTCCCACTCACACACTACCTCCTCATCCCACCCTATCTCTGTTGGAGTCCCCAAGGCTCGGTTCTAGGACCCCTACTCTTCTCAATCTATACACTTGGCCTGGGGCAACTCAAAGTCCCACGGATTCCAGTACCACCTTTATGCCGATGATACTCAGATCTACCTCTCTGGCCCAGATGTCACCTCTCTGCTCTCCAAAATCCCAGAGTGTCTATCAGCCATATCCTCCTTCTCCTCCCGCTTCCTCAAATTGAATGTGGACAAATCTGAACTGATCATCTTTCCCCATCTCACAGATCTTCCTTACCCGACCTATCTATAACAATTGACAACATCACTCTTTCCCCTGTACTGGAGGTCCGCTGCCTTGGAGTAACCCTTGACTCTGCCCTGTCCTTCAAACCGCACATCCAAACTCTCTCCACCTCCTGCCGCCTCCAGCTCAAAAATATTTCCAGAATCCGTCCCTTTCTCAGCCCTCACTCTACTAAAATGCTTGTGTACGCCCTCATCATCTCCCATCTCGACTACTGCAACATCCTTTTCTGTGGCCTCCCTGCTAACACCCTCGCACCTCTCCAATCCATCCTTAACTCTGCTGCCCGACTAATTCATCTCTCTCCTCGCTATTCCACTGCTTCTCCCCTCTGTAAATCTCTTCACTGGCTCCCACTGCCTCAGCGTATCCAATTCAAGTTACTAATACTGACCTACAAGGCCATCTTTAACCTTTCTTCTCCATATATCTCTGAACTAATCTCCCGATATCTTCCCTCACGTAATCTCCGATCCTCCCAAGACCTCCTTCTTTCCTCCACACTTATTTTCTCATCACCTAAACCGCCTCCAAGACTACTCCCAAATATCCCCATCCTCTGGAATTCTTTGCCCCAACATGTCCGACTATCAACCACACTCAGATCCTTCAGACGGAACCTGACAACCCACCTCTTCACGAAAGCTTACAGCCTGTAATGATCTCCGCTGCCTCCTCACCACTACTGGAGCTACCGCCTCACATTGACTGCTTCCCCACCATCCTGTAGAATGTAAACCCGAATGGGCAGGGTCCTCTCCCCTCTGTATCAGTCTGTCATTGTTGGTTTACTGTAAGTGACATCTGTAATCTGTATGTAACCCCTTCTCATGTACAGCACCATGGAATCAATGGCGCTATAGAAATAAATATTAATAATAATAATAATAATAATAATATCTGCAAATTGAATCTCAAAACGTTCGAATTTGCGTTAAACTGTGAATTTCAGGAATTCAACTCAAACTCATGCGAGTTTCTCGCATCACACTCGCAAGTGTGACACCGGCCATATACTCTATCTCATATACTTCATGAGATAGGTATACACTTTTACACAGAATTAGCGGATTCATGAAGAATACAGACAATGACTCACAGTATACCATATTTAATAAATAGCGTGAGGGAATATCGAACCTTTATGATACATAGACAGGCATTTTTAAGAAAAAGCTGAACAATGATCTTGTTTTAAGGATCGTTTTGTAAGGTTATTTATACTAACAATGCAAAAATCTATACCGAAGCCCTGCAATAATACCTACTGGAGGCAGCGCACAGTATTCTATGATTAATCACCCTATTACTTCTCTGTGCACTTTTGCAATTACTGATAGTGAATGTCTTTGGAGGAAAACAAGGTGTTGTGTTTACAGGAATATTTACTTGCTAATCTGCACTGACTCAACCAATTTTCTCTTCAAAATGCATTGACATTAGCCTGTATTCATTAATGGAAGCTAATCCGCACTTACTAAACATTGTTCTTGTAAGTGGGATGCAGGCACTGTTAACCCTCTATAGACGGCACTGATGTGGCTTTTACTGGCAGCTTTAACGTGGGCCAATCCCTTGTTCCAAAATTGAGAATAATATATAGAAAAAGTAAACTGTAAAGTTATAATTATCTATTGATAATGCAATATTTTCATACATTTTTTATTGGTAAAATCAATTTAATGACCAGTAGGGAAATTAAATAAAATGTATTTATCATATACCCTTCATATAAAGCTTTACAATTGCAGTCCGCTAAGTTGAGGTTACAAGATGTACAGTTTACTGTATGGTGTTTGATAAAATCAGATTTCCCTCTCTTGTGCTCTTTTTCATCAGCATTTTCCTTGAAACCTTCTATTCCTCACTGTTGTTTTATTTGGTATATTTTTTTATTATTGCTGTATTCCCTTCTTGGAATAAAAAACAATTCTTTATGATGTCCTTGTGCTTGTACAAAACAGCCAATCTAATAAGCTAAGCTGCAGTGCAAAGCATGGCAAGGGGGCAGAGAGATAGATTAATTTGGTGATGAGACAAAAAGTTGTCCCATTATTTCTGTCTCTAGGCTTTACAGTTAAACTTCAAGGGACCTGACATCTGATACATGCTGCCCAAACAACGGATAGCTTACACTGGATGCATGATTCCACCATGTAAGTTTGACTATGAAAGGCTAGGAAGTAAAAGGGTTTTCCAATGAACAAAATACATTTTAAATCAATAAATGCTGGAATAAAAATAAGTTCCACATTTGGATGTATTAAAAAATGTTCTGTGCTGATATATTTTTATAAATGTGTCCCTGCTATTGTCAGGCCAGAGCAAGGAAATGCCCGGCGTGCGCCACAAGAGATCGAAAGAAGATAAAGGAGCCCTGACAATAGGGAAAGGAGAAAAGGGACACACCTAAACATTCACCTGAGACTGCATCCTCAGCTCTGCATCATCCCTAATGGGTCCTTCCCTCCCGTGCATGATCACGTACCTAAGTCCTGGCTGGCCCCGAGCTAGCTTAGCTAGTGAGTAGGGCAGCAAGACACTAGACTCACTACTAAATTAAGGAAAAACAGAGATAGAGACAAACAGGAGAAATCAAACAGCAAGTGGAACTCCACAGCTTAAACTGAAACAGTTTCTCCAGAGACGTCAGCATAGAAAACCTATAACCGGCACAGGAGAGACCTAGGAGTGAGTTTATAATAACTAAAGGGAGTGGCGGTAAGATACAGCAGCTGAGATTAGAGCATATGGAATCCCAGCATGATCATAGAATGGTAAAGTTGGAAGGGACCTCATGGGTCATTGGCTCCAACCACTGCTCAATGCAAGATTCACTAAACCATCCCAAACAGATGGCTGTGCAGCTTCTGTTTGGAAAAATTCCATTGAAGGAGAACTCACCACCTCTCGTAGCAGCCTGTTCCACTCATTGATCACCCTCACTGTCAAAAAGTTTTTTCTAATATCTAATCTGTTCTCCTCCTATTCGGAGGGAAGATCAAAAAGGAACTCTTAATCTCTTTCACATCAAGTGAAAATCAATCTTATCTATTAAGTTAATTGCTGAGCAGAATCCAAAGAAGACCTGCGATCTGCTAATCGCTGTGACTTTCTGATACCGCAAAGATCTCAGCAGGATGCGACATATTTGTGACAGCTATGTACTATGTAATGGGTGTGTCTGACCATGCAGGATCATGGTCTGAATGTAGCACAGTTCCTGGTCAGAGGAGGAGGCAAAAGAGAGGATACGGACAGGACAGCATGAGATTGCAGCTGATTCTTACTGTGAGGTAAAACTTTGTTTTTAAACAGACATGGAAATGTTTTACCTCACAAAAAGGAGCAGCAGTGTTCCCATGCTATCCTGTCTGTAATTTTGTTTTTTTTAATTAACTTAATGTGTGTACATTCCGGCACATTCTGCCGAAGTCCCTATCCCTCTCCATATAAAAAGTGGACATGTTGATTTGCTGGTGCCCTTTTTTCAGTGTAACACAGCAGCAGGAGCAGCCTATCTGCACTAAGTTGTCATATAGTTAGAGAGGATCCTGACCTGTGTGAAATCGATCTTTCAGCATCTAACTAGTTTGTGCTAATTGTGTTATGCAGAATCCACATTTCCTAATCAAAATTCATAGAATCATAGAATCATAGAATGGTAGAGTCGGAAGGGACCTCCTTGGCCATCTGGACCAACCCCCTGCTCAAAGCAGGATTCTCTAAATCATCCCAGACAGATGTCTGTCCAGCCTCTGTTTGAAGACTTCCATTGCAGGAGAACTCACCACGTCTCGGGGCAGCCTGTTCCACTCATTGATCACCCTAACGTCAAAAAGTTTTTTCTAATATCTAATCTGTGTCTTCTCCCATTCAGTTTCATCCCATTGCTTCTAGTCTTTCCTTGTGCAAATGAGAATAAAGATGATCCTTCTACAATGTGACAGCCCTTGAGATATTTGTAGACAGCTATAAGTCTCCTCTCAGCTTCTTTTTTTGCAAGCTAAACATTCCCAAATCCTGCAACCGTTCCTCATAGGACATGGTTTGCAGACCGGGTCCACCATTCTGGTGGCTCTTCTCTGAACTTGCTCCAGTTTGTTGATGTCTTTTTTAAAATGTGGTGCCCAAAACTGGACACAGTATTCCAGATGAGGTCTGACCAAATAGTAGTAGGGGGCAATAATGACCTCACGTGATCTAGACTGTATGCTTCTGTTGATACATCCTAGAATTGTATTTGCCTCTTTTGCTGCTGCATCACACTGTTGACTCATTTCAGTCTGTGATCAATTAGTATAACCCAAGTCTTTTCACATGTGCTGTTACTTAGCCCTATTCCTCCCATTTTGTATATTCTGTTTTCATTTTTATTGCCCAGATGTAGTACTTTGCATTTTTCCCTGTTAAAAACCATTCTGTTAGTTGCTGCCACTGCTCCAGTTTATTTATATCTTTTGAATCCTCTCTCTCTCTTCTCTAGTATTAGCTACCCTCCTAGCTTTGTGTCATCAGCAAATTTGATCAGTGTACCCACAATTCCTTCATCTAAATCATTGATAAAGATGTTGAACAAACAGAGCCTTGTGGACCCCACTTGAGACATTCTTCCAACTGGATGTGCAGCCATTTACGACCACTCTTTGGGTCCGATCACTAAGCCTATGAATCCACTTAACAGTTGCCTTGTCCATTCCATACTTAGTCATTTTTTCAATAAGGTTGTGTGAGATACTTTGTCAAATGCTTTGCTGAAGCCAATATACTATATCTACAGCATTTCCCTGATCCACCCAGTCAGTGATTCTGTCATAGAAGGAAATTAATTATCTGACATGACTTATTAGTTACAAACCCAAGCTGACTCTGTTTAATCACTTCATTCTTATCCAGGTACTTGCATACATGTTTCTTTAATAATTTGTTCAAAGATCTTTCCTGGTATAGAAGTCAGACTCACCACCTGTATTCCTGGGTCACCTTCTTCCCCTTTTTGAAGATAGGAACAACATTTGCTCTTCTCCATCTTCTGGGACTTCTCCTGTTCTCCAAAAATTTTCAAAGATTATGGACAGTGGTTCAAGAATTTCTTCTGCTATCTCCTTCAGTACTCTGGGGTGTAATTCATCTGGACCTGAAGACTGAATTAATTTAGGTTTGCTAAGTGTTTCCTCACTGTCTTCCTGTTTATAGATATCCTGGATTCTTCTATTCCTTTAATAGGACAGTGAAGATCAGTTGATGTTACATTTCCTTTCTGAGAGAAAACAGATGCAAAATAGGAATTTAAAAGTTTAGCCTTCTCAACATCCTGTCTTACCATTTCATCATTTTCATCCTGTAAAAATCTTATAGCATCTTTGACTTTTCTTTTACTTTTGACGTATCCCCCAAAATTCTTTTTTGTTGCTTTTGACATCTCTTGCAAGCCTTAATTCATTGTCAGCTTTAGATAATCTGATTAGTGCCCTGCAGGTTCTGCAGACGGCATATTATTCTTCTTTAGATATGCCTCCCTCTTTCCATTTGATAAACATTTTTTTTCTTCCTTTTTAGCATGTGTTTAAGTTCTGTGTTCATCCATCCTTGTTTCCTTAAATGCTTCCCATTTTCCCTCTTTTCGGAATTGTTAATGATTGTGCTTTGAGAATCTCATTTTTCAAGATTTCCCATCTTTCCTGACATTTTTGTCCTTAACCCCTCTCTGACATTAGACGTACTATCCCGTCCATAAAACCCGTGCCATTCTGACCAGGACGGGATAGTACGTCATAGGCTAATCGCCGCCGGGTGTCAGCTGATTATCACAGCTGACACCCGTGACTGTGTGTCAGGAGCGGTCACGGACCGCTCCCGGCACATTAACCCCTTGCACACCGCGATCAAACATGATCGCGGTGTACTGGGGCACAGGGGAGGATCGCGCAGGGTGGGGGCTCCCTGCGCGCCCCCCTGAGACCCTCAGAGCAGCGCATGTGATCGCGCTGCTCTGAGGGCTTCCTCCCTCCCAGGACCCGGATCCAAGATGGCGCTGGGGTCCTGGAGGGAGGCAGCTTCCTCAGTGCCTGCCGAGAGCAGGCATGAGGAAGCGTCCTGCACTGCCTGTCACATCGCTGGTGTGACAGAGTGCTGTGCACACTGTCACACCCGCGATCTGATGAAATACAGTGATGTCCCACCCTGGGACAAGTAAAAAAGTAAAAAAAATAAAAATAAACATGTGTAAAAAAAAATCCAAAAAAAAAAAAAAAAAAAAAAAATATTCCCCAATAAATTCATTATTTATTGTAAATAAAAAAAATAAAACAATAAAAGTACACATATATGGTATCGCCGCGTCCCTAACGACCCCCCCTATAAAACTGTCCCACTAGTTAACCCCTTTTGTGAACCCCTTAAAAAAAAAATAATAAAAAAGAAGCAAAAAATCAGTGCTTTATCATCATACCGCTGAACAAAAAGTGGAATAACACGCGATCAAAAAGACCGATATAAAAAAACATGGTACCCGCTGAAAACTTCTCTTGCCCCGCAAAAAACGAGCCATCACACAGCATATCAGCAAAAAAATAAAAAAGTTATAGCTCGCAGAATAAAGCGATGCAAAAATAATTATTTTTTTTATATAAATTGTTTTATTCTATAAAAGGGCCCCAAAAAAAATAAAAAAAAGAATAAATGAGGTATCGCCGTTACGTACTGACCCGAAAAAAAAAAGCTTTACGTTTACCACACGCCAAAATAAAACCCCACCCAAAAAAATTCATAATTGCTGATTTTGTTATTCTAACCCTCAAAAATCGAAAAAAAAGCGATCAAAAAATGTCCGTGCTCAAAAAAAGGTACCAATAAAACGTCACCCGTCCCCAAAAATTTTAAAACCTCACATGACTCTGTGGGCCAAAATATGCAAAAATTAAGCTCCAAAATGTGGCGAGCAAAAAACTACTTTTTGCAATAAAAAGCGTCTTTTTCGGACAGCTGCCAATCATAAAAAACCCCTAAAATAAAATCAAACCCCCTTTATCACCCCCTTTGTTAGGGAAAAAATAATAAAATAAAAAAAATGTATTTATTTCCATTTTCCCATTGGGTTGGGTTAGGGTTTCGGCTAAATTGGTTATTGGCGCTAAAGTTAGATTAGGTTAGATTGGATTAGGGTTGGGTTGGGATTAGGGTTGGGACAGGGTTAGGGTGTGTGGGGTTAGGTTGGAGTTAAATTGGGGGTTTCCGTGTTTAGGCACTCAGGGTCTCCAAAGTGACATGGCTCTGTCTCCATTCCACCCAATTCTGCGTTGAAAAGTCAAACGGTGTTCCTCACTCTGACTCGCCATGCGTCCAACGTAATTATCCCACATATGGGGGCATCACGTACTCTGGCCCCCAAGAGTTAATCGTAAATTTCCATTTTTGTTTACCCTTGGGAAAAAAAAAAAACTGGGGGGAAAATATTATTTTTTTAAAAAAAAAAAAATTTTTTTGTTTTTACGGCTGTAATTATAAACTTCTGGAAGCCCTTGGGCTTCTTAGCGCTCACCAAAACTAAATAAGTTCCTTGTGGGGTCTATTTTCCAAAAAATGGGGTCATTGTTGGGTTTCCACTTTTAGGCGCTCAGGGGTCTCCAAATGGACATACGCCCCCAGACCATTCCACAAAGTCTGCAATCCAAAACTCACTACTTCCCTTTCCGAGCCCTGACATCCCCATACAGTAGTTTTCCCCCCATATTGGGTACCGTACCAGGACAAATTGGACAACAACTTTTGGGGCCCCATTTCTCCTGTTACCTTGTAAAATATAATAGGGGGAAAAAATCATTTTTGTAAAAAAAAAAGGATTTTTTATTTTTACGGCGTGCTTATAAATTCGTGAAGCACTTCGGGGTTCAAATGTCCCACACATCAGATAAGTTCCTTGTGGGGTCTATTTCCAAATGGTCCTTTGGGGGTTTTCCACTGTTTAGGGCCATCAGGGGCTCTCCAAAAGCGACGAGCCCCCAGACCATTCCATCAAATCCTGCAATCCAAAGCGTCACTACTTCCCTCCGAGCCCGATCACCCATACGATTTTCTCCACATATTGGGTATCCGTACTAGAAAATTGGACAACAACTTTTGGGTTCCAATTTCTTCTGTTACCCTTGTGAAAATAAAAAATTGGGGGCAAAAAATCTTTTTGTAAAAAAAAAAAAAAAATTTTTTATTTTAAGGCTTACTTATAAACTTTAAATAAACACTGGGGTTCAAAGTTTAACCAACATTAGAAATTCCTTGAGGGGTCTAGTTTTTTCCAAATGGTGTATTTTGGGGGGTTTCCACTGTTTAGGCGATCAGGAGCCTCCAAACACGACATGGCGTCCAGCAATTCTGCGTTGAAAAAGTGAGACGGCCTCCTTCCCTTCCAAACTCCCATGCACCCAACAGTGGTAACCCCCCACATATGGGGTATCGTTTACTCAACAATTGACATAACTTTGGAGTCTGTTACCCTTGAAAAATAAAAATTTCGGGGGGAAAAAGATCATTTTTTGAAAAAAAATATTTTAAATTTTAGCTCTTTATAAACTTTGGGGAAGCACTTTGGAGTTCAAATGCTCACCAAAGATCTAATAATTCCTTAGGGGTTTTTTCCCAAATGGGTCATTTGGGGGGTTTCCCTGTTTAGGCACATCAGGGCTCTCCAAATGCAACATGGCATCCAAACTCAATTCCACCTATTTTGGTTGGAAAAATCAAATGGTGCCCTTCGCTCCCCACTTGCCGGCGCCCAAACGTGTTCCCCCCAATATGGGGGGCTCAGCTATCAGACAAATTGGACAAAACTTTGGGTCCAATTTCTCCTGATACCCTTGGAAAAAAAAAATGACTAAAAATATTTTTGTGGAAAAAAATAGGATTTTTTATTTTCATGCCCGGGCTTAAAAATTGTGTGAAGCACTGGGGGGTTTTAAAGTGTCACCAAAATCAAGATAAGTTCCTTAGGGGGTTAGTTTCCAAAAATGGGGTCACTTGTGGGGATTTCCCTGTTTAGCTCATCTGGCACTGCAAAGGAACAAACCCCCCATCAGCGTCGCATTCCAAAACTTATATTCCCTTTCCAACCCTGCCGTGCCCCAAACGTTTTCCCACCCCCACATATGGGTATCCTTATTGGACAAATTGGACAAACAACTTTTGGGGTCCTTTCCTTTGAAAACAAAAATTTAGGACTAAAAAATCATTTTTTTGTGGAATTTTTTTTTTTCTTTTTCACACCCAGGCATTATAAATTTGTAAACCTTGGGGTTCAATGCCAAACAATTAGATAATACCTTAGGGGGCATTTCCAAAATGGTGTCACTTTGGGGGTTTCACTGTTTGGCGGCATCAGAGGTTCTCCAACGCGACATGGCGTCCAATCTCAACTCCAGCCAATTTTAGTTTGAAAAAGTCAAACACGCCCTTCCCTTACGAGCTCTGCCGTGTGCCCAACATGGTTTTCCCCCCCATATGGGGTATTGGCGTATCAGGAGAAATTCATAACAACCTTTCTGCCATTTTCCCCTTTTTTACCCTTGTGAAAATAAAAAAAAAGTTTGTAAAAAGATCTTTTTTTGTGGCAAAAAGTTAAATTTTCATTTTTTCTTTCCCTTGCTTTATTTTCTGTGAAACCTGAAGGAAATAAATTCTTGAAGTTTTTGAGTACCTTGGGGGTGCATTTTTTAGAATGGGTCACTTTTGGGTATTTTCTGTCATTTGACCCCTCAAAGTGACTTCAAAAGTGAGTGGTCCTAAAAAAATGGTTTGTAAATTTTGTTGTAAAAATGAGAAATCGCTGGTCAACTTTTAACCCTTATAACTTCCTAACAAAAAAAAATTTGATTCCAAAATTGTGCTGATGTAAAGTAGACATGTGGGAAATGTTATTTCTTAACTATTTTGTGTTACATATTTCTCTGTTTTAAGGAATAAAAATTCAAAGTTTGAAAATTGCAAAATTTTTTCAAAATTTTCGCCATATTTGCGTTTTTTTCAAAAATAAACGCAAGTTATATGGAAGAAATTTTACCACTAAACATGAAGTACAATATGTCACGAGAAAACAATCTCAGAATCGCGAAGATCCGTTGAAGCGTTCCGGAGTATAACCTCATAAAAGACAGTGGTCAGAATTGTAAAAATTGTCCCGGTCATTAACGGGGCAAACCCCCCTTGGGGTGAAGGGGTTAAGGAAAAATCCAGCAAATTGGATCCCTCCAATTCCTTTCTGATTCCTTAAAATCTCCTTTCTGAAATCTAACCTTGACTTGAGTCTTCACAGGTCTTCCTCCTCTTGTTATCCAAAATTCTAAAATAGCATGGTCACTACCCCTAGTGTCCCAGCCACTCTTACCTCCTCAACCATTTCCTCCCTGTTTATAAGGATTAGATCCAAGGTAGCAGATCCCCTTGTTTTCCCCCCTACCTTTTGGAAAATAAAGTTGTCAGCAAGAGAGGATAAGAATTTCCTTGACCTGTTAGTTTTGCCTGAGATTCCCAACAAATGTCTGGATAGTTGAAATATCCCAGACCACTATGTCATATTTTTTGGAGAACTTGGCCATTTGATGCATAAAGAGTTCATCCATATCTTCAGTTTGCATAGGTGGCCTGTAGTAAATGCCTACAATGTGTCCTTTCCATTGTTCTGTCCTTGTTTCTTACTCAAACAGTTTCCACAGAACTCCCAGTCTCTGAAGTGTCAATCTCTGTGCAGATATACGCTTTTCTAACATACAATGCGACACCTCCTCCTTGTTTTTTCAAGTCTGTTTCTTGAAAATAAGTTGTATCCTTCTAGCCTTGTATTCCAATCATGTGTAATCGTCCCACCAAGTTTCAGTGATTTCCAATGACATCAATTTATTTTCCTGCGTTAGTAGTTCCAGTTCTCCTTGTTTGTTGCCCATGCTTTGTGCATTCGTATAGAAACATTTTAGTTTGTGATTGGTTTCTCTTTCTTCAATATTTTTAATATGTAGATTTTTTGTCTTTGTTTTCCCCTTCACTTCTAATAGCAGATTTCTCAATAGTATTTATCAGGTGTATGGCTTTTGCTGGCGTTTTGCTTCCCTTCCCACATTGTTCTAGTTTAAAGCTCTCCTGATGAGTGCAGCAAGGCGACTTCCAAATACATTTTTTCCAGTCTTCGTAAGGGTGCACCCCATCTCTAGCAAGTAGTCCATAGTATAGGTAATTCACTCCGTGATCCAAAAATCCAAATCCTTGCTGACGGCACCATCGCATAGCCAGTTGTTCACCTGCAGAATCTTCTTCCACCTCCTTGTTCCACACGGCCATCCACTGGAAGGATGGAAGAGAAGACCACCTGCGCTCCCAGTTCTTTCACTTTCTTACCTAAGTTTTCAAAATAACTGCAGATGGTTTCCAGGTTGTTTCTTGCGGTGTCATTTGTCCCCACATGTATAGCAGAATGGGTAGTCATCTGTAGGTCTGAAGAGTCCTGATATCCTGTCAGACACATCTTAATTTTTTGCACCTGGAAGACAGCACATTCTCTTGAGGTTAAATCCGGTCTGCAGATAGCGGCCTCTGTTCCTCTCAAAGGGAATCCCCCATGACAACAACCTCCGTTTCTTCTTCACAACAGTTTTCTTTCTCATTCAGGAGGACTCTGAGGAGTACAAGGTTTTTTGTTTGTGGTCAAAGTCTTTCTTGATGTATTTCTTCATCGTTCTCCTGTGTAAGAGCCTGGTACTGGTTCCTGAGCAGTTGGGTGCTGATGCCTCCCGATCCTCCTGCTTCTCTGGGTCACATGCTTCCATTCCTCTGTTTCTTCAGGTGCACTTCGAATTTCTTCTCTTTCTGTAAAAATGAAGAGATAATTCGTCTAAGAACTCTTCACCTTCCTTAATGGTTTTCAATGTAGATAACCTCTCTTCCAGATTTTTCAACTTTTCCTCCAACAGGGACACAAGCTTGCATTTCTGGCATGTGAAGTTTGGCTTTTCCACTGGTAAGTCTGTGAACATGTAGCAAGAAATGCAGCTCACCACATGGCTCCTGGCTTCTTCCATGTTCTTATTGTTCAAGAGATATTCAAGCGGTGAAATATATGCCAAAACTTTGCTGATGTCCTCCTTTCGGCTGCAACGGCCAAAATTCCAGTGTTCCTTGAGCTCGCGGAGACTCTTCACTTATCCCAGAAGGCACTGGAATATGCAAATTCTTCCTCTGGACTCTTCCCCTGGTTTGCTGATGTCCTCCTTTCGGCTGCAACGGCCAAAATCCAGTGTTCCTTGAGCTCGCGGAGACTCTTCACTTATCCCAGAAGGCACTGGGAATATGCAAATTCTCTCCTCGGGACTCTTTCCCTGGTTTAAATTGTTTTGGGCTAATACTGTGTTGAAGTCAGGACTCAGTAGATCACATTTACAAATCCAAATTGTTTGGGCTAATATTGGGGTGCAGGCACCAGGACCCATTTAATAATCCAAATTGTTTGGACTAATACTGTGCTGCAAAAGTAGAAAAATTGGCAGACAGCACTCTCAGATAAGGGCGCCCGTATTCGTTCCAAGGAACCCTCTTGGAAAAATAGTCCACATCAAGAAAAAAGAAAACAGCACTCCATCCAGGCGTAGTTAGTGAAAAATAGAAGCTTTATTCCACCATAGAAAATACAAAGTTTCGATCCAATAAAGGATCTTTATCAAGTATTTCCACACAGTGCAACTGGTAGGCTATAAGTAGTGTGGAGCTGAAATCAGATCCAATCACATCATAGCCACAACCCATATCGCAATATAATATATAATATATACAAATAAACATCAGACCTATAAAAAATCCATATCAAATAAACACATCCTTATCCCAAAATCCACAATACTAAAATAACATATATATACATGAATTCACAGTGTATGTCTACAATATCAGCCACAACGTCAGTGGCATAGTGGTATCCATGGGGATCAATGTCCAATCATTATCCAATGTAACATAGTAACATAGTTATTAAGGTTGAAGGAAGACTTTAAGTCCATCTAGTTCAACCCATATCCAATCCTAACCTGCCCTAACATGTTGATCCAGAGGAAGGCAAAAAAACCCCAATGGCAAACAGTAAGCTTCACATTGGGGAAAAAAATTCCTTCCCGACTCCACATACGGCAATCAGACTAGCTCCCTGGATCAACGCAGTATCTAGGAAACTAGTGAATATACCCTGTAATATTATACTTTTCAAGAAAGGCATCCATCCCCTCTTAAATTTTAGTAAGGAATCACTCATTACAACATTAGACGGCAGAGAGTTCCATAGTCTCACTGCTCTTACAGTAAAGAATCTGCATCTGTGATTATGGCTAAACCTTCTTTCCTCCAGACGTAAGAGGATGCCCCCTCGTCCCCGTCACAGGTCTAAGAGTAAAAAGATCATTAGAAAGGTCTTTGTACTGTCCCCTCATATATTTGTACATTGTAATAAGATCACCCCTAAGCCTTCGTTTTTCCAAACTAAAAAAACCCCAAGTGTAATAACCTGTCTTGGTATTGCAGACCCCCCAGTTTCTCTAATAACCTTGGTCGCTCTTCTCTGCACCCGCTCCAGTTCAGCTATGTCTTTCTTATACACCGGAGACCAGAACTGCACACAGTATTCTAAGTGTGGTCGCACCAGTGACTTGTATAGAGGTAAAATTATGTTCTCCTCATGAGCATCTATGCCTCGTCTAATGCATCCCATTATTTTATTTGCCTTGGCAGCAGCTGCCTGACATTGGCCACTAAATGTGAGTTTGTCGTCCACCCATACACCCAAGTCTTTTTCAGTGACAGTTTTGCCCAGTGTTTTACAATTAAGCACATAATTATACATCTTATTTGTTCTACCCAAGTGCATGACCTTACATTTATCCCCATTAAAGCTCATTTGCCATTTATCAGCCCAAGCTTCTAGTTTACATAAATCCTCCTGTAATATAAAATTATCCTCCTCTGTATTTATTACCCTGCAGAGTTTAGTGTCATCTGCAAATATTGAAATACTACTCTGTATGCCCCCTACAAGGTCATTAATAAATATGTTAAAGAGAAGCGGCCCCAATACTGACCCCTGTGGTACCCACTGCTAACCGTGACCCAGTCCGAGTGTGCTCCATTAATAACCACCCTTTGTTTCCTATCCATGAGCCAGTTCTTAACCCACTTACACATATTTTCCCCTATCCCCATTGTTCTCATTTTATGTATCAACCTTTTGTGTGGCACTGTATCAAAAGCTTTTGAGAAGTCCATGAACAACACGTCCACTGCATTCCCTTGGTCCAGTCCTGAACTTACCCCTTCATAAAAGCTTATCAGATTAGTCTGACAAGAACGGTCCCTCGTAAAACCCATGCTGATACTGTGTCATGAGGTTATTCAGCCTCAGATACTCCAATATAGTATCCCTTAAAAAACCCTCCAGGATTTTACCCACAGTAGATGTTAAGCTCACTGGCCTATAATTTCCAGGTTCAGTTTTTGCCCCCTTTTTGAATATTGGCACCACATTTGCTATACGCCAGTCCTGTGGTACAGACCCGTTATTATGGAATCTTTAAAGATTAAAAATAAGGTCTATCTATAACTGTACTTAATTCCTGCAGTACTCGGGGGTGTATCCCATCCGGCCCGGGGATTTGTCAACTTTAGTGATTCTTAGACCCGCCGTACTTCCCGCTGGGTTAAGCATGTGACATTTATGGAGAATTTTTTTTATCTCTGATCATGTTATCTGTCATGGGATTTTCTTGTGTAAATACAGTTGAAAAAAAGTCATTTAGCATATTGGCTTTTTCCTCATCCTCATCCACCATTTCACCCAGACTATTTTTAAGGGACCAACACTATCATTTTTTAGTTTCTTGCTATTTATGTAGTTAAAGAATATTTTGGGATTATTTTTACTTTCTCTGGCAATGAGTCTCTCTGCCTCAATCTTTGCTGTCTTGATTTGCTTTTTTACAGAATTTATTCAGTCTTCTGTATTTATTTAATGCCTCATCACTACCTACTTGCTTTAATTCCCTAAACGCTTTCTTTTTGTCCCTTATTGAGCCCCTTACAGCTCTATTTAGCCATAGTGGTTTCCTCCTAATTCTAGCATGTTTATTCCCATAGGTATATACCGTGCACAGGTCCTATTCAGGATGCTAATAAACGTCTCCCATTTTCTTTGTGTATTTTTATGTCTCAGGATATCGTCCCAGTTTATTGCACCAAGATCATCTCTCATCCGTTGGAAATTTGCCTTCCTGAAGTTTAGTGTCCTTGTAACCCCTCGACTACACATCTTATTAAAGGATACATGAAAGCTTATTATTTTGTGATCACTATTACCCAAGTGACCCCCAACCCTTATGTTTGATATGCGGTCTGGCCTGTTGGATAATATTAGGTCTAGCAGTGCCCCCCCTCTTGTTGGGTCCTGAACTAGTTGTGAAAGGTAATTGTCTCTCATAGTTGCCAAAAACTTATTACCTTTGCTGGAACTGCAGGTTTCTGTTCCCCAATGTATTTCAGGGTAGTTGAAGTCCCCCATAATAATGACTTCTCCTTGAGTTGCTGCTTCATCTATTTGCTTTACGAGGATATTCTCTGTTGCTTCCATTATTTTAGGAGACTTATAACAAACCCCTATCAATAATTTATTATTTTTCCCCCCTCCCCTAATCTCCACCCACAGAGACTCTACATCTTCATTAGATTCACAGATATCACGCAGGATGGGTTTTAAGGATGATTTTACATATAAAACACACACCCCCACCTCGCTTATTTTTACGGTCATTTCTAAACAGACTATAGCCCTGTAAATTAACCGCCCAGTCGTGGCTCTCATCCAGCCAAGACTCAGATATCCCCACCATGTCATAATTATGTTCCAACAAAATTAATTCTAATTCCGCCATTTTGTTGGTGAGGCTTCTAGCATTAGTATACATGCACTTTATGTATCTCTCTGAACCTCTATTCTTTCTTAAATTATTAACTGTTCTAACCCCACCCCCATGCCACCCCACCCCAATTTCATTATTTGTGCCCAGGTCTCTATCTGTACTGCCTTCCCCTCCTATAAAATGAATACCCTCCCCCCCAGTCCCTAGTTTAAAGACTCCTCCAACCTTCTAGCCATTTTCTCCCCCAGCACAGCTGCACCCTCCCCATTGAGGTGCAGCCCGTCCCTAGCATAGAACCTGTAGCCAACTGAGAAGTCGGCCCAGTTCTCCAGGAACCCAAACCCCTCCTTCCTACACCAATTCTTGAGCCACTTATTAACCTCCCTAATCTCCCGTTGCCTCTCTGGTGTGGCACGTGGTACCGGCAGTATTTCAGAAAATACCACGTTGGAGGTCCTTGCTTTAAGCTTGCAGCCTAATTCCCTGAAATCATCTTTAAGGACCTTCCACCTGCCTCTAACTTTGTCATTTGTGCCAATGTGCACCATGACCGCTGGGTCCTCACCAGCCCCTCCCAGTAATCTGTCAACCCGATCAGCGATGTGTCGGACTCGAGCGCCAGGTAGGCAGCACACTGTTCGACGATCCCTGTCTTTGTGACAGATTGCCCTATCTGTTCCCCTAATAATGAGTCCCCCATACCAGCACCTGTCTGGCCTGCCCTGCTCTCCTAATTCCCCCCTTACTGGAGCAGACACTCCCCCGGCTTTCAGAGGACATGCCTGGCTGCAGCAGTGCTACCCCTGTACTGACAACCCCCTCATCTGCCAACTTTGCAAACTTATTGGGGTGTGCCAGATCAGGACTAGCCTCCCTGGCGCTCTTCCCTCTACCCCGCTTTCTAACTGTCACCCAGCTTCCTACTTCAGTGTCCTGCAGCTCCACCCTAGCATCCCCCCCTCATCTATCCCATTGAGCGTCTGCTCAGTGAGCAGAAGACTCCTTTCCATATTGTCTATGGATCTCAGTGTTGCCAGCTGCACATTTAGATCCAAGATTTGGGCTTCCAAATGCACAACGTGCTCACATCTCACACAGCAGTATGCACCCTCGACCGGCTGTTCAAGGACTGCATACATGTGGCAAGATGTACACTGGATGGCATTGGCAATAGTGGAGCACATATCTAATGGGGATTTCACCAGACAGCAAAGATAAGTAAAAATAAATAAAAAGTATTAAAAAAATATAGTACAGCAATTCAGTAATCCTCCCTTGGAAAACTCCCTGAATCCAAAGTCACTGAATCTCAAGTCACACTTACCACCGTTCACACTTGCGCACCGGTCACACTCAGCTCACTCACACTCCTGAAGCAGAAGATTTAAAGAGAGATTTTTTTTTTTTTTTTCCTTCAGCAGCAAATCACCCTGCTGCTCTAATGCACTTCCTGTTAATGTAGTGGTATGAAGTTCCTCCTGATTCAACCGAAATCCAATCCCAGGATCTGGAAAAATAGCGGCAAATATCGATGTATCCAATCGCAGTATGCGTTATATCCCAGGGAGAAGCAGCGTTCTAAAAGCCCTCCAATCAAATCATCCAGATTATAGTGAGGAATACTTTCTAAGGTAACCTGTTTGTCCAAACAAAACACTACTATACAGTCACCTGACTCACCCTGACAGCGATCTGCGTCAGCAAGGGCCGCCCACTGGTCTCCAACTGCCGACAGACAGATGTCTAAGGAGGAAGCCAAGATGCGCAGGCGCAGTGTGACGTACATCACAACCACTAACGGTGTGAGACGTCACTAACCGGCCTTATGCATCCAACCCCCACCATGACATCACCTGACCGGCGTCAGCTGACCAAATGGCCCTCCCAGCTAGCGCAGTATCGTATGCCCGTAGTGCAACTGAGCATTGTTACCGCCATATAGTGCATATAGGAAACATGAATATAGCTAACACAAAAACCACCATATAGTGCACAGCAGCAGGATATATACACACAGATCTACATGCATTTATTAATTGGTCACATAAATCCCCATCATGTGTGAACCCATATCTATTAATATCAAAAATAAACAAAGCAAGGTCGGAAGATAAAGGGAGAGAGGATATTATAAAGATTAAACAATAATAATCACCTATCATCTGCAGTGATTACATACATCACATATAATATATATGATCTTCCCGCTCCCTATCTCCACCGACCAGCATCACTAAATCCTATATATAGAAAAAAAGGGGGGGAAAAGAAAGGAAAAAAAGGACAATTAAAAATCTGAACATTAAAAACTGATGATGATGCAAAAGAGGAGGAAAATATAGGGGGAAGAAAGATTACAATGTACATGAACGTAGATTAAACTCAAGATTAAGGCCCCTGGGTTGTAACGTTCCCAAGGTATAAATCCACCTGAGTTCCTTTTTCTTAAGCATCTGTAATCGATCTCCACCTCTCCTTTGTACAGGAACACTATCAATGACTCTAAACCGTAATTGATTTACAGAATGTTTGTGTTCTAAAAAATGATTAGGTACTGGTAACTCCTCAGTCCTGTCCTAATTGTACTCTTGTGTTTACTAATGCGGGCCCTGACCTCCATGGTCGTCTCGCCCACATACACCATACCGCATGGACGCACAATCATATATACAAAATAGCTGGAGGCACACGTGTATCTTTCCTTCAAGAAAAACCTTTTGCCAGTATGAGGGTGATTAAAAGCCTCACCTTTCAACATATTTGTAATGTATGTAGTACAGTTCATATAGCGTCTTGTGCTTGGGTGCGATGAAAACACAGGAGTCACAGGTTTGATATAGAAAAGTCCTGTATTACTTCATACAAGTTGGCAGAAATAGTCACACAGTTTGCAGACACAGAAACAGGAGACACAGCAGGCCAGAGTAATCCAAGCTCAGCAATCACTCTCCAATACAGATTCAGGATCTTCTTCTCTGTTACCGTAAGTCCATGCAAACGTGGGTCTTTCAAAGAGCAGGGTTCAGAGTCCACAAGTGCTTCAGAGTTCCTCAGTAGGAATAGCTGGAGTACAAGGTCCAAGGCTTACAGGAGTCAAGTCACAGGTTCACTGCAGGCTAGATTCTGAAGCACTGATTGCTCAGCTGTGGCTGCTTAAGAAGCAAAGGAGAGAATCAGGGCGGGAACATGCAAGCTGGAAACTCCATTTTGACTAAGGGCAAGATAGCTGCAGCAAGACAGAAAGTAAAATGGCTGACGAACAAACTGAGTTTCAGGAATATATACATAGAACCTTACATTACTCCCCCCTTAAGGACAACCTCCGGATGACCTCAGACCAGGCTTGTGTGGGTACCTCTGATGAAACTGACGGAGCAAGCGAGGAGCATTAACGTTATTGACCGGTTCCCATGAGTTGTCCTCCACTGGGTAGCCCTGCCATTTAATCAGATATTGTAACTGATTTCTATACAACCTGGAATCTAAAATCCTTTCCACCACAAATTCTTCCTGACCATCGACTAGCACTGGGTCAGGGCAAGAAGAGGAACGTCCAGGAAACGTATTGGGTGTCGCAGCCTTTAGTAGGGATACATGAAAGACAGGGTGGATTCTCATAGTTCTGGGCAGTTGAAGACGACAAGCAACGGCACTTATAATTTTACTGATTTTATAGGGTCCAATGTACTTATGTCCCAACTTAGACGATGGAATCCTTAACTTAAGATTTCTGGTTGACAGCCAGACCAAGTCTCCTACCTTGAAAGCTGGTGCAGGTTTACGAAATTTATCTGCTGCTTTCTTGTACCTTTCTTGAGCCGATTCCAGATTTTCCTTTAGAAGATCCATATTCTTCTGTAAAGACGTGATTCTTTCAGCCACTGCTGGTGAAGGCGTTTCTATGGGAAATCGTGGTAGAATGTTAGGATGATAACCTAGATTAGAGTAAAAAGGAGACTGTTTAGTGGAGGCACTCTGAGAGTTGTTATACGAGAACTCAGCTAATGGAAGTAGATCCACCCAATCATCCTGTAGATGGCAGATAAAGCAGCGGAGATACTGCTCCAGGGTTTGATTGGTTCGTTCGGTCTGTCCATTAGTCTGGGGATGAAAAGCAGAAGAAAGGTTTACTTTAATGTCCAATGCTGCACAGAAATTTTGCCAAAACCTAGAAGTGAATTGCACCCCTCGATCCGAAATAACCTCATCCGGTACTCCATGTAAGCGAAACACATCTTTAATCATCAAATCTGATGTCTGTTTTGCAGTGGGTAAGCCGACACAAGGATAAAATGAGCTGCCTTTGTTAGACGGTCAACCACCACTAGAATGGTGTTCTTCCCTGAGAGGTTGGTAACTCCACAATGAAGTCCATAGAAATGGATCCCCACGGGCGGGACGGGGTGGGAAGAGGCTGTAACAGACCAGTTGGTGAGGAGCGAGGTGTTTTGCATCTTGCACAGACCTCACATGAAGTGACATAATTCAAAACATCCTTCCTGCAAGTGGGCCACCAAAAGAAACGAGAAAGAAATTCCTGTGTCTTTAGAATTCCTCTATGCCCAGCTATCTTGGAATCGTGAATGAGTTGCAATACTCTTAATCTGACTGTTTCAGGAATATACAGACGTTGTCCCTGAATCCACACACCATTCTTAAAGACAAGACTTACGTCCCTTGGGGGTTGTGCCAAAAAGCAATCCGCATGGTATGCTTCCTTGATGTCCTTAAGTAGGTCTTGATTATGAATTACTCCTAGGAATCTAGAGTCAGGAAGAATAGTCTTAGGAGGAGTAATTGGACGTGTCTCTGCTGAGTAAATCCTAGAGAGTGCATCAGCCTTTCCATTGCGCGATCCTGGTCTATAAGAGATGATAAAATTAAATTGGTTTAAGAAAAGATTCCAGCGAGCCTGGCGAGGAGTCAGGCACTTAGCCGACCTGATAAACTCAAGGTTACGATGGTCTGTCAGGATGACTATTTGCTGTGCAGCTCCCTGAAGAAGGTGTCTCGATTCTTTGAAGGCGGCAATAATGGCCAACAACTCTCTATTGCCCACATCGTAGTTCCTCTCAGCCGAAGACAACTGCTGGGAAAAGAAGGCACAGGGATGCAAGACATTCTTCTCACCTGTTCTCTGAGAGAGTATAGCTCCAACGGCACAGTCTGAAGCATCCACCTCTATTATGAAGGCAAGCTCGGGGTTGGGATGTACTAGGATAGGTGCAGTGGTAAATTTATCTTCTAGACGGGAAAATGCTTCCTGGGCTTGGGGAGTCCAGGAAAACCTAGACTCTTTCCGGGTAAGTTGAGTGATAGGTGACACTACCTCAGAGAAATTTCTAATGAAATGTCTATAGAAGTTGGCAAACCCGATGAAGCGCTGTACCTCCTTCACATTTCTAGGACTTGGCCAATCCTTGATGGCTTGGGTTTTGCTTCCATCCATACTAATTCCTTGTGTAGACAGTACATACCCCAGAAATTGAATTTCGGTCCTATGGAATTCACACTTTTCAAGTTTGATGTAAAGATGATTTTGTCTTAGACGTTCCAAGACCATTCTCACATGTCCATGATGTTCCTCTGTGGAGTTAGAAAAAATTAGAATATCATCCAAATAAATTACCACGAATGTATCTAGGAGATCCTGAAGATGTCATTCACCAAGTGTTGGAAAGTGGCTGGGGCGGTACTCAGACCAAAAGACATAACTAGATATTCAAAGTGTCCATAGCGTGACCTGAATGCAGTCTTCCATTCATCCCCAGGTCTAATACGGACTAAGTTATAGGCCCCACGAAGATCTAGTTTAGAAAAAATTTTGGCATGTCGCACTCTCTCCAATAACTCAGGGATTAAAGGCAATGGATAACGGTTTCTAATAGTAACCTTATTGAGTTCCCTATAGTCTACGCATGGTCTCAGAGATCCATCTTTCTTCTTTACAAAGAAGATGGGTGCACCTGCAGGAGATGAAGAGGGGCGTATGAAGCCCTTGGCTAGATTTTCATCTATGTAATCCTTTAAAGCCTTTAGCTCGGGCCCCGCCAGGGGGTAGATCTTACCAAAAGGTATCTCTGCTCCAGGCAATAATTCAATTGGACAATCATATGGACGGTGAGGAGGAAGCTGGTCAGCGTTCTTCTTGTCACATAAATCCACATAGTCCTGGTATACAGCTGGTAGTTCAGGGACTGACATGATTCCTTTAGGAACAGAGCAAGCTGAAACTTTTGGACTCATCTGTTTCTCTGGAAAGTGTAATTCCTTGGTCTCCCAGTTAATGGTAGGATTCTGAGCCTGCAGCCATGGTAGCCCTAGAATAACGGGAAAGTGGGGAGAAGAGATAAGCATAAAGGACAGTTTCTCTTGATGATCTTTACCCATAAGAACCCTCAAAGGCTCTGTTTCCTGATCCACTGGTCCAGAGGTCAGCAGGGAGCCATCCACAGTTTCCATCTGTACTGGAGTAGCCTTCTTCACTGAACGTATTCCCTGTTTCAGAGCAAAGGAGACATCCATAAAATTTCCACTTGCCCCTGAGTCGATCATAGCAGAGCTAGACACCCAAGCTGAGTCAACCCAGAGTTTGATGGAAAGAAAGCAATGAGAATTGTATTCCTTACAACTCAGCTGGGACACAGCTGAGGAAACTTGAAAAATGGCAGCGTTTACACAGTCAACGTCCTCAGAGGTAACGGAGTTTAAGTCCGAGAAATCAAGATCTGTTGCTGCAGATCTCTCTGGAGCCTGAGGCTCGGACCTGACAGATCCCCTCTCGCAACACTCACAATGAATGAGTGCTGCAGTAGTCTTACGAGAACGGCTGGGGCAGTTTATAATGAAGTGCCCTGACTTACCACAATAGAAACATAGATTCTCCTTAAAACGATGTTCCTTGCGTGCATCACTAACCCGTCGTTGTAAAGAGTCTACCTGCATGGGTTCAGGTTCAGGTTCCCGTGTAATCCTACTCAAAGGTTCCTTAGCTGGAGAGGAAGGTAGGAAAAGGTTAGTACGATTGCTTTCGAACCATCTCTCTTGCCTGCGTTCAGTCAGACGAGTATCAATACGGATGCAGTAGTTAATAAAGTCACCTAACGCAGTGGGAGGGTCGGCACGAGCAAGTTCATCCTTAATCAGTGGAGATAACCCCTTTCGAAAAATAGATTTTTTGGCGGAACTGTCCCAGGTGGTATCAAGGGCCCATCTCCTGAAATCCAAGGCATATTCAGCTACCGAGTGCTTACCTTGGCGCAAAGCTAACATGGCTGCTTCAGCTGTTGCACCTCGATTGGGGTCATCAAACACCTGCCCATGGCTGAAATAAAATCATCAAGGTGATTCAAACAATCATCCTCAGTCTCAATCAGAGGGTTTGCCCACATTAAAGCCTTGTTGGTAAGCAACATAATTATAGTAAGCACCTTAGATCGTTCAGTGGGAAATTGTGAAGCATGTGCAGAAAAAAAAATTGCATTGATTAATAAATCCCCTGAATTTCTCACGTTCACCGCCAAAACGAAAAGGGGGCAACTTGGGAATCCCAGCACTCGGGGTTACGGCAGGAGCCTGGACTCGCCCCTCTAGAACCTCAATCCTGGCTCGCAAATCCTGGGTAGTCTGTCCAACCACTTGCAAATTGTGATTATTGAGGTCCTGTAGATTTGTAAAATGGGTCTTTATATTCTGCAAATCTGCAAGGATATTATCAGTCACTCCGCAAAGTTCCTTTATGCGGGCCTCCATTTTCCAGATCTTTTAAGACAGGATTACTGGAAGAAGAGGAGAGAAAAAAAAACAATAGTGTTCACCTGTGGCAACACTGCAGAGAGAAAAAAAAATTAAGGGAACTGCTCACCTGGAATGGTTGTGAGAAGTCACAACCACTATCATCACAGAAAGTTTCAACCAGACATCTGATATCCAGAGTTACAGCAGACAAAAAAGAGAAAAGAAAGGAGAAAAAAAAAAAACAATAGTGTTTACCTGTGGTAACACTGCAAAAAGAAAAAACTTAAGGGAATTGCTCACCTGGAATGGTTGTGAGAAGTCACAACCACTGTCATCACAGAAAGTACAACCGGACGTCTGATATCCACAGTACAGCAGACACAGCCTTCCAGACCCAGCAGACACTAACGTTTTGGCTTCAGAATCTTGTAATGTATGTAGTACAGTTCATATAGCGTCTTGTGCTTGGGTGCGATGAAAACACAGGAGTCACAGGTTTGATATAGAAAAGTCCTGTATTACTTCATACAAGTTGGCAGAAATAGTCACACAGTTTGCAGACACAGAAACAGGAGACACAGCAGGCCAGAGTAATCCAAGCTCAGCAATCACTCTCCAATACAGATTCAGGATCTTCTTCTCTGTTACCGTAAGTCCATGCAAACGTGGGTCTTTCAAAGAGCAGGGTTCAGAGTCCACAAGTGCTTCAGAGTTCCTCAGTAGGAATAACTGGAGTACAAGGTCCAAGGCTTACAGGAGTCAAGTCACAGGTTCACTGCAGGCTAGATTCTGAAGCACTGATTGCTCAGCTGTGGCTGCTTAAGAAGCAAAGGAGAGAATCAGGGCGGGAACATGCAAGCTGGAAACTTCATTTTGACTGAGGGCAAGATAGCTGCAGCAAGACAGAAAGTAAAATGGCTGACGAACAAACTGAGTTTCAGGAATATATACATAGAACCTTACAATATTGTTGCAACAAGCACAACCAAGGCACGGAAAATTTCCGTTCCTTGGAGTGCTTAGTGTGCGCTGAATGGACATTTTAGAAGTACCAAAATCGGACCTAACTAGCTTATCCCTAAGATTACAACCCCTTCTAAATGACAACAATGGCTGAGATTCAAATTCCGGAACAGATGTCAAACCTTGTTGCAATAGAGGCCAATGTTTCTTTCAAATTCCGCCAATACGCATACTTGCAGGGTTAACGTAGATACGAATGGAATACGTTTATCTACACCTCTATCATTGGTCCTACATGGAGTTTCGTCTCGTGTCAGTTCCATAGCTTTGCTTTTATATCTAAAAACCTCTCTCTTGGGATAACCATGAGAGACGAATTTCTGACACATCTCATTAAGTCTCACATCAACCCTTTCCTCATCTGACACGATCCTCCTGACCCTCAGCATTTGACTCCAGGTTAATTGCATGTTGCAACCCTGACTGAATGCTATAGGGCACGTAGGATCCCACGTGGGTTAAAGGGAATCTGTGACCCTAAATTGGTGGGATATTTAAATGATAGCAGTCAGGTCAGATGGGTGGTGTTTTGGGTACTTGCCTTAACATGTTGTTCGCCGCTGTCTCCATTATTTCTGGGAATTGTAGTCGTTGCCCTCCATATAACGCGCCTGCGCATTGCAATCTGCGGGCAAAGCATACTGCGCATGCGCAATTCAAGATTGCAATGTGCAGGTGGTTATATGGAGGGCAACAACTACAATTCCCAGAAATAATGGAGACAGCGGCGAATAACATGTTAAGGCAAGTACCCAAAACACCGCCCATCTGACCTGACTGCCATCATTTAAATATCCCGCCAATTTAGGGTGATAGATTCCCTTTAAGACCACATCTGAGACCTACGTTATTGCCGGATAATGTGCAATATTGCACGAAGTTTGAAGCAATTTCTGACAAATTTGCATTTGATGTTATGTTGCTAAACATCGAATTTCTATGTGTAGAGATGGTAAATGTTACTAACGGTCTGAGTGAGTTGGAGAACAATTAAAGGCACAATCGACAGCACAGGATTGGGGTGCCCTAAAAACTAAGACTGATGAGAATTTGATTAAGTTTCGCAGTGACATCGAGATGACCAAGAGAACCAAATGGTTTCATGATGCAGAGAACTATAGGACTGGTCGTGTATTTTCATGGCAATTTGGAAGTAACCAATATAATAAGAAAGGAAAGAAAAAAACATTCCCTATGAAGAGATCTAAAAGGTTCCAAGATGGTAAGAACTTTGGCTTTAAAACTGCAGAATCTGATTCCACGGATGACTCCAGCTTGGGAGGAAGTTCAAACACCCATTTTTTGGGGAGAAGAACAGGAGACAAAGGAAACCCCAGAGGCGTGGTCGCAGAGGAGGCAGGAAACACAATAAACAGAGGTGGTCCCCGAGAACAGAGGATGGGACACCATATGAAAACAAGGAAGCTGGAGGAGAGACGGAAGGACAATTAACTGAAAGGACACTGGTGGTAAATATATCAGCTGTTACTTTATCTGATGTCGAGATAGATGTTTTATCTAGGGGTTTATCTTTTTGCCCTACAAATAACCCTGATTGGTTCAATATTGAATGTGATCGTCATACGTACTTTAGAAGATTAAGATTATCTTCCTTTTTTTCTGATAAAAATGTGAGTTTGGGTAATACAAATGTGGGCCCCTACTCAGGCTTTACGCTTCAGGAGGTGGGCCTTCGTAAGAGTCATTTCCAGCCACCTAGCAAAAATGAGTCCTATCTTGAACTAGTACAAAATGACATGGAGAAATTGAAAAAGAATTTTAGATCAACTTCGAGGGTAAATTTGACATCTGATGAAAGAAAAGCTCTGAATAATCTAATCAATAATACTGCAATAACTATAAAGCCAGCCGACAAGGGTGGAGCGGTGGTTGTTATGGATAGTTGCAAATATAAAATGGAAATAGTTCGACAGTTAGATGATATATCTGTCTATGAAAAATTGTCTCAAGAGCCTACTCTGCGTTTCAAACGAGAATTACAGCTTATTGTCAATGAGGCCTTACATGGTGGCCTCATTGATCGGGATGAGCGATATTGCCCGAAATCGTATCGAATTCCGATTTCCGATATTGGAAAAATATCGGATATCGGAATTTCCGATTTCCGATATCAATGCAAGTCAATGGGAGAAAAAAAATCGGAATTACAAAATGACCACTACAGTGCTATATAATGGATAAAATGGAGGGGAAACACCTCAGGATAATGGTGAAGGAGTATGCAGAGGCAGAGGAGCAAAAAAATCGCTAGAAAAATGCACAGAGCGAAAACTGTAGCAGGAAAACTGGTCGCCATCTTCTTAACAGCGGTGTTTTTTCTTTGGGTTAGGATTAGTTGGGGTAGGGTTAGGGTTTATGGTTAGTAGGGTAAGGGTTAGGGTTAGAGTGAGCGTTGTCGAAACACGGTTTGGAGCAGGAGGTACCCGTGCCCTTGGGCACTCCCGAGAACCAGCTGGCGATGCTGGAACTCGGTTTACCCTTTGGGGGAGGTACCTGTGTCCGCACTTCACTGCCACGAAACAGCCGGCGTGGCTGGATCCCGCCTCTTGTGCTTTTGCCTATAGGTGTTTGGCATCTGTCGTCCTTTTTTTCCACTTTGGTCTAACGAGGTACAGCTGGCGGTACTGTTGCCCAGAAACACAGCATGCTGTGAAAGTGGCAGTCACAGAAATGGGCACTAGCTGGCGGTACTAGAGACCAGAAACACGGCATGCTGTGAAAGTGGCAGTCACGGAAATGGGCACTAGCTGGCGGTACTAGAGCCCAGAAACACGGCATGCTGTGAAAGTGGCAGTCACAGAAATGGGCACTAGCTGGCGGTACTAGAGCCAATGGAAAACAGTTTGAGGTGAAAGAGTCAGTCACAGAACCTGGTGCTAGATGTTGGTAGCAGAGGCCAGAGCACGGGCATAACAGATGACGCTGTGTGCAACATAGGCACATGACAGAGCATGCATACTGCTACCAACCATGCATGTAACCTGTGTACTGTGGCCCAGGGCAGCAAAAGTGACCAGAAATCCAGGCCTGGTTCATTTTTAGGAATGTAAGCCGGTCCACATTTGCAGCGGATAGTCTGGAACGTTGGTCTGTTAGTACATTGCCAGCTGCACTAAAGACGCGTTCAGAAATCACACTGGCACCAGGACAAGCCAGGACCTCCAAGGCATACTGGTTAAGCTCGGGTCATGTATCCAACTTGGAGACCCAAAACTTGAAGGGGGCAGATCCATCCTAAATACCACTGACAGGGGTGAAGAAGTATTGTGCCACCATGTCACGGTAACATTGCCTCCTAGTTCGTTGCACTGTCTGTGCTGATGGTGCCCGAACTTTTTGCGGGTTCAGAAACCGTTGGAACAGGTTGGGTATACTGAACCTGTCAGTAGCAGATGTACTGCTTCTGCTACCAGCTTCTGAACGGATTCGCTGGGCCCAGGATGCACTGAGGTGCCTGCTAGTGCACGCGCATCACTGCTATGCGCTTGAAAAGAGTACATGATTGAATTAACCAGTGCTTCTTGGTACTCCTGCATTTTACGCGCCCGGTACAACGGTGTAATTAGGCTTTCAAAGCTGTCCCGGTAACGTGGATCTAAGAGGGTGGCCACCCAGTAGTCATTTGTGTGGAGAATACGAGCCACGCGTGGGTCTTTTCTCAGACACTGCAGCATGAAGTCACTCATGTGCTGAAGGCTGCCAACTGGCCATGCATCGCTGTCACCAGCTGGAGGAATGTGCTCTGGCTGATCTGCATCACCCTATCCACGCTCTATCTGGTGACTACTAGTAGGGTAGGCATATAAGGGGAAAAGTCAGGCTGAGTAGGGCAGCATCCGTGCTCACCATCAGAGTGGAGTCCTTGAAGCACTTCAAAATGGTGCATATGTCCTTCATGGTTGTCCACTCTGTGGTTGTAAAGTGGGAGGGCTGAGATGTGTGTCACCTACTTTGCGCCTGCTGCAGCTGCAACTCCATAATTGCAGGTTGCTGCTCACACAACCTCTGCAGCATATGCAAAGTCGAATTCCACCTGGTGGGGAGGTCAACAATGATGCGGTGCTCGGGCAGGCCCAATCTGCGCTGCATGGCTGAAAGGCGCGATGCAGCCATGCTTGAACGCCGCAAATGAGAGCACTCGTATCTGACTTTGTGCAGCAGCTCCTCAAGGTCAGGATAGTTCCAAGGAAACTCTGCACCACCAAGTTTAGGACATGGGCAAGGCATGGAATGTGAGTCAGACCACCTAGGCCAAGAGCCGCGACCAGGTTTCGGCCGTTGTCACACACCACCATACCTGGCTGGAGGTTGAGTGGCGCAAGCCACATGTCGCTCTGCTCCTTGAGCGTGTTCTACAGCTCGGTTGCGGTGTGACTAACATTACCCAGATAAACCAATTTCAACACAGCCTGTTGATGTTTGGCCGATGCAGTGCTGAAATCGGTTGTTGTGGTACGTCTGGGTGCAGGCGAGTCTGACGAGGAGTATGAGGAGGAGTCAATTTGTACGGAGGAGAGGCCTGCAATCCGTGGAGTTGGCAGGACCCACGTACTTGCACTGCCTACTTCAGTTCCAGGCTCAAGTACATTTACCCAATGGGCGGTGATGGAAATGTAGCGTCCCTGGCCATGCTGACTGGTCCACGCGTCGGTGGTCAGGTGGACCTTGCTACTAACTGCATTTTGTAGCGCATGCTTAATTTGACGTTCCACATGCTGTTGCAGGGCGGGGATGGCTTGCCTGCTGAAGTAGAAGCGGCTGGGAACGCTGTATTGTGGGATTGCAAACCCCAACATATCGATAAAGACTGGCTTGTTCACCAGCCAGAATGGTAGCATTTCCACTGCAAGCAGTTTGGCAATGCGAGAATTCATGCCCTGTGCTCGTGGGTGGTTTGCCGAGTACGGGCGCCTTTTCTCCCACACCTGTGTGACAGATGGCTGCACACTGGATTTGGAATGTGAGAATGCCAGCGACTGGGATGCTGATGAAGTACAGACAGTGTGCCGCCGTACAGCACTGCCTGCAGATGCACCCTGGCATTCTTGCGAGGAAGCGGGAGCAGCTGTTTGCGTGCTGGAGGAAGAGGTGGCTGAAGAGATGGAAGGTGGGGGACCAGCTGCAGGTGGCGAATCATCTTGGGCGTGATGCTGCCACTCCACAGGGTGCTTCTTCCTGACATGCGTCAACATATTGGTAGTATTAAGGTTGCTGACGTTCTTCCCTCTCCGCACAGTTTGTCGACAAAGCTTGCATCTGACTACTGTAACGTCATCTGCAACTTGGTCGAAAAAGGCCCATGCACCACAACTCTTGGGCGCACCCCTTGTGCTCTTTAAAAGAGCCCTGCTCCTAACGAGTGCTGAAGTTGAGGGAGCAGACAACAAATTTTTCCCTCTTCCTCTCCCACGTGGACGGCTACGCTGCGCCACACCTGCAAGCTCTTTCTCTGAGCTATCCCTACTTGCTTGCTGCCCCTCAGCATGCCATGATGGGTCAAGGACCTCGTCATCCAATACACTTTCATCAGCAGAAACTGGCAGCTGAGTTTCATCATCATTTGCTGACTGGGGTCTGGTCACTGTGGGCACTGGCCCATCCTCCACTTCTTCCTCAGACGCGCACAGTGATTGCGCATCTGTGCACACTACCTCTTCTTCAGCTGCAGGAATGCTGTCTGGCTGGCACACAGATTCCAATCCAACAGATTCTGAGAAGAGGATTAAGGTTGGCTCCTGGCCCTCTGAATGTCTGGGCAATTTAGTGGGTGATGAAGAAGCAGATGGGTGCTGCTCTTCAGTGGCCTGACCCAATGTGGTGGAGAGGTCCTGGGAGGATGCTGCGCTCATTGAGGTGGATGCCTCAGCTGCCATCCAACCAACAACGGTTTCTACTTGATCCTCTCTTATCAGCCTATGGCCCTGCGCTCCTAACAAGCTGCGCATAAATGACTGCTGCCGGGTGACAGCAGGTGCTGAGTGACTTGGGCCTGCTGCTTGCTCTGGATGTGCACCATGTCTAGCTGCTGATGCACCTCTTCCGCGGCCGCCACGGGCACGTCCCTTACTCCCTGCCTTCATTTCTATTGATGGATTCAGAACGGCAATTTCACTATTAGATTCGAGATCTCTCCCTATCTCCAACAGTAACCTATCCCTATCTGCTTTCACAGTAGAGTGAGACTAAAATGGCAGGCGCAGCCTTTTATACTGCCTGATCACACCATCCAGCCAGCCAATCGCAGCGCAGCCCCTAGCTAGCAAGTTTGGACACCTCCTACCAAGCTTATGGGAGTTACACAATGTTGTCAGCAATTCTTCAGCTCCTGATTGGCTCCACGGAGCTCTCAGAGGCTGAAGGATTATGGGATTTCCGATTTCCGATGTGAAAAATTTATCAGAATCGGAAATCGGAATTCTGATATAGCAAATATCGGGCCGATTTCCGATATTGCATTATCGGAAAGCTCATCCCTACTCATTGACCTTAAGCTGTCTGAATATCTTATGGTTGACACCCCAAGGGTCCCCGTACTGTATGTACTTCCTAAGATCCACAAGGATATGTATAATATATCGGGACACCCTATTGTGTCCGGTAGGGGTTCTATGTTTAATAAAACAGCCATTTCTTTGGATAAGGTTTTATGTCCATTTGCTAAGACTGATTGTTCATACGTGAGGGATACTAATGAGTTTTTGGCAAAAATTAAGGATGTTGATGTCACTGCCACAACCGTATGGGCCTCTTTTGACATAGTATCAATCTATACATCAATAGAACATAACAAGAGCCTACGAGCGGTTTCCTGTGTGCTATCAGGCTCGGACATGGCTCCTGACTGTGCACGTCTTGTCCTCATCCTGCTGGAGTTCATCCTCAGGAGGAATTATTTCCTCTTTGGGGATGATTACTTCTTGCAGTTGAGGGGCACCGCCATGGGGTCCAATGTGGCCCCGACATATGCTAACATCTATATGGTGGTGCTTGAGGACGAGTACGTGTACAGGTCGGTTTTTTGGCGCCATGTCCGGGCCTGGTGGCGATATATTGACGATATTTTTTTATTTGGGACAGTGATCTGGGGGAGCTGTGTACATTTCAACAGGAATTTAATTCCTTATATCCTGAGTTACAATTTACCTTGACTCATTCATTGGTCCAGATACAGTTTTAGACATTTTGGTGTATAAAAACAATGGTAAGTTAAGTACTGACCTGTATGTGAAAGATACACACAGGAACAGTCTGTTATTATATAATAGTAATCATCCATGGCGAATGATCAATTCATTACCCTGGAGTCAAAGGCTGAGGGTCAGAAGGATCGTGTCAGATGAGGAAAGGGTTGATGTGAGACTTAATGAGATGTGTCAGAAATTCGTCTCTCATGGTTATCCCAAGAGAGAGGTTTTTAGATATAAAAACAAAACTATGGAACTGACACGAGACGAAACTCTATGTAGGACCAATGATAGATGTGTAGATAAACGTATTCCATTCGTATCTACGTTTAACCCTGCAAGTATGCGGATTGGCGGAATTCTGAAGAAACATTGGTCTCTATTGCAACAAGGTTTGACATCTGTTCCTGAATTTGAATCTCAGCCATTGTTGTCATTTAGAAGGGGTTGTACTCTTAGGGATAAGCTAGTTAGGTCCGATTTTGGTACTTCTAAAATGTCCATTCAGCGTACACTAAGCACTCCAAGGAACGGAAATTTTCCGTGCCTTGGTTGTGATTGTTGCAAAAATATGTTGAAAGGTGAGGCTTTTAATCACCCTCATACTGGCAAAAGGTTTTTCTTGAAGGAAAGATACACATGTGCCTCCAGCTATGTTGTATATATGATTGTGCGTCCATGCGGTATGGTATATGTGGGCGAGACGATCATGGAGGTCAGGGCCCGCATTAGTAAACACAAGAGTACAATTAGGACAGGACTGACGGAGTTACCAGTACCTAATCATTTTTTAGAACACAAACATTCTGTAAATCAATTACGGTTTAGAGTCATTGATAGTGTTCCTGTACAAAGGAGAGGTGGAGATAGATTACAGATGCTTAAGAAAAAGGAACTCAGGTGGATTTATACCTTGGGAACGTTACAACCCAGGGGCCTTAATCTTGAGTTTAATCTACGTTCATGTACATTGTAATCCTTTCTTTCCCCTATATTTTCCTCCTCTTTTGCATCATCATCAGTTTATAATGTTCAGATTTTTAATTGTCCTTTTTTTCCTTTCTTCCCCCCCCCCCCTTTTTTCTATATATAGGATTTAGTGATTCTGGTCGGTGGAGATAGGGAGCGGGAAGATCATATATATTATATGTGATGTATGTAATCACTGCAGATGATAGGTGATTATTATTGTTTAATCTTTATAATATCCTCTCTCCCTTTATCTTCCGACCTTGCTTTGTTTATTTTTGATATTAATAGATATGGGTTCACACATGATGGGGATTTATGTGACCAATTAATAAATGCATGTAGATCTGTGTGTACATATCCTGCTGCTGTGCACTATATGGTGGTTTTTGTGTTAGCTATATTCATGTTCCTATATGCACTATATGGCGGTAACAATGTTCAGTTGCACTACGGGCATACGATACTGCGCTAGCTGGGAGGGCCATTTGGTCAGCTGACGCCGGTCAGGTGATGTCATGGTGGGGGTTGGATGCATAAGGCCGGTTAGTGACGTCTCACACCGTTAGTGGTTGTGATGTACGTCACACTGCGCCTGCGCATCTTGGTTTCCTCCTTAGACATCTGTCTGTTGGCAGTTGGAGACCAGTGGGCGGCCCTTGCTGACGCAGATCGCTGTCAGGGTGAGTCAGGTGACTGTATAGTAGTGTTTTGTTTGGACAAACAGGTTACCTTAGAAAGTATTCCTCACTATAATCTGGATGATTTGATTGGAGGGCTTTTAGAACGCTGCTTCTCCCTGGGATATAACGCATACTGCGATTGGATACATCGATATTTGCCGCTATTTTTCCAGATCCTGGGATTGGATTTCGGTTGAATCAGGAGGAACTTCATACCACTACATTGGATAATGATTGGACATTGATCCCCATGGATACCACTATGCCACTGACGTTGTGGCTGATATTGTAGACATACACTGTGAATTCATGTATATATATGTTATTTTAATATTGTGGATTTTGGGATAAGGATGTGTTTATTTGATATGGATTTTTTATAGGTCTGACGTTTATTTTGTATATGTTATATATTATATTGCGATATGGGTTGTGGCTATGATGTGATTGGATCTGATTTCAGCTCCACACTACTTATAGCCTACCAGTTGCACTGTGTGGATATACTTGATAAAGATCCTTTATTGGATCGAAACTTTGTATTTTCTATGGTGGAATAAAGCTTCTATTTTTCACTAACTACGCCTGGATGGAGTGCTGTTTTCTTCTTTCTTTTTTCTTGATGTAATACTGTGCTGCAGTCAGGATTCAGGAGGCCCATTTACTAATCAAAATCATTTGGACTAATATTATGGTGCAGGCAGGAGGCCCCATTTCCTAATCAAAAGCCTTAGGGCTAATATTAGGGTGCAGGCACCAGGCCTATATCCTAATCAAGATCGTTTGGGCTAATATTGGGGTGTAGGCACTAGACCCTATTTCCTAATCATAATTGTTTGGGCTAATATTGCTGTGTAGGCCCCAGGCCCCATTTCCTAATCAAAATCATTTGTGCTAATATTGTTGTGCAGGCATACTATCTCAGCAAATTAATGCTGATTGTTAATTGAGTTACAGGTGACTGACAGGTCTGGGCCTAGGTTGTGCAACATCTGGATAAAAGAGGAGAAGGATATATCCAACATGAGTGGGAAAAAGTGAAGTTGTGGTGAAAGGGGAATAGGCATGGTGTTAAACATGTATGTGAGTTAAGTGGTAATGTTACTGAAACAAACACCATCTCGTCCTATCCAAAGACAACTAACAACATCTGTTACTGGACAGGCTACTCGACTCCCTTTCTTTGGCAGCTGCACAGCGGTATGTCGCATTCAAACAGTCCCTCACTACTTTCAAGGCCACACTCGCTGCAGTAAAACAAAACTACTTCTCATCTCTCATATCCTCCCTGTCTCACAACCCTAAACAGCTATTCAACACCTTCAATTCTCTTCTCCGTCTCCCAGCACCTCCTCCCTCTCCACTCCTCTCAGCTGAAGACTTTGCCTCATTTTTCAAGCAGAAGATTGATAACATCAGAGACAGTTTCGGTCGACAACCCCAGAGCCCTCCTCCTTACTGCCAATCCCTCCTCCAAAACCAACTTCTCCACCCTTACAAAAGATCGACTCTCCACTCTACCCTCAAGATCACATCTCACCTCCAGTGCACTTGACCCGATCCCATCCCACTTCATACCTAACCTCACCACAGTCTTCATCCCTACCCTATCCCATCTCTTCAACCTATCACTAACAACTGGTGTTTTCCCTCAAGCTTTAAACATGCCTCAATCACACCTATCCTCAAAAATCCCTCTCTTGACCCATCCTCTGTATCTAGCTATCGCCCTATATCACTTCTCCCCTACGCCTCAAAACTACTGGAACAACACATCCATCTTGAACTGTCCTCCCACCTCTCTTCTTGCTCCCTCTTCGACCGCTTACAATATGGCTTCTGGCCACACCTCTCCACTGAAACTGCCCTAATTAAGGTCACCAATGACCTATTAACCACCAAAGGCCAAGCAACACTACTCTGTCCTCCTCCTCCTGGACCTGTCCTCTGACTTGGACCCTCTTATATCTTGGTATCACAGACTTGGCCCTATCTTGGATCGCGTCATACCTTACAGACCGGACATTCAGCGTCTCCCACTCGCACACCCCCTATCTGTCGGAGTCCCGCAAGGTTCTGTCCTAGGGCCCCTGCTCTTCTCCATTTACACCTTCGGCATGGGACAGCTCATAGATTCTCACAGCTTTCAGTATCACTTCTATGCTGATGACACATATATCTACATTCTACATCTGTTAAATATTAATTATTGGTCATGGATTTATTCTACACTCAATTCTGTACTGAGCACATTGACTTTCAGGTGACATTACAGATGCTATTTCTGTATGGTAGAGTGTCAACTCCATATACAGAGATCACATGATCTAAGGGACATATATATAATGACTACACGAAGGGAGGGGGGCGCTTGCTCTCTCACTCTCTCGTCAGACACATGGAACACTATGATGAATGAACAGCTGCAACCACGTGTTGTTTCTCTGAGACGCTGCTGACAAGGCCAGAATGTCATTTTGCCACTCAGGACACCAAGGAAAGAAGTGTATAAGCTTTGCTATGGACAAATGGACAATCTCTACGTAACTATTTCACTCATTTTATGTTTTCCTGTAATGATGTTTTTTTGGTAAACAGTCCAATAAACCACTACATTTTTTTTATAAGAAACGTGACGTTTTCTTTAAAGTATCACATCTGGTAACAAGTCCTTGAAAAATATACAAAATTAAGCATTTTTAACAACATCTCAGGACCAGATATCCCCACCCTACTAACCAGAATCCCACAATGTCTGTCCGCTATTTCATCCTTCTTCTCCGCTAGATTTCTAAAGCTTAATATGTTAATATAGACAAAACAGAAGTCATCATATTTCCCCCATCTTACTTGACCCCCCAACGGACCTATCCATTAAAGTAAACGGCTGCCCACTCTCCTCAGTCCCACAAGCTCACTGCTTCGGGGTTATCCTTGACACTGATCTCTCTTTCAAACCACATATACAAGCCTTTTCCACTTCCTGCTGACTTCAACTCAAAAATATTTCATGGATCCGTACATTCCTCAACCAAGAATCTGCAAAAACCCTAGTTCATGCCCTCATCATCTCCCGCCTTGACTACTGAAACGTTCTGCTCTGTGTTCACCCCTCTAACACTCTTGGACCCTTCCAATCTATTCTAAACTCTGCTGCCCGACTAATCCACCTGTCCCCCCGCTATTCCCTTGCCTCTCCCCTCTGTCAATCCCTGCACTGGCTCCCCATTACCCAAAGACTCCAGTTCAAAACCCTAACCATGACATACAAAGCCATCCACAACCTGTGTCCTCCATACATCTGTGACCTCATCTCCGGTACTTACCTGTACGCAACCTCCGATCCTCACAAGATCTCCTTCTTTACTCCCCTCTTATCTCCTTTTACAACAATCGCATTCAAGGTTTCTCCCATGCATCCCCTCTACTCTGGAACTCTCTACCACAACATATCAGACTCTCTCCTACCATCAAAACCTTCAAAAAGAACCTGAAGACCTACCTCTTCCGACAAGCCTACAATCTGCAGTAACCACCGATTGACCAAGCCACTGCACGACCAGCTCTACCCTCACCTATTATATCCTCACCCATCCCTTCTAGATTGTGAGCCCTCATGGGCAGGATCCTCTCTCCTCCTGTACCAGTCGTGACTTGTACTGTTTAAGAATACTGTACTTGTTTTTATTATGTATACCCCTCCTCACATGTAAAGCGCCATGGAATAAATGGCGCTATAATAATAATAGCAACAGGTACACCCGATTGTTACACTATGGCTGGTCCAAACAATAAAAGCAATTGTTACCATCCACCTTTCGTGTCTCCCTTTTTTCCTTATAGATTGTAAGCTTGCGAGCAGGGCCCTCATTCTTCTTGGTGTCTGTTTTTGATCTATGTGTTTATTGCTATGCTGTAATGTCTATTGTCTGTAGAAGTCACCTCTATAATGTAAAGTGCTGCAAAATATGTTGGCGCTATAGAAATAAAATTATTATTATTATAATAAATAATAATAATAATATTTAACATGTTTTGTTAATGAGTAATATGCTCCAACTTTCAGTAGTTAACATGACAGATCAGGGTATGTTTAGCATACTGTAGGTCTGACCCGGTTATACAAAATAACAGCATTTGATCAGAGCCTGTTATAAAGTGGGGCCCTGTGCAAAAGTTTAAAATTTAAAATAGGGCCCCAAATGCTCACATATCGCACCATCACACAGAAGCATTTTGGTTGTATTTACATGCACGAAGTCCAGGCCACTAAATGAGCGTGTTTGACAATATTGAAGTCTTTCTACGATTGGTTCCCGGCCTCTTTACTTCGGCTCAGGAAGGATGATGGGGACAGAACAATCACTAATAGATCAATCTGTCCCCATACAGTATCATCTTATCATCAGCATATCTGCAGTTCTCACCAGGCGATGTGCTGCTGAGAACAATGATTTTTGTTCCAGCATAAACAATCCAATCACTCAAAGAATAGGCAACATTTAGCTTGTTTAGCATAATACACCCTACAGTCCTCCATATAATATAATGCATTCTACAGACCTCCATATAATATAATGTGCACCACAGTCCTCCATATTGTATAATGCACACCCCATAGTCCTCCATATGATATAATGTGCCCCATAGTCCTCCATGTAGTATAATACGCTCCTCATTGTCCTCCATATAGTATAATATACTCCCTATAGTCCACCATATAGAACAATATACTCCTCATAGTCCTCCACATAGTACAATACACTCCACATAGTCCTCCATATAAGTATAATACACTCCCCATAGTCCTCCATACAGTATAATACACTCCTCATAGTACTCCATATATTAAAATACACTTCTTAGTCCCCCATATATTAAAATGTACTCCTCATAGTCCTCCATAAATTGAAATACACTCCTCAGTCCTCCATATAGTATAATACACTGCTCAGTCTTCCATATAGCATAATAACCCCCCATAGTCCCTCCATGTAGTACAATGTACTCCCCATAGTATAATGCACCCCATACATTCTTCATATAGTATAATGCATTCCCCGTAGTCTTTGATACAGTATAATGCAGGTCCCATATAGTATATTTAGTATAATGCACCCCACATTCCTCCATACAGGATAATATGCACCACAGTCCTCCATACGTGTAATGCACACCCCATAGTTCTCCATACAGTATAATACACTCCTCATAGTCCTCAATATAGTGTAATACACACCCCATAGTCCTCAATATAGCATAATACACTCCTCATAGTCCTCCATATAGTATAATACACTCCCCATAGTCCCCCATATAGTGTAACACACTCCTCATAGTGCTCCATATATTGAAAAACACTCCTCAGTCTTCTATATAGTATAATGCACCCCCCATAGTTCAACCATATAGTACAATGCACTCCCCATAGTATAATGCACCCCAAAATTCTTCATATAGTATAATGCATTCCCCATAGTCCTTGATGCAGTATAATGCAGGTTCCATGTAATACATATAATATAATGCACCCCACAGTCCTACATACAGGATAATGTGCACCACAGTCCTCCATATTGTATAATGCACACCCCATCGTCCTCATATAGTATAATATACTACTCATAGTCCTCCATATATTAAAATGCACTCCTCATAGTCCTCCATATATTAAAATACACTCCTTAGTCCTCCATATACTATAATACACTCCTCAGTCTTCCATATAGTATAATGCACCCCCCATAGTCCCTCCAAGTAGTACAATGCACTCCACATAGTATATTGCACCCCAAAATTCTTCATATAGTGTAATGCATTCCCCATAGTCCATTATACAGTATAAAGTATCATCTGAACCTCTCTCCTCCATTATTGCTTTTAACTTCATTGCTCTCAATCTATGATGCCTAAACAGTTGAATGTGGCATGCAGGGAGGGGGATGGCGCTGGTGCTCCGCGGGCCCCCCTGACTCATGGGCTCCATAGCGGCCGTGTGGTGTGCCGCTATTAGTGGCACAGTGGGGGAGCAGGGCCCTAGGCAGCTGCTTACTGTGCCTGCCCCTAACACCGTCCCTGCATTTGACAGGACTAAACATTTCATACTCTTAAAATAGTAAAAATATTCAATCCCTTTAAACGAATAACTCTAATTGGGTTTGGTTCCTTTCTGGAGGGTTTTTTCTTAATATTACAGTATGTGTAATAGCTGTGCTTTGTAAAAATGACAGAGTAATGGAATTAATAACTTTAATCACATCACAGCAGTAACTTTCTTTTAGTGATATCCATTGAACCCAGCACATATGAAGCATGAACTAAATGTCACTGAACCAGCAGGCTGTTATTTCCATCTCACTAATAAATCTTTACGATTGGCATACATTATACATATTTAAGTTGTCTTCCTGATTAGAATTTAAAATGTAGGTTCGGATCTTTGCTGATTCAGAACAGCAAGCACTGTACAAAGCACCATTTATTTGTAAGACTAATTAAATGCATGCCAATCTTTCTACACATAAATGATCATAATAAATTGGAAGCAATAATGCAGTTCTTTTAAAATATTTCAACAATGCGTATTCAGTATTTCCCAATGCTTTCTATAGCGGCTCTATCTTGAGCATTATACTGTATATCAAAGTATGGTACAAAGTGCTCACACCCTGCAAATTATGGTGAATGGTACATACAACATTGAATCCTCTTAACATATCTAATTATGCTGATGCTCAATTTATTTTGAATGATGTCAACTATGATGTTTGTAAACCAACCCACCACAGCTGGATATATACGAGTGTCCACTCTAGGTTCACCCAAATTATTAAGGTTATTACTCCTATTATCTCTACATTTTGTACTTTCACAAGTGCAACAAGCTTTCGCCAACCATCAAACCAACATAATCTGAAAACTGTTATGTCTCGCGTGGTGAGGTGGCCCAGATGTGCAGCACTTGAGCGCTACGGACTAGAGGCGCTGGTGCAGTGGATGTTAAAGAAGTGGTTAAGTGGTGTTGAAGATGTAATGGCCTGTAGAGGACGTGATGAACTGGTGGGACAGAGATAAGACAGTGATTACTGAAGTACAGTAAATGAGCTGGAATCGAGATGATGACTAATGTAGCAGCGCTGGAAAAACATAGACAGGAATAGCGGAGTTGTAGCAGCGGTGGATTATATAGCAGTGATTGAACAATGATGATGACTGGAATACAGAGCTGTGGCAGTGGTGGCTTATGTAGAAGCTCTGGAACAACTGGAATAGCAAAGTTGAGGCATTAGTGGATGAGGTAGCAGTGCTGGAACAATTATTACTGCAATGGCAGAGCTGGCCCGGCTATGGCTGATTTAGCAGAGCTGACTGAGTAATGATGAATGTAGCAGAACGGGCCTAATGTTGACTGATGTAGCAGAGTGTAACCATCACTATTGTGGCAGATTGCCAACTACCTGAATACTCAGGCAGAATTCTGCTACCTTAAGCAGATTAAAGGTCCCAGTGAGATGATCTAGTGAGTATTGGATTGTTGCTATAGAGGGACAGATGCTTGTTACCCCTTTCTCATATTGGAGGGAAGCCCTTATGGGTATTAACTTTTTCCCTTCTGTAACAGCCTGTCACTCAGTAATCTCAAGTGAATATATATTATATTTGCGTAAGCCTGATATAGCTGTTTAGCCAATAAAAATCTGAGATTTAAAGAGGTATTTTAGTTTCAGCCTATACATGTACATTTTCCTATTTATACAAAAATCATGTTTTCCGTTATTTTTTAATGACTTTTGCATGCAGTCATTTTAATAAAAACCTTGTTTATTTCCAGTAGATACATATCTGGCTTGGTCACTTGATGTTTCAGTTATCCTGCATTGCCAAATCAGTGGGCCATCTTTATAATGCATGGATTTGCCAGTTTCTCCAGGGAAAGACACTCTCTACGGCTGTTCTCTGTGGCTAATAGTTGAAGGATGTGTTTTGTGATTTCTCTCCATTCACATAGATTTTTTTAATAATAAGATATCTCAAAAATAGTTTTTAGCCAACCTCTTTATGCACTCGACGGTGGGGATAACATCATTTTGGTGTAAGCACAATATTGCTTGCTTGCTGAATAATTGTCTACTGAATTACACTTTTTATAAGCCGCAACTAAAATATTCCTGCTCTTTACTGTGATTATAATAAACTAATATTTCAGATTAATTTTGCGATGTCATAAAATGTTAGATATGTCACAAATTATATTGCACATATTTATTTTAAATGTACCGTATTTAAAATAAAACGCATCTTACTGCAAAGGAAAGAAGTATTTCAATGAAATAAGATGATATATAGTATAATTATTTGTATTTATGAGACATTTCCTAGGAGTATGTATTTTATCCTCATCCATATTCTAGGCAAGTGGTTAATCTTATCATGGTGTCTAGCAGTAAAAGAGTAATGAGTCTAGGGAAAAGGGAGATGTGAGCCATTATGAAGAGAGTTAAATCAAAGTCTGGACATAATGAACCTACATCTTTATCTCTATTGTGATTACGTAGGATGAGATAAATTAAACAGTAAACATTTTTGCAGCATAGTAAATAATGGTTATCAAGATTATAAAATGCAAAACTGGATAATAAGCTAAAGAATCACTTTGGCCTGTGATCTACCATTTTGTTTTGTTTCAGTTAAAAAAGTTTTCACTTAAAATATTAAAGCCATATCATTTGTATTTTTTCATAAATTTGACATGATTTTCAAGCAAGTTCAAAAGTAGGTAAAGAGAACCAAATAAAAATAAACTGTGTCGAAAAATATGTGAATGAGAAAAATCATCCAATATCATGTCTGTATGTACAGTAAACCTCTACTTTCAGTATCTGATATGACCCCCTTTTGTGCAGCAGTAACTACAGCTTATCATTTCTGGTAATTCTTGATTAGTCCTGTATCCTTGGATAAATTTTAGCCCATTTCTCCCTACATGAAAAGCTTCTCCTCTGTTATGTTGATGGGTTTTCTGTCTTGTACTGCTCACTTCAGGTCCTTACATAACATTTCTTTATGACCAAGGTCAGGACTATGACTTGGCTATTCCAAAACATTACCTTTATTCTTCTATTATTCTTTAAATCGGTAGACTGGTCAAAAATGATGTCTGCAGTCGCTCAGTGTGACTGCAGACTTGTTAATTCACCCAGTGAATGCACTGTGTGCTGCGAGGATTTTCCATTTCTGAGCTGGTACCGGCGGGTACATATGCGTTGTGCATACTCTCGGCCAGAGCCCAACTAGTGAGCGTGGCCTCCCTCCATACACTTGTATTGAGCAAGGTCACGTCCACTAGACGGCCATGTCACTAGACAGGGCAAGGCCTCGTTCTATACAAGCGTATGGAGCGAGGCCACGCCCACTGGTTGGACTCTGGCCGGGAGTATGCATAACACAAACATAACCACCGGTCGCGGCTCAGAAACAGGTGAATCCTTGCAGCGCACTGTACATTCATTGAGGAGATTCATAAGTCTGCAGTCACACAAAATGACTGCAGATTTATTAATTTAGACCGGACAAACCCTTTAACCATTTTTTTGTAGAATGACTTGTGTGCATTGGGTCATTGCCTAACTGCATGACCCATGCTCTTTTAAGATTCAGCAAATGGACAGATGTCCTGACATTTATTGTTCCATCTATGATGGCAAGCCATCCTAGCTCAGATGCCAAAAAACATTCCAAAACCATGATAATATCAACACTGTGTTTCTCATTATTAATTATCAATGCTGTAATGCAGTGTTTACTTTCTTTCATCTTAACATTTCTCATTTAGGTTAAGTTCACACGTTGCGGAATTGCCGTGGAAATTTCCGCGGCAATCCCGCACTTCTCTGCCGTGGGAAATACGCATTTTTTTTGTATGCGTATTCCCGCCAGAAACTAGCGTTTTGCAAGTGTAATTAGCATCGCTTGGAAAACTGATTGACAGTGTTTGACACGTGTGACCAAATTTTTACTATTGATGCAGCCTATGTCGCATCAATAGTAAAAAGATCTAATGTAAAAATAATAAAAAAAATAATAAATCATGCTATTCTCACCTTCCGGCGGCCACCGCAGCCTTTCCTCCTCTCAGCGACGCTCCCGGCCAATCCCGTTCCCAAGGATGCATTGCGACAGACCCCAGATGACGTAGCATCACGCGAGACCGCTACGTCATCTGGGTGATTCTCGCAATGCATTACTGGGAACGGGAGCGTCGCTGAGAGGCGGGAAAGCTGCGGGGGCCGCCGGAAGGTGAGAATATCATTATTTTTTATTTTCATTATTGTTTTACCAGGGATATGGTACCCAGGGCCTGGAGGAGAGTCTCCTCTCCTCCAGACCCTGGGTACCATCTGCACAAGAACCGCTTACATTGCGCGGAGATTACGCAAAATTAATGAACATGTTGCTATTTTTTCCGCAAAGCGTTTTTTTCGCGGAAAAAAACGCTGCATGTGCACAAAAATTGCGGAATCCATTTAAATGAATAGGATGCTTAATGCTTGCGTTTTTTTCGCATTTTTGCTGCGGGAAAAACGCGAAAAAAATTGCTGACGTGTGCACTTAGCCTTTAAAGCAGGAAGCTAGCTTTTGGTCTCATCTATCCACAAACCATTGCTCCAATAGCCTTCTGGCTTGTCCAGGTGATCTTTAGCAAATTGCAGATGGAAAGCAATGTTCTTTTTGGGGAACAGTAGCTTTTTCCTTCCAATCTTGAAATGCACACCATTGTTGGTCAGAGTTCTCCTGATGATGGACTCATGAACATTAATATTTGATAATGTGACATAGGCCATGTGGCCTATGGTGTGGCCTGCTGTTAGAATGATTTTTCTTAGTCAATCACACATGGGGAGAGCTATAATGATCTTCAATTTCCTCCATTTGAACACAATCTGTCTGACCATAGATTGGTGGAATCCAAACTCTTAAGGTATATGGCTTTGCAACCTTTTCCAGCCTTATGAACACCAACAACTCTTCCTCAGGGGTTTTCAGAAATCACCTTTGTTCATGCCATGATAATTTTCACAAACATCTGTTGTGAAGAACAGACTTTGGTAAATCCCTGATCTTTAAATAAAAAAGATTGCCCACTCACACCTGATTGTTATCCCATTGATCGAAAACCACTGACCTTAATTTGACCGTCAAACTATCTGCTAACCCAAAAGATTCACATACTTTTGCCACAAATAGACATGTGATATTAGACCATTTTCTTCATTTACTTAAATTGCAGTAGGTTCTCTTTATCTACTTTTATTATTTCTGTGAAAGTCCGATGTTGATTTAGGTAAAATGTGTGCAGAAATATGGAAAGTTCTGAAAGCTTCACAGTTTATTCGCTGTTCTCACTGTGGTAGATTGAGTCACTTGGCTGTTCATCGAGGTAGACCTACAAATGCTGTCTCTTTAAATTTTTCACTGATTTATTTAGGCACAGCATAACAAGTGCAGAATTAGCAACATAAATATGGCCTTTCTGGCCTAATGGGAAAATAAAGCAAAAACAAATGGCACAGTCCATGTTGCTGCGGGGATCCGCCCACTTAGGAAACATACACAGGAAAAAAAAGATTCCACTTCACTTTTTTGCCCACACAGCTCTGGAGCTCATATCTCCAGGCACACCTAACACTGAATAACTCAGAAGGTTGATGGTTTACCCCCTAAACCACACCCGGGGTTGGAAATATTGTGAACAGCCTCCCACCCACTGTACAGCTGTTCACTAAACCTAGCCCTTAAAATGGCCATTTAACCCTTCTCAGCACTTAGTATGCTGGAGCATTTTTCTAGGTTCATATCACTGAAGCTAATAACCTCAGTGATACATATCTCCCCCTTCAGTACTTTGCCAGTGACTTTATCACATCATTTATCTTTAGAATGAAGTGGCAACCTTTGTAGAAAATAACTATCTCCTTTTGACTCCTATGAGCTCCATTCAGCTATGAAAAAAAACAAAAAGATACACCGGGATGGGACTGGTCCTTTTTTTAGTGTGATTATCACTTCATTCTAGTAATATCGTCCTGGCCGAAAGTGTTAGCGCCCTTGAAATGCTTCCTGAAGTGAAGTATTTCTCCAAAAAATAATTGCAAATACACATTTTGTTATACACATGTTTACGTCCTCTGTGTGTATTGGAACAATACAAAAAAACAGAGAGAAAAAAAGTCAAATTGGACATAATTTCACACTAAACCACGAAAATGGGCCGGACTAAATTGTTGGCACCCTCAACTTAATATTTGCACACCTTCTGGAATAAATAACCACAATCAGTCGCTTCCTGTAACCATCAACAAGCTACTTACACCCCTCAACTGGAATTTTGGACCACTCTTCTTTTGCAAACTGCTCCAGGTCTCGCATTTTTGAAGGGTGCCTTCTCCCAACAACAATTTTAAGATCTCTCCACAGGTGTTCAATGGATTTAGATCCGGACTAATTGTTGGTCAGTTAAGAACAATAAATCACCTTAAAAACTTTTTAGCAAAAACACATCATGAAAAACAGTCTTACCAAGTCTGATCAAATGACCAAATGCACTAGCAGGGATGCAGCAGGCTCCCATAGATAAAGGCTGGAGAAGCACAGGTGCTTACCACTGATAAAAGCAGCCACCCTATCACAAAAACAGTGATGATGAAGGTGTTAACTGCTTAGTGGGAAAAAAAGCACACAAATGTAAGTTGCTTAGGACATGAATGTCATGCACAGTTTCAGGATAACAGCCTATTTTAAACGCCTATGATGGAAGGCAGGCTGGTCAGCACTGAATGTGCACAACACAATAAACCAAGCCATCAAAAAGGAGCCTGGGTGCACCCTGCAAAAAATGATAAAAAGTGCAAAAAATGATGCATATGATAAATGCATCAAATGAGGTATTAGTTACTATTTTGGCCAAAGCAGATAAGCTCGCAACCCAACGTCAAGGGTCCCCATTTTATTGCGAGTCACTAACTAGACATAAATTCAAAAAACCACATTAAAAACTTTTGAATTTATGTCTAGTTAGTGACTCGCACATCACAGAACAGGGTTATCTCTCATCTTTACAATGTCTTATTGTTAAGAGACAATTGATCAAGAATCACAAACAGAATTGTGAACTCAATAGCATAGGACATGTGACTAAAGTTTCAGTATTGCCTACTCTCCCCTAATATTTCAACAATGTGATGAATAAGTCTTATCACTCTGGGGCCAGCATTGCTGATATTATTCACTGACATGCTTCATTTGTTTTATGCCACATTTAATTGAATAAATAAAGACAGAATACTTTACTTCAATTGTTCACCTGGTACTTTGCCCAGCACAATTCCCAAGACTCACAAAACAAATCTACATTGATTGCTTAGCATTTAACAACAACAGATGTGTTAGTTCTGTTTCATTCTCTTTAAATTTATTTTGGACTTGAAACACAACAAAAATTAAAGCATTTTCATTTGAAGTTTTTATCTTTTACCTTCAGCATAAAATGAGTTTAGCTGTATCAGTATTATTCCTTTTTTAAAGTTGTGTCTTTTTTGGATTTTTTTTTGTATCCAAAATTACTGGCACATGCACCAGAATGACCATATGCATATATTTCCTCTGATGTCAGGAGATTGTTTGAATACTTCCATACATTAGATGTACTTGTCATGTGACTGGTTCCTGACCACAGATGTAAATATACATTGCAGTTGAGTGATGACTCCTGTTTCGTGAGTTGCAATTTCATCATGCTGTTCTCTCAGATGGTTTCTGTGCATTTATTCAATCAGCAGCAGTTGGGGAATCATACTACACATCCCTGCTCCTTCCGCAACTATCAAGATCTCAGATACCTACAGTGGCATGTAAAAGTTTGGGCCCCCCTGGTCAAAATTACTTTTATTGTAAACAGTTAAGCAAGTTGAAGATTAAATGATCTCTAAAAGGCTGAAAGTTAAAGATGGCACATTCCCTTTGTATTTTATGCAAAAAATTATATATATTGTCATCTTTTACATTTTAAAAATTACAAAAAGGAAAATTAGCATATGGAAAAGTTTGGGTACCTTTGGAGATTTTTGTGTTCAAATAACTTTGATCAAGGTTTCAGAACAAATTAGCCTATTAGGGTTATGGTTTGTTCACTATCATAGTTAGGAAAGGCCAGTGTCACGAGTTTACCATGACAAAGAGGAGCCAGAAGTCCGCAGCGTCTGATTTCTCCTACTCCTGCACTGATTAGAAGCACTTCATCTTCTCATTAAATTTTTAAATTTCTTTTGCCAGTGCAGGGGTTAATCTGCACTGTTGAGAGCTCACAGAGCATTTAGGCTCTCAGCTGTGCACAGTTAGCTACTCCCATCTCCTATATAATCTAGGCCTTGGCTAGCACTAATTGTCAGAGCTAGCTTTTGCTGCATTGGCTTTAGGTTGTTGTTGGTGGTTATTGGAGTAGGTAGTTGGTAGATTTATCTCTGACGGTCGTTAGGTTTTGAGAGTGTGATAATTCCCTTTCTTCTCCTACTTTGGTTTAACCCCATCCTCCATTCCCTGGTGCATTACTCTGCTATATGTGTTAGTATATTTGTATGTTTGGTATTTTTCTTAAACCCTGTTCATATTACCTTGTTAGTCTGATTGGTATACTACTACTCCCCTCTTCCCTGGGTGGTGGAAGGGTAAAGACTGAAGGCAGATTCAGGAGCTAAGGCAAGGTATGTGGCCCCGGCATCTTCACCATCAGAAGTTACCCAGGGAACAGGGCGAACTAGGATGTTAGGGACAGGTAAGTCGCCCCTGGTCCCGGGACACCTGACAACAGAGTAGTGACAGCTAGGTGATGCAAATTTCCCAGCTTTATAAAAACCAACTTCCTCTAACCTTGTGCCAAAAAACAGCAGCCGTGTGTTCTACTAAGCATCTGCCTAGCAATCTGAAAATGAAAATGGTAGAGGCCCATGAGCATGAAAAGGCTATAAGAAGATAGTAAAGCGTTTTCAGGTTGCCCTGAAATGTAATAGAAATGGCAGTTAACAGGAACAGTGGAGATCAAGATAAGTTCTGGAAGACCAAACAAAATTTCTAGCTGCTCGTAGGATTGCTAGAGAGGCCAAACAGAACCCCTGCTTGACAGCAAAAGACCTTCAGAAAGATTTAGCAGGCTTTGGAGTTATGGTACATTGCTCTTCTGTTCAGAGACACCTGCACAAATATGGCTTCCATAAAAGAGACATCAGAAGAAAACCTCTCCTGTGTCCTCACCATAAATGTCTGCGACAGAAGTTTGGAAAAGAACATCTAAATCTAAAATAGAACTCTTTGGCCACAATGATCAAAGGTTTGTGTGGAGAAAAAAGAGCACAGAATTTCAGGAAAAGAATATCTCACCAACCATTAAGCATGGAGGTGGATCAATCATGGTTTGGGGTTGTGTTGCTGCCATTGGCATGGGGAACATTTGATGCATAGACAGAAGAATGGATTCAATGAAATTTCAACAAATTCTTGATGTAAACATAATATCATCTATAAAAAAGCTGACGTTGAAAAGAGGATGGCTTCTACAAATGGATAATGATTCTAAACACACATCAAAATTCACAACAGGCCACCTCAAAAGGCTCAAGCTGAACAAGAATTGAAAGACTCTTGTCTGGCTACAAAAAGTGTTAACAAGCTGTAATACTTTCAAAAGGGGGTGCTACTAGGTACTAACCATGCAGGGTGTTGAAACTTTTGCATTGGCCCATTTTCCGTTTTGTATGACAACTTTTTTTTGCCTAAAATACAGGAAATGTGTCATGTTTAACTTTAGGCCTTTTAGAGATCATTTAATCTTCAAGTTGCTTAACTATTTGCAATAACAGTAATTTTGACCAGGAGAGCCAAAACTTTTACATGCCACTGTAATCCTAAACATTTACCGTATTTTGTGGTTTATAAGACACACCAGATTATAAGACGCACCTCAATTTTTGAGGAGAAAAATAGGAAAAAAAACTTTTTTTTTTTTTAATAAAATGGTGATGCTTCTTACAATTTAGACATCTTACTGCTTACTGAGGGTGGTGGCTGCGGTGAAGCGAGATCCCAGGGTCGCTGCTGGCAGAGGCAGGAGTGGGGGGATGCTGCGGACCCCAGACTGGGAGAAAAGGGTGTTTGGATGTGTGACGCTGCGGGCATTCGGTGGTGCAGGCCGCAGTGGAGCACTGTCCCAGTGTCGCTGCTGGAGAAGGCAAGAATGGCTCTGCAGGTGTTCGGTGGTGCAGGAGCTTCGCCGACATTTTGTGAAAGCCCAGAGCCCCGCACTGTTTACTATGCGGTGGACTCTGGGAAAATGGCTGCCGGGGCAGCACATGTGCAGATGGAGATCTTGGTGCTGAGATCACATCTCCCGAGATCTTGGGACCGAGATCTCCATCTGCGCCTGTGCCGCATCCGCGGCCATTTTCCTGGAGAGGCAGGCGCGGATGGAGGTCTCGGCTTTCCTCCATCTGTGCCTGTACACGGTGAGAAGCCAGAAGCCGGAAGCTGGACCCCGGAAGAAGAATGGCAGCTGCTCGCCGCCGTACCACCACCGCAGGACTGCCGCTCACCGCCGTACCACCACTGGACACCGCAGGACCATTGCACCATCACCACAACATCCCCAGCTCCGGGCCCACAGCATTGACACCTCGGTAAGAACAGTGTTTGGTTTATAAGATGCATCCCCATTTTCCCCTTAATTTTGGGGATCATAAAAGTGCGTCTTATCATTCGAAAAATACGGTACTCCTTTGCCTGCCACAGGCATGATAATTGTGGGATCTAATATTTTTAACAGAAGGAGAGGCACCTTCTGTCACCCCACACTCTCTCTCATAATGCTAGGGTCCAACAAATTCCTAAGGAAGCCAGGGTCTAATCATGGCCAACATGGCTGCCATCTTAACCCATTAGCAATGTCCATCATGCATTACTCACTCCATGCTGATGCTGGCTGCGTAACATAGCCCACAGCACCAATTGCAATGGTTTAACCACTTAAAGGGAATTTGTCACCCCATTTTAGCCATATCAGCTAAAGATATGACTGAATAGTGCGTCCCATAAGCAACCTATCGGTATGTAGCTTATATCCTGATACCCCGTTTTGATAGCAAAATACTTTTGGAAAGTTCGGATTCTTTTCTGTAAATCAGGGCCGTCCGGTCCGGAGGGCGGCATTTTCTCTCTTGTCCCCCCCGCTCCCCGGCATCTCTTGCGTATCGCCGTCTGTGAATCGCACAGACGGCGTAGTGTTCCTACGATTGCGCTTTTCAAATTTCCCCCACGTGTGCGCAGTGTGCTTTGCCCAACAGTGGGCAAAGCATAAAATCATTACAGCGCATGCGCAACTATTGGCCTGCACTTTCCTTGCCCCGGAAGTCATCCAAGGCAAGCAGTCATTTCTGGGGCAAGGAAAGAGTTGCGCATGCGCTGAAATTATTTTGACCTCAGTCACTGGCTTTCTCTCTCTGACGGAGAAAATTGCGCGGGAGCCCACAAAATTTAAAGCCTTAAATTTAACCCCTAGAGTTCCAAATTTTTCTTAACACAAGCTAATAAATTTATTAAACACTGACATATATAGATCGTTTGATATGACATGGTTTACTATATGTAAACCATGTATCATATCATGTCGGGTTCTTTAATGATTTTACAAAAGCCAGCAATTAGCAGCTATTATGCTGTGTAGAAATCTATGAATTATAAATATATACAGTACAGACCAAAAGTTTGGACACACCTTCTCATTCAAAGATTTTTCTGTATTTTCATGACTATGAAAATTGTAGAATCACACTGAAGGCATCAAAACTATGAATTAACACATGTGGAATTATACATTACACTTTACAAAAAAGTGTGAAACAACTGAAAATATGTCTCATATTCTAGGTTCTTCAAAGTAGCCACCTTTTGCTTTGATTACTGCTTTGCACGCAGAAAAGGTGAACGGATGGACTCTACATGCCTGGTTCCCACCGTGAAGCATGGAGGAGGTGGTGTGATGGTGTGGGGGTGCTTTGCTGGTGACACTGTTGGGGATTTATTTAAAATTGAAGCGGTTAAGCGGTCTAGCTCACCCCAAACCATCTCGATTGGGTTCAGGTCTGATGTCTGTGGAGGCCAGGTCATCTGGCGTAGCACCCCAACACTCTCCTTCTTGGTCAAATAGCCCTTACACAGCCTGGAGGTGTGTTTGAGGTCATTGTCCTGTTGAAAAATAGATGATGGTCCAACTAAACGCAAACCGGATGGAATAGCATGCTGCTGCAATATGCTGTGGTAGCCATGCTGGTTCAGTATGCCTTCAATTTTGAATAAATCCACAAAGTGTCACCAGCAAAGCACCCAGACACAATCACACCACCTCCTCCATGCTTCACGGTGGGAACTAGGCATGTAGAGTCCATCCGTTCACCTTTTCTGCGTGCAAAGCAGTAATCAAAGCAAAAGGTGGCTACTTTGAAGAACCTAGAATATAAGACATATTTTCAGTTGTTTCACACTTTTTTGTAAAGTGTAATGTATAATTCCACATGTTTTACTTCATAGTTTTGATGCCTTCAGTGTGATTCTACAATTTTCATAGTCATGAAAATACAGAAAAATCATTGAATGAGAAGGTGTGTCCAAACTTTTGGTCTGTACTATATATGTGTCTCAATGACATGTGCATATATATATATATATATATATATATATATATATATATTTTCTATGTGTATATATCAATTCTTTCGATTCTTTATTAAACATGTCTGTGTGATTTTACAGTATACCACACTGAATTGCCAGCTTTTCTAAAGGACACCATGTTAAGGTCTGCGGAACGCACCAAATATTTGATGTAGAGAGGTGCGTTCGCAGCCCGGGGTCCACCGTGCAGGCGGAGCCTGCTGCTAGTAAAAAGGCGCAAGAAGCGAACTCTGTTATCCCGCAGAGTCGCCAAAATAAACGCCGTAACGCGCTGTGGCAATATGTGCGAACTCTGTTATTCCACAGAGCCGCTAGAAGGAATGCCGCAGCGCTATATGACGATGTGTGCGAACTCAGTTAACACCACTGAGTCGCAAAATAAACATGCTAGGGCGCTGTCTAGCGTTGAAAGCGAACCCTGTTACGTCACAGAGCCGCTGAGACAAACTTCTGTGTCCTGTCAGGCACCCAGGAACACAGTTAACTGCTAAGCGAACATAGAACGTGATCATGCGCTAATGTCCTCGCGGGAGTCACCCGCAATCTATGGCGTCTGAACCCCAGACCCTGAATACGGCAATCAAACTCCTCACCGGTTATGCCGGTAATCTAGGGCATCTAGGACACCGACCCTGACCAGCTAGCATACCAAACTCCTCACCGATTAAGTCGGTATTCTAGGGGCTTATTTCAGCCGGGCCCTAACCACACACGCATGACCACACTGGCGCATAGCATACAAAGATTGATACTAGTGCATGGCGGCCCAGCCATGCTACCCTTTTATAGTAATAGCTACAGGACCTGCCAGAAACAAGGACCAATGAAACTTGTTCCAGAACACCAGTAGTCACAGGACCTTCCTGGCGGACCAATAGGAGCTGCTGCAGTACCTGAGCATGTGACCCTGATCTCCAATGAGAGATCTCACTCTGGGTATGCTCAGAAGGGTAAAACAAGGACTTTGTCCTAAAGACGTCTGCTCGCTGCTAACCAGTACTGGCCACAATAGCAGAGCCTGGAGGAGCAGCAGTAATCCTCTGCACACTGCCAGACTGGGCAAGACGCTGGGACCAACATCCAAGCTGAGCAGGCTCCACTGCGGATGGAGACGAATGGGGGACCGCAGCGGGACTGGTTCGAGACTCCCCCTGTGCAGAAGCGGGAACTTGACCCCTAACACACTGGTGCTTATTTCTCACATTTACACGTGTGGTCTGTGTGTAATCCGTATTTTTCTCGCCCCCATAGACTTGCATTGGCATATTATGGGCATAATACGGTGACAATTGCAGCATGCTGCGATTTTCTCAGCCCGTGTAATACGGCCGGGAAAACATCGGCTGATTGGAGCTGCCCATAGATTAACATTGGTCCGAGTGCAATGCGATTTTTCTCGCATAGCACTGATCTGTATTTCTCACTAGTGTGACTCCGGCCTAATAGCATTCAACATGGCATCTGTCAATTCTGATAGCCATAGCCCCCCCATACAAAGTGATCGTGGGATGCCGATCTGTTGATCTCTTGTAGGCTCTGTTGCCAGTGATCTCTTGTAGGCCACTGTGTCTGACATCTTAGAATTTCAATGCAGAACAGTACATTGCACATGTAAGTCTCTTAAAGGGAACCTGTCGGCAGGATTGTGCCCAGTAACCTACAGACAGTGTCAGGTCGGCACCGTTGTACTGATTAAAATGATACCTTGGTTGCTAAAATCCGTCTTGTGGTTGTTCTTTAATCTTTATTTTCAGTTTTTAGTTAATGATATGCTCGTGCCCCAGGACGGCCTGTGGGGGGATCTTCTTATGGTGCTTTGATCAGCTATTCATAATGCAGACTGCTGCCAGGTCACTGATCCCTCAGTGACCTACCCCCTAGTTTACATAATGAATATTATGCCAGCCTTGGCACCTGCCCTGCTGCATAATCGCATGTTTAATGTGCAGTTAATAAATGTGCTTTATGTTTTCCTGAGGAGTATAAAAAAAAAATTCATTTTAAAATGGTGCCCTCTGCATCTGCGCAGTGGCAGCTATCAGTGTATAGAGAGGTGAGCTGATAGCTGCTACTGTGCATGCGCCGGCGGCACCATCTTGCTAAAGAAGAAAAAAAATGTCCTTGTCCAAGATGGTGCCATCCGCATCTACACAGTAGCAGCTATCAGCGATCGCTTCTATATACACCAATAGCTGCTAATGCGCAGGTGCGGCAGGCGCCATTTTGAAATTGATTTTTTTATACTCCTCAATAAAACAAAGCACATTTATTAACTGCACATTAAACATGCGATTATGCTGCAGCGCAGGTGCCATGGCTGACGCCTGCCTGGAGAAGGGTTTTTTTTTTTAAGTATGTGCATATATTCATTATATGGATAGGGATCAGTGACCTGTCAGCAGGCTGCATTATGAATATCAAAGCAAAGCACTACATGAAGACCCCCCACAGGCCGACCCCGAGCACGAGCATATCATTAACCCCTTAACGACCAAGCCATTTTGTAGGTTAAAGACCAGGCCAATTTTTACAATTCTGACCACTGTCACTTTATGTGCTTATAACTCTGGAACGCTTTAACGGATCTTGGCGATTCTGAGACTGTTTTCTCGTAACATATTGTACTTCATGATAGTGGTAAAATTTCTTCAATATAACTTGCGTTTATTTATGAAAAAAACGGAAATATGGCAAAAATTTTGAAAATTTTGCAATTTTCAAACTTTTAATTTTTATGCCATTAAATCAGAGAGATATGTCACAACACATAGTTAATAAATAACATTTCCCACATGTCTACTTTACATCAGCACAATTTTGGAACAAAATTTTTTTTTGTTAGGAAGTTATAAGTGTTAAAAGTTGATCAGCAATTTCTCATTTTTCCAAAAAAATTTACAAAACCATTTTTTTTAGGGGCCACCTCACATTTGAAGTGAATTTGAGGGTCAATATGACAGAAAATACCCAACAGTGACACCATTCTAAAAACTGCACCCCTCAAGGTGTTCAAAGCCACATTCAAGAAGTTTATTAACCCTTTAGGTACTTCACAGAATTGAAGCAATGTGGAAGGAAAAAATGAACATTTAACTTTTTTTCCCAAAATTTTTCTTTCGACACAATTTTTTTAAATTTTGTCAAGGGTATCAGTAGAAAATGAACCACAATATTTGTTGTACAATTTCTCCTGAGTACACCGATACACCATGTGTGGGGGTAAACCACTATTTGGGCGCATGGCAGGGCTCGGAAAGGGAAGCAGCACCATTTGACTTTTTTAGCTGGAATTGAGATTGGACGCCATGTCGCATTTGGAGAGTCCCTGTGTGCCTAAACAGTGGAAACCCCCCACAAGTGACCCCATTTTGGAAACTAGACCCCCCAAGGAACTTATCTAGATGTGTGGTGAGAGCTTTGAATCCCCAAGGGCTTCACAGAAGGTTATAACGTAGAGCTGTAAAATTAAAAAATCATATCTTTTCCACAAAAATGATCTTTCAACCCCCAATTTTTATTTTCCAAAGGGTAACAGGACCCCAAAAGTTATTGTGCAATTTGTCCTGAGTACGTTGATACCCCATATGTGGGGGTAAACCACTATTTTGGGCGCATGGCAGAGCTCGGAAGGGAAGGAGCGCCTTTTTCAAATGCAGACCTTGATGGAATGGTCTGCGGGTGTCTTGTCACGTTTGGAGAGCCCCTGATGTGCCTAAACAGTAGAAACCCCCCACAAATGACCCCATTTTGCAAACTAGACCCCCAAAGGAACTTATCTAGATGTGTGGTCAGCACTTTGAACCCCCAAGAGCTTCACAGAAGTTTATAACGTAGAGCCGTGAAAATAAAAAAATCATATTTCTTTCCACAAAAATAATCTTTTTGCCCCCAAATTTTTATTTTTATAAGGGTAACAGGAGAAATAGGACCCCAAAAGCTATTGTGCAATTTGTCCTGAGTACGCTGATATCCCATATGTGGGGGGGACCACTATTTTGACGCATGGCAGAGCTCGAAGGGAATGAGCACCGTTTTTAAATGCAGACTTTGATGGAATGGTCTGCGGGTGTCATGTCGCACTTGGAGAGCCCCTGATGTGCCTAAACAGTAGAAACCCCCCACAAATGACCCCATTTTGCAAACTAGACCCCCCAAGGAACTTATCTAGATGTGTGGTCAGCACTTTGAACCCCCAAGGGCTTCACAGAAATTTATAACGTAGAGCCGTGAAAATAAAAAAATCATATTTCTTTCCACAAAAATGACCTTTTTGCCCCCAAATTTTTATTTTATAAGGGTAACAGGAGAAATAGGGCCCCAAAAGTTGAAGTGCATTTTGTCCTGAGTACGCTGATACCCCATATGTGGGGGGAACCACTGTGATCTTTGGGATGCAGAATGAACAAATCCACAAAAGGTGAAGAATTGGTTTTCTTTTTTACGCCGTTCCTCGTGCGGTATTAGTGATTAGGCGACTTTATTCCTCGGATCGGTGCGATTACAGCGATACCAGATTTATACCCTTTTTTCATGTTTAGCTTCTGTCACACTCTAAAAGACGCTTTTTTTAAAATAATTTTTTGTAAGAAATTTTTGCATCGCCGTATTTTGAAAGCTATAATTTTTCCATATTTCGGCCGACAGAGTTATCTGTGGGCTTATTTTTTGCGGGACGAGCTGACGTTTTTATTGACACTATATTCGGGCACATAACGTTTTTTGATCGCTTCCTATTCCGATTTTTGTGGAAGCAGAATGAACAAAAACCAGCAATTCAGGAATTGTTTTTTTTTTTTTCCTCCGTTCCGCGTGTGGTAAAATGGGTAAGGCAGCTTTATTCTTCGGGTCACTGCGATTACAGCGATACCTCATTTATATATTTTTTTATGTTTTGCCGTTTTTTACACAATAAAAAATTTTATAGAAAAAATAATTATTTTTGCATCAGTTTATTCCGCGAGCTATAACTTTTTTATTTTTTCGCTGATGATGCTGTATGGTGGCTTGTTTTTTGCGGGACAAGATGACGTTTTCAGCGGTACCATGATTATTTATATCTGACTTTTTAATCGCGTGTTATTGCACTTTTTCCAAGCGGTATGATGATACCGCTTGGAAAAAGTATAATTTACTACTTTTTTGTGTTTTTTTTTTTACGGCTTTCACTGAAGGGGTTAACTAGGGTTACGCTTTTATAGATGGGATTTTTACGGACGTGGTGATACCAAACGTGTATTTTTTTTGTTTTTTATTTTTTTTATTACATAAAAATGTGTATTTTTTAGGGGATTTTTTTTAAATTATTTTTTAATATTTTTTTTTTACAATTTTTTAAAAAAAAATGATTTTTTTTAACTTGTCCCTTTATGGGACTTTCACTTTTTTTACTTTTTATTGCAGTTACAATGCATTGCAATGCTCCAGCTTTGCAATGCATTGTACCTATGGTGAAAGCTGCTGTGAGCATGATCACAGCAGCTTTCCGTAGCTAGATGACCCGGAGGTTGTCATGACAACCCCCGGGTCATCAAGGCAGAGATCGGGCCCTGCAAATACATTGCAGGGCACCGATCTGAGGCAGAGGGAGCTCCCGACCCTCTGCCTCCCCCCCTGAGCGCTGCGATCGCGCTCGATCACAGCAGTCAGGGGGTTAACAGCCAGGGGCGGCGGGGGCGCCGCTCCTGGCTGTCAGTGCAGGAAGCCTGGCCACTGCAGCGCCGGCTCCTGCAGTGATCGCGCTGGAGATGCTGAAATTTCAGCATCTCCTGCGCGATCGCTGCTGTGTTTGGTCAGTCAGATTGACTGACCAATCACAGCGCTGTGGGTGCGGGGACCGACGGCAAAGGTCCCCGCACTGCTTGCTGTGCCTGTCAGCTGTCATAGACAGCTGTCGGCACTGAACTACCACTGCATGTTTACACGCAGTGGTAGTTCAAAGGGATGACGTGCACAGTCCGTCCTGGTGCCGGAACTGACACCCGGCCATGACGGACTGTGCACGTCAATGGACATTAAGGGGTTAACTCAAAATTGAAAATAAAGAATAAACAACAACAACAAGACGGATTTCATCAACCAAGGTATCATTTTAATCAGTATAAAGTCGCCGACCTGACACTGTCTGTAGGTTACTGTGCACAATCTTGCTGACAGGTTCCCTTTAGGAGAAGCATAGAATCTAGATCAAGTGAAGTAATTATCCCCCTCTACTCCTCCTTGGTCAGGCCTCATCTGGAGTACTGTATCCAGTTCTGGGCACATTGAAAGACATTGAAAAACTGAAGCAAGTTCAGAGAAGAGCTACCAGAGTGGTGAGTGGACTTGTATGTCATATAAGGAACAGATAAGGAATCTGGGAATGTTTAGCTTGCAAAACAGAATGCTAAGAGGAGCCTTAATAGCTGTCTACAAATCTCTGAAGGGATGTCACAGTGTAGAGGGATCATTATTATTCTCACTTGCACATGGAAACATGAGAAGCAATGGAATGAAACTGAAAGGGAGAAGATACAGATTAGATATTAGAATCAAAACTTTTTGACAGTGAGGGTGATCAATAAGTGGAACAGGCTGCAACGAGAGGTGGTGAGTTCTCCTTCAATGGAAGTCTTCATACAAAGGCTGGATAGATATCTGTCTGACATGGTTTAGTGAATCCTGCATTGAGCAGGGGGTTGGACACGATGACCCTGAAGGCCCCTTCCAACTCTAACATTTATGATTCTATGATTCTATTAGGAGCTGTTTTTAGCTGCATTATGCTGAAAGACACATTATATTGCAGTACATAAGTATTGCAAGGTATAATATTAACATATCTAAAGATTAGATCATTTACACCAGAGGTCTGGCCTGCTGTGCCATTTTTTTTTTGTGGCCCCCAACCTTCTGTATACCCGTTTCCATGTCAGAGGGAGGCAGAATAGCATACTGCTCCGTAGCAGGATAGACGACCATATCTAGATCGTTTGCAGGCAGATTCTCATGGAGATCTATGGCCAGCCCATAAATCTTAACAGCTCATTTACATATTAAGAAAAATGTGGATTTCCCAGGAATAAAACATCGGATCACAGATATCAAGTTATCATTTTATGCAGCTTTTTACGAACTACAGGCCAATATGGACGTCTTAGGAGGGTTGATTCTACTGATAGATTCCCTCTAATAGAGCATAAGAAAAGAGCTTATGTCGGTTAGACAACCCCTTTAAGACAGTACACTAAGTTTATATATAAAACCCAGGATATAGCACCATGACAAATGCAAAGTGTTAAATTTAGCACTAATATATCTATCCATTGTAATCTTCGTGTTTTATTTATTCACTATATTATTAGAAATGCATCATGACAACCACAGTGGCAAATATCAAGGTATAAAGAAGCATTGGACAAGTAAGCCCATGAGAACATGTAACTGTAATATTTTGAGAGAAAGGAAATATCAGCATTTAGCAGACATCAACACAAATCTGTTCATTGCACAGATCTGTCCTCTGTGGTTAAACGTAACATTGGGAAAATAAGCTGCTGGTTGAATTTGATAGAATCCTCACCAAGGATACTGGAGGCTCTTTCTTCACGTATTGTCCCAAAGACCAGTAAACATTAGCCCTAAAGGAAGTATTACATAGAGATAGCGTCCTTGTCCCATTCATTGTCTGGAATGTTGTTTTCCTTGCGAGAATACTGTGTATCAGATAGAAACATTATCAAATATTTATTGTGGTACAATGTCAACGTTTTTATTCCCATATCATTCTTCCTTTGTTATTATTCTACTATTTCCATCAATAGAAAATCAAATAGATCTTCTACATCAGATTGTGACTGAGGTTAAGCAATGTCAGAATAGCTTTTAGTCACCAGGACAGTTATCTGGCACGAATGTTCATTCATTTAAAGAAACACTTTTTTATCATCACTGCTGTTGCTGTCGACAGCTGCATTATATGGAGCCTTCGCATCTACACAAAGGCATTGGTCACAATGGTGAGGTTGGCAAGTAAACTGCCACAATTTAATAAATAGGAACCATCGTCTTTATTATTTCCTTTAAAACCTGTTCATGGAAATATTTGCATCTTGAAAACACAGACTTCGGCCTCCTTCACACGTCCTGGTGATTAGTGTACAGGAAAAACCAAAACAAGTACCGGTGCGATCCGTATCCATGTGCCATACGTGTGTACATATGTGACATCTGTGTGACATGCATGTGACATCCGTGTGATATCTGTGTGCCGTCTGTATCTGTGTCCATGTGCTTTCAGTGTGACATGAATGGAATGAAATTCAGCATAGAAATTAAAGAGGTTAAATTAAAATTAGGTATTATAGATGTTCAAGCATAGAGATAGATAGCGATGAGAAACATGATAGATGATAGATAGATAGATAGATAGATAGATAGATAGATAGATAGATAGATAGATAGAAAGAAATATGTCAGTGTGCTGTATAATCATTGCTTTGTCTTTTTCTGTTCCTGTTTTTTTTAAATAAATAAATAATAAAAAAAATGGCATGGGATCCTCCGTAATTTTCATAACCAGCTGAGGGAAAGCCAACCACTGTCGCTGATGTTACTAATCTGGGAAAGAGGCCAATATTGGTTAGTTTCCAGGAGGACCCCAGAAAAATAATGATGTAGGGTCCCCCTATAATTACTAACCAACAAAGGCTAAACAGACAGCAGTAGGCTAATATTAATTGCCTGGGAAGGGGCCGTGGATATTGGCCCCCCTCCGACACTATAAATATCAACCGTCATTTGCCGCAGAAATTGCACATCCATAAGATGCACCAATTCTGGCGCTTAGCCTCATTCTTCCCGCTTACCCTGGTGTGGTGGCAAGAGGGATAATATTTGTGGTGTTAATGGAGAGGCATCTATAAGACACCCCCATTACTAACCTCATAGTCAAATGTAATAAAGACACAGACACAACAGTAAAATTCATTAATGAAAATAAACACAGAGTCATTTATTTGAAATAAACAATCCCCATCCTCTTTTATCCATTTGTTAATGTAAAATAAAAAAATCACTCAGCCATGCATCCAGGAGACACTGTGCTGAGCGTGATAGAGCAGCTTCAGTGACCATCATTGAGGCTACCGCTGGTCGCAGACTGTGGTTCCCATGGTCAGTTCAGTGTGAGCTGGCCAAGGAACTGCGGTAACCGTAAAGACATCACTGCAGTTCATCGGCTGGCTCAGACTAAACTGATCGTGGGAACTGCAGCCCGTGACCAGCGGTAACCTCAATGACGTCACCGCAGATCACTGAAGCTGGGCTCTCACGCTCAGCTCAGTGTCTTCTGGATGCATAGCTGAGCAGCTGCATCATGCCACCACTTAGCTATGCATCCAGATGTAGCTGAGTTGGATTCTTCATGGGACAAATTGATTAACGGTGGACAGGTGAGGAATACTGTGGTTTATTATTTTTTATTTTACATTAATAAATAGGTAAAAGAGGGTGGGGAGTGTTTATTTCAAATAAAAAACTTTATTCCTTTGTCAATGTCTTTATTACATTTGACTATGGGACTAGTAATGGGGGTGTCTTATAGATGCCTCTCTATTACTAACCCCCGGGCTTGATATTAGCTGACATTACAAAGCAGACATCAACCTCACAAATATTACCATGACATCAGGGCAAGTGGGAAGAGCAAGGCTATTAGTCAGATTTGGCACATCTTATGGATGTGCCATTTCTGTGGCAGCTGAGGGCTGATGTTCTTAGTCTGGGAGGGGGGGCCAATATCCATGGCCCCTTCCTATGCTATTAATATCAACCCACAGCTGTCTTGTTTAGCCTTTGCTGGTTAATAATTATATGGGGACTCTACATCTTTTTACTGGGTCCCCATAAACTGTTGGCATGAGACGCGCCTAATTCATAAAGAGTCACATGCCTCTTAGTTAATCAGGGACATCTTAAAAGTGGCATAAGATTAGTGACATAAGGTATGCCACATCTTGTCAAGAATTAGAAGAGCGGGTGTCTGTCACGGGTGTGTCGCCACGAAGATCGTCACGATTACACAGCCTGACTTCTCGCAGCTGAGTTTTTGGTGCTTTGTGTTTTTTGGCAGTGAGGGAGTTAATTCTCTCTCTGTGTGCTAGATGAGGCCCAGCCTCGCCCAGCTGCAGTCAATGCTGCAGTAGTGGGACTCCTTCAAATACCTGCCGGTCTGTTAGGGAAGTTGTCGGTGAAAGCATTCCTTGCAGACAAACAGAACGGCTTGTGGTATTTTGGAGTTTGGAGTGAAGTGTACTTGGTGTGGTTTTTTCCCTTCCTCGCTTTATCATTTATCTCCTTACCCGTGGGTGTTCCCTCTGTTGTTGTGGTGTGAGTTTTTGTATGCAAGGTGGTTTTTGGTTTTCCCCTTGTACTGTCTCGTTTGTCTAGTACTGTGAGTTGGCTTATACTATCCTGTCCCCTGTTGTTGTGATCGGGGTCCTTCTCAGGACTAGATTACTGAGGTTCAGGGATCCTCAGGAGGTAGGGGTTACGCTGGCGGCCTGGACCTCTGTACCTTTAACAGTACCTCCAGGTAGAGGGATTAGTCAGGGCCCCAGCTTAGGGTCAGCTTAGGCCCCTGACCTTCTGTACGCAGAGACAGCGTGACATTTTCACCGACCGACAAAAGATTCTCTCCAGCTACCATGGATCCAGTAGTCAGTCTAGCTCGGCAGTTGCAGAGTTTGTCCATGGAGCTGGCGGACGTTAAGTCCAAGGTTTTGTATCCCCTGGAGCAAGCCGGACCAGAACCTAAAGTAGCTCTCCCTGACAGGTTCACTGGGGGGCGGGACAAGTTTTTTGTTTTCCGGGAGGCATGTAAATTGTACTTTCGGCTGCGGCCTCGGTCATAGGGGAGTGAAGAACAAAGGGTGGGAATTGTCATCTCGCTCCTACAAGGGGACCCACAATCTTCTCTCTTCCCCCGGGCTCCCCGGCTCTCCAGTCAGTGGATAGGTTTTTTGTTGCTCTGGGTCTCGTATATGATGACCCGGATCGGATCTCCCTTGCTGAATCTAAGTTACGTAGGATCCAGCAGGGAGATCGTCCGGCGGAGGAATTCTGTTCGGAGTTCCGTAGGTGGGCCACGGACACCCAATGGAATGACCCAGCTCTTAGGAGCCAGTTTTGTCAAGGTTTATCTGACAAATTAAAGGATGTCTTGGCACAGTATGACCCTCCCGCGTCACTGGAAGCCGCTATGGCCCTTGCTATTCGCATTGACAGACAGCTTCGGGAGAGGTGCGGGGTAACTCCGCCCCCTGTGATGACTCCACCTTCTACAAGGGCCCCTTATATGGAGGTTCCCCTGGTCAGTCCAGAGGAGCCTATGCAGTTAGGAGGGACATCATTTCGGGGGAGGGGACCGGCGGTGCGCCATAGGACAGGAAGGTGTTTCTTCTGCGGAGAATGGGACATTCTATTGGGGGGTGTCCATCCCGTCCTTTGCAGAGTGAAGAGTCGTCGGAAAACTGTTGTTCCCAGGTTGTGTGGTGGACGGCAATCTGGGAGTAGGTATTTCGTCCCTAGGTTCGTCTCAGTTTTTCGTACCGGTGGATGTGGTGGTGGGTACACAAACTGAGAGGATATCTGTTCTTCTGGATAGTGGGGCCGGGGCTAATCTGGTGGACGCTCGGTTTGCCCGGGTTCAAGGTATGCGATTGAGTGTGTTGGCTAAACCCATCCCCATATTCTCGATCGACGCCAGGCCTCTCGGTCAGGGAAGTTTTTTGCAAGCGGTGCATAACGTAAAACTTCAAGTGGGGGCGATACATAAAGAACTGTTGTCTTGTTATGTGTTGGAGGGTCTTCCCACTCCTATAGTGTTGGGCCTTCCTTGGTTAACTAAGCATAACCCGGTTATTAATTGGCAATCCAGAGAGATAAGCCAATGGAGTGAATTCTGTAATAAAAACTGCATGAATACGGTCATCGGTGCGGTCACTCCTAGGGTCTTACCTCCATTTCTGGCGGACTTTGAGGATGTATTCTCGGAGAAAGGGTGTCAGGAACTACCTCCTCATCGCGTGTATGACTGTTCTGTAAAACTGCTCCCTGAGGCCAAGTTACCTAAATCTAGGTTGTATAACCTATCTGGTCCTGAGAGGCAGGCCATGAAGGATTATATTTCTGAAAGTCTGGCTAAGGGGCATATTAGACCTTCATCTTCCCCGGTGGCCGCGGGGTTCTTCTTTGTGAAGAAGAAAGATGGAGGCCTACGCCCTTGCCTTGATTTCCGTGAACTTAATCGGATTACGGTCCGAGATCCGTATCCGCTCCCACTTATTCCCGATCTCTTCAATCAGATCGTGGGCGCCAAATGGTTCTCTAAGTTGGATCTCAGGGGGGCGTACAATCTGATTAGGATGAAGGAGGGGGATGAGTGGAAGACGGCGTTTAACACTCCGGAGGGGCATTATGAGAACCTTGTCATGCCATTCGGTCTGACTAATGCCCCGGCGGTGTTCCAACACTTTGTAAATGACATTTTTCGCCGCCTGGTGGGACAGTTTGTCGTCATATATCTGGATGATATCTTAATTTACTCGCCGGATCTTGTGTCTCATCAGGAGCATGTTAGGTAGGTGTTACAGATCTTGCCGGATAATAAACTGTACGCCAAATGGGAAAAGTGTGTGTTCGCCGTACAGGAACTCCAGTTTTTAGGCTTCCTGGTTTCAGCGTCCGGTTTTCGTATGGACCCTGGGAAAGTGCGGGCAGTTCTTGAGTGGGATCTGCCAGAGAATCTTAAGGCACTACAACGTTTCCTGGGGTTTGCTAATTATTACCGAAAATTTATTCGTAATTTCTCATCCATGGTTAAACCTCTCACAGACATGACAAAAAAAGGGATGGATTTTTCTAGGTGGTCTGACAAGGCTTGTCAAGCATTCTCCTCCTTGAAAAAATGTTTTGCCTCGGCACCCATACTCATTCAACCTGATGCGTCACAACCGTTCATTGTAGAGGTAGACGCTTCCGAGGTAGGGGTGGGAGCAGTATTGTCACAAGGTTCGTCCCCTGGTAAGTGGCATCCGTGCGCCTTTTTCTCTAAAAAATTGTCGTCCGCTGAGAGGAATTACGATGTCGGCAATAGGGAACTCTTGGCCATTAAGTTAGCTTTTGAGGAGTGGCGCCATTTTTTGGAGGGGGCAGTTCATCTGGTCACCGTCATCACCGATCACAAGAACCTGCTATATCTGGAGTCCGCAAAACGTCTGAATCCCAGACAAGCTAGGTGGTCGTTGTTTTTTACCAGGTTTAATTTTGTCGTCACATATCGTCCTGGGTCAAAAAATGTAAAGGCGGATGCCTTATCTCGTAGTTTCCCTGGGGCCGGGAATACGGATGACCCGGTTCTTATCCTTCAGGAGGGGGTGGTGGTGTCGGCAGTATGCTCTGAGCTTGAGGAGGAGGTATTGGAGGCTCAGGGGACGCCCCTGTTGGACCTCCAGGGAGATTGTTTGCTCCAGATCAGTTGCGACAAAAGGTGATCGAGGCACACCATAACTCAGCTTTGGCAGGACACCCTGGGAGTAAAGCAACTGTGGATCTCCTCTCGCGTCGGTTTTGGTGGCCTAACTTACATAGGGAGGTAGTAACTTTTGTCGCGTCCTGTGGGGTTTGTGCGCGCTCTAAGACCCCACATACCCGTCCGTCTGGGGCCCTCTTACCTTTGAAGATCCCGGAGCGTCCTTGGACTCATCTGTCTATGGACTTTACTACGGACCTCCCGCCGTCTTCAGGTAAAACGGTCATACTCGTTGTAGTGGACAGGTTCAGCAAGATGGCACATTTTATCGCTCTTCCTGCTCTTCCTAATGCTAAAACTCTTGCGCAGGTGTTCATTGGGGAGATTGTGAGGCTTCACGGGGTACCCTCCGATGTGGTGTCGGATCGGGGTCTCAGTTTGTGTCCAAATTCTGGAAGGCATTTTGTACACGGCGGGGGATGCATTTATCGTTTTCATCGGCTTTTCATCCTCAGACCAATGGTCAGACGGAACGTCTGAACCAGAGCTTGGAGACATATCTCCGGTGTTTTGTGTCAGAGAACCAGGAGGACTGGGCTTCTTTCTTACCTCTGGCGGAGTTTGCTCTTAATAATAGGCGGAGCGAGTCCACTGGTAAGTCCCCGTTTTTTGGGGCATATGGTTTTAAGTAGGGGGGGCTCTTCGGGGGTTCCTGAGGAGGAACGATTTTTGTCATCACTCGCTTCAGTATGGAGAGGGGTGCTGAATAATCTGAATACTATGGGGAACCGATACAAACGTATGGCTGATAGGAGGAGAGTGTCTGGTCCGGACCTAAGTGTGAACGATCGGGTATGGTTGTCTACCAAGAATATAAAACTTAAGGTTCCCTCCTGGAAACTGGGTCCCAGGTTCATCGGGCCGTACAGGATCAGTTCTATAATTAATCCGGTGGCATTCCGTCTTGACCTCCCCCTACGTTTAAAATTCACAACGTGTTCCACAGATCGTTGCTTAAGAGGTATGTGGCGCCGGTGATACCGTCACCTTTACCTCCTCCTCCAGTGGTGGTCAATGGTAACTTGGAGTTTCAGGTATCGAAAGTCATCGATTCACGCTTTAATCGCCGGTCCCTTCAGTACCTGGTTCATTGGAAGGGGTATGGTCCTGAGGAGAGGATGTGGATTCCTGCGTCGGATATTAACGCAGACCGATTAATTCGGGCCTTCCACACGACTCACCCGGATAAACCTGGCCCTGAGGGTCCGGAGGCCCCTCGTAGAAGGGGGGGTACTGTCACGGGTGTGTCGCCACGAAGATCGTCACGATTACACAGCCTGACTTCTCGCAGCTGAGTTTTTGGTGCTTTGTGTTTTTCGGCAGTGAGGGAGTTAATTCTCTCTCTCTGTGCTAGATGAGGCCCAGCCTCGCCCAGCTGCAGTCAATGCTGCAGTAGTGGGACTCCTTCAAATACCTGCCGGTCTGTTAGGGAAGTTGTCGGTGAAAGCATTCCTTGCAGACAAACAGAACGGCTTGTGGTATTTTGGAGTTTGGAGTGAAGTGTACTTGGTGTGGTTTTTTCCCTTCCTCGCTTTATCATTTATCTCCTTACCCGTGGGTGTTCCCTCTGTTGTTGTGGTGTGAGTTTTTGTATGCAAGGTGGTTTTTGGTTTTCCCCTTGTACTGTCTCGTTTGTCTAGTACTGCGAGTTGGCTATACTATCCTGTCCCCTGTTGTTGTGATCGGGGTCCTTCTCAGGACTAGATTACTGAGGTTCAGGGATCCTCAGGAGGTAGGGGTTACGCTGGCGGCCTGGACCTCTGTACCTTTAACAGTACCTCCAGGTAGAGGGATTAGTCAGGGCCCCAGCTTAGGGTCAGCTTAGGCCCCTGACCTCCTGTACGCAGAGACAGCGTGACATTGTCATCACGTTCCATCCCACCCAGTTCCACCCCAGCTCCACCCATTTTGGCACCAAAAGTTGCAAACTTTTTGCTTAACTTCATGTTGCACAAACATTTTGTGAATTTTCAATACATTTTATGCCAGATTGATAAATTGGGGCCTTTTTTCTTTGGGCCCGTAGCTCATTGGTGCTTGTGGGAAATAAAAGCTAGCCCATTTGGTTCAATCTCATAGAAGCAGGCAAGAAATTGGATTTTCGCACTGCATGGAGGAAAGTTTACCTTAGACTCTGTATATACCTTATACTGTATAGTAAAGGCCACTTCATTAGAAACGCTGACCTAGTAGAGCATTGGACTCCTTTGGTCTCCAGAACTACAGCAATTCATTATTGCATAAATTCTATCAAGTGATTAAATTATTGTGGAAAGTATTGGTCTGTATGGACAAGATAGCTTCACATAATTGCTGCAAATTAAATTTAAGTACTAACAAGCTCTGAAAAGCCCCTCCTACCTCATCTCAAAGCTGTTCTAAAGGATTATAATCTGGGGACTATGAGAAGCAAGAAAAACGTGTTGCCATGTTCCTTGAACCAGTAATGATTATGCACTCTCTTTTGCCATAAGGTAAACAACTGACAGAAAGGGTTGATCTTGGTTGTCCATATTGTTAAGGTAAGACCTATAGTTCAAACATCCATGCATTACTAATATCTGAGGAGTGGACCCAGGGTATGCCAAGAAAATATTCCTAACTAGAAATGGGCGAACCTAAACAGTAAAATTCGGGATCCGTAACAAACACTTACTGTTTGGGCATGGACCCAGAGCACGAACTTCACCAGGAAGTCATGTTACTGTTTGGGTTTGGCAAAACCAGAAGTTCTGATCTGTGGTAAGATTATTAACCCCATTCAGAGCCCTGAAGCTTCCTTGCTGTCAGATAACAGCATGAGCCCGCAGCTGTGACCGGATGTAAAAGTTTACTTCTGGTCACAGGCGTTGATTGATGGGTCTACTACTCCCTTCAGCCTACGCCCATTGTCATTGATAACAGTGAGAGCAGGTGGTGGCTGATGGGAGTATTCATCAGCCGGCTCCGGACTATAAATAAATAAATGAAAAAATGGCGTGGGTTCACTATATTTTTGATAACCAGCCAGGAAAAACTGACAGCTACGGGCTGCAACCCTCAGCTGTCAGGTTTAGCATGGCTGGTTGTCAAGAATAGAGAGGTCCCACACCATTTTTTAAAATTATTTAAATAAATAATTAAAAAAATGGCTTGGGGGTCTCCCTCATTTTTGACAACCAGCCAAGCTGAATCAGACAGCTGAGGGCTGTTAGTCTCAGGCTGGTAAGGGGATATTGATAATGGCAACCGCAGCCTAAATATAGCAGCCTGCAGCCACCCAAAAAAAGGCACATCTATTAGATGCACCAACTGCTTTGTCTGGCTCTTCCCACTTGCCCTGTGGCAGACAAGTGTGTTTAATATTTGTGGTTCCATAGAAAGATTTGGGAATATAAACTTATGATGACCTTTGACACTCTTAGTGCTGGAATGAACGTGTCACATGGATTCATGTCTGTGTACATCAATTAAGGAATCTGCTTCTCTGACCTGGGGGCATCAAAACACAATACCAGACCCCAATCAGAGGGCAATAAAACTCTCACTCCTTATCTATGAACTGTTCCAATATTTATGTTCATCCCTCTGCCATAATGACAGTTCTGCTTCACGTCACATGTCTTACCTATTGCATTATTCCTGTGTCCTCTTGTGTATAAATATGTGATTCTTCAGATTTTGTATTAGTCTATGCCTGATGAAGAGACCTGAGTAGTCTCGAAAGCTTGCAATTTGTTACCATCTTTTCAGTTAGCCATTAAAAGGTATCAATCACTGAGGACTCTCAAGTCTAAATATTTTTTTAATATTTGTGGAATTGATGTCACCTTTATATTGTCAGGTGACATCAAGCCCATGGCTTAGTAATGAAGAGGCATCTATAAGATGCCTCTCCATTACTAATCCTGTAGTTATATTGTAAATAAACACACAGCCAGTATAAAGTCCTTTATTTGAAAAACAAAACACCGTTTTAGTTTTTTATTTAAAAATAATAAACACAATTATACTCACCTAATGCCCATTAAATTGAAGCCATCAGCTCCTGTAAAAAACAAAAATGAAAAAAACAACCATATCCCTCACCTGTTCAACGTTCTGTCCCACGATGTAATCCATGTCTGCGATAAATAATTTTCAACCTGGACAGTGCCAAGATGCGACCATCCAGGCTGAAAACCACTGGAGAATGAGGTGCTCCGAGTGCAGCCTCAGTGACTAGCAGTGATGTCATCGAGGTTACTGCAGGTTGCTGAGGCTGCTTTCCCATCCATGCCAATGAACTGAGGTGACCTCAGTGAGATCACTGCTAGCAGAGTGAGAAAAATTCTCATGGTGCAGTGCAGAGCTCAGTGAGTTCAGCAAAGTTCATCTAGGCTGGGGGCAATATCCATGACTCCTTACCACTCTGAGAATACCAGCTCCCAGCTGTCTGCTTTAGCTTGACTAGTTGTCAAATATGAGGAGGACTGCTCTCCATTTTTTAAAATTATTTATTTAAATAATTTTAAAAAACGGAGTAGGGAACTTTCTATTCTTGATAACCAGCCTTGCTAAAGCTGACAGCTAAGGTTTGCAGCCCGCAGCTGTCAGTTTTGCCTGGCTGATTATCAAAAATACAGGGGAACCAATTTCATTTTTTAAAAAAAATGTATTTATTTATTTATTTATATATTTATAGTGCAGGCGCCGGCTTATGAATACTTCCATCAGCCGCCACCAGCTCTCGCTGTTATCAGCGACAACAGACGTAGGCTGATGGGAGTAGTAGACCCATCAATCAACGCCTGTGACCAGAGGTAAACTTTTTACTTCCTGTCACAGTGCGGGCCGCAACACTCTGACCAGCGGTAATGATCATACCACCGATCAGAGGTAGTGTTTGCCGCGCTGCCATGCATATGACTGCTTGTCAAAACCTTGATGTTCAGGCTCCCCATTCATGTGAATAGGGTCCGGGTTCAGGTTTGGATACTGTTCTGGTACCCAAAGCAAACTTTTTTTAATTGTTCGTCCGAACCCGCTGGACCCGAACATCCAGGGGTTCGCCCATAACTAGTCCCCACACCATTGCTCCACGTCCATCTGTCTAAGCTGATGACACCTGAGAGAAAAGGTTCATTGATTAATGTCGCTTGTGCCAAATTCTGACATCTTATCAGCATGGTGCAACAGAAATCTAGATTCATCTGATCAGGAAATATTTTTCCAGTGCTCAGTGATTCAATTTTTCCTCTTTTTGCATATTGGTGTTCTGCCATTCTGTTTCTTTCCCTTAGACATCAATGGCATTGAAATTGGTTGTCTGCTGTTCTAGCTCATCCATGCTAAGGAATGATGATGTTGGAATTCAGACAAGTTAGGGAATGTGCATACAGCATCTTTTAGGCACTGGCATAAGCACAGTGCTTTTGAATCTTCAGGAAAATGTTGGTAGTGCTTTTCCTGAAGCACTTTCTTTGGTATTGTTTTGTTCATTTTTGAAGCCTGAAGCAGTTACATGAAGCTCCAACAAATTGAACATATGCACAGCAAGTGGTTTTGACATTAAGGTGCATATGTTCTTACTTTTTGGTTTTTTAACCCTTTTTCAGGTGAGTTCCAGGTGGAATTTGCCTGAAAAAGATGTTGTGTTGTGTTATATACCTTTAGTTGGAGACCAGCATGATGTCTGACTGAGCGATGCCTGTTCAGCATAACTAAAGATGAACAGATCTCTTTAAATTTGAGTTTCCTGAAATTTCTCAAAAAATTGATTTACGTCCAATAAATCTGTCACGAAACGCAATAATGAGAAACCACTAATTTCCCCCCCAAAAAGAGGAGAGAAGAGGGAGAAAGAGAAAGATGTGAGAAGGAAGAAGAAAGAGAGAGAGAATACATTTCCAGGTAAGGAAGCAGAGGAAGTTATGTGACTTGTTGGAGCTCCTAACACTGCTGCCATAGGTGAGATGCAGAGAGGAAAAATAAAGTGACAGAGCATAGTGAAGGCAATCTCATTGTTAAAATAAGGAAAAATCACAATTAGTGTTCCCAGCTGTACAAGGCTTATGATCTACTGGATAGGCTGGAATAGCCCATGCTATGTCATAGCTGCACAGCATGGAGAAGTGCATGTGGCCCCAGAAAATGGCATTCTCCCGCTTTCTGATGCTTCAGCAGACTGTGAAATAGAGCCAGGCAAGTTTTTTTTTTACAATCCTCATAAATCAAATCACAAAGTGAAATTGCATGGAATCAAGAATTTCAGGAAATTCATCTCAAAACCGATCCTCTGCAGATCAATCTGCTCATGTCTAATCAGAACTATTCTTGACCTCCTCGTATGATCCTATTTCTCAATAGGTAATTTATGTCCACCGGATCCCCTTTTGGTGGAGGTATTTCTTTGATCACACTATACCCTGTGTACTCTAGACACTGTTGCATGTGAAAACCCCACAAGGTTGGCAGTTTTAGAAATACTGACCCAGGCTAGTCTAGCACTAATAAACATACTTCATTTGAAGCTAATCTTATTGCTCAATTTTCCCATTATAATGTGGATTCACACTGAATCTGATCCATAGTAAACTTGTTTTTTTTTTACTTTATGCTGCACTATGGCATATCTAATTTCTGTACCAGGAAACTCCAGTGAAAAGGTGTGGTGCCCCTGAGGGTTCAGTCACCACAGAGGTATTGCACCTCATCCAGAGGTGTGATAACCCACTCTCAGGTAAGGAGGGAGCACCACCCAGAACTCTAACATCTGCACCCAACACAGACTATAGCAGCCAGGCACCCTGGACGTACCCTGAGGGAGGATGGTCTCATCCCAGGCTAGGTAGGGATGAGTGTATGGGCGGTGGGTGGAGAAAGTAAGAAGGGGCAATGAAGCTTAGAAAGCGAGAAAGTGAGTCGGGAGGAGAGTCTTTGAGGGGACCTGGAGCTGGTAGCAGCTCGGCCCCAGACAGAGAACATTAGATAGAAAGGAACAGAAAGAAGTTTCTGGAAGGATAGAAGGTGTCCTAGGGGCACGGACAGTAAGTGATCCATCCGTGGGGCCTGATCCAATTGTGGAGGGACCAGGTCGCAGAAGGGGCATCAGCCCCTAGCCTAGTGGAGAACTTTAAGGCTCAGCTAGCAAGCCAGAGGCAGTGGCATCTCTAGGTACCCCAGCTGCTGAACCACAATTATCTTCTCCGAAAAGGTAGCCATAAGGGAGCAAGGAAATGCAGAGTGGACGTTATCCGACATGGTCCGTGGCTACTGACTTGGGACACTGATTGCGAGGTGTTGGACAGGAAGGAGAGGCGGAAAAGTCAGCACAGTGAGACGACAGAGAAAGTAACATATTGAAAGGAGTCCTGGAAAGGTGTATCCTGATCTACCTGGGAGTTTGCTGAGCCACTCACCTGGAGGACACGGCACCAAGCGGTCACCTGTGTACACAAGAACCATGAGTAAAGCTTTGGAAACTGCACCCAGCTGTGTCCTCTAATCAATTCCTGCATGACCCATCCAACACTGCTACATCTACCAACATTACCATCTACTACATCCTACATCTGCCCCGGGACTAAGCTCTGCCTGCAGAGAGCTATACCAACTCTGCTTCATCACCATCAGTCCCAGAGGATCTGCACTGCAGCGCTGGTCACCTCTGACCAGAAACCACAGGTGGCGTCATGAACACTTTATTACAAACTCTATTGTCCCTTGTAAATATACCCCTTTCTTTGGACACCCAGGGCCAGGAACCAGGTCACTGCCGCTGTGACACTTCCCCTTTAAGCGACCCGGTACCGAGTACACCACTGCCCTGGTGGGCGATCCAAAGGCAGGTATGTCTTACAAGCTATACAATATGTATCTTTATTAGGGATGAGCAGACCTGTGGAAGTTCGGGTTCAAGTACCCGACCTGAACTTTTTTCCAAAGTTCGGTTTGGGTAGAAGAGCAGTATCCGAACTTGAACCAGAACCCGAACCCCATGGAAATCAATGAGGACCCAAAGTGTTCAGCTGGAAAATTCTCTCTCTCCTCTCGGACTTCCCCCAGGAACTCCGAACATTGCTACGGACTTCCTTGATAGAAAGCGAAAGACAGAGAGAGAGAGAATTCCCCAGCTGAAAGGTTTGGGTTCTCATTGTTTTTAATGGGATTAGTTTTCAGGTTCAAGTTCAGGCATGGTTCAGGTACCCGAGCCGAATTTTGAAAAAAAAATTGTGTAGGGTACCAGAACCCGAACTTCCATGGGTCCGCTCATGCCTATCTGGTACGAACGCTGAACATTCAAGTTCGGGTTCGCTCATCACTAATCTTTATACTGTATTTAAACAGTAACGTTATCTTATTAATTAAGATATTAAAACACTGAAAGCCACCCATCACATTTTATCCACTTTGTAATGTTTTAATATATCTGATTATAGCTATCCATGAATAAGGGAAGGTTACTTGTACTAATAACCTACACTTTTACATAGGGGTTACTTGTTCTTTGCAGGCTTCCGCTGCACTATTTTGTCAGTTCTGTTTCTGGTTATTTCTAGACAACTTCAAAAATTGATTTGGCCTTTTACTATCATCAAAGTATTGATGGCACAACAGTATATATCAGAATCTGACCTTACACTGGCAAAATATTGATTACTGTGCCTGCCCCTGATCTAAGGGTTGATTGCATTAAATAATTTTACAATATTTCCTAACTGTATAAAAAGTATGTGTTTTTGGACTGCAAATGGTTTTGGATTGTGAAACTATTTTCTGCTGACATTTTGTATATTTGAGATATATCCAGAATGTCACAGACAAGTCATGACAAAGAAAGAATGTCAATATTATTCTGGTTATATCAAATCTACTACTAGATTGTAGACTGTTGTGTTTTGGTAGCTGAGGAGAATAAGCAAAAACGGCAATACACCAGAGAGGCTGAAACCTATTGGATTGCAGTACCCTGAACTAACCACACAACTAGAGGTAGCTGTGGAGCGTTCCTACGTTGATCCTAGACACCTCGTCACAGCCTGAGAGATAACTACACCTAAAGGCAGAAAGATGAAAGCTATCTGCCCCGGAGCAGATCCCCAAAGAAAATAGGAAGCCCCCAAACATGTAATGGCGGTTAGACAAGAAGAAGCACGGACACAGACAGAAAATAGAATGAGCAAACGCTGGGGCCCAATCTGTCTAGACAGAAAAGTTCAGGAAAGGATACTCACTGCAATCCAATAAAAAAAACCTTAAAAAATACCAACTCTTCTGATTGCAAAAACACCTGAGATCACACGATCTCTACCACCTAAAATCAGATCTCTGGTGTAACAAAACTAAGCCGCAGCCACTGAAAAAACAGGAAAAAGCAAATGAACAAATAACAGTGACTTCAGATAAACTGAGAGGAGCACAAGCCCCCGGAGGGGACCTGGCTGACCTCCACAGAAGTGCAGGGAACAATGCAAAAAGCAAGCACAAAAATAAAAGCAGAAAGTATCTTATCTGATAGCAGAAGATGCAGGCAAGACTGAGCAAACTTCCAAATAAACCAGGAACCACAATTGAGACAAGAACAATTGATCACCGGCAACCATCATGGGAGGGAACCTCCCTTATATCAGACCAGTCCGTGATCCCAGATTGCCATTCCTCGCTGAAAGGCTCAGTACTGTCTGTAACCACCAGAGGGAGCCTCTGCTCAGAAACCATCTCTAGCACATTCATAACAGTACCCCCCCTTGAGGAGGGGTCACCGAACCCTCACTTGTGCAACCAGGCCGATCAGGATGAGCTCGGTGATAGGCACGGATCAGTCTCCTAGCATGGATGTCCAAAGCAAACACCCAAGAATTGTCCTCCTGACCATAACCTCTCCACTTAACCAAATACTGGAGTTTCTGTCAAGAAAAACGAGAATCCAATATTTTCTCAACCACATACTCCAGATTGCCCTCAACCAAAACAGGGTCAGGAGGCGCAGCCATAGGAACCACTGGCTCGACAAACCTCTTCAATAAGGACTTGTGGAACACGTTATGGATCTTAAATGTCCCTGGAAGAAGCAAACGGAAGGAAACAGGATTAAGAATCTCTATGATCTTATAAGGTCCAATGAACCAAGGCTTAAACTTTGGAGATGCAACCCTCATAGGGATATTTATTGAGGACAACCAAACCAAGTCCCCCACTTTAAACCTCTCCACTACCTGGTCCCAAATCTGCTGCATTCGCTCCACAACAGAGTCCACACCCGGACAGACAGAAGCCTCCGCCTGTCCTGAAGAAAATTGAGGGTGAAACCCAAAATTGCAGAAAAATGGAGACATCAAGGTGGCAGAGCTAGCCCTATTATTAAGAGCAAACTCAGCCAAAGGCAAAAAAGAGACCCAGTCATCTTGATCAGCAGACACAAAACATCTCAAATAAGTCTCCAAGGTCTGGTTTGTTCTCTCGGTTTGTCCATTGGTCTGAGGATGAAAAGCAGAGGAGAAAGACAACTGAACACCAAGTTTAGAACAAAATGTCCTCCAAAATCTGGAAACAAACTGGACTCCTCTGTCAGACACAATGTTCTCCGGAATGCCATGTAACCGAACCACGTGCTGAAGGAACAAAGGCACCAATTCGGAGGAGGAAGGTAACTTAGGTAATGGCACAAGATGTATCATCTTGGAAAACCTATCACAGATTACCCAGACAATGGTCATTCTCTGAGAAACAGGGAGGTCGGAAATAAAATCCATAGAGATATGGGTCCATGGCCTCTTGGGCACAGGTAATGGCATTAACAAATCACTAGAGCGAGAGCAAGGCTTAGAGCGAGAGCAAGTCCCGCAGGACTGCACAAATTCCATGACGTCACGAGACAAAGTAGGCCACCAAAAGGACCGACTCACCAAGTCTCTGGTACCAAAAATCCCAGGATGACCAGCCAAAGTGGAACAATGAATCTCAGACATCACACTCTTCTTCCACTGGTCTGGGACAAACAATTTCCCAATAGGGCAGCGCTCAGGTTTATCCTCCTGACACCCTTCCAGAGCCAGTCTCAAATTGGGCGAGATGGTGGAAAGAACTACACCCTCTTTCAAAATAACAGTAGGATCAGATAACTCAGGAGAGTCCGCAAATAAACTTCTCGAGAGGGCATCCGCCTTAACATTCTTAGTGCCAGGAAGAAAAGAAACCACAAAATTAAAACGTGTGAAAAACAAGGCCCACCTGGCCTGTCTAGGATTAAGTCGCTTGGCTGATTCGAGATAAACCAGATTCTTATGGTCCGTGAGGACCACCACCTGATGTTTGGCTCCTTCCAGCCAATGTCTCCACTCTTCAAAGGCCCACTTCATGGCCAATAACTCCCGATTACCCACGTCATAATTACGTTCAGTTGGAGAAAATTTTCGCGACAAAAAGGCACAAGGGTTACTCTTAGAGGTCTCTGGATCTCTTTGGGACAAAACGGCACCTGCCCCAATTTCAGAGGCATCAACCTCCACCTGAAACGGTAGAGAAACATCAGGCTGCCGTAGAACAGAAGCAGAAGTAAATCTCTGCTTAAGTTCCGGAAACGCAGAGACTGCCTCAGGAGGCCAATTCACCACATCAGAACCATTTTTGGTCAAATCAGTCAATGGTTTAACAATACCGGAGAAATTGCCAATAAATTTACGATAAAAATTGGCAAAACCCAAAAATCTCTGAAGAGCCTTTAATGAAGTAGGTTGGACCCAATCACAGATGGCCTGAACCTTGATTGGGTCCATTTCAATAACAGACGGAGACAAAATGAATCCCAGAAATGAGACCTTCTGTACGCTAAAAAGACACTTTGATCCCTTCACATACAGTGCATTCTCTCTCAAAATCTGGAACACAGTCCGAACATGTTTCACATGAGAGTCCTAGTCATTGGAAAAAATCAAGATATCATCCAAATAAACAATCAGAAATTTATACACAAAATCCCTGGAAATATCATTCATGAAGGATTGGACGAAGCATTAGTGAGCCCAAAGGGCATCACTAGGTACTCAAAATGCCCCTCTGGGGTATAAAACGCCGTCTTCCATTCATCCCCGTGCTTAATGCGAATAAGGTTATACGCCCCCCTGAGGTCAAGCTTGGTAAACCAACTAGCACTTTTCACCCTGGAAAACAGGTCAGAAATCAAGGGTAATGGATATTGATACTTCACAGTGATCTTATTCAAGAGACGATAATCAATACACGGCCTCAATGAACCATCCTTTTTGGCCACAAAGAAAAAACCGGCACCCAAGGGTGAAGAGGATGGTCTGATATGACCCTTCTCCAATGACTCCTTGATATAAGATCGCATAGCATCGTGTTCAGGTACAGACAAGTTAAAAAGGCGACCTTTAGGAAATTTACCACCAGGCACTTATTCAATAGCGTAATCATAGCTCCTGTGAGGGGGCAAGGATGCAGATTTACTTTCACTAAATACATCCGAAAAATCAGTCAAAAAGTCAGGAACATGCTGAGACTGGGGAGAGGCAGAAAAAACAGGAGTGTCGGCATTAACACATTGGCAGCCCCAACTGGTCACAGACACAGATTTCCAATCCAAAACAGGATTATGAGACTGTAACCAAGGGAAACCTAGTACAATAATGTCATGCAGATTATACAGCACCAGACATTTGCAACTCTCCTGATGATCTGGTTCAACCCTCATTATCACCTGAGTAGTGTTGAGCGATACGATACTGCAAATATCGGATATCGGCCGATATTAGCTGTATCGGCCTTTCGATTCCGAATACCGATATTTTCGTCATATCGAATACCGGAATCGGATTTGTCACTGTCACTGTGAGTGTCCGTCGGTCGGGTCTGTCAGGAGTCAGCGGCACTTACCTGGCAGAAGATCTCCGGCGGTCACGTCCTGGACTGCTTGAGGCCGCCATTATCTTCTCCCTGGCGGTCACATGCAGTTTTTTCGCGATAACTGCAGTGACTGCAGGGTAATCCCGGCCGTAAACCAGTCCGATGACGTCACCGCCGGGGAAGCAGGTAATCAGCTGTGCTGCGCCGGGATGACAGGCTCTGCCTGTCATTCTGATGTAGCAGAGCTGGATCGTCGTGGGACACTCGTTACTATGGACTGCGTCGGTCAGGTGGTATACTTTTTTTTTTTTTTTTTCATTTTTTTACAGGAGATCGATGGCGTCGCAGGATGAGACTGTAATAAAAGTAATGAAAAATGTGTTGTTTTTTTTTATTAAATTAAAAAACTTTTTTATGAACATTCACCCGTCCGGGTACATCAACAATTTAACTATTTATCAACAATTTAACTATTTACATACAGGGACCCTGTCCGGGTTATTTATACTTCTTTGGCCGGGGTGTTCCAGGTACCACCTGGTACTCTTCTGATGCTTGCCAAACATCCGAGGCACCAAGGACCACCAGGACCTGATGACGTCGTGTGGCCTGTACAGTCAAGTCGTGACCCGCTATCTGGGTCTGTGTGGCCACCTCTTTCATCTCCCTCCGGGTCTGGAACCCTATGTCCCGGACTGAACGAACCCCAGGGGGCCTAACAGGCGCCGGGTACGGGCCAGCTATAGTTATCATGTCCATAGCTGGGGCTGCTGAGGAGACCACTGAGGGAGGCTGTGGAGATTTACGGCGTGGGGTGGGCACTTTTGCAGAGGCCTGGATGTGGGAGGCTGAAGGCTCCGAGGGTCTCACAGGTTCCTGACACTCTGGGGAGTAGGGGGTCGCACATGGTAACATTTAGGGCGTACCACCCATTGTAACCCCAGTGTCGGGTGTAAGTCACCAAGTCTCCTGGCAACAGGTCCCTCCCCGGGTGTCCTTCTGGGAGGTGAGTCTCCACGTCCCGCCGGGTCACAAAAACTTCTAAATAAAGTCCAGGCTCCTGGATGAAGCCCCAACCACCTTTCAATTTAAAGCTCCGTACTGCACCCTTACGCCGCGGCTCCCTCAGGGTTCCTTTATCCTTTCTCATCCGGTCCTTATCTGCCCGGTCCTTCTCCACCTGACGTTGGCGAAGTTTTAGGGTTTCTCGCTGCTCCCTTTGTCGCTCTGCTTCCCGCTCCCAACGTCTCCACTCTTCCTCCTGACGCCGGTTGAAATTCTCCTCCACCAGCAGCTCCATGTCTCCACCACTCCACTGCAGCTTGCGATGTCCGTGTAATGTATGTAGTACAGTTCATATAGCGTCTTGTGCTTGGGTGCGATGAAAATACATGAGACACAGGTTTGATATAGAAAGTCTTGTATTACTTCATACAAGTTGGCAAAAATAGTCACACAGTTTGCAGACACAGAAGCAGGAGACACAGTAGGCCAGAGTAATCTAAGCTCAGCAATCACTCTCCACAACAGGTTCAGGATCTTCTTCTCTGTTACCGTAAGTCCATGCAAACGTGGGTCTTTCAAAGAGCAGGGTTCAGAGTCCACAAGTGCTTCAGAGTTCCTCAGTAGGAATAGCTGGAGTACAAGGTCCAAGGCTTTAGGAGTCAGGTCACAGGTTCACTGCAGGCTAGATTCTGAAGCACTGATTGCTCAGCTGTGGCTGCTTAAGAAGCAAAAGGAGAGAATCAGGGCGGGAACATGCAAGCTGGAAACTCCATTTTGACTGAGGGCAAGATAGCTGCAGCAAGACAGAAAGTAAAATGGCTGACGAACAAACTGAGTTTCAGGAACATGTACACAGAACCTTACATTACTCCCCCCTTAGGGACAACCTCCGGATGACCTCAGGCCAGGCTTGTGTGGGTACCTCTGATGAAACTGACGGAGCAAGCGAGGAGCATTAACGTTATTGACTGGTTCCCATGAGTTGTCCTCCACTGGGTAGCCCTGCCATTTAATCAGATATTGTAACTGATTTCTATACAACCTGGAATCTAAAATCCTTTCCACCACAAATTCTTCCTGACCATCGACTAGCACTGGGTCAGGGCAAGGAGAAGAACGTCCAGGAAACGTATTGGGTGTCGCAGCCTTTAGTAGGGATACATGAAAGACAGGGTGAATTCTCATAGTTCTGGGCAGTTGAAGACGACAAGCAACGGCACTTATAATTTTACTGATTTTATAGGGTCCAATGTACTTATGTCCCAACTTAGACGATGGAATCCTTAACTTAAGATTTCTGGTTGACAGCCAGACCAAGTCTCCTACCTTGAAAGCTGGTGCAGGTTTACGAAATTTATCTGCTGCTTTCTTGTACCTTTCCTGAGCCGATTCCACATTCTCCTTTAGAAGATCCATATTCTTCTGTAAAGACGTGATTCTTTCAGCCACTGCTGGTAAAGGTGTTTCTATGGGAAATCGTGGTAGAATGTTAGGATGATAACCTAGATTAGAGTAAAAAGGAGACTGCTTAGTGGAGGCACTCTGAGAGTTGTTATACGAGAACTCAGCTAATGGAAGTAGATCCACCCAATCATCCTGTAGGTGGCAGATAAAGCAGCGGAGATACTGCTCCAGGGTTTGATTGGTTCGTTCGGTCTGTCCATTAGTCTGGGGATGAAAAGCAGAAGAAAGGTTTACTTTAATGTCCAATGCTGCACAGAAATTTTGCCAAAACCTAGAAGTGAATTGCACCCCTCGATCCGAAATAACCTCATCCGGTACTCCATGTAAGCGAAACACATCTTTAATCATCAAATCTGATGTCTGTTTTGCAGTGGGTAAGCCGACACAAGGGATAAAATGAGCTGCCTTTGTTAGACGGTCAACCACCACTAGAATGGTGTTCTTCCCTTGAGAGGTTGGTAACTCCACAATGAAGTCCATAGAAATGGATCCCCACGGTCGGGAAGGGGTGGGAAGAGGCTGTAACAGACCAGTTGGTGAGGAGCGAGGTGTTTTGCATCTTGCACAGACTTCACATGAAGTGACATAGTTTAAAACATCCTTCCTGCAAGTGGGCCACCAAAAGAAACGAGAGAGAAATTCCTGTGTCTTTAGAATTCCTCTATGCCCAGCTATCTTGGAATCGTGAATGAGTTGCAATACTCTCAATCTAACTGTTTCAGGAATATACAGGCGTTGTCCCTGAATCCACACACCATTCTTAAAGACAAGACTTACGTCCCTTGGGGGTTGTGCCAAAAAGGAATCCGCATGGTATGCTTCCTTGATGTCCTTAAGTAGGTCTTGATTATGAATTACTCCTAGGAATCTAGAGTCAGGAAGAATAGTCTTAGGAGGAGTAATTGGACGTGTCTCTGCTGAGTAAATCCTAGAGAGTGCATCAGCCTTTCCATTGCGCGATCCTGGTCTATAAGAAATGATAAAATTAAATTGGTTTAAGAAAAGATTCCAGCGAGCCTGGCGAGGAGTCAGGCACTTAGCCGACCTGATAAACTCAAGGTTACGATGATCTGTCAGGACGACTATTTGCTGTGCAGCTCCCTGAAGAAGGTGTCTCCATTCTTTGAAGGCGGCAATAATGGCCAACAACTCTCTATTGCCCACATTGTAGTTCCTCTCAGCCGAAGACAACTGCTGGGAAAAGAAGGCACAGGGATGCAAGACATTCTTCTCACCTGTTCTCTGAGAGAGTATAGCTCCAATGGCACAGTCTGAAGCATCCACCTCTATTATGAAGGCAAGCTCGGGGTTGGGATGTACTAGGATAGGTGCAGTGGTAAATTTATCTTTTAGACGGGAAAATGCTTCCTGGGCTTGGGGAGTCCAGGAGAACCTAAACTCTTTCCGGGTCAGTTGGGTGATAGGTGACACTACCTCAGAGAAATTTCTAATGAAACGTCTATAGAAGTTGGCAAACCCGATGAAGCGCTGTACCTCCTTCACATTTCTAGGACTTGGCCAATCCTTGATGGCTTGGGTTTTGCTTCCATCCATACTAATTCCTTGTGTAGACAGTACATACCCCAGAAATTGAATTTCGGTCCTATGGAATTCACACTTTTCAAGTTTGATGTAAAGATGATTTTGTCTTAGACGTTCCAAGACCATTCTCACATGTCCATGATGTTCCTCTGTGGAATTAGAAAAAATTAGAATATCATCCAAATAAATTACCACAAATGTATCTAGGAGATCCCTGAAGATGTCATTCACCAAGTGTTGGAAAGTGGCTGGGGCGGTACTCAGACCAAAAGGCATAACTAGATATTCAAAGTGTCCATAGCGTGACCTGAATGCAGTCTTCCATTCATCCCCAGGTCTAATACGGACTAAGTTATAGGCCCCACGAAGATCTAGTTTAGAGAAAATTTTGGCATGTCGCACTCTCTCCAATAACTCAGGGATTAAAGGCAATGGATAACGGTTTCTAATAGTAACCTTATTGAGTTCCCTATAGTCTACGCATGGTCTCAGAGATCCATCTTTCTTCTTTACAAAGAAGATGGGTGCACCTGCAGGAGATGAAGAGGGGCGTATGAAGCCCTTGGCTAGATTTTCGTCTATGTAATCCTTTAAAGCCTTTAGCTCGGGCCCCGCCAGGGGGTAGATCTTACCAAAAGGTATCTCTGCTCCAGGCAATAATTCAATTGGACAATCATATGGACGGTGAGGAGGAAGCTGGTCAGCGTTCTTCTTGTCACATAAATCCACATAGTCCTGGTATACAGCTGGTAGTTCAGGGACTGACATGGTTCCTTTAGGAACAGAGCAAGCTGAAACTTTTGGACTCATCTGTTTCTCTGGAAAGTGTAATTCCTTGGTCTCCCAGTTAATGGTAGGATTCTGAGCCTGCAGCCATGGTAGCCCTAGAATAATGAGAAAGTGGGGAGAAGAGATAAGCATAAAGGACAGTTTCTCTTGATGATCTTTACCCATAAGAACCCTCAAAGGCTCTGTTTCCTGATCCACTGGTCCAGAGGTCAGCAGGGAGCCATCCACAGTTTCCATCTGTACTGGAGTAGCCTTCTTCACTGAACGTATCCCCTGTTTCAGAGCAAAGGAGACATCCATAAAATTTCCACTTGCCCCTGAGTCGATCATAGCAGAGCTAGACACCCAAGCTGAGTCAACCCAGAGTTTGATGGAAAGAAAGCAATGAGAATTGTTTTTCTTACAACTCAGCTGGGACACCGCTGAGGAAACTTGAAAAATGGCAGCGTTTACACAGTCAACGGAGGTAACGGAGTTTAAGTCCGAGAAATCAAGATCTGTTGCTGCAGATCTCTCTGGAGCCTGAGGCTCGGACCTGACAGATCCCCTCTCGCAACACTCACAATGAATGAGTGCTGCAGTAGTCTTACGAGAACGGCTGGGGCAGTTTATAATGAAGTGCCCTGACTTACCACAATAGAAACATAGATTTTCCTTAAAACGATGTTCCTTGCGTGCATCACTAACCCGTCGTTGTAAAGAGTCTACCTGCATGGGTTCAGGTTCAGGTTCCCGTGTAATCCTACTCAAAGGTTCCTTAGCTGGAGAGGAAGGTAGGAAAAGGTTAGTGCGATTGCTTTCGAACCATCTCTCTTGCCTGCGTTCAGTCAGACGAGTATCAATACGGATGCAGTAGTTAATAAAGTCACCTAACGCAGTGGGAGGGTCGGCACGAGCAAGTTCATCCTTAATCAGTGGAGATAACCCCTTTCGAAAAATAGATTTTTTGGCGGAACTGTCCCAGGTGGTATCAAGGGCCCATCTCCTGAAATCCAAGGCATATTCAGCTACCGAGTGCTTACCTTGGCGCAAAGCTAACATGGCTGCTTCAGCTGTTGCACCTCGATTGGGGTCATCAAACACCTGCCCCATGGCTGAAATAAAAGCATCAAGGTGATTCAAACAATCATCCTCAGTCTCAATCAGAGGGTTTGCCCACATCAAAGCCTTGTTGGTAAGCAACATAATTATAGTAAGCACCTTAGATCATTCAGTGGGAAATTGTGAAGCATGTGCAGAAAAAAAAAGATTGCATTGATTAATAAATCCCCTGAATTTCTCACGTTCACCGCCAAAACAAAAAGGGGGCAACTTGGGAATCCCAGAACTCGGGCTACGGCAGGAGCCTGGACTCGCTCTTCTAGAACCTCATCCTGCTCGCAAATCCTGGCAGTCTGTCCAAACACTTGCAAATTGTGATTAGTGAGGTCCTGTAGGCTTGAAAAACGGGTCTTTATATTCTGCAAATCTGCAAGGATATTATCAGTCACTCCGCAAAGTTCCTTTATGCGGGCCTCCATTTTCCAGATCTTTTAAGACAGGAGTACTGGAAGAAGAGGAGAGGAGAAAAAAAAAAACAATAGTGTTTACCTGTGGTAACACTGCAGAGAGAAAAAAAATTAAGGGAACTGCTCACTTGGAATGGTTGTGAGAAGTCACAACCACTATCATCACAGAAAGTTCACCCGGACATCTGATATCCACAGTTACAGCAGACAAAAAAGAGAAAAGAGAAAAAAAAAACAATAGTGTTTACCTGTGGTAACACTGCAGAAAAAAAAACACTTAAGGGAATTGCTCACCTGGAATGGTTGTGAGAAGTCACAACCACTGTCATCACAGAAAGTACAACCGGACATCCGATATCCACAGTTACAGCAGACACAGCCTTTCCAGACCCAGCAGACACTAACGTTTTGGCTTCAGAATCTTGTAATGTATGTAGTACAGTTCATATAGCGTCTTGTGCTTGGGTGCGATGAAAATACATGAGACACAGGTTTGATATAGAAAGTCTTGTATTACTTCATACAAGTTGGCAAAAATAGTCACACAGTTTGCAGACACAGAAGCAGGAGACACAGCAGGCCAGAGTAATCTAAGCTCAGCAATCACTCTCCACAACAGGTTCAGGATCTTCTTCTCTGTTACCGTAAGTCCATGCAAACGTGGGTCTTTCAAAGAGCAGGGTTCAGAGTCCACAAGTGCTTCAGAGTTCCTCAGTAGGAATAGCTGGAGTACAAGGTCCAAGGCTTTAGGAGTCAGGTCACAGGTTCACTGCAGGCTAGATTCTGAAGCACTGATTGCTCAGCTGTGGCTGCTTAAGAAGCAAAAGGAGAGAATCAGGGCGGGAACATGCAAGCTGGAAACTCCATTTTGACTGAGGGCAAGATAGCTGCAGCAAGACAGAAAGTAAAATGGCTGACGAACAAACTGAGTTTCAGGAACATGTACACAGAACCTTACAGTCCGGTTTGCGGCAGCTCTCCTGGCGCCCCCCAGTCCTGGCGGCGCTCCCCTGCGGAGGAAGCAGATGGCTCTAAATCAGATGACAGTCGGGGCTCCGGTACAGGCAGGTAGTGCTCTGGTGCCTGCTCGGCCTCCTCCATGAGGACGGGTGTCGCTTCTTCTGTCTCAGCGACGGGGCAGACAGCGGGATCTGGGGTGCTGACGGTGCTGCGGTTTTTTGCAGGAACGGGTGCCTCCACTGCGACAACGTCAACCGGATCACATTGCAAGGGCTCCTCTACTAGAACGGGTGCCTCACCTTCCGGTACAGACACTTCAGGTAAGAGGGATTGGCGCCGCTCCAAGTTTATTTTTAGGGCACGCCAGCTCGCTTCCATCCTGGCGACCTCCTCCCGGTGCCGGGCCAGGCCTCTTAGGGTATCCTCCGCTTCTTGCAGCGTAGGAGGGTTTCCAGGCCGGGTGCCCAACGGTGATTCCGTGGCGATCGGGTCGCTTCCGTGGGGGGAGAGCTCTGACTGCTCTATCCCCTCACACTTCTGCTCGTGTCCATTAGCCATCTCTGCCAAGTCACATGTGTCATTAGCATCTGGAGAGGGCCCCTCTTTTGTAGGGAGGCGGGACCTTCGTGTTAGTTTCCGCACACTGAGGAGGATGAGGAGGCGGAACTCCAGAGCTGTGGGGCACGATCTTACATTGCAGTAACATTTACACTGGTCGGCCATCGTTTTCACGCCACTGAGTGAGTGTACACCCACGAAGAGCACGCCCTTCTTCTTCACCAGTGCCTCGTCGTGACGCAGATATGGCGGAAAAATGGCAAATACATTCTCTGATGATTTTAGCAATTCTCAAGCACAGAGTCTATTTTACTATGTAGAAGTGTATAAACTATAAATATATGTTTATATATATATGTCACAATGACATGTATATATATATATGTATTCTATGTGTGTATATTTTGTGTTTACAACGAAAGAAAGGGTTTTTTTTGTTGCGATATTTTGTTCCCATAGACTTACATGGGACTTCCGCTATCGGAATCGGATATCGGCGATATTTAGTGATATCGGTTATACCATTCCGATCCGATATTTTTCGATATCGAGCAGTATCGCTCAACACTACACCTGAGTAGAAAACTGGGGTTTATTCTCCACCAAAGGGGTATAATCAATGCCCAGTAGGGGAATAGACTTCCGCAGGGGTATCATGGGAAACCCACAACGTTTGGCAAAGTCAAAATCCATCAGGTTAATAGCTGCTCCTGAATCAACAAAAGCCTGAGCAGAAAATGTGGACAGGGGCAAATCAGGGTGTAATACTATTGTAGGAACTCGAGGATTCTGATAGCGTGGGGCAATGAACAATCAGAGACGGGTTTCTTTGAATGCAAATAATGTATTTGTGAAACAGCAAAACACCCAAAAACAATATTTAAACAACCGTAGTGACATGCAATGAGTCCATATATATATACACAAGTCCAGTTATATGAATCCGGATATATAAGTCCTTGAACCTCTATAGCGAGGGTGGTAAAGTTCTTACGACGGAGTCCTCACACAAATGTGACCACAAGGTAAGTCTGATGCACGGGTAACGTGGCTGGATTTACACACTGCTGGTGTGTGAAGAGTCAGATCCAGGTATGCAGAAAACACAGGGAGGTCCAGGAACAAGATAATCTCAGTTGTGGCTTAATTCAGTGAAGTCCAACAACAAGTTCATATGTCAGTAAGATTCCAGTAACAGTTCCAACAGCTCTCACCAGAGGTAGTGCACGAAGGGTTAAACAGCAACAGTTCAGAAACACAGTTCTTATCAGATGGAGTGAACCAAGGGTTAAATTCCAAGTCAACAGTTTAGTGATAACACAGTACATGCAACTTACATATGCAGAGAATGTCCAGAGCCATGGGTAGAAACTGCTGTGGCTGAGAAACACCTGAAGATAAGGTTATGCACTTTCCTGGTAAATACACAAAAGATCTGTGAGGAACAAAGCAGCTGGGTTGCAGGGAAACGGAAGCAGAATACTCCAGCAGTGAAGCCAGCACCTGAGCCGGGTTTTAAACAAACGAACAGGAAGTAGGGCACACAAAACAGCAAACTCCATTTTAACAAAGGGCAAAATCATTGACAAAGTTACCTAGAAAACCCGGAATACTGACATTACTCCCCCCCTAAAGACGGCCTCCGGACGGTCCTGGACCAGGCCTGTCCGGGTATCTCCGATGAAACTGAGCAATCTTCAGGGGCGCATTGATGTTACTTACTGGTTCCCAAGAATCATTTTCAGGAGAGTAACCTTGCCATCTAACTAGATACTGAAGCCGGTTTCTATGAAGTCTCGAATTAACAATATCCTGTACCACGAATTGTTCTTCGCCATCAACCAACACTGGTGGAGGGGGAGGTACGAAACATCCCTGAAACGTGTTAGGAGAGACTGGTTTTAATAAGGAAACATGAAATACTGGGTGTACCTTTAAAGTCCGTGGTAGCTTCAACCGACAGGCAACAGAGCTCACAATCCCAGTGATCTTGAATGGACCGATGAATTTCTGTCCCAGTTTCTGCGAAGGAACACCCAATTTTAGATTCTTGGTGGACAACCAAACTGAGTCTCCTACCTTATACATAGGTGCTGGTTTCCGGAATCTATCGGCCGACTTCTTGTAACGCTCCTGTGCTGTGGTCAGGGAGTCCTTCAAAACTTCAAGATTACGTTGCAACGCCGTCACTCTGTCTTCAACCGCTGGTACCGAAATCGTAACCGGAGACCTAGGCAAAATACTTGGATGATAACCCAGGTTGGCAAAAAAAGGCGTTACCTTCGTGGAACTGCTTTGGGAGTTGTACGAAAATTCTGCTAGAGGAAGTAGCTTCAGCCAATCGTCCTGCAAATGACTGACGTAACAGCGTAGATATTGCTCCAAGGTTTGATTTGTCCGTTCGGTCTGCCCGTTGGTCTGAGGATAGTATGCAGAAGACAAGCAAACATTAATGTGGAGCGCAGAACAAAATCCTTTCCAAAATCTAGAGGTAAATTGTATTCCCCGGTCAGAAATGATGTCATCTGGTACCCCATGCAGCCGGAAAATGTTCTGGATAACTAGATCTACTGTCTCTGTAGCTGAGGGAAGACCAGCACACGGAATGAAATGAGCAGCTTTCGTTAACCGATCTACTACCACCAAAATAGTATTTTTACCACCAGAGGTGGGTAACTCCACAATAAAGTCCATCGAAATAGACCCCAAGGGCGAGACGGTACAGGTAGCGGTTTAAGAAGACCAGTAGGTGAAACGCGAGGAACCTTGTACCGGGCACAAACTTCACAAGAGCGGACATAGTCATTCACATCCTTCAAGCAGGTAGGCCACCAAAAAAAACGAGTTAACAATTCCTGCGTCTTCTGTACCCCCCTATGACCAGCCAATTTAGAGTCGTGGACCAATTTGAGAACTCGAAGTCTTACAGCCTCTGGGACATAAATACATCGATCTCTAAGCCACACACCATTCCGAAGGACAAGATTCACATTGTCAGGTGGAGCTGCAAGAAATACGTCACCGTCATAGGCCAGCTTGATCTCCTGCCACAAGTCCCGGTTCCGGAGCACTCCAACGAAATTGGCCTCCGACAAGATGGTCTTCGACGGGGTCCCAGGCACGGAATCCACGGTATGGATTCGGGATAATGCGTCAGCTTTCCCATTACGTGAACCTGGGCGGTACGAAATAATAAAATTAAACTGGTTCAAGAACAAACTCCACCTAGCTTGTCGAGGAGAAAGACACCTGGCAGACTTAAGGAATTCCAAATTGCGATGATCCGTGAGTACTACTACCTGCTGAGTTGCCCCCTGCAAATGGTGTCTCCATTCCTTAAAGGCAGAAATAATTGCCAAAAGTTCCTTATCTGCCACATTATAGTTCAGTTCTGCAGAAGATAACCTACGAGAGAAGAAGGCACACGGGTGCAGCAAACCTTTGTCTCCGGTACGTTGTGAGAGGATAGCTCCCAATGCACAGTCAGACGCGTCCACCTCCACGATAAAAGGCTGTGCAGGATCCGGATGCATCAATATTGGAGCCGTGGTAAAACAACCCTTCAGGCGATCAAAGGCTTCCTGAGCTTGCGAAGACCATTCAAACTTCTTCCCCTTCTTGGTGAGGAGAGTGATGGGACGGACAATTTCTGAAAAATTTCGGATAAACCGTCTATAAAAGTTAGCAAAGCCAATGAATCGTTGTACCTCCTTAATGTTTCCTGGTACCGGCCAGTCCAAGATTGCCTGGATCTTGCTGGACTCCATATTCAATCCCTGAGGCGAGATAACATAGCCTAAAAATTGAATTTCAGAACAATGGAACTCACACTTTTCGAGTTTGATGTACAAATGATTATCTCTCAAACGTCTAAGTACGGTCTTGACATGTTCCTGATGTTCCTGTAAGGAGTCAGAAAAGATTAAGATGTCATCAAGGTAAATTACCACATATTGGTCCAATAAATCCCTGAAAATGTCGTTGGCTAAATGTTGAAAAGCAGCAGGAGCGTTACAGAGTCCGAATGGCATCACCAAATATTCAAAATGTCCATACCGGCATCTAAAAGCTGTCTTCCATTCGTCTCCGGGCCGTATACGGAGTAAATTATATGCCCCACGAAGATCTAATTTGGTAAATACCTTGGCCTGGCGAACTCTTTCCAACAATTCTGGAATTAGGGGCAACGGGTACCTGTTACGAATGGTTACCTTATTTAACTCCCGGTAGTCAATGCAGGGTCTTAGAGTACCATCCTTCTTCTTTACAAAGAATATTGGAGCTCCCGCTGGTGAAGAAGATGGTCGGATAAACCCCTTGGCTAAATTCTCATCTATATACTCTCGTAAAGATTTTAATTCCGGAGCCGCCAACGGGTAAACATGGCCGAAAGGAATCGCTGCTCCAGGAAGCAATTCTATGGGGCAGTCATACGGTCTATGTGGGGGAAGTTGATCTGCCTTCCTTTTATCACAAATGTCTGAGAATTCCTGATAAATCAGAGGGAGAGTAGGTACCTGTATCACCTCTTCCAAGTTCTGGATAACTGGAGCCGCTACAGTTGGACTGATGGTAGAACTGCACTTCGGGAGAAAGGTTATCTCCTTGGTTTCCCAATTGATGATTGGATTTTGTGACCGTAACCAGGGAATTCCTAAAATTACAGGAAAATGAGGAGAAGATATTAACATGAATGAAAGTGTTTCTTGATGGTCTGGTTCCATCTTACACTCCAGAGGCACTGTCTCCCGATCTACTGGTCCAGAAACTAATGGGGAACCATCCACCGTTTCCATAGTGATTGGTGAAGCTCTTAGTTGTGTCTTTATACCATGTTCCTTTGCAAAAGAAGAATCCATGAAATTCCCACCTGCTCCAGAGTCTATCATGGCAGAACTTGATATCCACTGTTCCTCCCACTGAATCTGTATAGGAAGAGAACAATGTGAATATTTCTCCCCTTGATCTTTAGGGGAAGTCGGCATCAGTATTGGGGGAAAAACCGCATCTAGATGTAGACTGGTTTCCGAAACTTCAGACTCAGCGTCTGTGTTATCATAATCCCCTACTACCGCCAACACCTTGTTGGGTCGCCTAGGACATTTAGGACAATTGATGAGGAAATGGTCCGATTGACCACAATAGAAACATAAGCGCTCACGGAGACGGTGTTCGCGGCGTTCATTATTCTCACGTCTCTGCAGTGAGTCCACCTGCATAGGCACCTCCTCAGCCTCTCGCGGGTTTTTGCCTGTGGTTTCCCTGGACGGAAGAGAGTAATTAGTAATGCGATTTACAGCGGCCCATTTTTCTTGTCTGCGTTCAGTTAAACGGATATCAATACGTACACAGTGCTGTATAAACAATTCAAACTCCTGTGGAGACTCTGAACGAGCTAGCTCATCCTTGATTGCATTTGACAAACCTTTTCTAAAGATTGGTAATAAAGCATTGTTTTCCCACTGGGTGTCCACCACTAACCTTTTAAATTCAGTAACATATTCTATGACTGACCGTTTCCCCTGGCGTAAGGAAAGCAAGGCAGATTCAGCGGTAGCACGGCGGTTGGGATCGTCGAACATTTGCGCCATGGCTGCCAGAAAATTGTCCAAATTATTTAGACGGGTATCATGACTTTCAACCATAGGATTTGCCCAAGCCAGTGCACGTGATGTCAACAACATAATAATACATAGAACCTTAGATCTATCAGACCGGTAGTAGGAGGCATGTACATCAAAAAATAATATACATTGATTAACAAACCCACGGAATTGACTTCGGTCACCATTAAAACGGAATTGAGGCAATTTGGGCATACTGGTGGACGAGGTAGGCTCAGTAGGTAAGGCCTCCAGGACTCCTAACCTAGCACGTAGATCTTGGAGAGCCTGACCAAACCCCTGTGCATTGTGGTTAACCCGAGACTCCAAGTCTCTAATCTGATTGAGTGCAGCCGCCACCTCCTGCTGCAAGGAGTTAACTATGGTGAACAATTTGTCTGCCCGTGTCTCCGTCATTGCCCCAGCAGAATCCTCTTTTTTAGGCTGGAGTATCCTGTAATACTATTGTAGGAACTCGAGGATTCTGATAGCGTGGGGCAATGAACAATCAGAGACGGGTTTCTTTGAATGCAAATAATGTATTTGTGAAACAGCAAAACACCCAAAAACAATATTTAAACAACCCGTAGTGACATGCAATGAGTCCATATATATATACACAAGTCCAGTTATATGAATCCGGATATATAAGTCCTTGAACCTCTATAGCGAGGGTGGTAAAGTTCTTACGACGGAGTCCTCACACAAATGTGACCACAAGGTAAGTCTGATGCACGGGTAACGTGGCTGGATTTACACACTGCTGGTGTGTGAAGAGTCAGATCCAGGTATGCAGAAAACACAGGGAGGTCCAGGAACAAGTTAATCTCAGTTGTGGCTTAATTCAGTGAAGTCCAACAACAAGTTCATATGTCAGTAAGATTCCAGTAACAGTTCCAACAGCTCTCACCAGAGGTAGTGCACGAAGGGTTAAACAGCAACAGTTCAGAAACACAGTTCTTATCAGATGGAGTGAACCAAGGGTTAAATTCCAAGTCAACAGTTTAGTGATAACACAGTACATGCAACTTACATATGCAGAGAATGTCCAGAGCCATGGGTAGAAACTGCTGTGGCTGAGAAACACCTGAAGATAAGGTTATGCACTTTCCTGGTAAATACACAAAAGATCTGTGAGGAACAAAGCAGCTGGGTTGCAGGGAAACGGAAGCAGAATACTCCAGCAGTGAAGCCAGCACCTGAGCCGGGTTTTAAACAAACGAACAGGAAGTAGGGCACACAAAACAGCAAACTCCATTTTAACAAAGGGCAAAATCATTGACAAAGTTACCTAGAAAACCCGGAATACTGACACAGGGTAACAGTCAACAGAAATTTAGTCTGAACACTACCCAAGACAACTGAGCGTGCAAAACGTCTTCCCCGCTTAGGGCAGACTGAATTAGCATGAGAGGTGTCACCACAGTAGAAATATAACCCATTGCGCTTTCGAAACTCATGACGCTGTGCCCCAGAAGTCACTCCATCACACTGCATGGGCTCAGAAGCTGACTCACAAGTCAACACTATCTCACGCATACCTCTGCGCTCACGCAAACGTCTGTCGATTTGAATAGCCAATGACATAGAATCATTGAGACCAGAGGGAGCAGGGAATCCCACCATAACATCCTTTACATTCTCTGACAGCCCCTTCCGAAAAAGGGCTGCCAAAGCATCATCATTCCATTTGGTCAGGACTGCCCACTTTCGGAATTTCTGACAGTACAACTCAGCGTCTTCAAGACCCTGATTTAATGCCGCGCAGGAGAGAGATGACAATTTGAACCTGCTGTGCTGCGTTCCCTGAGGACTTAGGCTTTAAGGCAAAAAACAACTTACAGTTATTTTTGAAATTCAGAAATTTAGCCCGATCCCCCAAAAACAAATCTGGCATGGGGATCCTAGGTTCCACAACCGGCAACCTAGCAAGATAGGTAGCAATACTCCGAACCTCAGTGGCAAGCTGATCCACACGGCCAGACAACTGTGCAAGCTCCATTGAGAGAAAAAAAAAATCCTCCTCAGCACCCAGAGAAAAAAAAGGGAAAAAATGCAACAAACAGGAAAAAAAAAAATCTCTGACAACTCTGACAACTTTTTTTTTTTTTTCCACACTTTTTTCCCTTCTGTGAGTACCATATAATTTTCAGTTTTGGCCGGTGATACTGTTGTGTTTTGGTAGCGGAGGAGAATAAGCAAAAATGGCAATACACCAGAGAGGCTGGAACCTATTGCATTGCAGTACCCTGAACTAACCACACAACTAGAGGTAGCCGTGGAGCGTTCCTACGTTGATCCTAGACGCCTCGTCACAGCCTGAGAGATAACTACACCTAAAGGCAGAAAGATGAAAGCTATCTGCCCCGGAGCAGATCCCCAAAGAAAATAGGAAACCCCCAAACATGTAATGGCTGTTAGACAAGAAGAGGCATGGACACAGACAGAAAATATAATGAGCAAATGCTGGGACCCAATCTGTCTAGACAGAAAAGTACAGGAAAGGATACTCTCTGCAATCCAAAAAAACCCTTAAAAAATACCAACTCTTCTGATTGCAAAAACATCTGAGATCACACGATCTCTACCACCTAAAATCAGATCTCTGGTGTAACAAAACTAAGCCGCAGCCACTGAAAAAACAGGAAAAAGCAAATGAACAAATAACAGTGGCTTCAGATAAACTGAGAGGAGCACAAGCCCCCGGAGGGAACCTGGCTGACCTCCACAGAAGTGCAGGGAACAATGCAAAAAGCAAGCACAAAAATAAAAGCAGAAAGTATCTTATCTGATAGCAGAAGATGCAGGCAAGACTCAGCAAACTTCCAAATGAACCAGGAACCACAATTGAGACAAGAACAATTGATCACCGGCAACCATCATGGGAGGGAACCTCCCTTATATCAGACCAGTCAGCGATCCCAGATTGCCATTCCTCGCTGAAAGGCTCAGTACTGTCTGTAACCACCAGAGGGAGCCTCTGCTCAGAAACCATCTCTAACACATTCATAACAATAGACAGAAACACATGAGCCCTGCACAAAGTGAACAAGCTTGTAGAGACACTGTTCACACCACCAGAAGACTGAAAACACAAAAAAGCACAGCAAAACCAAAAATACTTTGTTGCAAAATGTTTGGTTTTGCTGTGCTTTTTTGTGTTTTCAGTCTTCTGGTTGTGTGAACAGTGTCTCTACAGGCTTGTTCACTTTGTGCAGGGCTCATGTGTGTCTTTAACCCATTGTTTCCTTGTTCCTACAAGAGCAGGGAGTTCTCCAACCCTCCCTTATGAGCCCTGCACATACAGTTAGGTCCATAAATATTTGGACAGAGACAACATTTATCTAATTTTGGTTCTAGACATTACCACAATGAATTTGAAACAAAACAAATCAGATGCAGTTGAAGTTCAGACTTTCAGCTTTCATTTGAGGGTATCCACATTAAAATTGGATGAAGGATTTAGGAGTTTCAGCTCCTTAACATGTGCCACCCTGTTTTTAAAAGGGACCAAAAGTAATTGGACAAATGACTCCAAGGCTATTTCATGGACAGGTGTGGGCAATCCCTTTGTTATGTCATTCTCAATTAAGCAGATGAAAGGGCCGGAGTTGATTTGAGGTGTGGTGTTTGCATTTGGAAGGTTTTGCTGTGAAGGAAACATGCGGTCACAGGAGCTCTCCATGCAGATGAAACAAGCCATCCTTAAGCTGCAAGAACAGAAAAAAACCCATCCAAGAAATTGCTACAACATTAGAAGTGGCAAAATCTACAATTTGGTACATCCTGAGAAAGAAAGAAAGCACTGGTGAACTCATCAATCCAAAAAGACCTGGAAGCCCACGGAAGACAACAGTGGTGGATGATCGCAGAATACTTTCTTTGGTGAAGAAGAACCCGTTCACAACATCAACTGAAGTCCAGAACACTCTCAGTGAAGTAGGTGTATCTCTCTCTAAGTCAACAGTAAAGAGAAGACTCCATGAAAGTAAATACAAAGGGTTCACATCTAGATGCAAACCATTCATCAATTCCAAAAATAGACAGGCCAGAGTTAAATTTGCTGAAAAACACCTCCAGAAGCCAGCTCAGTTCTGGAAAAGTATTCTATGGACAGATGAGACAAAGATCAACCTGTACCAGAATGATGGAAGCCAAAAGTTTGGAGAAGAAAGGGAACGGCACATGATCCAAGGCACACCACATCCTCTGTAAAACATGGTGGAGGCAACGTGATGGCATGGCCATGCATGGCTTTCAATGGCACTGGGTCACTTGTGTTTATTGATGACATAACAGCAGACAAGAGTAGCCGGATGAATTCTGAAGTGTACCGGGATATACTTTCAGCCCAGATTCAGCCAAATGCTGCAAACTTGATTGGACGGCGCTTCATAGTACAGATGGATAATGACCCCAAGCATACAGCCAAAGCTACACAGGAGTTCATGAGTGCAAAACAGTGGAACATTCTTCAATGGCCAAGTCAATCACCAGATCTTAACCCAATTGAGCATGCATTTCACTTGCTGAAATCCAGACTTAAGAGGGAAAGACCCACAAACAAGCAAGACCTGAAGGCTGCGGCTGTAAAGGCCTGGCAAAGCATTAAGAAGGAGGAAACCCAGCGTTTGGTGATGTCCATGGGTTCCAGACTTAAGGCAGTGATTGCCTCCAAAGGATTCGCCACAAAATTTTGAAAATAAAAATATTTTGTTTGGGTTATGTTTATTTGTCCAATTACTTTTGACCTCCTAAAATGTGGAGTGTTTGTAAAGAAATGTGTACAATTCCTACATTTTCTAACACATATTTTTGTTCAACCCTTCAAATTAAACGTTACAATCTGCACTTGAATTCTGTTGTAGAGGTTTCATTTCAAATCCAATGTGGTGGCATGCAGAGCCCAACTCGCGAAAATTGTGTCACTGTCCAAATATTTCTGGCCCTGACTGTATAAGACGTTCTATGCTGTGTCCACATTGGACATTACCTTTCTGAATCCTGCTCATACAGGTATTATACATATGACCAGGTTTTTAAATACATTAGATAGGGACTACATACATTAGTCATGGACTACTCTGATACGGGTATACCTTGAAGATTTGGTAGAGCAGCTTAACATACATTTTTTGCAAAACGTATTAACCAAATACCCTTGTTTTTCCATTTTTTTATTGGCACTTGCCATTTACTGTTATATTCTTTTTGCAACAGAGTATTTTTGGTTTTGCTGTGCTTTTTTGTGTTTTCATTCTACTACTAGATTATGTAAAATATCAGTCCCATGCTGTCAAAGTATTAGTCCCTGTCTTTATTATGATTTCTTTTAATTTACAAAGAGTTTGGTTATATTTTTCTTTTACTTATTTGATAGGCTTCTCTGTACATATGTATGCACAGCAGCCTGTCCATCAATGCCTAAGGCCATGGTCACACGTTCAGTATTTGGTCAGTATTTTACATCAGTATTTGTAAGCCAGGAGTGGGTGATAAATCCAGAAGTGGTGACGTGTTTCTATTATACTTTTCCTCTGATTGTTCCACTCCTGGTTTTGGCTTACAAATGCTGATGGAAAATGCTGACCAAATACTGAAGGTGTGATCGTGGCCTAAAGGGGTTTAGCGAGGTGGGAAAGCTATCCCCTAATGAATACACAGGATTCATAAACTACGTAGATATTTGGTGTGAGTCTGTTTCTTTACCATCTGTGTCATCCATTTTTCCTGCAGAAAAAAAAACTGATGGAAGCTTTCCAACATTCTCCTAGCAATAGTCAGTGAAATCGAACAGCATGTGGATTCTTACAAGGATGTCACCACATGTGGTGCTTGTTCTTTTCCAAGACCCATTTACCTGAATAAGTGAGTTTTGTCTGACAACTGAAAATCAAACTAGGATATGTCTCAGGTGGACATGTGAAAAAGCCCTTAGACTAAAATTGGTACCTGTTCTATCCACACGGAAAAAAAAAAAAGTATGTGAAACTTGTGAATGTGACATAATTGTAAGAATGATAGAATGTGACAGTGACAAGCCGAAAGTGCAATTCAATTAAGTCAATTTCTATTTCTTGTAGTCATGGTCATTTTTAGTTATTTAAAGTGCCAAGGATTTTCAGTAAGTAAAATATGCATTGGCATTTTCATTGGGTAAAGGTATGATTTGCTTTCTTTTTCATACCTCTAATATTTGGGCCGTATACAATATGTCACAGTTAGGCCTCTTTCACACATCCGGTGTGCGCCTGACGGCGCCCCCGGCATTTAGCCGCAGCGCCGCATCAGAAAACCGGATGCGCTGCTTGCGGTTTTTTGCCGGATGGTTTCTGATGCCCGGAGACATCAGACGACTCCGGTAAAAAAAAAAAACGTTACATGCTGCGTTTTGTCCGGCCGCCGGAATGTACATTTCCGCCGGATCCGGACAAAACCGCATACAACGCACTGACATGCGGCGCCATCCGGCGCTAATGCAAGTCAATGCAAAAAAAAAACGCATCCGGCGTTACATTTCGCCGGATGCGGTTGGACAAAAAAATGCCGGAGGGCGCCGTCAGGCGCACACCGGATGTGTGAAAGAGGCCTTAGCACTAATTTTTAACAGCAGTGCTGAAAAGCACTTTTCTGTGGCATCAATGCAAGTTGTACTGCCATCTAGTGGTCAATCAGGAGATTGCAACCGTGATGATGATCTCACAGTTGATTAAAATTTGCAACAAAACCAAAAGCAAGCTTCCTTAAGGCTAAGTGCAGACGGTGCGGATTGTGCTGCGGAATTTTCCGCGCAGATTTTGGTAAATCCGCAGGTAAAATGACCTGGGTCTTACCTGCGGATTTACTGCTGATTTACTGCGGATTTGATGCGCATTTTCCGCGTTTTTTGTGCAGTTTTCCCCTACATTTTCAGACCTGCGGAATTCTATTTAGAGCAGGTCTGACAACGCTGCGGAACTGCACAAAAGAAGTGACATGCTGCGGATTTAAATCCGCACCCAATTCCGCGCTGAAAAATCCGCAGCATGTGCACTGCGTTTTTTGTTTAACATTGACTCTAATGCTACTGTACATCACTTGCAGTTCTACTGTGGATCTGCAGCGGAAAATCCGCTGCGGATCCGCAACGTGTGCACATAGCCTAAAAATGATTTAAAAAAAAGGGTGATTTCTAGTTCTTGTTTATGTAGTGTATGTCTAATGTGAGAAATTATTTTGACAAAATTTTTTATTTATATGAATTTTAATGATGCAAAGGTCTGTGATAGTAGCTGCAGTATATGACGTAAGACTGTGATAAGTGACCACTGTGTTCCCCTTAAAAAAAAAATCTTTTAAGCTCATATTTAGCTGTTTTTATTAAAGTTTAATAGAGTTTACAAACAATAAAGGTATTATTCTTGCACAAAAGTGGCAAGGACCAAGAAAGCATTACACAACATATACAATTGCATATCGAGTGACATAATTGTATAGGTTGCAGAAAAGGTTAGTTACTGGTGCACTGATGCTGCAGGGAACCCAAAGAACTTTCTGCCATGATAATAAAAAAAACCTGTTATGTAAGGTGTATTTAACATAGATTATGTATGGTGACACTTGTGAAGCAGAACCTCTGGCCTACTAGAGGTCAGGGTCATCATCAGTGAACAATCAAGCACCTTCCTACCGTGTCCACTTTACCCAAATCAAGTAACAGATATAAAAAGCTTTTGCTTTATGGAGATTCATTGGAAAAAAAAAAAATCAATGTTATAAAGTTTCAACTACTAAAAGCAGCATATCAGCTGCTGGATATCCAGAGGACCTGTCCACCTTCATAGCACCATCTCCAAATCAATAAATGTTCTCTACTTTAACTGCAAAGAACATAATGCAATAATAAAATAAAAGCAAAAAGTATCAAAATGCATCTAAAAACAGTAAGTGTTCCTCAGATGCTCCAGGCCATTGTGATTATGAATCTGTCCAAAGATTGTACTATCCTTCCAACTATCTCTCCCCAGTCCAGGTGCGGACTTACCATTGGTGCAGAGGTAAGAGGGCCAGTTCTGTCTCCAAAGCAGGTTGAATTGTGAATTATGATGAGATATTGGACTGCAAAGAACCCATATATTGTTCTTGCCCAGGGAACCTTCTTTCTGCATCCGCCCCTACCCCAGTCAATAAACCTGAGCACACAAGACACATTTTCTTATACTTTTCTGTATCAAAAAAGTTAACGCTTTTGAACATATGAACTATTTATGTGATATGCAAAAAAAGAGAGCAAGGACAGCACCTGCAAAAATCATACAATGATCTAATGCCTCTCGGCAAAAATATATATAACTGAACATGAGGTTCTTAGTTTAACATTCTGATCAGACTGTATGAAGCCCACTGCCACGTCACGGCAAACCTCGTAGTGGGTCCTGACCAACCCTAACGGAGCGGAGCCATGCAGCGACCACTGCCACCGCGCCAATGCACCAGCAGGGCAGACGGCCTGTTGCCCCAAAGCACCCGTGCTGCAAGACTGAGTCCCCATGACTCCAGACCGCACCGCCCCACCAGCACAAAGCCACAGCAACAATGGCCGCCACACTGCACCCACACCAAAAATGAAAGGAGTACTGAAACTCACATTCCTCCAGCTCTTCAGTGAGAGCAGAAAAGGGCTAGACTCCTTACTATGCAGTCTCCTGCTAATTAAAATAGCCTGTGCCAAATGGGAGGAGTGCACATCCAAAGGAAAAAAAATCATATAAAAAAAACAGATCATCCGATATGCAAAAAAAGAGAGAAAGGACAGCACCTCCAAAAATCATACAATGATCTAATTAGCCTCTCGGCAAAAATATATGTAACTATTTATGTGTTAAAATAATAAGAAGCATAAAAATATATCTGATTAATGAATGGACACATCTCATTAAGATCCAAGGAGAATTATTGGCAACACTTACAGATTTGGAGTTATAATTTGTAATGATAAGATCTAAAGCTGAATTCCAAACAAAAGAAAAGTCTACACATAAAATGTGCCCATATCATATACCAGCATTCAAAACATCTAATGTGCCCATAGGGAAGGTGCCCACACTCTGATGAGGGCCAATACATGATAAATAGCTTCTGAACAAGTCACCATCCCTAAAAGCCTTGACTTTCTGTGGTATAAATAAGTCTACGTCATGGGTTGTGCATAATAATAAAAATATACTGTAAATGCTATAAGGCCTAGTTCTAGAAGTGTTGGTAATTGTGGCCATTGACAGTGAATTCTGTGCTGTGACACTCCACTGTTCATCTTGGCTCGTAATTATAAGCGTCATTTTCCCTTGTACAAAATGTGCTTGAGATCTCATTACGCCGTATTTGGACCCATGCAGTCTTAGCGGTGGAAACAAGTGTTCAGAGTGGGGGATTCCTGAGCTCATCTTGAGATTACTAATAATGTGCAAGACAGCAACAATTATCCATGTTAGTTTGGAACGGATGTGAGAAGTGAAAATGGAAAGACTCATGGGTATTTCTAATAAGTGCAAAGTGAAAGAATTATGTTACGTTTCCAAAAATGCCAGGAAGGAAAAAAATATCAGCGTTATTCCTTCAGTTTCTAGCAGCTGTTTTTTGTTACACGGGGTGTTTCTATCACGGTAATATACACTAGTGTGATAGCTATTACAGATACATAATGATTAGTGATGAGCGAACTACTCGTTACTCGCCCTAGTATCACGGTACTCAGTGACCACCGAGCATTTCCGAGATTATTCGGCGGGAACTCAGGTCTCCACCCAGCTTATATGGTGGACTTTATAGACCCAATCACGATGCAGGGATTGTCTACCAGGCAATAAAACGCCGCAGCCATCTTTGTTGTGGTCGCGCAGTGATTGGCTGGCCGCACAGCATCATCAGGGGTATAAGAGACCGGACACAGCTCTGCTCCACGCATTCAGCTCCGGATTTAGATAGTGTAGGGAGAGCTGCTGCCGAGATAGGGTCAGATTTGGGGATTTCTTAGTCAGTGTGGGGTCTACCATCGCAAACTACTCAAATCCAGATAAACCAACAGTCCTTCTAAGGACTAATTCCGGAGTATATAGGTTCCAGTGTTCGGTAGGCAGGGTAGTGTACGTCGCTCTATACACATCAGTGCAAGGCCTGCAGGCACTGTATTTGTGTATATAGATCATTGCATAAATCATCAAACTCATGCCCTATAGGCAATCCTTTATTAATAAAATACCACAATCGGTAGCACCAAAAATAGAGTGATATAACAAAAACAAAAACCGTGTATTCCTAACTTAAAAACTCCAGGGGTGTCCTAGGGTCCCTAATATCGGTCTAGACTGATGCCTACCTGTCAGCGGAGGTTGGCACCCTAGGGGGGAGCGTTGTGGCGCCCCCGCTCCACGATGGCTGTCCCTGTTGTCCCTATAAGGCCCTACCGCCCTTAAGGAGTCCCTCTACCCGGATAATAAGGGGACCCCTGCCGATATACAGAGACCAACTAAAGCTAAAGGTGACCCTAGGTCCCCAGAGTGGTTAAAAACAGATCGTACACACACAGTATGGTGGGTAATGTGACCAAAAAATATTGCTGTGCACCTTAAATGGGCGTTGTAGTCCCTTTGATTGAGTAGGAGCTATGATAAATGCCCCTTTCAGTGCCCCAGCTTGATATACGTGAAAGAACGAACCATGAGACTTTGTTCAGTCACTAGAAAGTAGCTCTTAAACGTGCATCTGATTCGTGATCATGGGGATCGTATTGATGCGCCAAAATACTGACTAGTCAGTGGTTTAATAGCGTCAGAAAAACCCTATAATACATTAGGGGCTAAATATCAGAATATACCATTATTCAGGTGTTCAGCTGATACCTCTCTCGTTCAGTCTCTCATGTATCACCTTTTAGTGTATAAGTGTAATTATTCGTCCCCAGCTACAATGAGCCCTAAAGAATAGGTAAATCTCTAGTGTGTAAAGATAGATGATGATAAGGGATAACTGCAAGCCCTATACGATGTTTAAACAAATGGGATGTATTCTAGGGTATATCAAAGTCCAGGTACACAACACCTCACGATAATATATGCAAGAAATGGGTGTTGTATCCCCTCCCTATATCACACCACTCTATCAATGTTTATACCAGTGTTTCAATAGGGTCCACAATTATAATCCCCTGTATGGTGCCCTGAAGAATGTTCTTATATGGGGACCATCTCCTAATAAACCATACACATTTACCACAGACAACAATGATGTATGCCACGCTACTAAACAAACTGCTGAATCAGTAGATCATAATAAGTGCACATTAAGCGAGCTCATAAGCCAAAGAGGATAAGTGAAACAGATGCATAAGATACTTATCGATCCCCTTGGTCACCCCACCACCGTCAAAGTTGCGCCTCAACGCGTTTCGCCCTGTTGGCTTATCAGGAGGCCAGATGTATAGTGTCCGGTGTCACAATTTCATGGTGCAGAGACTAACCGATGGGATGTGACTCACTTTTATTTATATTCTGCCGCCTTCTCAGGACGCTTGATAAGCACCGCCTCACTGGCTCATTTCCGCCTCATCCGCTCCTCCCCTTTACGTAGCCTCTATCCCTCCTCATGTGTAGAGGACTCTGACGTCATCTGGGGGTGTGTAGGTATCGCCACATCAGAGCGGTGGGTTGCATAATGTTTTCCCCGGAGCCAGGAGGTGTGTCCTATTTTCTACTGCATTGAATGTAAAGGTATCAGCCTCAGAGAGCATGTAAGGTGTCTCTCTATCCCGTGGCTCGATCACAGCAGTCGATATCTAACACAGCACCATAACTGGAGGTTGCCGGTTCTAGCCCCCATGCATCAGGAGGAAGAAGGGTGATGTAAAATGGTGTATTTATGTTAAAATCCTTCACAGAGACACACATATGCTCATGTCTCTAGGATCAAACACCAACCTAGCTAGAAACAACAATCTATTTCAATATTCATCCACCAAAGTGGTATCCAAAATTATATCTATAATGAGGCATATACGATTGCAGGCACTTTAATGTGAGTCATTGCGATAGCAAAGATATATGCACATCTCTCATTATAGAGAGACACAAACATAGTAATGTATTTCCAGTTTCATAAAGTGGTCCAAAACAGAATTATAGCTATAGGAAACAGGCAAATGACATATGTTCGTTCAGGCCATTGGTTCAAGAGATTCTAGTCTGAAAATCCATTCACATTCCAGTCTGAGAATCATTTTGTCTACGTCTCCACCCCTCGGATTCACATTGACCACCTCCATGATCATGAAGCTCACCTCTCCCATCCTCCCACCATGTTGATTATTGATGTGTCTCGCAAGAGGGGTATCCCTGTTATTCCTGATGTCACCCATGTGCTCGCCCACCCTTCTTCTAAACTCTCTTTTTGTTTTGCCCACGTAGTCCTTGGGGCATGTACATGTCCCCTTGTATACCACAGCCGTGGTTTTACAGTTTGCGAAATCCCTAAGGTAGAATCTTTTGCCTGTGTGGGCACTAACGAAGGATTTCATGGGTGACATCCATTTGCAGAGGCTACAATCCCCACATGTAAAGAAACCAATGGGTTTTCTATCTAACCATGTGCCAGTTTTATGAGGTCTTCTGTACTGGCTATGTACCAGGCGGTCCCTAATGTACTTTCCTTTTCTGTAGGTAACGTTAGGTCGCTCGCCGACTATATCCCTCAAGTCTGGGTCCATTTTCAGAATATCCCAGTGTTTCATGAGAATTTTTCTAATTTCGGCATGTTCGGAATCAAATGTCCTGATAATCCTGGTAATCTCCATGTCTTCATGCATTGGTTTCTTACGTAGGAGCTGTTGTCTATCCATTCTCCTAGCGTGCTCAAAGGCTGTGTCAATCACATGATGGGGATAGCCCCTTTCCCTAAATCTCCTATGCATATCTCCTGCTTGCGAGAGAAAGGCATCCTCTCTGGAACAGTTCCTTCTGAGCCTAAGGAACTGCCCCTTGGGGATCCCTCTTTTCAACGGGGCCGGATGGTGGCTTTGCCAGTGGAGGAGACTATTGGTGCTCGTTGGTTTCCGATAGATTCTCGTAGACAAATTCCCTTGAGTTTCTCTTCTAACACTAATATCCAAAAATGACAGTTCCCTCTTTTGTATTTCAAAGGTGAACCTAAGGTTAAGTTCATTTATGTTCAGATCCCGTACGAATCTCTCAAAATCCTCTTTTGTGCCCGCCCATATGATGAATACATCATCGATGTATCTGTACCATAGTGATACCATCTCTTGCCACCAGGCATCCTCACCAAAAACAATGGTTTCCTCCCACCAGCCCAGGAACAAGTTAGCATACGAGGGGGCACACGGGCTCCCCATCGCTGTGCCCCTGAGCTGGTGGAGGTGCATCCCATCAAAGGTGAAGGCATTGTGGGTTAAGACAAAATTGAGCAGCCTCATTACAAATTCATTGTGTTTTCCACAGCCTACAGATCTCTGTCTCAGATAGAATTCAACACCCTTAATGCCCAGATGGTGAGGAATGCTACTGTATAGGGCTTCGATGTCAATGGAGGCCAACCAAACCTCCTCCTCCAGATGAATAGCTTCCAATTTGAGTATTAAATCTGAGGTATCCCTTAGGTATGAGGGTAACGATGTCACAAACGGGCGGAGGATCTCATCTATGTATAACCCACAGTTCTGTGTCAGGGAATCAACCCCAGACACGATAGGTCTACCCTTCAGAGGGTCCAGTCCCTTATGGATCTTCGGTAGTGCATAGAAGGTAGCTACCACCGGGAATTTGGGAAGGAGAAAATCAAATTCTGTCCTTGATATAAGCTTAGAACTCAAACCCCCTTCAAGTAGGCCTTTTAATAACTCCTTGTATTCAACAATAGGATTTTTACTCAGGACCTCATATGTCCCCCTGTCAAGCAATATGTCCAAGCACATTTTGCGGTATTTAGAGTGATCCATGATAACTAAGTTCCCCCCTTTATCCGAGGGTTTCACTATAAGCTGTTCGTTCTTACTCAATCTCTCTAGTGCTTCCCGCTCATCGTGTGACAGGTTGTCTAATTCTCCAAAACCGGACGCTCTTAACTTTTTGAGGTCCCTTTCAACCAGTGACAGAAAAATATCAATATTACTCGTGTCTCCAGAGGGGGGCATCCTTTCACTCTTATTTTTCAATTTCGTGAAGGGACCTTTTCCCTCTTCCCTCATTCTATCATTCTCATTGAGGAGGTCACGTAGGGCTTGATAGCCCTCCATGTCCTCCTCTGTTATGCCATATCTCTGACATTCTTCTCGATCATGTTGTTTGAAAAACTTCTTCCATTTCAATTTTCTGCCAAAAAGATTAAGATCCTTCACCCATTCAAAGCAATTGAATCTGTTCATGGGCACGAAGCTAAGGCCCTTCAGTAATACATCTATTTCCTCTCTTGTAAGGGTATGCGAGGTCAGGTTGATGACTCGTCCCCTGGTTAATTGAACCGGGTCCTGAGATGGTACCCTGTCCTCGCACTTTGCTCCAAAAAAGAGGAAGATGAAGAAGAGGGAGATGGCACTGAAGCTAGGGAGGAGACTACTGCTCCTGTAGGGTTGATCCCCATGGGGAATGACGTATGATAGCCCCCTCTTGAGGTACCTCTTCCTCTTCTGGAACCCCTACCTGCTCGGCCCCTTCCTGCTTGCCATCTGGGTCTATAAAAAGATCCCCTATATTGTTGTATCCCTCTCGGATTTGTATCCACACGTTCAGTGTCTGAGGTATCAATGTCAGAGGACGATGCCTCTGATTGTGTCTCCCTCTGGGAGCTAAACACTTGATTATCGCTAAAATCCTTTAGGTCACGCTGAAATTGTATTTGCTTCCGTTCTTTCAGTAGGGCCTGATATCGCTCCACTGACGTTTGCAGTAATCCCTCCCTTCTATTGAAATCAGGATCTGTCTTAAATTTCAACACTCCCTCAATTAATTTATTGAGCAGTGCAGTGGATTTTTCAAAGACTTTCTTCTCCTCTATGAGGAGGATCTGCATGAACCTAATCGAAGACTCAATAGATTCCTTATACCAAATATTCATAAATTCTGGGATGCAATTCTTGGTGAAGGATTGATGTTAATTCTCAGTCCTCTCAGGACGATGCGATTTTTAAGATAATTTTCAATTGTCCTTATTTCCCACCAGGATTTCAAATGCTCCTTATAGGCTCCATACAATTCATTAAACAAATTTTTGAGGGTTAATGGACCCGTGGAGTTTGTGGATGTACCACCTATACTAAATGCCTGATTGGCATCCTCAAGCCACAAATCGGAGTTAATTGGACCTACCAAAAAACTGGCCATAACAAACCAGAATCAAATCAAAATCTTTAATTTTGATTTTGATATAGATCATTGCATACATCAAGAGGGTCCATTCCCTTCCTGTGTTCTGGTGCTGCTACTGCTACCTGTAGGATTTATTGGGCGTATATACCAAGCCTCAGGTGTAATTGGCTTTGAAATTTTTTTTTCACAGGTCTAATAGAGCTTTTTTTATTGCAAAGCAATCCAGTGCCCTTTTATTTTCCTCCATTTGCCTTTTGACAGTGCACAATACAGCCAGATCCTTTTCCTAGCACAGCGTGAAAATCCAGCAATTTTAAAGTAACAGAGTTCGCTTATACCGCCATATAGCGCCATTTGCTAGCAGCAGGTTTCACCTGCACGGTGGACCCCGGGCTGCGAACGCACCTTTAATTTAAATTTATTTGGTGCGTTCCGCCAGCCATAACATAATACTAGCGCCAGGGTCTGGCTAGTAAATGGCGGATTACCAGCGTCTACGGCAGCACATCCAGCAGCTGGAGGGTAGGTTGGCGGCTCTAGAGCGCATAACCTCAGCTATGGATGTTGCCGCAGTCGCTGCTCAGGCTGCTAGCGTGGCTGCAGTCAGTTTGTCCCCTGCCACCTCTGCTCCGACTTTATCCCATCTCCCGTTTCCTGACAAATTTGCTGGTGACAGTAAGCAATGTCGGGGATTCATGAGTCAGTGCTCTATACAGCTTGAGCATTTGGCTGCACGTTTTCCCATGGAACGGGCACAAGTGGGTTTTATAGTATCCCTTCTGTCGGCAGAACACTGGAGTGGGCAACGCCGCTGTAGGAACGCGACGATCGTGTGGTGCGGAGTGCTCCTCGTTTTTTGGAGGCTCTTAATAAGGTCTTTTTAGGACCTCAGGTCACCCATGATATGGCGCTCCAACTACTGGCAATGTCACAGGGTTCGGCCATGATCAGTCAGTTCTCTGTCCAATTTCAGACTCTGGCCTCCGAGTTAGAGTGGCCGGATAAATTCCTCATTCCAGTCTACTGGAGAGGACTGGCGGACCATGTGAAGGACGCTTTGGCCACCAGGGAGATTCCCGCCACACTGGAAGCTTATCTCCATATCTAACCGCATTGACCTCCGTTTTCACGAGCGGAGGTTGGAGCGGATCCAGTGTAGGCTGAGGTTTCGGCTGGCTCCCACCTTTGCCAAACCTCTCGAATCCCCCGTTCAGGCGTCCGAACCCCAAGAGGCCATGGAGGTTTCTCGAGCGGGACCTAAGTCTCGGGCCGCTCGAGCATCCGTGGTCTGTAATGTGTGCCAGCACCAGGGCATTATGCCAATCAATGTCCACAGCGGTTGAGTAAATGGTCACGTCCAGTGACCTTGGGAGCAGGGTCACTAGACACAGCGGCTTTTGCTTCAAAAGTGCTCTTTAAAGGGATAATTACCCTAGGTTTATCCACCCTTCCTGTCAAGATTTATGTGGACTCAGGGGCAGAGGGGAATTTTATGTCCTCCACCTTTGCTTCTCGCCACACTATACCTCAGGTGATGCTCGCCGAGCCAGTGACGGTAAGGGTGTTGAATGGATCAATTCTGCCCACACAAATCACCCATCAGATTGTCCCTCTCACCCTGTCTATGTCTCCTTCCCATCAGGAGAATTTGTCAGTTTTCATCCTTCCTGAGGGTGTAGACGAGGTTTTTCTGGGAATACCTTGGCTCCGTCACCACTCTCCCCATATTGAGTGGTCCTCTGGGAGGATACTGGGTTGGGGTGATTCATGTAGAGGCAGATGTGTCAGGGAGTGCGTTCAGGTCACCACCACAGAGATGCCCGTAGACCTTACTCCTCTTCCCCAGTGTTATTGGTCATACGCAGACGTTTTCTCCAAGAAGGCGGCAGAGACTCTTCCGCCTCATCGCCCCTACGACTGTCCTATTGATCTCTTGCCTGGAGCAGAACCTCCTCGGGGAAGAGTCTATCCCCTCTCTCTTCCTGAGATGGAGGCCATGTCCCAGTATATTCAGGAGAATCTGGCAAGAGGGTTCATCAGAAAGTCGGTGTCACTAGCAGGTGCGGGGTTCTTCTTCGTGCAGAAGAAGAACGGAGAATTACGTCCGTGTATTGACTACAGCGGTCTTAACGCCATCACCGTTAAGAATAAGTACCCGTTGCCCCTAATCTCTGAGCTCTTTGATAGGCTCCGGGGAGCAAAGGTATTTACTAAGCTAGGTCTACGTGGTGCTTATGTCAAGGTAAAATATAATTTTCTACTATACTTTTATATTCATAGTGTGTATATGTATTTTATAAACACGAAGTTTTCCTTAAAAGAATAATAAGATAATGTTAGTATCTGCTGGTGTTTGTCTCCATCTTGTGTCCTATCACTGTATTACACTAAATTGAACTGGATCTACTGAAATGCCCCCACCTTTGGAGAATTGAGGAAACACATGATACACGAGAACAATAGAATCTTTCTTCAAGAAACGAAACTGAGGATGACAACACGATCAAGGAGGACTTAGAAGAAGATCTAAGGACCAATTATGATGATCAGATGCTGAATGTGTACATATATAGACATGATTCAGCATATCTCTTTCTCCTCAATCCCGCCTTTACTCCACCCCAATATTCTGTGTATGTAATCTTATGTACGTGAATAAAAAGTTCAGTGCTTACTGGAGATGGCCGCCTAATAGCACCATTTTCTTTAGGGCACGTTCTGAAGTCTGAACCAGCGTATTGCCTGATTCATTCTTGGTCGACCCGTGCTCTTAGTCTAATTTGGAGTGACTGGAGGATGAGTGGTTTGTCGTTACGACCCCGACAATTGGCGCCTAACACGTGGGGCCGTGGATTGCCGCCCGTCCGGACCCGTCTTGAGGACTTTGCGGTGGTGCCCGCGGTGACTGAATGCGAGGACTGCAGCCTCCGTTGAACACGGTAAGTTGGGATCATATACTTTATATGCGTCCCACTTGCCTGTGTGTCAGTCACTGTTTGGTCCTGTCGTATTGTCCATTTGGGTCTGGAGGGGTGACTGGTTGAGTGGTGAGACCAAGGGCAATCCCACGCCACGAACCAGCAAGTGTGACCGAGTGACGTTGCATGCCTGCAACGTGCTTGAGTCAAAACACCACGTTCCTCCTCCTCCGGTCACTGTACCTTTATGTAGATAATTGCCTCCCGTGACTGTTAGAATAAAGTTGGGGCAAATTTTAGATTCTTGAAGTGTTGAGTGGGGTAGAAGACGCACATGATAGTCTAATCAGTGACGAATGGAGCCGGGGCTCTTCGTCTGAGAAGTGACAAATGGAGCAGGGGCTCTTTGTCCAACACGGGGAGTCTCATTAGGAGAAGCCCCAGTGTCAGTGCATGGAGCGGGGACTCTGTACTGTGTAGAGTGTTACGGTGGACTGTGCTGTAAAGTTATCACCCACAGTTAGGGAAGGGACAAATTGAGCAGGGACTTTTTGTCTTGTCAACACATGGAGCGGGACTCTGTATTGACGGTGGTGACCTGCAAGTGGCACCGGTGGTCTGAGTCGCGACAGATCATTTCACTCTGTTAAATCATGATGCGTCTGTTTAAATCTGAGAGACCTCACAAGTTAGAGGGTGGTGCTTTGGGAGTGGTTGAATTGATGGAATCACGTGGAGGCAAGAAGGCTGTTAAGAATGAGCTTGCCGAGTACAGGCAGGCTTCAGCCTTCAGTGTGGAAAGACTTTGTCGCACAGAATGAGGGAAAGTTGAGAGATCAGGGCTCTTGTATCAAGCCCAAGCACATTTAAGAGTAGTAAATGATTTGAAAGTTGAGGGTTGGAAAGAGGTAGATGGAATAAGGAGGTTCGGAAAGTGCTGAGCCTTTGTTCGGATATGTAAAATGCTCTGCATATGATCTTGTTGATGTAACTAAAATGGCCGCTCCAAGCCCTCGGCCACCGCCCTATAATGGTGCCGATCTCAGAACAAAGGGAGGTTGGACCTGTCATGTGTGTGGTGAACAGAATCCGCCCTGGGCGGAGACCTGCCGTGTTTGTGGGGCGGGTCGCTCCTGGTGTAATGCCCAGCCCATCGCCCCTCCCACACCCAGCGGCCATTTTGGTAAACCCAGTGGCCATCTTAATACACCTGGAAATGACCAACACCCCATCTCCTCCGGCGGCCATCTTGAGACACCCAAGCACACCCAGTCAGGCCTATATCCCTTGCTGATACCAACCAGGGCCTACTACCAGCCCCCGCCCGCACCTGTGCAGGCCACAGCTCCCAATATGGCACCAGATGCAACACCATTGTTCCCTTTCACACACCCCAACCCGGCCATTGCTGCAATGCATGAATCTTCAGTTTTTCAAACAATGATCAGGAGCCGCCGCCATGATATTATGGGATCTAATGAAGGGAAGGAGGATCAGGAGAGAGAAGAGGGGTGGGCCCCTTAACAGCCACCACTATCCCCAGCAGCACCAGTATCTTTTCTTCCCTCCTCCATTCCCCCACCATCATTGTCAACCCCTGGTCCTAGGGCCTATTCCACCCCTACTTCAGAGATAAGGCACCTTCCTCTCCTTCACAAATCCTCAGAGAGGACAGTCGCTCTGTAAGATTCACGGAAACCCCGGTCAGGCCCCCAGCTCCCTGTGTACTTGAAAACTGGTATCCCAGCCATTCACAGCATTACACAGACCGCAACGGAAATCCAGTGACATTATCCATAGGGTACGGTGATATCCTGACACATCGGGTTGGTGCTATAGTTAGTCCTGCCAACTCCAACTGCTCCAAGAAAGGGGGTCTGGCTCTATTAATAGCCCAAGCAGGTGGTCCCATCGTCACTGCAGAATGCATGGCTCATATATACACTCATGGCCCTTTGCCACCTGGACAGACTCTGACAACCCATGCAGGGGACCTTCCCGCTGATATCATCATCCATGCAGTAGGTCCAGTCCATGATCCTCTAAACTCAAATGAGTCACGGGCCACCCTTCGGGCCACCATACATTCAATACTCCATCATGCTGGTATGTTAAAAACAGAAGACATTAGGCACCAGGAATTATTTGAAACCAATGATAAAGTAGTAAATTTGTGATTGCTTTGTCTAAAGAGTTAACTAACACCCACTCTGCAGTGTCTGCTTCTCTCCCAGAATTTACAGGTGACACGGTGCATGATTTCTCGCCTGATGACCTTATATATATAAAAAATTTATGGGAAGAGACTGTCTCCAGCCCAGATTTGAGGGTCCCTACTCTGTGATCCTGTCCACCCCTACTGCCCGAAGCTCGAGGGCAAGAGCACCTGGATTCACGCCTCCCATTGCAAGAAGGACAAGATTAATCAGCAGTCATGAAGTTTCTGATATACATATCCTTTTGAGCTATATCCTGATCTCCAGTAGTGCCAGTATGCCCACCTTCTGGGTTAATACTACAACCCCTGTGGTTATCTTTAAGTTCGATTTCTATCAAATATTCAACTGCAATAGGAATGATTTCAAGGGATCAATATATTAAACTTAGGGGAAAAGGGATATTTTATCTCTATGTCACCCGCCCAGGGAATGAAAACTGTTATGATTGGTTAGATGTGGGATAGAAAACAGAAAAAGGGAAAATTGGCAGATGAAGCTAGATACAATAGATTGATAAATGAGATATACAAGTGTTATATTTGTAGGAACGGATCTAAGAATGCAGGAGTCAGTGACAGCAAGCAAAGGTATAAGGGAGGGAGGAAGTGCTGGTAGCAGCGAGATGGTATTTTGCTGTACACCAAGGTCATTCTACAGATAAGGAAGCTGAAGGCTGAGGGAGAGCACACTGACAAACTGCGCAGCGACCCGACTTACCCCTCCCATCAGGCATTCAGCATAGAGACGCAGAGCCAGAGTGCAGTAGTTTTCAGATTTTGTTGAATAGGTTTTTGGAATAGACACAGTACGTAAGAATCGAAGGGCTAGGCATGTGAATAGAAGGTCAGTGTATGTGAGAAGAAAGATAGACAGGCAGAGAAAGGAAGTGACAGAAAGCTGAAAGTGGGTAGACCGGATTGGAGATCAGTTGAAGCGGAGGATCTGGCCAGAATGGCACAGGGGGCACGGCATGATTTGGCGCAGGCAAAAAGAGGAGCAAGGATACACGCTGTAGGTACTCGTCCTGCAAATAACAGGGAGAGGAGACGTGTGCCAGGAGATGGACAGAAATTGTGCTACGGGTGTAAGAAACCAGGACATTTCAGGAGGGATTGCAGAACTAATCCATATCCAGCCTGTCCAACTAATCCATATCCAAATGACCCGCCTGCAGGAGGCCCCCAAGACCAATTAGCGCCGCACCCATAGGATAAGGTGGCTTGCGCATGAGCCCCCTTGTCTCCTTACCCCCCATTCCTAATTGCACAGTACAGGTGAACCTACTAGGGGGACATGAGGTTGAATTCCAGGTGGACACGGGGGCAGAAAATTCAGTAATTACAGACAACTCTCCAGCTCCCCGTCACTAAAAAGATTCCCCTGCAGATTCGGGGAACCGCTGTGCACACACAGTTGGTGGTGTCACCGCGGGGTCAATGTGGTCTTTTGGGATGTGGTGTGTTGTTACGGTTGCGGGCGCGTATTGAGTGTTGTCCGGTTGGGGCTGTCACTGTGGCACCGGGACTGGGGCGGAGCACTCTTTGTGGAGTCGTGTCGCTAGACGTTGCTAGTACAGAGGAAAGAGATTATTCACCCGTCAGAGACAGGATACACAGAGGAAAGAGAAGATTTTCAGGAAATATATTCCAATGTTATTCCTGGACCCCACCGTCATGATGTACTCTTTAGGATAAGGACAGGGGATTTTACGAAACAACATGTTGGGGTCATAGTAAATGCTGCAAATAATCAACTCCACTATGCTGGAGGACTGGCCGCAACAATTTCACAGAAAGGCGGACCCATGATACAGGACGAATCTAATTCGTATATACAAACGTGTGGTCAGGTAGAAATAGGACAGGTCCCAGCAACCAGAGCAGGACAGTTGCCGTGTCAATATGCAATATATGCAATGAAATCACGATATACTTCTACTAATATGCCTAGGTCCCAACAATTACTTACTGAAGCTGTCCAGAATGTAATCCTGTATGTTTTCCCTGTCCACTCCGAACAATGTATTAAAAGTAAAAAAAAAAGTTAGAAGAATTCAGCTTGTTCTGTATCAGAAAAAAAAAGCCAGCCAGGAGTAGTTCTAGCCCACATTTTGCAAGCAGGCAGCTGCAGGTCCAAGGACAGTTCTTATCAGTGCCCACATAGCAAACTCCAGCCCCCCTTCAACTTAACCCTGTGTACGGGTTGGTACAAAAATTATGGGCAGTTAATGCAGCTACTGATCTGGAAACTCCAGTGGTGTCTAATATATATATATACACTTTTGTTCCAGATATCTCAGGATGCTGCTTAGTTTACAGTTATTGATTTTGCCAATGTTATTTTTATAATATGTTGATGATTTACTGATTTGTGCCCCCTCCAGGAAACAGTGTCGTATTGCAACAATATTACTTATGTTGTTTCTGTATCAAGCAGGTTGTAAAGCGTTGAAGGATAAACTGCAATTTTGTAAATCTTCAGTTATCTTTTTGGAATATTGCATTATACCGGGGGGAACGACATCGGACCAGCGCTCGCAAAGAAGCTGTACAGAATTTTCCTATTCCTGTTAATGTTGCCGCTCTTAGGATATTTCTTGGACTGGTTTCCTACTGCAGACAGTGGATACATGCTGTATCAATCCTCATGCAGCCTCTCTATGACTGTATCACCATTGTGCTTTTTAAACTAACTCCTGAAGGTATAGACTGTTTTCATTCCCTCAAAAACAGGATTGTGGCAGCTCCAGCGCTAGGAACCCCCAACTATGAACTACCATTCATCCTGTATCTTTATGAACAGCGGGGACACGTGGCAGGAGTATTGACTCAGTTACATGGTGACAATCAAAGGCCAGTGGCCTGTTTCAGTGGAAGACTAGATGCAGTGGCTAGAGGTGCCCCGTCCTGTGTACGGGCAGTACATGCTGTAGGACTATTGCTTCACGAATCGTCAGATATCGTTCTTGATTATCCACTGACAGCACTTACACCTCATGATGTATATACATACTGAACCAGGTGCAGTCGGCACATCTTTCAGCTGCACGTCATCTTTGATTGCAATGTGCACTTTTAATGCCTCCAAATGTTTCTTTGCAGAGATGTACCACACTTAATCCTGCCACATTGTTACCTCTCTCGGATCTAGGGGGGAGGTCAGGTATTGTACGGTATTGTACAAAGAAGATCCAAGAGAGGAGATTCCTTATGATTATGTTCAGCTTATGGCACAGGAAACAGCAGGCCTACCCACAGTGTTTGAAACTGAAAGATGTAATGTTGACTTTAAATCTTTTGTAGAACTCGCTACCAAGATGACTCAGGTACCTTCCACACCAGGTATGCCATCGTCTCCCTGAATGCAGTAATCAAAGCAGAACCAATGCTCCCATATCAGTAGGCCCAGGAGGCTGAATTTAAGGCTCTGACCGAGGCCTGTAAGATAGCTGAAGGTAGAATTGTTAACACCTACACAGATTCTAGATAAGCATTCGGTATAGCTCATGATTTGGGTCCAATTTGGAAGTCTAGAGGATTCCTGACGGCAGCAGGACATCCCATTAAAAATGCTGACGCAGTCCAGCAGTTAATTGATGTATTACAATTACCAAAAGAAGTAGTTGTCAAAAGTTAAAGCACATACCAGATGCACTGATCAGGTGAGTAAAGGAAACGCAATGGCCGATGCAGCAGCAAAAACAGCAGCCAGTAGACCACTCCAAGGGGTAACGATGCACCAGGTAAGCGCTCCCAAAAATCCCTTTGTGTCGGAGGATGCCTTAGCCCAGATGCAGGCTCAGGTGCGCCAGGAGGAAGTAGAAAAGTGGGAAAAAGAAGGTGCATGTCTGAATGCAGCAACTGGGGTATGGGGAAGAGGGATGCGCCGATGCCTTCCAAGAGCGTTGTACCCTGCGGTCGCCCAGATGTTACATGGGCCAACCCACCAGTCCAAAACTGCTGTAATGAGCGTGATGCAGAAGCATTGGGTGGCACCAGGCTTTTCCACCTGTATAGAAGGTTTGATCCAGGGATGCATGGTATGTGCTACACATAATAAGAGAAGGGTAGTCAAGACACCACCCAAACATGCCCCTCGGCCCTTCTATTCTTTCCAGAGACTGCAGATTGATTATATTCAGTTGCCAAAATCAGGTTCATGGGAGTACGTGTTGGTGTGTTTTTGATTTATTCTCAGGTTGGCCGGAGGCTTTCCCGATTGCCAAGGCTACGGCTGCGGCAACCGCAAAGAAGCTGCTTGCGGAGGTGGTGTGCAGGTATGGAGTACCAGAGGTGATCGAAAGTGACAGAGGTGCACATTTCACAGGTGAAATAATGAATGAAGTCTTGACAGCTCTGGGAATTCAACAAGTTTTCCACACCCCATATTACCACAAAGCGGTGTAAAAGTAAAAGGACTAAATAGGACATTGAAGTTAAAAAATCTAAAAGGCCATGGCTGAAACAGGGAAATCTTGGCCTGAATGTTTATCATTAGCCCTATATTTAGTAAAGTATATTCCAAATAGAAAAACTGGACTTTCTCCGTATAAAGTACTATTTGACAAAGTGCCTAGTTTAGGATGTTTCTTTTCCCAAGCATTGGAAATAAGTAACCATGTATTAAGTTCATATGTAAGGGATTTGCATAAAAGACTCAAGAAAGTATATGATAATGTTTTCAGTTCTCTTCCAGATCCGAATCAGGATCCTGGGAGTCACAGCCTGCAGCCTGGAGACTGGGTAGTCATTAAAAGACACGTGAGAAAGAGTCTGGATCTGAGAATATAGCTCCACTGATATCCAGGAAGAGGAGTCTGGGTCAGCTGCACACCGGTTATGCTGAGGATCCCAAAGTTCATATAGATCCCATAGGTGTTCCTAGGGGGGTCCCAGACGAATACAAAGCTCAGAATCAGATCCTGGCGGGTTTCCGTTCTCTCATCCCAACTGTGCAGATCAATTACAATGTAGATTGGATAAAATATATATACTACACCAAGCAAAGATTTATCAATATCAATTTTAGTCAAGATGCTTTCCAGGGTATAGTTGAGAAACTGGGCCCAAAACAAAAGACTGACTCTTCAAAATAGACTGGCCATTGACATGATTCTAGCTGAAAAAGATGAAGTCTGTGGGATGATAGGGGAAGAATGTTGTACTTATATTCCTCAGAATTCTGGAGTCAATGGTAAAACTATAGTGGCCCTTACAGAGATTAAAAATCTGGCTCAGGAAATAAAGGCCAATGCAGGAGTAGATACTTCTTTCTTCTCAGGGTGGCTTGGAGGACTTAAAGAATTTCTCCAACAAGCCTGCTTAGTGGTAACAGGACTTTTTGGTACTAGGATTGATAATTCTATGTTGTGCGATATCTATGTATAGGAAAGCTGTGACCAATGCAGCCGCCTCCTCAGGTACTTTTTTCATTAGGAAGTTGTGTCGCTACTATATGAAGACACTGATAAGGTGATATGGAGAAATGTATTCCACAGGATAAACCTGATAAAACCCCCTATAACAGAATACAAATGGAAATAAGAGATTTAGTTTAGGGATAGTGGGAGAACTCCATGTGCATGTTTGGTAGGGACTTGGTTGTTTGGGGGCGGTCCATAAGGGCCAGTTTCTAAAATGACCAAGCGAAGAAATCCATTACCCCTGTCCCCACACATGGACAGTCTCGAAGGCCGCATATATTAAGTAAAAAAATTAGTGTTTAGGGGGATTGTCAAGGTAAAATATAATTTTCTACTATACTTTTATATTCATAGTGTGTATATGTATTTTATAAACACGAAGTTTTCCTTAAAAGAATAATAAGATAATGTTAGTATCTGCTGGTGTTTGTCTCCATCTTGTGTCCTATCACTGTATTACACTAAATTGAACTGGATCTACTGAAATGTCCCCACCTTTGGAGAATTGAGGAAACACATGATACACGAGAACAATAGAATCTTTCTTCAAGAAACGAAACTGAGGATGACAACACGATCAAGGAGGACTTAGAAGAAGATCTAAGGACCAATTAGGATGATCAGATGCTGAATGTGTACATATATAGACATGATTCAGCATAATGTTTATCATATATTAAAGAACATATATGCAAGTACCTGGATAAGAATGAAGTGATTAAACAGAGTCAGCATGGGTTTGTAACTAATAAGTCATGTCAGACTAACTTAATTTCCTTCTATGACAGAATCACTGACTGGGTGGATCAGGGAAATGCTGTAGATATAGTATATCTTGACTTCAGCAAAGCATTTGACAAAGTATCTCACACAATCCTTATTGAAAAAATGACTAAGTATGGAATGGACAAGGCAACTGTTAGGTGGATTCATAACTGGCTTAGTGATCGGACCCAAAGAGTGGTTGTAAATGGCTGCACATCCAGTTGGAAGAATGTCTCAAGTGGGTACCACAAGGCTCTGTTTTGGGCCCTGTATTGTTCAACATCTTTATCAATGATTTAGATGAAGGAATTGAGGGTAAACTGATCAAATTTGCTGATGACACAAAGCTAGGAGGGGTAGCTAATACTAGAGAAGAGAGAGAGAGGATTCAAAAAGATATACATAAACTGGAGCAGTGGGCAGCAACTAACAGAATGGATTTTAACAGGGAAAAATGCAAAGTACTACATGTGGGCAATAAAAATGAAAAAAGCATATACAAAATGGGAGGAATAGGGCTAAGTAACAGCACATGTGAAAAAGACTTGGGTATACTAATTGATCACAGACTTAACATGAGTCAACAGTGTGATGCAGCAGCAAAAAAGGCAAATGCAATTCTAGGATGTATCAACAGAAGCATACAGTCTAGATCACGTGAGGTCATTATTGCCCTCTACTCCTCTTTGGTCAGACCTCATCTGGAATACTGTGTCCAGTTTTGGGCACCACATTTTAAAAAAGACATCAACAAACTGGAGCAAGTTCAGAGAAGAGCCACCAGAATGGTGACCGGTCTGCAAACCATGTCCTATGAGGAACGGTTGCAGGATTTGGGAATGTTTAGCTTGCAAAAAAGAAGACTGAGAGGAGACTTAATAGCTGTCTACAAATATCTCAAGGGCTGTCACATTGTAGAAGGATCATCTTTATTCTCATTTGCACAAGGAAAGACTAGAAGCAATGGGATGAAACTGAATGGGAGGAGACACAGATTAGATATTAGAAAAAACTTTTTGACAGTTAGGGTGATCAATGAGTGGAACAGGCTGCCACAAGAGGTGGTGAGTTCTCCTTCAATGGAAGTCTTCAAACAGAGGCTGGATAGACATCTGTCTGGGATGATTTAGAGAATCCTGCTTTGAGCAGGGGGTTGGACCAGAAGGCCCAGGAGGTCCCTTCCAACTCTACCATTCTATGATTCTATGATTCTATATCTCTTTCTCCTCAATCCCGCCTTTACTCCACCCCAATATTCTGTGTATGTAATCTTATGTACGTGAATAAAAAGTTCAGTGCTTACTGGAGATGGCCGCCTAATAGCACCATTTTCTTTAGGGCACGTTCTGAAGTCTGAACCAGCGTATTGCCTGATTCATTCTTGGTCGACCCGTGCTCTTAGTCTAATTTGGAGTGACTGGAGGATGAGTGGTTTGTCGTTACGACCCCGACACTTATAACCTTATTCGCATCAGTGAAGGGACGAGTGGAAGACAGCTTTTAATACCAGGGATGGGCATTATGAATACCTGGTGATGCCCTTCGGGCTCTGTAATGCTCCCGCTGTTTTCCATAACTTTGTCAATGACATCTTCCGGGATATGCTCTCCACCTCTGTAGTAGTCTATCTGGATGATATTCTCATCTTTCCACCAGATATAGACTCTCACCGGAGGGATGTCAACAGAGTCTTCGAACTCTTACGGGCAAACTCCCTCTATGCCAAGCTGGAGAAATGCGTGTTTGAGCAGGAGTCTTTACCTTTCCTGGGCTATATCATCTCCGCCCAGGGATTGGCTATGGATCCTGGCAAACTACAGGCTGTGATGGACTGGCAAGAACCCCATTCTCTTAAAGCGGTGCAGCGCTTTATGGGGTTCATTAATTATTATCGCCAGTTCATTCCATTTCTCGACTTTGGTAGCTCCCTTGGTAGCCCTCACCAAGAAGGGAGCAAATCCCAAGTTGTGGTTTGAGGAGGTCTCCAAGGCGTTCTCTTCCATCAAGTCGCATTTTGCCAGTGCTCCCATATTACATCGCCCCGATGTTGATAAGCCGTTTATTTTAGAGGTGGACGCCTCTTCTGTTGATGCTGGAGCAGTCCTGTTGTGTTTAGGTAGCTGAGAAGAAATAGCAAAACGGTAATACACCAGAGAGGCTGGAACCTATTGGATTGTAGTAACCTGAACTAACCACACAACTAGAGGTAGCCGTGGAGCGTTCCTACGTTGATCCTAGATGACTCGTCACAGCCTGAGAGATAACTACACCTAAAGGCAGAAAGATGAAAGCTATCTGCCCCGGAGCAGATCCCCAAAGAAAATAGGAAACCCCCAAACATGTAATGGCGGTTAGACAAGAAGAAAGCACGGACACAGACAGAAAATAGAATGAACAAACGCTGGGGCCCAAACTGTCTAGACAAAAAAGTACAGGAAAGAATTCTGACTGCAATCCAAAAAAATACCCTAAAAAGTACCAACACTTCTATTGCAAAAACACCTGAGATCACACGATTTCATCCACCTAAATCAGATCTCTGGTGTAACAAAACCAAGCCGCAGCCACTGAAAAAACAGGAAAAAGCAAATGAACAAATAACAGTGGCTACAGATAAACTGAGAGGAGCACAGGCCCCAGGAGGGGACCAGGCTGAACTCCAAAAGTGCAGAAAACTATGCAAAAAGCAAGCACAAAAAGAAAAGCAAAAATATCTTATCTGAAAGCAGCAGATGCAGGCAAGACTCCAGCAAACTTCCAAATGAACCAGGAACCACAATTGAGACAAGAACAATTGATCACCAGCAACCATCATGGAGGGAACCTCCCTTATATCAGTCCAGTCAGTGATCCCAGATTGCCATTCCTCGCTGGAAGGTTCAGTACTGTCTGTAACTACCAGAGGGAGCCTCTGCTCAGAAACCATCTCTAGCACATTCACAACAGTACCCCCCCTTGAGGAGGGGTCACAGAACCCTCACTTGTGCAACCAGGCCGATCAGGATGAGCTCAGTGATAGGCACGGATCAGTCTCCTAGCATGGATGTCCGAAGCAAACATCCAAGAATTGTCCTCCTGACCATAACCTCTCCACTTAACCAAATACTGGAGTTTCCGTCTAGAAAAACGAGAATCCAATATTTTCTCAACCATATACTCCAGATTGCCCTCAACCAAAACAGGGTCAGGAGCGCAGCCATAGGAACCACTGGCTCGACAAACCTCTTCAATAAGGCCTTGTGGAACACGTTATGGATCTTAAATGTCCCTGGAAGAAGCAAACGGAAGGAAACCGGATTAAGAATCTCCATGATCTTATAAGGTCCAATGAACCTAGGGTTAAACTTTGGAGATGCAACCCTCATAGGGATATTTCTTGAGAACAACCAAACCAAGTCCCCCACTTTAAACCGAGGACCGTCAGTCCTATGCCGGTTGGCAAACCGCTGGGCCTTCTCTTGAGAGAGAGACAACCTCTGCACTACCTGGTCCCAAATCTGCTGCATTCGCTCCACAACAGAGTCAACACCCGGACAGACAGAAGCCTCCGCCTGTCCCGAAGAAAATAGAGGGTGAAACCCAGAATTGCAGAAAAATGGAGACATCAAGGTGGCAGAGCTAGCCCTATTATTAAGAGTAAACTCAGCCAAAGGCAAAAAAGAGACCCAGTTATCTTGATCAGCAGACACAAAACATCTCAAGTAAGTCTCCAAGGTCTGGTTTGTTCTCTCGGTTTGTCCATTGGTCTTAGGATGAATTGCAGAGGAGAAAGATAATTGAACACCAAGTTTAGAACAAAATGTCCTCCAAAATCTGGAAACAAACTGGACTCCTTTGTCAGACACAATGTTCTCCGGAATGCCATGTAACCGAACCACGTGCTGAAGGAACAAAGGCACCAACTCGGAGGAGGAAGGTAACTTAGGCAATGGCACAAGATGTATCATTTAGGAAAACCTATCACAGATTACCCAGATAACGGTCATTCTCTGAGAGACAGGGAGGTCGGAAATAAAATCCATAGAGATATGGGTCCATGGCCTCTTGGGCACAGGTAATGGCATTAACAAACCACTAGAGCGAGAGCAAGGCTTGGAACGAGAGCAAGTCCCACAGGACTGCACAAAGTCCCTGACGTCACGAGACAAAGTAGGCCACCAAAAGGACCGACTCACCAAGTCTCTGGTACCAAAAATCCCGGATGACCAGCCAACGCGGAACAATGAATCTCAGACATCACACTCTTCTTCCACTGGTCTGGGACAAACAATTTCCCAATAGGGCAGCGCTCAGGTTTATCCTCCTGACACCCTTCCAGAGCCAGTCTCAAATTGGGCGAGATGGCGGAAAGTACTACACCCTCTTTCAAAATAACAGCAGGATCAGATAACTCAGGAGAATCTGCAAAGAAACTCCTCGAGAGGGCATCCGCCTTAACATTCTTAGTGCCAGGAAGAAAAGAAACCACAAAATTAAAACGTGTGAAAAACAAGGCCCACCTGGCCTGTCTAGGATTAAGTCACTTGGCTGATTCGAGATAAACCAGGTTGTAACATTTCCAGGGGTATTTAGCTCTAGGATCGCTGTCTGGGTAGACAGAATGGCACGGAAACAGTTCATTCAGACAGCAGTTTGGTGAAAACTGGCCGCAACCAGTTTTATTAAAGTCCAAAGCACACAGATAAAAACAAAGCATAAACAAAAGATCTGGGCTTGTCTAGCCTCTAATTACACTTAGATAGATGGCCCTCTCTATCCGGGACCCAGACTCTACCAGTCTGTGCCCAAAACAACACATATCACATATGTTACCAGTATGGAGTTTCACAGACACTCCTCTTTATGTCTGAAGGCAACTCCAACATCCAGACTTGAGAGAGGTCACCTCCTATTCAGTAGTCACCAACATGGAGTGTCGCAGAGTCTCCTCTTTGTGTCCGGGGTACCTCGAGCACCCAGACAGAGAGAGCCCACCTCCCGAGTCTCCTTCCGTGCCTGGACTCCTGTCCAGACTGAATGAGCTCTCTGACTGTGCTCCCAAGCACCTACTTCTGGCTTCCTAATCAACACCTGAGTGGATTCAGGTCTGAGCTGCAAGCGTGTACTGAATGGCAGGAGTAGTGACCTTTCTTTACCACCAGGTTTACAAAGCCACACATTTCGCTCATACCAGTCAGCAAGGTACTTAGGTGAAATATACACCTCATTCACCACATATTCCTTCACTGTCTCACATATCCCCCCCCTCTTCTCCAGACCGGAGGGCTGGTCATCCAGACCGGAGGGCTGGTCAACAATCCTAAAGAGACAGTGAACTCCGGACCAGTTATGTCGAACACCAAGTTCATCTTCACCATTGTCATCTGTATCTTCACTTAAAGCAACCGCACTACGCTGTACCGTCCCAGGCCTATGCTCTCTGCGGGCCTCGGGTGTCCTGCACGGTTTCAGCTTGACTTTAGTGCCAGCCTCAGTCTCGGTATAGTGGCTCACCAGATAAGTACGACCAGGCACGTCAGAACAGCTCTGCTGATTCTTCCTCAGAAACTTTCGTACCTCCTGTTTTTGGGGCACTGACCCTGTGTCACCAACTGTCACAGGAGGTATAGGGGTTTTCTCTAATTCCCCCTGAACTTTCTTTAGCACATCTACTTTCTTAAATATCAGTTGATTCATAAATTCTATCTCACAGAACCCAAGCGCCTCTGTCATGGTCTCTGACCATTCCGAGCCACACTGTTCAAACGATTGGCACTGTAGAGGGAGCTGATCGTTTTTCTTGGTCGGTACACATAATTTATCCTCTTCTGGTACAGGCTCACTTTGCATAAGACTCAGAGCTCTTACTTCTTTCTCCAGGAGATCCTCATGGCTACGCATCTTCTCCTGTAGTTGTTGGACGTCCTTTACGTCTTCGGCCCTTTCTTCAGGCTCTTCTGGTAGACATGCTCAGAAGCCCTACCAT
>JARQOD010000001.1:289761701-289879226 GCA_033576555.1 Oophaga sylvatica
GTCAGCGGATTAACCCACTTTAAGCAAGCTACACACCTGTACTTTGGACACTTAATTTTTTTAAACGAAATGCTTGGGCCCCAGGACAATCAGTGAAGAACATCGGGGAGGCACCCCAAGGCACAGGGTTGTGAATGGCGGTAGGACGCCGTGCGGTGGACCGCCAAGCTTGATCCTTATAAAAGCTTTTAACTGCAGCAGCTTTATGGACGCTATTTGGAGCTGGCATTACCACGGTGCTGGCATGAGACTTGCCCTCCAATTGATCCTTGTAAAAGGTTTTAAAAGTGTACTCATTCAAATTAGAGAGACAATTTAAATGAAAAAGAATTAGACCTGCCTCCACCGCAGGGGGGCTCGCTGACCCACCAGCGGACAGGCACCAGTATTGGGAAAGGGGGCTGGCCGTCAGGGTCCACCGCAGCTCTGGCACAAACCCGGCGACACGCAGGTCGCACGGGCAGGAACGGACTGGCCGTGTCGGCTTCGCACTTTTTTGGTTTTAGAAGGGGCATGACATGCCTAATCTGTGTCTCCCCCTCCTTTTACTCCTCCACCTCTTTTCTTTTCGCTGACTATATGTACTTGTCACTTTTCCATGTGTTAGTTGTGTCTTCTGAGCAATTTGCCCAGCTTTTGGACACCTTTGAAGTGTTTTCTATTGTTTTCTATGTTTTTTCTATGTGTTTTGGTTTGCCTGCCATTGGTTTTAATGATGTTGGGACTTTGTTCGCGAACAGTTCGTCGAACAGTTCGTCGAACACCCGGCTGTTCGGCGAACCAAACCCGAACACTACAGGGGTGGTCATCACTAGAAAAGAGGACAAATGAGTTATCGGCGAGGACATACTGGTGGCCACATATGGTCTGTAACATCAGGGAATATGTTCAGGCGTGTGTCTCCCGCGCCAATAATAAGTCCCCTCGACAGCGGCCAGCTGGGTTATTTTTCCCTTTCCGGTGGCAGACAGGCCCTGGAGATGGTCGGGATGGACTTTGTGGTGGGCTTACCCAAGTCTCGGGGTTTGACCATCATTTGCATGTGGGCCCTACGTCAATCGGGGTTGCCCCCACGTGTACAGCTCCTGCACTTCCTCTTCCTTCTTCTCCTCCTCTTCAGCCTCCATGTACGAATGAGCACATCATTCACAAGCTGGAAGCACTGCAGCACTGCCAAAGCAAAGCAGCAACAGGCTGTGCTGAATTTATTTGCTTAGGTGACAAACTGCACAATGCTGGAGAGTTGTGGACAGATCTGTGAAAGAGCAGGCAGATGTGTGGCTGACACCGCTGAATTTCAGCCAGGCATGATTGTGTGTGACAATGGCGGGAACCTGGTGGCAGCTTTGAGGCGAGGCAAAATGACACACGTTATCATGCCGGGGCCCTGTGCTGAACCTCATTGTTCAAACGTTTCTAAAAAGCTATCTGGAGCTGCCGGATCTGCTGGTTAAAGTACGTCGCCTGTGTGCACATTTTAGAAAGTTAGCCACCTGTGTCATGCTTCAGCAGCGATTGCAGATTTCGGCCACCGACAGGTGTGTGATGTCCCCACGCATTGGAACTCTACACTGCATATGTTAGAAAGGATTTGTGATCAGAATTGGGCAGTTGTTGAATACAGCATCAACAAGGCCGTCGTTTGTCAGGTTTGACTCCACACATAAGACCTTAGGAGTGAACATTGATGTCAGACAAATGTAGCATCCTTCAAAACTTTGAGGAGTCCACCAAGATGGAGAGTGGTGATGACGCCATAATCACCATCCCATCATCAGCATTCTGAAAAGCTCTCTGCTCACAATGAAAGAGGAGGCATTGCAGGCGGAGCATGAGACATAGATCAAGGAACCATACAGGTTATTGCACACAGCCCAGCCTCGTGTCATCCCAATCTGGATTAGTTGACAATGAGGAAGAGGAGGAGGAGGAAGAACAGGACCTACTTTCATGCGCTGTAGACGGGAACACAACCACAACTGTCATACCGTCTGTTTCAAAGTGGATGGCCCGAGGACAGGGAAGAAGAGGAAGAGGAAGACGAGGAGGAGGACACTTGGTCAGTCATCCTGTTGATGAGGACACAGAAGGCTTGCCTGTTACCAGTCTGGCACGCATGGCTGACTTTATGTTGAGCTGCCTTTTCCGTGACCCTCTTATTGTCAAAATATTGGGCACCAGTCATTACTGGCTACGATACTTTTTGACCCACTGTACAGGGATAACTTTCAATCTCTTGTTCCAGAGGCAGACAGGTGTACCAAAATGGTGCAGTACAATAGGTGTCATGTATAGTGTACAGTTCCTATAGCGTCTTGTGCTTGGGTGCGAGGAAAACACATGAGACATAGATGATATGAAATGACTTGTAATACTTCATACAAGCATGCAGAAAAAAGGGCACACAGTTTGCAGGAACAGAGGCAGGAGAACACAGCGGCCAGAGTAACTTCAAGCTCTACAATAACTCTCCAAGCAGGTTCAGGATCTCTTCTCTGTACCGTAATTCCTCTGCAAACATGGATTCACCAGAAGCAGGTTTCCAAAGTCCAAAAGTGTTCCAAAGTTCCTCAGTAGGAAATAGCTGGAGTCCAAAATCCTAGGTTTCCAGGAGTCAGGTCACAGGCTGACTGAGGCTTGATTCAGGAGCACTGATTGTTCAGCTGAGGCTGCTTAAGAAGCAAGAGGGAGAGAATCAGGGCTGGAACATGAAAACTGGAAACTCCATATTAACTGAGGGCAAGAGCTGCAGAAAGACAGAAAGCAAAATGGCCGACGGAAAACTGAGTTTCAAGGACATGTCAAAAGAGACAAAGAACCTTACATTACCCCCCCCTTAAGGACAACCTCCGGTTGACCTCAGACCAGGCTTGTCAGGGTACCTCTGATGAAACTGGCGGAGCAGGCGAGGAGCATTTACATTATTGACAGGTTCCCATGAGTTGTCCTCCACTGGGTAGCCCTGCCATTTAATCAAATATTGCAACTGATTTCTGTACAACCTGGAATCTAGAATCCTTTCCACCATAAATTCTTCTGACCATCGACCAGCACTGGGTCAGGGCAAGGAGAAGAGCGTCCGGGAAACGTATTGGGTGTTGCAGCCTTTAGTAGGGATACATGAAAGACAGGGTGGATTCTCATAGTTCTGGGCAGTTGAAGACGACAAGCAACAGCACATATAATCTTACTGATCTTATAAGGTCCAATGTACTTATGTCCCAATTTAGACGATGGAATCTTTATTTTAAGATTTCTGGTTGACAGCCAGACCAAATCTCCTACCTTGAAAGCTGGTGCAGGTTTACGAAATTTATCTGCTGCTTTCTTGTACCTTTCCTGAGCCAATTCTAGATTTTCCTTTAGAAGATCCATATTCTTTTGTAAAGAAGTGATTCTTTCAGCCACTGCCGGCAAGGGCGTATCTATGGGAAATCGAGGAAGAATGTTAGGATGATAACCTAGATTGGAGTAAAAAGGAGACTGCTTAGTGGAGGCGCTCTGAGAGTTATTATAAGAGAACTCAGCCAGTGGAAGTAGATCCACCCAATCATCTTGTAGGTGGCAGATAAAGCAGCGGAGATACTAGCTCCAGGGTCTGATTGGTTCGTTCTGTCTGTCCATTAGTCTGGGGATGAAAAGCAGAAGAAAGGTTTACTTTAATGTCCAATGCGGCACAGAAATTTTGCCAAAACCTTGAAGTGAATTGCACCCCTCGATCCGAAATGACCTCATCCGGTACTCCATGTAAGCGAAACACATTCTTAATCATCAAGTCTGATGTCTGTTTTGCAGTGGGTAAGCCGACACAAGGGATAAAATGAGCTGCCTTTGTTAGACGATCAACCACCACTAGAATGGTGTTCTTCCCTTGAGAGGTTGGTAACTCCACAATGAAGTCCATAGAAATGGATCCCCACGGCGGGACGGGGTGGGAAGAGGTTGTAACAGACCAGTTGGTGAGGAGCGAGGTGTTTTGCATCTTGCACAGACTTCACATGAAGTGACATAGTTTAAAACATCTTTCCTGTAAGTGGGCCACCAAAAGAAACGAGAAAGAAATTCTTGTGTCTTTAGAATTCCCCTATGCCCGGCTATCTGGAATCGTGGATGAGTTGCAATACTCTCAATCTGATTGTTTCAGGTATATACAGACGTTGTCCCTGAATCCACACACCATTCTTAAAGACAAGACTTACGTCCCTTGGGGTTGAGCCAACAAAGAATCCGCATGGTATGCTTCCTTGATGTCCTTAAGTAGGTCTTGATTATGAATCACTCCCAGGAATCTAGAGTCAGGAAGAATAGTCTTAGGAGGAGTAAGTGGACGTGTCTCTGCTGAATGAATCCTAGAGAGTGCATCAGCCTTTCCATTGCGCGATCCTGGTCTATAAGAAATGACAAAATTAAATTGGTTTAGGAAAAGATTCCAGCGAGCCTGGCGAGGAGTCAGGCACTTAGCCGACCTGATAAATTCAAGGTTACGATGGTCTGTCAGGACGACTATTTGCTGTGCAGCTCCCTGAAGAAGGTGTCTCCATTCCTTGAAGGCGGCAATAATGGCCAACAATTCTCTATTGCCCACATCGTAGTTCCTCTCAGCCGAAGACAACTGCTGGGAAAAGAAGGCACAGGGATGCAAGACATTCTTCTCACCTGTTCTCTGAGAGAGTATAGCTCCAACGGCACAGTCTGAAGCATCCACCTCTATTATGAAGGCAAGCTCGGGGTTGGATGTACTAAGATAGGTGCGGTGGTAAATTTGTCCTTTAAACAGGAAAATGCTTCCTGAGCTTGCGGGGTCCAGGAGAACCTAGACTGTTTCCGGGTAAGTTGGGTGATAGGTGACACTACCTCAGAGAAATTCCTAATGAAACGTCTATAGAAGTTGGCAAACCCGATGAAGCGCTGCACCTCCTTCACATTTCTAGGAATTGGCCAATCCTTGATGACTTGGGTCTTGCTTCCATCCATACTAATCCCTTGCGTAGATAGTATATACCCCAGAAATTGAATTTCGGTCCTATGGAATTCACACTTTTCAAGTTTGATGTAGAGATGGTTTTGTCTTAGGCGTTCTAAGACCATTCTCACATGTCCATGATGTTCCTCTGTGGAGTTAGAAAAAATTAGAATATCATCCAGATAAATCACCACAAATGTATCTAGGAGATCCCTGAAGATGTCATTCACCAAGTGTTGGAAAGTGGCTGGGGCGGTACTCAGACCAAAAGGCATAACTAGATATTTGAAGTGTCCATAGCGTGACCTGAATGCAGTCTTCCATTCATCCCCAGGTCTAATACGGACCAAGTTATAGGCCCCACGGAGATCCAGTTTAGAGAAAATTTTGGCGTGCCGCACTCTCTCCAACAACTCAGGGATTAAAGGCAATGGATAACGGTTTCTAATAGTAACCTTATTGAGTTCCCTATAGTCTATGCAGGGTCTCAGAGATCCATCTTTCTTCTTCACAAAGAAGATGGGTGCACCTGCGGGAGATGAAGAGGGGCGTATGAAGCCTTTGGCTAGATTTTCATCTATGTAGTCCTTCAAAGCTTTTAGCTCGGGCCCCGCTAGGGGGTAGATCTTACCAAAAGGTATCTCGGCTCCAGGCAATAATTCGATTGGACAATCATATGGACGGTGAGGAGGAAGCTGATCAGCGTTCTTCTTGTCACATAAATCCACATAGTCCTGGTATACAGCTAGTAGTTCAGGGACTGACATGGTTCCTTTAGGAACAGAGCAAGCTGAAACTCCTTGACTCATCTGTTTCTCTGGAAAGTGTAATTCCTTGGTCTCCAGTTAATCGTAGGATTCTGCGCCTGCAGCCATGGTAGCCCTAGAATAATGGGAAAGTGGGGAGAAGAGATAAGCATAAAAGACATTTTCTCCTGATGATCTTTACCCATAAGGACCCTCAAAGGCTCTGTTTCCTGATCCACTGGTCCAGAGGTCAGCAGGGAGCCATCCACAGTCTCCATCTGTACTGGAGTAGCCTTCTTCACTGAACGTATCCCCTGTTTCAGAGCAAAGGAGATATCCATAAAATTTCCACTTGCTCCTGAGTCGATCATAGCAGAGCTAGACACCCAGACTGAGTCCACCCAGAGTTTGATGGAAAGGAAGCAATGAGAATTATTTCTTTTACAACTCAGCTGGGACACCGCTGAGGAAACTTGAAAAATTGCAGCGTTTATACCGTCATTGTCCCCAGAACTAACAGAGTTTAAGTCCGAAAAATCAAGATCTCTTGCAGCAGATCTCTCTGGAGTCTGAGGCTCGGACATGACAGAGCTCCTCTCGCAACACTCACAGTGAATGACTGCTGCAGTAGTCTTACGAGAACGGCTGGGGCAGTTTATAATGAAGTGCCCTGACTTACCACAGTAAAAACATAGATTTTCCTTTATACGATGTTCTTTGCGTGCATCACTAACCCGTCTTTGTAAAGAGTCCACCTGCATGGGTTCAGGTTCAGGTTCCCTTGTGATCCTACTCAAAGGTTCCTTAGCTGAGGAGGGAGGTAGGAAAAGGTTAGTGCGATTATTTTCGAACCATCTCTCTTGTCTGCGTTCAGTCAGACGAGCATCAATACGGATACAATAGTTAATAAAGTCACCTAACGCAGTGGGAGGGTCGGCACAAGCAAGTTCATCCTTAATCAGTGGAGACAACCCTTTCCGAAAAATAGATTTTTTGGTGGAAGTGTCCCAAGTGGTATCAAGAGCCCATCTCCTGAAATCCAAGGCATATTCGGCTACTGAACGCTTACCTTGGCGCAAAGTTAACATGGCTGCTTCAGCTGTTGCACCTCGATTGGGGTCATCAAACACCTGCCCCATGGCTGAAATAAAAGCATCAAGGTGATTCAAACAATCATCCTCAGTCTCAATCAGAGGGTTTGCCCACATCAAAGCCTTATTGGTAAGCAACATGATTATAGTAAGCACTTTGGATCGTTCAGTGGGAAATTGTGAAGCATGTGCAGAGAAAAATAGATTGCATTGGTTAATAAATCCCCTGAATTTCTCATGTTCACCGCCAAAACGAAAAGGAGGTAACTTGGGGATCCCAGAACTCGGGGTTATGGCAGGAGCCTGGACTCGTTCCTCTAGAGCCTCAATCCTGGCTCGTAATTCCTGAGTAGTTTGTCCAAACACTTGCAAATTATGATTAGTGAGGTCCTGTAGGCTTGCAAAACGGGTCTTTATAGTCTGTATATCTGCAAGGATTGTATCAGTCACTCCGCAAAGCTCCTTTATGCGGGCCTCCATCTTCCAGATCTTTTAAGGCAGAAGTGCTGGAAGGAGAAGAGGAAAGGAAAAAAAAAAAAACAATAGTGTTTACCTGTGGTAACACTCCAGAGTAACATTTAAGGGAATGCGCTCACCTGGAATGGTTGTGAGAAGTCACAACCACTGTCATCACAGAAGGTATTAAACGGACATCTGATATCCACAGTCACAGCAGACACGGCTTTCCCAGACCCAGCAGACACTAAACATTGGCTCCTGAATCTTGTCATGTATAGTGTACAGTTCCTATAGCGTCTTGTGCTTGGGTGCGAGGAAAACACATGAGACATAGGTTGATATGAAATGACTTGTATTACTTCATACAAGCATGCAGAAAAGGTCACACAGTTTGCAGGAACAGAGGCAGGAGAACACAGCAGGCCAGAGTAACTTCAAGCTCTACAATAACTCTCCAAGCAGGTTCAGGATCTCTTCTCTGTACCGTAATTCCTCTGCAAACATGGATTCACCAGACAGCAGGTTTCCAAAGTCCAAAAGTGTTCCAAAGTTCCTCAGTAGGAAATAGCTGGAGTCCAAAATCCTAGGTTTCCAGGAGTCAGGTCACAGGCTGACTGAGGCTTGATTCAGGAGCACTGATTGTTCAGCTGAGGCTGCTTAAGAAGCAAGAGGGAGAGAATCAGGGCGGGAACATGAAAACTGGAAACTCCATATTAACTGAGGGCAAGAGCTGCAGAAAGACAGAAAGCAAAATGGCCGACGGAAAACTGAGTTTCAAGGAACATGTCAAAAGAGACAAAGAACCTTACAATAGGGCCATTGTTGCATAATTATTAAAAAAAACTCCCATTTCAAAACGCTGGCGGCAGAGATAACAGTTTGTTGGCCAACCAAGCAGGACAGGCGAGACAGACACAAGTCCACTCCAGCAGAGGCAGGGGAACACTGGCAAAGTTCTGGGACAGTTTTCTAAGACCCTCCCATCGCCCATGCACTGAGGCGTGGGTAATTTTACAAGGAATGCAATCTTTTCTAGGATGCTGAGGGAGTACCTTGCTGACCGCACCAACATCCTCTGTGATTCCTCTGTGCCTTTTAATTATTGGGTATCCAAGCTGGACACGTGGCATGAGCTGGCTCTCTATGCCTTGGAGGTTCTGGCCTGGCCTGCCGCTAGGATTTTGTCCGAGCGGGTTTTTAGTGCTGCTGGTGGCATTATCACAGATAAGCGCATTTGCCTTTTTATGGAAAATGCAGACAGGCTGACTCTTATGAAAATGAACAAGGGATGGATTGGGCCTGACTTCTCGACACCACCAAATGATGACAGCGAAGCCTAAACTCCAATGTAGTGGTTTTTGGGAGGTGTATTCCCATGCACCTCTTCACAACCAAACATGGATATATACTTCCTGATTTTGGCTAGTTGGTGTCCTCCTCCACCTTCTCCTCATCCTCACGGTCCACCATGTCTTGAACACCAGGGTGAATGTATTCAGACATGCTCCAGCCACTTGTTTTGGCAAGGGTGTTATGAGGCCCGTCACCAATATACAAAAAATATGTACACCCCCAAGGGGAAATGTTTGCCAGCCCATACACTAAGTGTATAAGCATTCCAAGTCTAGGAGACGCGCTCCTAGAAATTGGCCCTATTTTTTAATCAGGCCTTCCTCCATGTCTCATCATCCACCAACACTAGATCACCAGCGATTAACGTGTTCCTTGCTGCAACAGCCAGTGTCAAATTATTAACAAGGGTGGGTGGTTATGCTGTGCGCAAAATACTTGTTCTGAAAACGGTTGAGGTGTACCCCACAGGGGAAAATGTTTGCCAGCCCATACACTACGTGTATGGGCATTCCAAGTCTAGGAGACCCTTTCCTAGAAATTGGGTCTATTTTTTATTCAGGCGTTCCTCCAAGACTCATAATCCACTGCCACTAGATCACCAGCATTAACGTGTTCCGTGCTGCTATAAGCAATGTTGAATTATTAACAAGGGTGGGTGGTTATGCTGTGCGTAAAATACTTGTTCTGAAAATGGTTAGGTGTAGCCCACAGGGGAAAATGTTTGCATTCCAAGTCTCGGAGACCCGCTTCTAGAAATTGGGCCTATTTTTAATCAGGCCTTCCTCCTACTCTCATCATCCACCGCCACTAGATCACCAGCGTTAACGTGTTCCATGCTGCTACAGCCAGTGTCAAAATCCTAACAAGGGTGGGGTTTTTTGCAGTGCGTTAAATACTTGTTATGGAAAAGGTTGAGATGTACCCCACAGGGGAAAATGTTTGTCAGCCCAAAACACTTAGTGTATGGCCATTACAAGTCTAGGAGACCCGCTCCTTTTTAATAGGACATTTTTTGTTAAGAGGCCCTCCTACATGTTTCTTCCAAGGGGGATTGGGGTTATTGGGGTGCATATGACTTGGTAGCAGGGCAGGCCTTGCAGTCAATGCATAAGAAAACAGAATAGGAGTACAAAATGAATAATGTGAAGTGTATTTTTCTGTGCCCATCGAGTATGTGGGTTCAAAGGCTTATTGGGATGCATATGACTTGGTAGCAAGGCAGGCCTTGCAGTCAATGCATAAGAAAACGGAATGGGAGTACAAAATGAATAATGTGAAGAGGATATTCCGGTGGCCATCCAGTACGTGGCATGAAAAGCTTATTGGGGTGCATATAACTTTGGGCAAGCCAGGCCTTGCATTCAATGCATCATTTTTTCTGGAAGCCCTCCTGTACCTGACATTGCAGGAAGCATCTCTTACTCGCTTTCCACCTCAAATAAGAGACCTGTTCACTATAATAATTACAACCTGCGCACCTTCCAATCCCTGTGCACTTTGGTACAAATACAAAGAATATCTTAGTGAAGATATTCTTAGAGTGCAAAGGAGAGTTAATCCAGAGTTAGACTTAAATTTCACTGCTGACATATTCAGTAAAGCCCTCTTGATGTTAGAAGAAAGATGCATATTTATCAATAGTAAAACTCTAAGGCTAAGTGCACACGTCAGGAATTTGTGCAGAATTTTCCTGAGCAAAACCTGACTTTTTCCGCGGTAAAAATGCACATTTTTTTCACGTTTTTTGGCGGTTTTTTTTGGCGTTTTTGGTGCATTTTTTGCGTGGATTTTGCTCGTTTTTACCGCAATTTTTTCCTGAACTTTCTAGGTCAATAATATAGCGGGAAAAACACTAGAATTCCGCGAAATTAATGAACATGTTGGTTCTTTTTCCGAGATGCGTTTTTTTCGCGGAAAAAAACGCACCATGTGCACAAAAATTGCGGAATTCATTCTAAATGATAGGATGCTTATTTCATGCGTTTTTGACGCGTTTTTTCCCGTGAAAAAACGCAAATAATCCTGAACGTGTGCACTTAGCCTAATAAAATTTGGTTTACCAGCACCAAATCGAGTAGACTTTGATATTATGAACAGAGATATTCTGCAAGAAAAAAGCTATGATTTGGAAAAATGTAAAGAATTTGTCATATTAAATTAGCCTCTTTTGGTTGATGACCAAAGATCAGCCTATATGGCAATTATGGCTCAGATTTCCAGTGGAAATGGGGTACTATTTTTCCTAGATGCATCAGGAGGTACTGGTAAAACATTTTTAATTAATTTGCTGCTTGCAGAAATTCGCTCAATGACATTGCCTTGGCTATTGCATCATCTGGGATTGCGGCCTCTCTTTTAGATGGCGGGCGCACGGCTCATTCAGCACTACAGTAGTATTGCCATTTAATCTAGCGCTGTAAGAAACTCCTGTCTTTAATATCACTAAGGGCTCTGGGAAAGCTAAGGTATAACAAACTTGCAAATTAATTGTTTGGGATGAATGTACCATGGCGTGCAAGAAAGTGGTCGAGGCCCTTGATTGCACCTTGAAAGATCTGGGGGGAACTGATAGTTTAATGGGGGAATTGTAATTTTTGTGGGTGACTTCTGCCAGACATTACCTGTTCTTAAGGGAGCAACACCAGCAGGAGAACTGAATGCCTGTCTAAAATCTTCTTATCTGTGGATACATGTTCAGAAGCTAACTATTACTACTAATATGCAGGTTCATTTGATGGGAAATACAACTGCGGACAAATATACACACCAGCTACTATGCCTTGGAAATGACAGGTTCCCTAATGATTCCACTACTGGTCTCATTTACTTTCCGGAAGATTTTTGTGAAATGACATCTTCGGTAATGGAACTTAATGACCAAGTTTTCCCTGATATTTGGACCAATTTTAACAACCATCAGTGGCTGTGTGAACGTGCAATCCTAGCGCCTAAAAATGATAGTGTCAGCTCCATAAATCTACTAATTCAGGGAAGGCTGCACGATCTAGCGACCACATGGATGTCCATTGATTCAGTCATTGAGAGTGAACAAGCCGTAATGTAACCATTGCAGTTCCTGAATTCTTTGGAGCCTCCTGGAATGCCACTGTATAAGCTTACTTTAAAAATAGGAGCCACAATAATTTTGCTTTGGAACTTTGACCCACCAAAAATGCGTAACGGCACAAAATTGTGCATTAACCCCTTAATGACCGCCGATACGCCTTTTAACGGCGGTCATTAAGGGTACTTAAACCACAGCGCCGTTAATTAACGGCGCTGTGGAAAAAGTGAATAGCGCCCCCCAGAGGCGCATTTTCTCCGGGGTCTCGGAGAACATGAATCGGGTCGGTTTTTACCGACACCGATGTTGCGATCGCCGTTATTAACCCTATAACGGCGACCGCAACAAGAAAAAAAAAAAAAAAGTTGTGTCATTTAATTTCTCTGTCCCCTGATGTCATCGGACATAAGAGGATAGAGAAAAAGGGTCACCGGGACCCCCATGTGGCCCCCGATGTCCTGTATGTGGCGCCAGGGCCCTCCGGTGTCCCCCGGGGCCGGCGCGATGAAGAACATGGCGGGCGCATGCTCAGTGCGCCCGCCGCTATGTGCCGCTGTGTCCTGGGGGGGATGGGCAAATATTCTCTGGGGTCTCGGCTACCGGGGGCAAGCATAGATGCGATCGCAAAAAAAAAAAAAAAATGATTTCTCTCCCCTCTGATGTGATCGCACATCAGAGGGGAGAAAATGAGGGTCCCCCGGTCCCCCGATCGCCCCCCCGTATACTTACCGGTGTCCGCTAATTCAATTGCCGGCTTTTGTGAAATCACAGAAGCCGACATGAAATGATACATTGTTTAGACACAGTTAACCATGTAATTTCCTGTATTTTGATATATGGTTTGAACTTACAATTACATAAGTGTATGTGTACAAAATTTCAGACATGTAGGGGTTAATTAAAGGTGTAAATTCGTTGTAAAAAAAATGTGGGGGTTCCCGCTGTATTTTCTCCACCAGACAGACAAAGCAAGCGAGTGGGGGCAGATAATAATAGCCTAGGGAGGGTACTTTTTTTTTGTGCCCCCCTAGGCTACTGACATCTGCCCCAGACACCCCAGAAAGGGCAAATCTAATTAGAGATTTGACACATTTTTTTACAATGAATTTACACCTTTAATTAACCCCTACATGTCTGAAATTTTGTACACATACACTTATGTAATTGTAAGTTCAAACCATATATCAAAATACAGGAAATTACATGGTTAACTGTGTGTAAACAATGTATCATTTCATGTCGGCTTCTGTGATTTCACAAAAGCCGGCAATTGAATTAGCGGCTATTACAGTATGTAGAAGTCTAGGAACTATAAATATATATATATATATACACATGTCACAATGACATGTGTATATATATATATGTGTTCTATGTGTATATATCTATTCTTTCTATTGTGATTTAAATACTATTCTTTTGGATCCATTATATGTCATTTTTGCAAGCCTGCGAGAAATTCTCGCAATTCGGATGTAAATCGGATGTGACAACTACGGTCAGATGCGACTAAATCGCATCAACTACAAAAAATCGGATGCTAGTCGCATCAATGTTCATGAAATTTTAATCCGATTATTGACCGACTAAAACGGTCAGATTTTTTACTCGGTGTGTGTGACTCCAGCCTTAGGGTTAAGCTGGGTTCATACTGCGTTATGGCAGTCCGTTAGACGGACTGCGCTACACCGCGGTATAACGCAGTCCGTTAACGCTGCCATTCACCCCCATTTGAGGGCGCATCGCGACGCATGCCGTAAAGCGGCATGCGTTTGCGACGTGCCATCATTCAGTGACGGAGCCTCGGACGCGGGCTGCAGCGTCTGGGCTCCGTCACCGCTAGCGCAGATGAATCATCTGCTGATTCCTCTGCGCTAGCGGGTATAGCATAACGCGATCGCGTTATGCTATACCGTTACCAGCCCGTCAACGCTATGTGTTGAACGGGCTGGTAAAACGCAAAATGAACCTAGCCTTAGAGTTAGGGTTATAATTAGGGTTAGAATTAGGGTTAGGGTTACAATTAGGGTTAGGGTTAAAATTAGGGTTAGGGTTACAATTAGAGTTAGGGTTACAATTAAGGTTAGGGTTACAATTAGGGTTGGAATTAGGGTTGGGATTTAGGTTAGGATTAGGGTTGGGATTAGGGTTAGGGGTGTGTTGGGGTTAGGGTTGGAGTTAGAATTGAGGGATTTCCACTATTTAGGCACATCAGGGGTCTCCAAACACGACGTGGCGTTCAAAAAGTCAAATGGCGCTCCCTCCCTTCCGAGCCCTGCCGTGCGCCCAAACAGTGGTTTACCCCAACATATGTGGTATCAGCGTACTCAGGACAAATTGCACACCAATTTTGGGGTTCTAATTTCTCCTGTTACCCTTGGGAAAATAAAAAATAGCTGGCTAAAAAAATCATTTTTGAGAAAAAAAATGATTTTTTATTTTCACAGCTCTGTGTTTATAAATTTCTGTGAAACACTTGGGGGATTAAGTGCTCACCACACATCTAGATAAGTTCCTTAAGGGGTCTAGTTTCCAAAATGGGGTCACTTGTGGGGGGTTTCCACTGTTTAGACACATCAGGGGGTCTCCAAACACGACGTGGCTTTCAAAAAGTCAAATGTCGCTCCCTCCCTTCCGAGCCCTGCCGTGCGCCCAAACAGTGGTTTACCCCAAAATATGGGGTATCAGCGTACTCAGGACAAATTGCACACCAATTTTGGGGTTCTAATTTCTCCTGTTACCCTTGGGAAAATAAAAAATAGCTGGCTAAAACAATCATTTTTGAGAAAAAAAAATGATTTTTTATTTTCACAGCTCTGCGTTTATAAATTTCTGTGAAACACTTGGGGGTTTCAAAGTGCTCACCACACATCTAGATAAGTTCCTTAAGGGGTCTAGTTTCCAAAATGGGGTCACTTGTGGGGGGTTTCCACTGTTTAGACACATCAGGGGGTCTCCAAACACGACGTGGCTTTCAAAAAGTCAAATGTCGCTCCCTCCCTTCCGAGCCCTGCCGTGCGCCCAAACAGTGGTTTACCCCAACATATGGGGTATCAGCGTACTCAGGACAAATTGCACACCAATTTTGGGGTTCTAATTTCTCCTGTTACCCTTGGGAAAATAAAAAATAGCTGGCTAAAAAAAAACATTTTTGAGAAAAAAAATATTTTTCATTTTCACGGCTCTGCGTTTATAAATTTCTGTGAAGCACTTGGGGGTTCAAAGTGCTCACCACACATCTAGATAATCTCCTTGGGGGGTCTAGTTTCCAAAATGGTGTCACTTGCAGGGGTTTCTACTGTTAGGTACATCAAGGGCTCTGCAAACACAACATGACGCCCGCAGAACATTCCATCAAAGTCTGCATTACAAAATGGCGCTCCTTCCTTCCAAGCACTCCCATGCGCCCAAACAGTGGTTTCACCCCACATATGGGGTATCAGCGTACTCAGGAAAAATTGCACAACAACTTTTTGGGTCCAATTTCTCCTGTTACCCTTGGGAAAATAAAAAAATAGCGGGCTAAAGAATCATTTTTGAGGAAAAAAATTATTTTTTATTTTCACGGCTCTATGTTTATTAATTTCTGTGAAGCACTTGGGGGTTCAAAGTGCTCACCACATATCTAGATAAGTTCCTTAAGGGGTCTAGTTTCCAAAATGGTGTGATTTGTGGGGGGTTTCGACTGTTTAGGCGTATCAGGGGCTCTCCAAACGCGACATGGCGTCCAATTTCAATTCCAGCCAATTTTGGTTTGAAACAGTCAAACGGCGCTCCTTCACTTCCAAGCCCTGCCGTGCGCCCAAACAGTGGTTTACCCCCACATATGGGGTATCGGCATGCTCAGGACAAATTGCACAAAAACTTCTGGGGTCTTGTTACCCTTGGGAAAATAAAAATTGGGGTGAACAGATCGTTTTTGTGGAAAAAATATGATTTTTTATTTTCACGGTTCTATGTTATAAACTTCTGTGAAGCACTTGGAGGTTCAAAGTGCTCACCACACATCTAGATAAGTTCCTTAGGGGGTCTAATTTCCAAAATGGGGTCACTTGTGGGGGGTTTCCACTGTTTAGACACATCAGGACCTCTACAAACACGACATGACATCCAGCCAATTCTGCGCTGAAAAAGTCAAACGGCGCTCCTTCCCTTCCAAGCTCTGCCTTGCACCCAAACAGTGGTTTACCCCCACATATGGGGTATCGGCATGCTCAGGACAAATTGCACAAAAACTTTTTGTGGTCTTGTTACCCTTGGGAAAATAAAAATTGGGGTAAACAGATCATTTTTGTGGAAAAAATATGATTTTTTATTTTCACGGTTCTATGTTATAAACTTCTGTGAAGCACTTGGAGGTTCAAAGTGCTCACCACACATCTAGATAAGTTCCTTAGGGGGTCTAATTTCCAAAATGGGGTCACTTGTGATGGGTTTCCACTGTTTAGACACATCAGGGCCTCTACAAACGCGACATGGCGTCCATCCAATTCTGCGTTGAAAAAGTCAAATGTCGCTCCTTCCCTTGCAACCTCTGCCGTGCGCCCAAAAAGTGGTTTACCCCCACATATGGGGTATCGGCTTAATCAGGAGAAATTGCACAACAAATTTTGTGGTTCATTTTTTCTTTTAACAGTTGTGAAAATAAAAAATAGGTTCCGAAGTAAAGTTTTTGCAAAAAAAGTTAAATGTTAATTTTTTCCTTCCACGTTGCTTCAGTTCCTGTGAAGCACGTAAAGGGTTAATAAACTTCTTGAATGTGGTTTTGAGCACCTTGAGGGGTGCAGTTTTTAGAATGGTGTCACTTTTGGCTATTTTCTATCATATAGACCCCTCAAAGTGACTTCAAATGTGATGTGGTCCCTAAAATAAAAATGGTGTTGTAAAAATGAGAAATCGCTGGTCAACTTTTAACCCTTATAACTTCGTAACAAAAAAAAATTTTGGTCCCAAAATTGTGCTGATGTAAAGTAGACATGTGGGAAATGTTATTTATTAAGAAATTTGTGTGACATTTCTCTCTGATTTAAGGGCATAAAAATTTAAAGTTTGAAAATTGTTAAATTTTCAAAATTTTTGCCATATTTCCATTTTTTTCATAAATAAACACAAGTCATATCAAAGAAATTTTACCACTAACGTGAAGTACAATATGTCACGAAAAAACAGTCTCAGAATCAGCAGGATTCGTTAAAGCGTTCCAGAGTTATAACCTCATAAAGTGACAGTGGTCAGAATTGTAAAAATTGGCCCTGTCATTAAGCTGCAAAATGGCTCTGTCACTAAGGGGTTAAGAGTCTCATACCCAATGCTATTGAAGCCACTATTCTTATGGGAAACTCTAAGGGAGCAAATGTTTTCATTCCGAGTATTCCTTTGCTACCAAATGACATGCCCTTTAATTTTAAGCATCTGCAGTTCCCAATCCAACTTGCATTTGCTATGACGATAAACAAAACACAAGGTCAATCACTTAAAGTAGCCGGCATTAATTTGGAGAGCCCATGTTTTTCACATGGACAGTTGTACGTTGCTTGCTCTAGAGTGGGTAACCCCAAAAATCTTTTCAAATATGCACCTGAAGGTAAAACCAGAAACATTGTTTACCAAAAGGCACTACAATAGATAGTTTCACTCTTTTGTCTGTGAACTACTTACAGATTACATTGGGGGAGGGGGGAACGGTTGCACTGTGTTGTTAATTGGGTGTAAATGTTTTATATATTTGTGTAAGGTGCATAAATTTTCATTTTTGATAAAAAATAGTTAAAAAATAGTTGTAATAGTTTATAGTACATAATCTGTATTGAATATGTAAAATCAATAAAAATGTTGAAATTAAAAAAAAGTTGTTCACATCAATGTTACGACAAATTAGTAAAATGCCAAAATAATAAAAATTTAAAGTGGAAAAAAATTACTGTAGCACTCTGACAATGCCAATTTCAGGGTGACACTGAAAATTTTACTTTAGCTACCATAATGTCACGCTGTTCTGTCGGTACTTGGTTGTCGGCGTGACAATGCATGTCTGTGCTTTAACCCTTTGCTCCTTTTTCCCCTAATTGAGCTGGGATACTGTTATCCGTTACCTGTATGGATGATGCTCAGTTCCCAGCTCCACTGCGTAGCCGTGCATGCGTGTGTGTCTCCGCTACGCTGCATGACCACCCGCATGTGCGGTCCCTGGCTATTGCTGTGGAAGCTAACCGTAGGTCAAGGTCCTCTGCAGTGGTGCATGACTTACTACGTGTGTTTAGGCTGCAGCCATTTCTAGGTGCCCTTGCTGTGCTGAATTGTGTTTGGCTGCATAGGGTACGCGGGCCACACCTGCCCTGCTTTTATCAGGGTTAGTGTGTGTACTTGAAATGCTGTCCCCAGCCAATTGCTGAGGGGCAGCTCATATATAAAGGCTCCCTGCCCTATGGGCGGGGCCTTAGCTACTCACATAGCTTCTGAATCTTGCCATGTTTGTTGTGTGTTCCTGTACCTGTTCCTGCACCTATCCTGGAGGCGGTAATTCTAGGTTTGAATCCCTGATCCTGTACCCGTCCCTGCGCCTGTCCTGGAGGCGGTAATTCCAGGCTCGCCTATCCTGGAGGCGGTAATTCCAGGCTTGAATCCTTGATCCTGTACCTGTCCTGTACCTGACTGTCTGAACTGTGTCTGCTGTGTTATGTTCCTGAATCCTTCTGTGTCCTGAACCCTGTGCCCAGTGACTGTGATCTTTTGCTAACTGACTTCCTTTGATACAACCTGGGTTCATCTTGGAAGGAGGAGTCGGTGTGGGTGTGCTGAGTTTCTGTTACTCTGTGCTCAGCTTGTTTTTGGTGCAATCCCCGGCCAGCTCCAGTTGAGCCTGGCGGGGCTTGCACCAGACCGCTTGGGTTCCTTTTTAGATCGCTTCCAGATGTCCGGATCCGATCCTTCCCTGCCTGATGTCCGGAGCCTGCCGATCATTGCCAGATGTCCTGAGCCTGATACTGCAGCCTCATGTCCGGAGCCTGGTGTCCGCAGGCCGATGTCCGGAACCTGTCGATCGTTGGCAGATGTCTGGAGTCCGATGCCAGTGTTCTGATGTTCCTGAGATCCAGCCCGTGTTCCGGAGTCTGTGTTCCTGATGTCCAGTCCATGTTCCGGTGTCCGTGTTCCTGATGTCCAGTCCGTGTTCCTGAGTCTGTGTTCCGGTGTCCGTGTTCCTGATGTCCAGTCCGTGTTCCTGAGTCCGTGTTACTGTGTCCGTTTTCCTGATGTCCAGTCCGTGTTCCTGTGTCCGTGTTCCTGTGTCCGTGTTCCTGATGTCCAGTCCGTGTTCCTGATGTCCGATCCGTGTACCCTGATGTCATGCCTGTGTCCTGATGTCCACCTATGTGTGCCGCGGTGATCCGTTGGTACATTGGAGTCCTCTGGGTGATACCCTTCTGGAAGGTGTGGAATCGGGAACCTTGCATAGTCATGTTTGATTTATGTACTGTGTGTCTTCACTTATTTACTTTAGTAAACTTTACTTCCCTATACCTGAAGTTGTGCGGTGTAAGCAAGTTCTACGTGTCTCTTCCTTGTCCACATGCTCAGCTGCCACAGAACCCCGGTCTCTGCTCTTCCCTAGTTTGGGTAGGCCCGGGTCCCCCTCTGCGGTATGGAGGGTCCATATTGCGTCCCCGGGGGACGCCCGCCCCACGCCCTGGTGGTCGGTCAGCGTGGAGGCGATTATGGGCTGGGCCGCTTCTCGACGGCTGCAGCCAAACGTGACACATAACCAACAATTTAACATACTTTCCGCGAGCAAAGCCGCGGGTATTCTACTAGTAATTACATAAAAAACAGAGTACAAAATACTCATCATATATTGACTTTTGCTCAGACACCTACGCTACTACACTTACTGTAGAAAAAAAGTTTCTCCACTTTCTCTATGATGTCAGTCCGTGAAAATCAGACTGCTCTGAGTTGCAATCCGAATGAGTTCCAATTTTTTTTTCCACGGACTCCTAGAGTTGAATGGGGGAGTGCCATGCGCCATCCGTTTTTTGAAGGCATATCGTGCACGCTGCGATTTTTTCCATGGACCGACTGGGTCCAAGTAAAAAATCAGACATGTGCATGGCCCCATAGAATAATACCTTGAGGATAATTGCTATCCATCAAAACCATAGCGAATAACATAGGGATGAGTGTGATCCATCAAGGCAATGGAAGGCACTCGTCCGAGTTATACGGTCATCTGCAAGAGCCCTAAGGCTATCTCCTATTTGGATGTGGTCGTTCACTCTCATCTCCCATGAAGCATTATGTCTGTCAGTTCAACAAATCTGTAGCATCATAAAGATGCATGAATTACACACTTACATACCAGGTGGGCAGAATATTACCGGACAGCAATATATTGCTGGGGGACGTAGAACATAAGGTATATCATGGAAAATATGGTATAACATACCATAATAGTGAAATGATTTCGTTATAGCGACAACGAAAACCTAAAGGCAATATCCAGGACTTAAAAAAAAAAAGGCATGTAGTTGCTAAAAGAGGCAACTACCTGTCTGTTGTACCTGGCACCGGTCAAAGACCGCTCCTGCTATAGGTTCAGCTGCTCCCTGTCATCAGAGCAGCAGTTTCTTTTCCTGTTGACAGCGAGGGACTACTGGTGTCATGCTGATTGACAGCAGGCTCCCCCCAATTAGGCAGTGGAGAACTGGTAGTCCTGCCCTGTTGACAGGGAGTAGCTGAATCTCTGGTAGGAGTGGCTAATGAAAGCCACCGGGTACAACAGACAGGTAGTTGCCTCTGTTAGCAACTACATGCCTTTTTTATAGTCCCAGCTATCACTTTAAAGTAACCAGGTGGCTTTTAAAACAAACAAGGTTGATGGTAATCCACAGATTACAGTAAAGATTACATCCATACCAGACATAACATTAGGGCTCATTTACAATACATTACTTTAGAAATGATAGCCTAGGAATAATTAAATGACAATTAAAGGACTGTGGTACATTTAGCAATAGATTGGAGCAATATGCTCTTTAGATGATGGATTTTTCATAGCACACAACATAATTGTGTCTTTAGTAATTAGGATCATAAATACAAGTGGATTTATTTAGCCACTCCCAAATAGTGATAGCATAAATAATTTCAAAATGATTTGAGAATACCAACACAAAAGAAGACAGATGATAGTCTGAACATATCCATTAATATACCAGAACATTATTGAATGCTTCCGAATAATTTGTCATCTAGATGTATAGAATAAAATTCTCCATAGTGTTACCTGTTTGCACACAACATGCAAAACTGGTTAAATATTAATATCAAATTAAAGTAAGGAAAAGGAGAAAAACATGAATAAATATTTCAGTATTCATTGGCAATAAAATATGTATTGTTTTTTGTAGATAAGTTAATATTGCAGCTTTGTATTTCAAACATCATGCATCTTAAAGGGGTTGTCCAACAATTTGGACACCCACTTCCCAAACACTATGTTTTCCCCCAGTAAAATAAGAATGCCTGCACTCTTAAGGTACTGCCACACTTAGTGATCTCGTTAGCGATCTCAATAACGACGCAAGCTAATGAGATCGTTTTTGTGATCGTTTTAATGTCTCTAGTAGCTGCCACACTTAGTGATCTCGTTAACGACTCATAAGCGGTTAGCGATCTCATTAACGACTTTAACGGTCATTGCGATGTAAAAAACAGCGCACATTGCTCACAAAAGGTGCCAGACACAGCGATATAGGCTCACCAGCGGGACGCCAACGATCTAAATACGGTCCAGAACTCTAGTGAACGATCAGCGAGATCACAGCAGGGCCACGTCGTTGCTACATGCCACACACGTTAGCGTCACGAACGAGATCGCTAAATAGTGACGTATTTTAGCGATCTCGTTAGCGACGCTGTTTAGTGTGGCATACCCTTATGTCTTTATTTAAAATGGTTGTCTAGTAATGGACAACCCCTAATTAATGGGCCCAGGAATGTTGAGAGGAACAGAGGCCGCTATCTGCAGACCGGATATAACCTCAAGAGAAATGTGCTGTCTTCCAGGTGCAAAAATTAAAGATGTGTCTGACAGGATATCAGGACTCTTCAGACCTAAAGATGACTACCCATTCCTGCTAATACATGTGGGGACAAATGACACCGCTAGAAACGACCTGGAAACCATCTGCAGTGACTTTGAAAACTTAGGTAAGAAAGTGAAAGAACTGGGAGCGCAGGTGGTCTTCTCTTCCATCCTCCCAGTGGATGGCCATGGAACAAGGAGGTGGAATAAGATTCTGCAGGTGAACAACTGGCTACGTCGATGGTGCCGTCAGCAAGGATTTGGATTTCTGGATCACGGAGTGAATTACCTATACGATGGACTACTTGCTAGAGATGGGGTGCACCTTACGAAGACTGGAAAACATGTATTTGGAAGTCGCCTTGCTACACTCATCAGGAGAGCTTTAAACTAGAACAATGTGGGAAGGGAAGCAAAACGCCAGCAAAAGCCATACACTTGACAAATACTATTGAGATTTCTGCTATTAGAAGAGAAGGGGAAGAACAAAGACAAAAAAATTTACATAATAAAAATATTGAAGGAAGAGAAACCAATCACAAACTAAAGTGTTTCTATACGAATGCACAAAGCATGGGCAACAAACAAGGAGAACTGGAGCTACTAACGCAGGAGAAGAAATATGATGTCATTGGAATCACTGAGACTTGGTGGGACGATACACATGATTGGAATACAAGGCTAGAAGGATACAACTTATTTGCAAGAAACAGACTTGATAAACGAGGAGGAGGTGTTGCATTGTATGTTAGAAAAGCGTATATCTGCACAGAGATTGACGCTTCAGAGACTGGGAGTTCTGTGGAAACTGTTTGGGTAAGAATACAAGGACAGAACAATGGAAAGGACACCATTGTAGGCATTTACTACAGGCCGCCTGTGCAAGCTGAAGATATGGATGAACTCTTTATGCATCAAATGGCCAAGTTCTCCAAAAAATATGACATAGTGGTCATGGGAGATTTCAACTATCCAGACATTTGTTGGGAATCTCTCTCAGGCAAAACTAACAGGTCCAGGAAATTCTTATCCTCTCTTGCTGACAACTTTATCTTCCAAAAGTGGTAAAAGGGATGAGAAAAACAAGGGGATCTGCTATTTTATGAATTTTGGATAACAAGAGGAGGAAGACCTGTGAAGACTCAGACGTCAAGGTTAGATTTCAGAAAGGCAGATTTTAAGGAACTCAGAAAGAGAATTGGAGGGATCCAATGGCTGGATATCCTTAAGGACAAAAATGTCCAGGAAGGATGGAAAATCTTGAAAAATGAGATTCTCAAAGCACAATCGTTAACAATTCCAAAAAGAGGGAAGAATGGGAAGCATTTAAGGAAACCAGGATGGATGAACATAGAACTTAAACACATGCTAAAAAGGAAGAAAGAAATGTTTATCAAATGGAAAGAGGGAGGCATATCTAAAGAAGAATATAATGCCGTCTGCAGAACCTGCAGGGCACAAATCAGATTATCTAAAGCTGACAATGAATTAAGGCTTGCAAGTGACGTCAAAAGCAACAAAAAAGGATTTTGGGGATACGTCAAAAGTAAAAGAAAAGTCAAAGATGCTATAGGATTTTTACAGGATGAAAATGATGAAATGGTAAGTCAGGATGTTGAGAAGGCTGAACTTTTAAATTCCTATTTTGCATCTGTTTTCTCTCAGAAAGGAAATGTAACATCAACTGATCTTCACTGTCCTATTAAAGGAATAGAAGAATCCAGGATATCTATAAACAGAAAGACAGTGAGGAAACACTTAGCTAACATAAATGAATTCAAGTCTCCAGGTCCAGATGAATTACACCCCAGGGTACTGAAGGAGATAGCAGAAGAAATTCTTGAACCACTGTCCATAATCTTTGAAAATTCTTGGAGAACAGGAGAAGTCCCAGAAGACTGGAGAAGAGCAAATGTTGTTCCTATCTTCAAAAAGGGGAAGAAGGTGGACCCAGGGAACTACAGGCCGGTGAGTCTGACTTCTATACCAGGAAAGATCTTTGAACAAATTATTAAAGAACATGTATGCAAGTACCTGGATAAGAATGAAGTGATTAAACAGAGTCAGCATGGGTTTGTAACTAATAAGTCATGTCAGACTAACTTAATTTCCTTCTATGACAGAATCACTGACTGGGTGGATCAGGGAAATGCTGTAGATATAGTATATCTTGACTTCAGCAAAGCATTTGACAAAGTATCTCACACAATCCTTATTGAAAAAATGACTAAGTATGGAATAGACAAGGCAACTGTTAGGTGGATTCATAACTGGCTTAGTGATCGGACCCAAAGAGTGGTTGTAAATGGCTGCACATCCAGTTGGAAGAATGTCTCAAGTGGGGTACCACAAGGCTCTGTTTTGGGCCCTGTATTGTTCAACATCTTTATCAATGATTTAGATGAAGGAATTGAGGGTAAACTGATCAAATTTGCTGATGACACAAAGCTAGGAGGGGTAGCTAATACTAGAGAAGAGAGAGAGAGGATTCAAAAAGATATACATAAACTGGAGCAGTGGGCAGCAACTAACAGAATGGATTTTAACAGGGAAAAATGCAAAGTACTACATGTGGGCAATAAAAATGAAAAAAGCATATACAAAATGGGAGGAATAGGGCTAAGTAACAGCACATGTGAAAAAGACTTGGGTATACTAATTGATCACAGACTTAACATGAGTCAACAGTGTGATGCAGCAGCAAAAAAGGCAAATGCAATTCTAGGATGTATCAACAGAAGCATACAGTCTAGATCACGTGAGGTCATTATTGCCCTCTACTCCTCTTTGGTCAGACCTCATCTGGAATACTGTGTCCAGTTTTGGGCACCACATTTTAAAAAAGACATCAACAAACTGGAGCAAGTTCAGAGAAGAGCCACCAGAATGGTGACCGGTCTGCAAACCATGTCCTATGAGGAACGGTTGCAGGATTTGGGAATGTTTAGCTTGCAAAAAAGAAGACTGAGAGGAGACTTAATAGCTGTCTACAAATATCTCAAGGGCTGTCACATTGTAGAAGGATCATCTTTATTCTCATTTGCACAAGGAAAGACTAGAAGCAATGGGATGAAACTGAATGGGAGGAGACACAGATTAGATATTAGAAAAAACTTTTTGACAGTTAGGGTGATCAATGAGTGGAACAGGCTGCCACAAGAGGTGGTGAGTTCTCCTTCAATGGAAGTCTTCAAACAGAGGCTGGATAGACATCTGTCTGGGATGATTTAGAGAATCCTGCTTTGAGCAGGGGGTTGGACCAGAAGGCCCAGGAGGTCCCTTCCAACTCTACCATTCTATGATTCTATGATTCTAAGGTAAAAAAGTTAAAAAGAAAAAACCTTCTAGACCAATGCTGTATTGTGCTGAGTATGAAGGTGCAGTATTGGCAGGTAGTTATAGTTTTGAGTTTTAAATTTTTACCTCACTGAATCCAATAATAAGGGGTTATCAGGTATTCAACCACCCCTTTAAGGACATTGATCCTTTTTTTCCTGAATAAAGTCTGTCTGGGTAAATATACATGGGGTATGTCAAAAATGGAAAGATGCTAATTAGAGTTTACTATAAGCCTCCTAATAGAGTTGAACAGGTAGAGGATGAAATGCTGCAACAAATGGAAAAGACAGAAAATAATAATAGGCTCCTTGTTATGGGGGATTTTAACTTTCCAGACATTCAATGGGACATAGAATCTTCTGGTTGTGCTAAAAGCTGCAAGTTCTTATACACAGTTCAGGACAATTACCTCTCAGCTGGTAGATGAACCAACCAGTGGAGGTAATCTGCTGGATCTGGTTCTGTCAAATAGATCAGATACAATTTCAGATCTACAGGTCAGGGAGCTTTTGGGAAGCAGTGACCATAATATGGTAAGTTTCAATGTAATATTCAATAAAACATTTCAAATGAGAAATGCAAAACCCTAGAACTTTAGGAAAGCTGATTTCAACAAATTAAGGGAAAAACTTAATCGTGGACCATGTCATGGTAACTGGGGATACCGAACATAGCTGGGACATGTTAAAAAATATATTACTGGAATCCTATAGAAAACTTGCTGTATACCCTCTAGTAATTAAATATCCAGGAATAAAAAGGAATCACTATGGACAAATAAGATAGTTCGAAGTTTAATAAGACACAAAGGTTATTCAAAATCTCGAAGGCCAAGAATACAAAAATCGCATTTCAGGAATATCTCAATAAGAAAAGTAAAAAGAAATCAAGCTAGCAAAGTTATCTACAGAGAAGCAAATCGCCAGCAACATTAAAATACATTCCCAAAAATGTTATAAATACATCAAAGCCCCAAAAAATAATGGAAGGCATCCAAAAAGAAAAAAATGGAATGCATCTGCCCCTTAAAAGATGATGTGAAATTAATTAACTGACTCTACCTGGAATCATTCAACAAGGCAAAAATCAATGTTCACCATCTTAGACAACTAGTTTAACACAAAAAGAAGTACGCCTACGTCTGAGCAAATTAAATATTAACAAATACCCCGTCCCAGATGGCATTCATCCATGAGTACTGAGGGAATTGAGCTCAGTAATTGACAGACCGCTGTATTTCATATTCTTACTCTCTAGTAACAGGGTTGGTGCCACAGGATTGGACGATGACTGATGGGGTAACAATATTTAAGAAAAGTAAGAAGGTGGATCCAGGCAACTACCGTCCGGTAAGTCTGACATTAGTAGTGTGCAATGTTTTTGAGGACATTATAAGAGATGACCTGCAGAGATATATTGCAGAGAATAATATAATAACTGACAACCAACAAGGATTCATGAAGAATATGTCACGCCTAACTAACATGTTGGGTTTCTATGAGGAGGTAAGTGCAAATCTGGATATTGGTAATGAAGCTGATGTGATTTATATGGACTTTGCAAAGGCATTTCATACTAAACCACATAAGAGCTTTATGCTGAAGATCTAGAAGCAGGGACTGGGGAAACTATATGCAGATGGGTAAGGAACTGGTTAAAAGATAGGAAACAAAGAGTCATTGTAAATGGTACATTCTCTAAATGGGATATAGTCAGCAGTCTCTTTATTAATGACCTAGTGGATGGGATTGAGAGTAAAGTGTCAGTTTTCGCTGACAACACCAAACTATGTAGGATATTAAAAACTGACTTTGACAGTACAATTTTACAAAACAATATGGATATGATGTCTGAAAGGGGAAACACTTGGCAAAAGAGGTTGAATGTAGATAAATGTAGCGTAATGCACCTAGAATGGCGTAATCCTATTACTGTATATACATTAAATGGAAATATACTAGGGAGCACAGAACAGAAGAAGGACTTGGGTATTCTGGTTACAAGTAAGCTGAGCAGCAGTGCTCAATTTTAAGCATGAGCCGCAAAAGCAAACAAGATTTTATGGTGTATAAAAAGAGAGATAAAATACTGTGATCCGAACGTATTGTTACCCCTCTACAAATCACTTGTGAGGCCACATCTAGAATATGGGATCTAGTTTTTGGCTCCACATTTTAAAAAGAATTTTCAGAAGTCAGAGTCAGTTAAGAGGCGAGCAACTAGATTATTACTAGGGATGGAAGACGTCTCAAATAATGAGAGGTTGGAAAATTTGGACTTGTTTAGCTTAGAAAAAAGATATTTCTGAGGAGATCTCATTTACATGTATAAATATACTGTATGTGTAATCAGTACAAAGGACTTATTCCTTGCAAAGACCATACTAAGGACCGGGGGGCACTGATTACAGGTGCAAGAAAGATGATTATGGCAGCTAAATAGGAAAGGATTCTTTACAGTTAGAGCAGTCAGACTGTGGAATGTCCTAGCACAAGAAGTAGTAATGGCAGACACTATAACAGCTTTTAAAAAAGCCCTGGATGATTTTCTAAGTACACATAACATTAGATTAGCATTAACTAACATGGGTTAGAGATAATATAGTATCAAAAAATGTATAATTGTAGGAGAAAGGTTGAACTTGATGGACTTAGGTCTTTTTTCAACCAATGTAGATATGTAACCAGTCTGGCTACTATGCATTGATGAATTGCTGAATAGTTTCCCTTTAACAATGGATTTAGTTTTAACGTGAACTCGCTAACTAAGTAAATGATTTACATATGTTGCTTGGACTGCTGTATAGTATTATGTGTGTTTATATGATGGGATAGGTTGGATAATTACAGTGGGAAAAAAAAGGAAAAATGTTCCAGCTTCTGGTAAAACTTTCAGAGTAATCTTTATTCCATCAAAAAACAATTAAAAGAATATGGTGGACAGGAACAGGTGCAAGCGACGTGTTTCGATCACTGTTGTTCTTTATCAAGCTTACTTGAAAAATAGCCAAACAGTCTTAAATGCACAGGTGCAATTAACCCCTCTCTGCCATCCTACGTATTATCCCGTCCATGAAACCCGTGACAATCTGACTATGGACGGGATAGTACGTTGAAGCGACGCGTCCGGGGAGCGCAGCTGATTGCACCCGGGTGTCAGCTGTTTATCACAGCTGACACCCGGCACTATGTGCCAGGTGCGGTCACGGACTGCTCCCGAAACATTAACCCCTGGCACACCGCGATCAAACATGATCGGTGTACCGGGGCACAGGGGAGCATCGCGCAGGGAGGGGGCTCCCTGCATGCTCCCCTGAGGCCCTCAGAACAGCGCCATGTGACCGCGCTGTTCTGAAGGCCTCTTTCCTGCAGGACCCTGGATCCAAGATGGCCGCCAGGTCCTGCAGGGAGGCGGCTTCCTCAGTGCCTGCTGAGAGCAGGTACTGAGGAAGCTGCAGCACTGCCTGTGAGATCGCTGGTCTCACAGAGTGCTGTGCACACTGTGAGAACAGCGATCTGATAAAATACAGTGATGTCCCACCCTGGGACAAAGTAAAAAAGTTTAAAAAATAAAAATAACAAGTGTAAAAAAAAAAAAATTCCAAAATAAAATAAAAAAAAAATATTCCCCAATAAATTCATTTCTTCCTGTAAATAAAAAAAACAAACCAATAAAAGTACACATATTTGGTATCGCCGCGTCCGTAACGACCCGCCCTATAGAACTATCCCACTAGTTAACCCCTTTAGTGAACCCCTTAAAAAAAAACAAAGCAAAAAATCATTGCTTTATCATCATACAGCCGAACAAAAAGTAGAATAACACGCGATCAAAAAGACCGATATAAATAAACATGGTACCGCTGAAAACGTCATCTTGTCCCGCATAAAACAAGCTGCCATACAGCATCATCAGCAAAAAAATTTAAAAGTTATAGCTCGCAGAATAAAGCGATGCAAAAATAATTATTTTTTATATAAAATTGTTTTTATTGTATAAAAGCGCCAAAACATAAAAAAATGATATAAATGAGGTATCGCAGTAATCGTACTAACCCGAAGAATAAAACTGCTTTATCAATTTTACCACACGCGGAACGGTATAAACGCCCTCCCAAAAGAAATTCATGAATTGCTGATTTTTGTTCATTCTAACCTCCCAAAAATCGAAATAAAAAGCGATCAAAAAATGTCACGTGCTTAAAAATGGTACCAATAAAAACATCAACTCGTAATAAGACCTCACATGACTCTGTGGGCCAAAATATGCAAAAATTATAGCTCTCAAAATGTGGTGATGCAAAAACTATTTTTTGCAATAAAAGCGTCTTTTAGCGTGACAGCTGCCAATCATAAAAACCTGCTATAAATAGTAAATCAAACCCCCCTTTATGGCTACTTTCACACTTGCGTTTTTTAGCGCTACGCATCGTGCGCTATTGGTCGCATGCGCAATGTTCCCCTATCATTAACATGGCGGGCACAGGGTCTTGCGCTTGCACGCGCTCATTAGCGTTTGGCGTGCGCTGCGAATTTTCCAGGTGTGCGCCCAGACGCACTAGACGCTACATGTTGCATTTTTTTTTCAGCACATCAATTAAAAAAAGGCGCGTGCGCATGTAAATAATATAAATATCATTGCCGTCTATGTGGGCGCTGGCGTGCGCGTGGCTGTGCGCTTACAGCGATTGTGCGCGCACAGCGATTTTTTAGTATACAATGTCTAGACACTTGTCCAATTACCCCCTAGACAAGATACATTGTTTATGAGGAGTCTAGATAAAGGAGTATATATAAAGGAAGGTGTCAGTGCCACACAGACCCCTACTCAGACTGCCTGGAGACTGCATGCTGATAAAGAGACCTGAAGATACAGCCTGGATCGCTATAAAAAGGCCTGCAAACAGCATGCACCATACTACACTGCCTGGAGACTGGAAGATACACAGCCTGGATACTGCGTGGAGACACTGCGCCTGGACTCAAGACCGATCCAAAGTGCAAGAATGTGAGTATTCTTTAACCAAATGACAGGCTGTCCTTATAATGTAATATGTGCTCATGTAATTTTTTTTTTTTTTTGCAGTATGTCTTCTGGATCCGAATATTCCCCATCCCGGCAAGAACTGGCCGAAGCAGAGCATGATGTGAGTATCTTCCTGCCTTTGGGTAAGTATAGCTGCTGAATCTACAAATGTCTAAAATTTGTGTTCCTTTTTCAGACATCATCGTCGGACACGGCCATTGAGGAGTCTCAGGAGCAGTCGCAGCCGAGTCAAGTCCCGGTGGCGAGACGGAATGTAAGTATATAGCCTTTGAATGTCTATTTCTTTTGTACTCCTATTGTTATTTTCTTTCTAAAAAATATACAAGATTGTAATTTTTATTGTTTCTTCTAGGTTCCACAACGGGACGACGACCTGTATGTGGACAACGAGGCACTCATCTGCCAGGTCCATGAGCGTGTCCCGTTGTGGGACAGCCGTGATCCGCAGTACAAGGACACTGTGGTGACCCGGCGGCTATGGAACGAGGTGGCCGCAGCGTTGATGGATGGCTGGGACAGCGCCTCTCCAAACCTCAAAAAGGCGTTTAGTAAGTATTTTCATTCTCTGTAATGCTGCACTCACTGTTGTTCCTGATGGCACTGATGTATTTGCTGGCAGATATATTGTACCAGCAAACCCAACAGTGCCATCTGGTTCAAGAGTGACTGCCCTGTGTATGCTATTGCTATGTGTTGTGCATTCTATTGATTTTTTTTATGCTGCACTCACTCTTGTTCCTGATGGCACTGATGGGTTTGCTGGCAGATATATTCTACTAGCAAACCCAACAGTGCCATTTGGTTCAACAGTGACTGCCCTGTGTATGCTATTGCTATGTGTTGTGCATTCTATTGAGTTTTTTTTATGCTGCACTCACTCTTGTTCCTCATGGTACTGTTTTGTTTGCTGCCAGATATATTCTACCAGCAAACACAACAGTGTCATGTGGTTCAACAGTGACTGCCCTGTGTATGCTATTGCTATGTGTTGTGCATTGTATTGAGTTTTTTATTGCTGCAGTCACTGTTGTTCCTCATGGTACTGTTTTGTTTGCTGCCAGATATATTCTAACAGCAAACACAACAGTGTCATGTGGTTCAACAGTCACTGACATGTGGATTCTTGAGCTATGTGTTGTGCATTCCATTGAGTTTTTTATTGCCCAGTCACTGTTGTTCCTCATGGTACTGTTTTGTTTGCTGCCAGATATATTCTAACAGCAAAAACAACAGTGTCATGTGGTTCAACAGTCACTGACGTGTGGATTCTTGAGCTATGTGTTGTGCATTCTATTGAGTTTTTTATTGCTTCAGTCACTGTTGTTCCTCATGGTACTGTTTTGTTTGCTGCCAGATATATTCTAACAGCAAACACAACAGTGTCATGTGGTTCAACAGTCACTGACGTGTGGATTCTTGAGCTATGTGTTGTGCATTCTATTGAGTTTTTTATTGCCCAGTCACTGTTGTTCCTCATGGTACTGTTTTGTTTGCTGCTAGATATATTCTAACAGCAAACACAACAGTGTCATGTGGTTCAACAGTCAGTGACGTGTGGATTCTTGAGCTATGTGTTGTGCATTCTATTGAGTTTTTTATTGCTTCAGTCACTGTTGTTCCTCATGGTACTGTTTTGTTTGCTGCCAGATATATTCTAACAGCAAACACAACAGTGTCATGTGGTTCAACAGTCACTGACCTGTGCATTGTAGAGCTTTTTATAATGCTGCATTGACAGTTTGACATTTTCATTCAGGTATGTGTGATAAGACATATTTTACCCTGACTGCATTGTATAATTTTTTTTTTTTCCCTCAACAGTGAACAAAGTCCGCACACGATGGCGCTCGATGAAGGACCGCTTCAACACTGATGTTCGAGCAGAGGGACAGGTTCGCAGTGGTTCAGCAGCAAGGCCCAGAAAGAAATATCGCTACTATCGCGAGTTGGAGTTCCTGAGACCGGTCCTTGCCAGCAGAGCGTATTTTTTTTATTATTTTTTTTCCTACAGCTGATGCTTCTTGTTAATGCATTATAGTAATGTTTTGTTTTTCTTTCCACAGCACCTGGAGCAGCACCATGCAGCCTGTCCCTGAAGCGGTCCTTCCTCGGACGACCTTGGACCCGTCACAGCCATCCGACAGCCAGGAAGCAACTTGCAGGTCAGCAACACGGACAGCTGGTGACCAGGAAGCTGGTCCATCAGGTCTTCCCCTCTCCCAGGTCTCTGCCACTGGTTATGCGGGCACTTCCCGCCAGCGGCAGAGGGCCATGGAGAGGAATGTCTTGCCAGAGTTTGTTCACTTGAGCGAGGCCTTTCATGGCAATATCAAGTCGCTTGGAGGCACAGTTGGAAGCGGTTTTTCACTGATGGAACGGGTTTTACCCACATGGATCACCGATTCAACAGTGTTGAACAGCGTCTTGATCGCCTGGAGGCCGACCTCAACAGACCAGCGCACCATTTTTTCAGTAAAATTGAACGGGGCATGGCGGAACACCTTAGTCCTGAGCAACAGCTGAGTGTGATGCAGGCCTGCAACACTGCTTACTTGCAGGCTATGCAGCAGAATCGGTACATGCAGCAGTCAGTGGTTGCATATCCAACAGTGCCACCACTGATTCGCCACACATCACTACCGACTTCTGCTGCATACCACTGCACGGCCACCAGCATTCCGAGTCACCACTACACCACCACAAGTCCGAGTACTGTTGGACACTCCACCGTCGCCACCACCATGGCAAGCGCTGCTCCTGTGTGGAGCAATACCACCACAGACACTGGTCCACAGTCATGGACTCAAGCCACCGCAGTACCTGCTTGGGCCACCGCACCCACTTCTCCTTCTAGGAGTACTGCCAGCAGTCAGCAACCATTTATTGTCACCGCACCCACTTCTCCTTCTAGGAGTACTGCCAGCAGTCTGCAACAATTTATGGCCACCGCACCCACTTCTCCTTCTAGGAGTACTGCCAGCAGTCAGCAACCATTTATTGTCACCGCACCCACTTCTCCTTCTAGGAGTACTGCCAGCAGTCTGCAACAATTTATGGCCACAGCACCCACTTCTCCTTCTAGGAGTACCGCCACCAGTCGTCAACAATTTCCGGCCACAGCACCCACTGATCCTTCTAGGAGTACCGCCACCAGTCGTCAACAATTTCCGGCCACAGCACCCACTGATCCTTCTAGGATTACTGCCACCAGTCGTCAACAATTTCTGGCCACAGCACCCACTGATCCTATGAGTACCGCCACCAGTCAGCAACAATCGATTTCAACGGCACCCACTTCTCCTCCTTGGAACACCGCCAACCCTTGTGCTACTCAGAGCACTGCCAACACTTCCACCACCACTGCCACCACCGAGCATGAGAGCGGTGACCCACATTCACTCTTTTTTGGGTCAAGGTCACGGTCAACCAGCTCAAGGCGGACACAGAGAAGTCGGTCCATGCATGGTACTCCTGTCCCCAAGAAGAAAAAAAGCAAAACTTTGTTGGTCCATCCACCCTCTCCTCCTAATGTGTCTCAAACTGCCTCTACTTTGATGTCTGATCTTCCTTCACCCACTACTTTTGTTGCCCCTTCCCCTCGAACCCCTTCATCGCTTTCCAGCCGCTCTTCATCTCTGCACACCCCCAGAGTATCGAAATCTCCAACAAAACATCAGTCGCAATAAAAATTGTAATATTATCTGTACAAATCACATTTCTCTACAACTTCTGGGCAGTGACAATACCAATGGCATGTTGTACACATATTGTACTAATCTGATTTTTCTCTAACTTCTGGGGCAGTGACGATACCAATGGCATGTTGTACACATATTGTACTAATCTGATTTTTCTCTAACTTCTGGGGCAGTGACGATACCAATGGCATGTTGTACACATATTGTACTAATCTGATTTTTCTCTAACTTCTGGGGCAGTGACGATACCAATGGCATGTTGTACACATATTGTACTAATCTGATTTTTCTATAACTTCTGGGGCAGTGACGATACCAATGGCATGTTGTACACATATTGTACTAATCTGATTTTTCTCTAACTTCTGGGGCAGTGACGATACCAATGGCATGTTGTACACATATTGTACTAATCTGATTTTTCTGTAACTTCTGGGGCAGTGACAATACCAATGGCATCTTGTACACATATTGTACTAATCTGATTTTTCTCTAACTTCTGGGGCAGTGACGATACCAATGGCATCTTGTACACATATTGTACTAATCTGATTTTTCTCTAACTTCTGGGGCAGTGACGATACCAATGGCATCTTGTACACATATTGTACTAATCTGATTTTTCTCTAACTTCTGGGGCAGTGACGATACCAATGGCATCTTGTACACATATTGTAGTAATCTGATTTTTCTATAACTTCTGGGGCAGTGACAATACCAATGGCATGTTGTACACATATTGTAGTAATCTGATTTTTCTCTAACTTCTGGGGCAGTGACAATACCAATGGCATCTTGTACACATATTGTACTAATCTGATTTTTCTATAACTTCTGGGGCAGTGACAATACCAATGGCATCTTGTACACATATTGTACTAATCTGATTTTTCTCTAACTTCTGGGGCAGTGACGATACCAATGGCATCTTGTACACATATTGTAATCTGATTTTTCTCTAACTTCTGGGGCAGTGACGATACCAATGGCATCTTGTACACATATTGTACTAATCTGATTTTTCTATAACTTCCGGGGCAGTGACAATACCATGGTCATGTTGGACACAAATTGGACTAATCTGATCTATCCAAAACCTTTGTGTGAATATAAATATTTTCTTTTTGTACTCTAAAAAAGGACTAATGTGATCTATACAAATGTCATCAAAAAAATCATTGCCAATTCAAATGTTGTTTTCCTGTTGTACAAAATAAATGTGCCAATCTTCTTTTAGTAATTTTGGTTTGCTTTGTGTTTATTTCGCCGCCTACACACTGCGACGTACACACACTGCGACGTACACTTTGCGTTTTTGACTACACATAACTACAGGAATGACACATGTTTGTGTACTTCATGGAGATATGTTTACTACAAAACACAAATATATACTTTTTTTTTCACCACCAGTCTGTCTGTCTGCTAATATTGCACAGACTGAATAGAGGATGGTGTTGAGTGCAAGGCATATCTATTTAACCTTGCCAGATATACTAAAAAGTGAAATGAATGTGGTGTGTTTTTGACATTATTTCACTTTGTGATACAAGGCCATGTATTCTAGATATAGCTTGTAATTGAGCACATCCTCTATTCAGTGTGTGTTGAAGAAACAGAGGAGATGATGGTGAAAATAGACTTTATATGTGCAATACCCTGGCCTTGTATCATTACTATCACACCTGGGCAGGTGAATAGACATGAGTTTTAACCAGCAGCGTTGCTTCAGTCTGCATTTATTTGAAGCATACTGTAGCGATGCTGCTGTTTATAACTCATGTGTACTCACCTGCCCAGGCCTGATACATTCTGAAGTGACGATGCATTATTTGGGGCATCACCACTTCAGCGTGACACCAGGCATTGGTATTGAACAGGATGTATAATCTTTATTATCTCTGCGTTCCAAATCAAGTCACAGTGATGAAAATACAAATTATATTTATAGTCACATGGTCAGGAATAAAAATTTACAGATGCTTGTGCATCCCCAAATCAATTTTTTAAACAGCAGGCCAGGTGACACAAATAATTGTTGTGTTATCTCCACCGTCACTGAAAATGGAAGCAAAAGTGGAGAGATAATAAAGGTCATACAACTTGTGTGCATGTAAAGTTAACTACCTAGTCAGGATTACAAATAAATTCATGATGCACCCAAAAATATGCATCATGAATTCACTGGTAAACCTGGCCATTTCATAATTGTTTTTTAATTTAAAAACAGAGACTGCACGTGGTACAGGTATAAACAGAGCTATTTTATTAACATACAAACAAAAAGTTATTTTATTGACATACAGACAAGAACATTATTTTACACCATTTGTTCTTGCCATTCCACCCGTTATGCTGTCTCAGCCAGTATTAATGTGACATTTCATAGTTACTGTGTACTTTGCTGCCACCTAGTGGTTATTGTTTAGTACTGTCTTGGGTTCTATTTCCCATAATACTTTGCTCTCTCTCTCTCTCACTCCTCTCAACTGTTTTTTTCCCTTTCCGGCATCCATCTTGTGTGCTTCGTCATTCTGTGTTTCTCATCATTCATGCTAGGAGCTTCAACGCAGCATTCCTTTTAGACCTCTATGTCTTTTCTTCTGAAGCCACCTTGATACCTCTTGCCTGAAGGAAATTGTATGTATTCATCTGCACAAAGTATTGTAATGCCAATAAACCTTTCAGTTACATTCAAGTTCACCTTCTCAAGAAGATATCTGTGCACGATTAAGATTAGGAAGGAAGTTATAGTGAGTTCCTATCTACCATTGTTTATATCGGAGATTGTCACTCACAAGGATCAGAGCTGTCTCTTACATATATCGGTGGCAGAATAGTCTAAAAGGAGCTGCTGTTGCAGCCTATTGCATGTTTACCTCACAGACTGTTAACCAGGAAAGACACCTCTTACTCCTGCTTGCTTAGGAAGCCCAAGTCCTTTGTGCCTGTGTGTATATGATACAGTCTGCCAGCAAGTGTGCGCCATCCGCATCTCACAAGTATAGAAACATGTCCATGAAAGATAGTATGGACTCCAAAAACATACTGATAGGGAATCTAGATTGTGAGCCCCATCGGGGACAGCGACGATAATGTGTGCAAAACTGTAAAGCGCTGCGGAATCTGTAAGCGCTATATAAAAATAAAGATTATTATTATTATTATCCCTGTGCTGCGGAATCAGAACAGACGCATCACGTCTCAGACAACACAGATGCAGGAGAAGCAGACTCTATGCTGATCCCTGAACAAAGTGTCAGACCTAAGCGCACAAATAAACCCACGCAAAAGGTCAGAGAGAACTTTGAGGCAACTAGAGATGAGTTCCTCAATAACCTGAGTATCTTATGGGAAAGAACCGAGCGGTATATTGCAGCTATTTCATGCCATAAGAATAACACAGCAGACCTAACCACAGCTTTGCATCGGTTATCTGAAGCCTATGATTGCTATCAGCGGCTATCCACAAAGTATGCCACATTTCTGGGTAATTCTGATATGGACGATGCCTTAGCAGAGTTAACTGAGCGAAAGACCTTACTCCAAAGAAACAATGCTATTGTGCAAGATGCCAAAGACAAGGCAGAGTGCCGCATCACACACCTGCAAGAAGTGAGGTCACAGCGATCGACTTCAACTAAAATCACATCTCGATCCTCCAGATCTTCTCGTTCCAAAAGATCGGCGTTATCTGAGAAGCTAATAGAAATCCGTGCTGATGCAGAAGAAGCCAGAGTAAGGAGTTCATTTGCTAGGAAGGAAGCAGAGATAGCAGCCCAGCTGAAAGTGAAGGAAGCAGAGATAGCAGCCCAGCTGAAAGTGAATGAAGCAGAGGCAGAGGCCCAGATGAAAATTCTCCAAACAGAAAAGGAAGAAGCCGCTGCCATGGCTAAATTAAAGGTGTTTGAGCAAGCAGTAGCTGACGAGACCACCTTAGACTGTCCTTTCCTAGAAGAAATAGAAGATCCGGCTATACGTACCAAGGATTACGTGTTAAAACACCAAACATCCACACATCCTGCTAATTATGACCTAAATCACGAGTCAGAAGCCTTAAACCCTCACACACCGGTACTTCTCCCAAGCTACCACATAGACGCTCCTGCCCAGCCACAGATTCTACTGCCCAATAGTGACAAGGTAACTTTCAGCACCAACCCACAGTTTCAGCTACGACAAGCAGACCCTCCAGAGACTAAACTACACCTAAACCCTCGTGCAACATCATTCTGGCCTCAAGTGTCTCATCCTTACACGCCAAGGGACTTACACACCTCAGAGGTACCACAAGTCAATCTTGCAACAAGGAACGAGAACACAGACATGTCAGAGTTTGCCAAATATATGATACGCAGGGAACTAGTAAACAGTAGTCTCTCAAAGTTTGATGACTCTGCTGAGAACTATAGATCCTGGAAGTCAACCTTTGAAGCTGTAATCACAGGTCTTAACCTTACCGCCAAGGAACAACTGGACTTGCTTGTCAATTGGCTAGGCCCAGAATCCACAGAGCACATCAGAACATTAAGAGCAATCCATGTTGGCCATTCAGATGCGGGTCTCACTGCAGCATGGGAGAGGCTGGAGCAAACCTATGGCAGCGCGGAAGCTATAGAAAGCGCATTATTTAGGAAACTGCAAAACTTCCCAAGGATAACTAACAAAGACAATCGCAAACTGCAGGATCTAAGTGATCTGCTGAAGGAATTGGAGTTAGCCAAACTAGACCCTCGTCTTCCAGGACTGAGCTACCTAGACACCGCACATGGTGTGAACCCGGTGGTCACTAAGCTACCACACGGCATGCAAGACAAATGGGCAGACTTGGGATCAAGGTACAAGAGAGAGCATAAAGTGTCTTTTCCATCTTTCTCTTATTTTGCCAGGTTTATCAGCGACCAAGCTCAGAAGAAGAATGATCCCAGCTTTGACTTTGCCGAACCTGCTTTGACCTGTTCATCATCATTCTCAAAGCAAGGTAAAACAACGAGTGAATATAAAGACTTCAAAGGCACGGTATCTGTGAGAAAGACAGACATTCCACTTGAAACATCGTCATCTACTAAGCAAGGCTTCCCTCTAGGCAATGCAAAGAATTTCAGTCTTATGTGCCCTATCCATAGAAGTCCTCATTCCCTGAGAGAATGCCGTGGGCTCAGGGCAAAACCCGTGCAGGAGCGCAAAGACATCCTCAAGGAGCTTTGAATATGCTACAAGTGTTGTGCCTCCTCATTCCACATCGCTAAAGACTGCAAAACTATTGTTAAGTGTGCTGAATGCAGAAGCAATGAGCATGTGACAGCTATGCATCCAAATACATCTGAAGACAATGCCCAACCTTCAGTATCTAAGCCTGAGTCAAGGTATGGCGGGGAGCCACAAGGCCATGAGCCAACTAAAACTGCTGTATCCTCTTCGTGCATGGAAGTATGTGGAGAAGAAAGCAGCCCCAAGTGTTGTGCCAAGGTATGTCTTGTCAAAGTGTATCCTGAGGGGCAACCTGAGAAAGCCACTAGGATGTACGCCATCATAGACGAGCAAAGCAACAGGTCTCTAGCAAAGCCCAAATGCTTTGACATCTTCGGCATACAAGGACCAGCAACACCATACACTCTCAATACCTGCTCCGGTCGGGTAGAGACATTTGGCAGAAGAGCCATTGGGTATGTTATCTCTTCAATCAAAGAGAACATGCCTATACCCTTGCCGACAATAATTGAGTGTGACCATATATCTGATGAAAGACAGGAGATTCCCACTCCAAAGGCTGCACTTCACCATTCCCATTTAAAGCACCTAGCTAAAGAAATTCCTCCTATAGACACGAATGCTGACATCCTGATCCTGCTCGGAAGGGATATCCTGAGGGTCCATAAGGTGCGACAACAATGCAGTGGTCCAGATGATGCCCCATATGCACAAAGACTCGACCTAGGCTGGGTGATTATGGGTGATGTATGCATGGAAAAATGTCACAAACCATCCAGGGTAAACTCCTTCAAAACCTACTGTATGTGCTAAGCAATAGTCCTTCACCAGCGGTTGCTTCATATGGCTTACATAGGACAGCCTTCGATGGTGAATCAGAGTATGGGAAGGATGCAAGAAACTTTGTAGAAAGAGATTTCTATGTGGACGACGGCCTAAAGTCCTTGCCCACGGCTGAAGAGGCCATCGATCTGCTAAAAAGGACACAAGGTATGCTTTCCAAGGCCAATCTGAGACTACACAAAATCGCATCCAACAGCACCGCCGTCATGGAAGCCTTCCACCCTAGCGACCATGCTGTGGAATTCAGAGACTTGAACCTGGGTCTCGACAACCCGCCTGTTCAAAGAAGCTTAGGATTGCGGTGGGACTTGCGAAGGATTCATTCATCTTTCAGGTCAGTCATGCAGACAAGCCATTCACCAAACGTGGAGTTCTTTCAGTAGTGAACAGGCTTTATGATCCTCTGGGGTTTGTAGCTCCTTTGACCATACAAGGCAAGGCACTGTTAAGACAGCTCTCAGAAACTGTTAAAGACTGGGATACCCCATTGCCCACTGACAAACAACAAAAATGGGAGTTTTGGAAGAAATCCCTGTGTGCCTTAGACAAGGTTTGCATACCACGAAGCTACGCTCCATCATCTCTTCATACAAGTCAAGATTATGCAACGCGACCAGTATCTTCTAGTGTCTTCGCAAATTCTTCTTGGTTAACAGGTCCAGAGTTTTTGCAAAACCAAGTTGAAGAGACCTCCAGCGATAACATCTTCAGTCTCCAGGATCCTGACAACGATCCCGAAATCCGTCCAGAAGTAAGTGCCCTTTCTACCAGATTAGGAGAAAGGTGTAGCTTGGGCTGTCAGCGTTTTGAACGCTTTTCCAGATGGATGAAACTTGTACGCACCATTGCCAGATTAGTGCACATTGTACAATGTTATCGCAACAAAGCAACCAAATCTGATTGCCGTGGCTGGCATGTGTGTCACAATTCTCTCTCTGCAGAGGAAATCTTGACCAGTGGATTACAAATGGGTTGGAGACAGTTTGGCATAATGCGGCTTCTCCAATCCGAAGATGGGTGATCGATTGGATTACTTCAGTAGACAGTTCACATTTACTAGACTACACCTGTTTTTATTGTTGCATTGCCAGTTTCTGCTGTTATTTTTCAGGTTACGATATTCTTCTTCAAGGACATCGCACAGGTTGTTTATATTGTGAAATCCTAAGATTTCAGACGGGGAGTATGCTGTCTCAGCCAGTATTAATGTGACATTTCATAGTTACTGTGTACTTTGCTGCCACCTAGTGGTTATTGTTTAGTACTGTCTTGGGTTCTATTTCCCATAATACTTTGCTCTCTCTCTCACTCCTCTCAACTGTTTTCCCTTTCCAGCATCATCCATCTTGTGTGCTTCGTCATTCTGTGTTTCTCATCATTCATGCTAGGAGCTTCAACGCAGCATTCCTTTTAGACCTCTATGTCTTTTCTTCTGAAGCCACCTTGATACCTCTTGCCTGAAGGAAATTGTATGTATTCATCTGCACAAAGTATTGTAATGCCAATAAACCTTTCAGTTACATTCAAGTTCACCTTCTCAAGAAGATATCTGTGCACGATTAAGATTAGGAAGGAAGTAGTGTTGAGCGATAATGCTCGATATCTAAAAATATCGTATCGAAATTGTATCGCCGATAGCACTAAATATCGTCGATATCCGATTTCGATACCGGAAGTCCCATGTAAGTCTATGGGAACAAAATATCGCAACAAAAAAAACCCTTTCTTTCGTTGTAAACACAAAATATACACACATAGAATACATATATATATATATATATCAATGTACATATTGTGACATATATATATACATATATTTATAGTTTATACACTTCTACATAGTAAAATAGACTCTGATTCAATTGCCGGGTAAAGCCGTGACATACCCCATAGAAGTCGACGGGCTCGGTGCCGAGTACCCCCAAAACCTCTGGCTCTGTGCGACTCAACTTGGGCGTCACGAACAGGATTCTGTAGCTCGCTATAAGCGAGTCCTGTGTGCCTGAATTGAACTGGTTTTGTGCTTGAGAATTGCTAAAATCATCAGAGAATGTATTTGCCATTTTTCCGCCATATCTGCGTCACGACGAGGCACTGGTGAAGAAGAAGGGCGTGCTCTTCATGGGTGTACACTCACTCAGTGACGCGAAAACGATGGCTCTAAATGGTACTGCTATGTAAGATCGTGCCCCACAGCTCTTCAGTTCCGCCTCCTCATCCTCCTCAGTGTGCGGAAACTAACACGAAGGTCCCGCCTCCCTACAAAAGAGGGGCCCTCTCCGGATGCTAATGGCACATGTGACTTGGCAGAGATGGCTAATGGACACGAGCAGAAGTGTGAAGGGATGGAGCAGTCAGAGCTCTCCCCCCACGGAAGCGACCCGATCGCCACGGAACCACCGTTGGGCACCCGGCCTGGAAACCCTTCTACGCTGCAAGAAGCGGAGGATACCCTAAGAGGCCTGGCCCGGCACCGGGAGGAGGTCGCCAGGATGGAAGCGAGCTGGCGTGCCCTAAAACTAAACTTGGAGCGGCACCAATCCCTCTTACCTGAAGTGTCTGTACCGGAAGGTGAGGCACCCGTTCTAGTAGAGGAGTCCTTGCAATGTGATCCGGTTGACGTTGTCGCAGTGGAGGCACCCGTTCGTGCAAAAAACTCTGCACCGGCAGCACCCCAGATCCCGCTGTCTGCCCCCGTCGCTGAGACAGAAGAAGCGACACCCGTCCTCATGGAGGAGGCCGCGCAGGCACCAGAGGTCTACCTGTCTGTACCGGAGCCCCGACTGTCATCTGTTCCAGAGCCGGCTGCTTCCTCCGCAGGTGAGCGCCGCCAGGACTGGGGGGCGCCAGGAGAGCTGCCGCAAACCGGACACTGTAAGCTGCAGTTTGATGGTGGAGACATGGAGCAGCTGGTGGAGGAGAATTACAACCGGCGTCAGGAGGAAGAGTGGAGACGTTGGGAGCGGGAAGCAGAGCGACAAAGGGAGCAGCGAGAATCCCAAAAACTTCGCCAACGTCAGCTGGAGAAGGACCGGGCAGATAAGGACCGGATGAGAAAGGATAAAGGAACCCTGTGTGAGCCGCGGCGTAAGGGTGCAGTACGGAGCTTTAAATTGAAAGGTGGTTGGGGCTTCATCCAGGAGCCTGGACTTTATTTAGAAGTTTTTGTGAACCGGCGGGACGTGGAGGCTCACCTCCCAGAAGGACACCCAGGAGGGACCTGTTGCCAGGAGACTTTGTGACTTACACCCGACACTGGGGTTACAATGGATGGTACGCCCTAAATATTACCAGGTGCGACCCCTACTCCCCAGAGTGTCAGGAACCTGTGAGACCCTCGGAGCCTTCAGCCTCCCACATCCAGGCCTCTGCAAAAGTGCCCACCCCACGCCGTAAATCTCCCAAGCCTCCCTCAGTGGTCTCCTCAGCAGCCCCAGCTATGGACATGATAAGTATAGCTGGCCCGTACCCGGCGCCTGTTAGGCCCCCTGGGGTTCGTTCAGTCCGGGACATAGGGTTCCAGACCCGGAGGGAGATGAAAGAGGTGGCCACACAGACCCAGATAGCGGGTCACGACTTGACTGTACAGGCCACACGACGTCATCAGGTCCTGGTGATCCTTGGTGCCTCGGATGTTTGGCAAGCATCAGAAGAGTACCAGGTGGTACCTGGAACACCCCTGCCAAAGAATTATAAATAACCCGGACAGGGTCCCTGTATGTAAATAGTTAAATTGTTTATGTACCCGGACGGGTGAATGTTCATAAAAGTTTTTTAATTTAATAAAAAAAAAAAAAACACAGTTTTCATTACTTTTATTACAGTCTCATCCTGCAACGCCATCGATCTCCTGTAAAAAAATGAAAAAAAAAAAAAAAAAGTATACCACCTGACCGACGCAGTCCATAGTAACGAGTGTCCCACGACGATCCAGCTCTGCTACATCAGAATGACAGGCAGAGCCTGTCATCCCGGCGCAGCACAGCTGATTACCTGCTTCCCCGGCGGTGACGTCATCGGACTGGTTTACGGCCGGGATTACCCTGCAGTCACTGCAGTTATCGCGAAAAACTGCATGTGACCGCCAGGGAGAAGATAATGGCGGCCATCAAGCAGTCCAGGACGTGACCACCGGAGATCTTCTGCCAGGTAAGTGCCGCTGACTCCTGACAGACCCGACCGACGGACACTCACAGTGACAGTGACAAATCCGATTCCGGTATTCGATAAGACGAAAATATCGAAACGAATTATCGAAAGGCCGATAGAGCTAATATCGGCCGATAGCCGATATTTGCAGTATCGTATCGCTCAACACTAGAAGGAAGTTATAGTGAGTTCCTATCTACCATTGTTTATATCGGAGATTGTCACTCACAAGGATCAGAGCTGTCTCTTACATATATCGGTGGCAGAATACCCGTCCTACATCTGAGATGAAGTAGGCCGCAAATTGGTCTCTCATTTGGCTGACTTCAACAGAAGACCTGAGAGGGTGCTGAGTGAACTCAGGCAATGGGTTAGGAGCTGCATCATCAAGTTCAGTTTGGGTGCTCTTTCACCATGACAAAGTTATGTAGCACCACACAGGCCTTCACAACTTCATCCACTGTTTGCACTTTCAGATGAATGGCTGTGCCCAGAATGCGCCATCTGGAAACCAGTATACCGAAGGCACACTCTACAGTTCTTCTTGCCCTGGTCAGCCTGTAATTGAAAATTTTTTTGTTGTGGTCCAAGTCCCGGCTGGAGTAGGGTTTTAGCAGGTGTTGGCTCATCTGGAATGCCTCATCCCCAACATTACAAATGGCATTGGTGGACCTTCGGTGTGGGGAAGAGGCCGTGGCATGGGAAAATTAAACTGGTTTCATACAACCTCCGACCCATGTCCGAGTTCTTAAACGCCTGTGAGTCATTCCCACGGCCAAATGCACCAATGTCCACGGCAACAAACATACAGTCTGCATCCGCAATGGCCATGAGAACTGTTGAAAAGTACTTCTTGTAATTGTAATACTCCGAGCCTGTTCTTTTAGGTTTGATAATCCGTATGTGTTTCCCATCAACTGCTCCCAAACAGTTGGGGAAATTGCAGGTTGTCCAGAATTTTTGGGCTATTTCTAGCCACTTTTCGGTGGTGGGCAGGGGCATAAACAATTCCTGACAACGTGGAGATACCAATCCGGTTGTAAGGTTCTTTGTACATGTTTCTTGAAACTCAGTTTTTCCGTCGGCCATTTTGCTTTCTGTCTTGCTGCAGCTATCTTGCCCTCAGTCAATATGGAGTTTCCAGCTTTCATGTTCCCGCCCTGATTCTCTCCCTCTTGCTTCTTAAGCAGCCTCAGCTGAGCAATCAGTGCTTCAGAATCAAGCCTGCAGTGAGCCTGTGACCTGACTCCTGGAAAACCTTGGACTTTGTACTCCAGCTATTTCCTACTGAGGAACTTTGGAACACTTGTGGACTCTGGAAACCTGCTATTTGATAAATCCACGTTTGCATGGAATTACGGTAACAGAGAAGAGATCCTGAACCTGTTGTGGAGAGTTATTGCTGAGCTTAAGTTACTCTGGCCTGCTGTGTCTCCTGCTTCTGTACCTGCAAACTGTGTGACCCTTTTTGCCACTTGTATGAAGTAATACAAGTCCTTCTATATCAAACCTGTGTCTCATGTGTTTTCCTCGCACCCAAGCACAAGACGCTATATGAACTGTACACCATACATGACACCGGTACTGGAAGTGGAGAGAAGACAGGCTCTCTCCAGTAGCAAGGAATCTAGAGAAAGAACAAAAAAAATATTATTGTATATGTTTTTGTAAAACATTAATAAACAAAAAAATGTCATAAAAAAATTGTGCAGGTCTGTGTTTACTAGCTGGCACAACAATAATTCTGTCATCTTTGCAATAGTACATGGCATAAGTAATACAATGACGCAGGCATTGGTTTATCAATAATACGTACCGTAATGTCACCAGGAGTCTTTCCTCTGGAGGAATCGCCCGACGGAGCTGTGTGTCCTGTCTCCTTATTAATTGTTGGACCCGAGCAAGTAAATCCATGAAGGTTTGTTGTGACATCCGGGTGTAGTCGGTAAATTTCTCCGGGTTTGACTGCAGCTCACTGTAGAGGGTGTGATACGCTCCACGGCTCTCCCGGAGTTCAACAATGGGATGTACCCACAAACGCCGCCGCTGCCGTCTCTAATGTCTCTGTCTCTCCCTTTCTTCATGGCAAGCAACGGCATAAGCCTGAGCCATAGCCATGTCCAGATCCAGGTTGAAGTGGAAAGTCTTCATAAGCAGATCCATGTTCACCAAGGCAAATGCAAGCAAATGTAAAAAAGGGCTGTGAACAGGCTCTATATAAATATTTTCAATAAGACACGCCCACTGGTGTCCCATTGGTGGCTTCTGTTGCAAGAATTTTTCAAGGATTTTCATCATGTGTTTTGCACAGAAAAAACGCAAACGCATACAAAAACGCTTTAAATAGCATACAATCGCTTACAATCGCTGCGTTTTTTAAAAGCAATGCGCACTCTTCGACTGCAAAATATCGCTGCGATTACACGCGTTTTTTCATGCGTTTTATGTGCGCTCGATACGCAGCGCTAAAAAACGCAAGTGTGAAAGTAGCCTATCACCCTCTTAGTTAGGGAAAAATAATAAAATTAAAAAAATGTATTTATTTCCATTTTCCCATTAGGGTTAGGGTTAGGGTTGCGCCTAAAGTTAGGATTAGGGTTAGGGTTGGGATTAGGGTTAGGGATGTGTTAGGGTTAGGTTTGTGGTTAGGGTTATGGTTAGGGTTGGGACTAGGGTTAGGGGTGTGTTGGGGTTAGGGTTGGAGTTAGAATTGGGGGGTTTCCACTGTTTAGGCACATCAGGGGCTCTCCAAATGTGACATGGCGTCTGATCTCAATTCCAGCCAATTCTGCGTTGAAAAAGTCAAACGGAGCTCCTTCACTTCTGAGCTCTGCCATGCGCCCAAACAGTAGTTTACCCCCACATATGGGGTATCAGCGTACTCAGGAATAATTGCACAATAACGCTTGGGGTCAAAATTCTTCTGTTACCCTTGGGAAAATAAAAAATTGGGGGCGAAAATATCATTTTTGTAAAAAAAAAAAATGATTTTTTTGTTTTTACGGCTGTACGTTATAAACTTCTGTGAAGCACTTGGGGCTTCATAGCGCTCACCACACATCTAGATAAGTTCCTTGTGGGGTCTATTTTCCAAAATGGGGTCACTTGGGGGGGTTTCCACTGTTTAGGCACATCAGGGGCTCTCCAAATGCGACATGACGCCCGCAGACCATTCCATCAAAGTCTGCAATCAAAAACGTCACTACTTCCCTTCCGAGCCCCGACGTGTGCCCATACAGTAGTTTTCTCCCACATATTGGGTATCAGCGTACTCAGGACAAATTGGACAACAACTATCGGGGTCCAATTTCTCCTGCTACCCTTGTGAAATTAAATATTGGGGGCGAAAAAATCATTTTTGCAAAAAAAAAAAGGATTTTTTATTTTTACGGCTGTACGTTATAAACTTCTGTGAAGCATTTCGGGGTTCAAAGTGCTCACCACACATCTAGATAAGTTCCTTGGGGGGTCTATTTTCCAAAATGGGGTCACTTGTGGGGGGTTTCCACTGTTTAGGCACATCAGGGGCTTTCCAAACGCGACATGACGCCCGCAGACCATTCCATCAAAGTCTGCAATCCAAAACGTCACTACTTCCCTTCCGAGCCCGACGTGTGCCCATACAGTAGTTTTCTCCCACATATGGGGTATCAGCATACTCAGGACAAATTGGACAACAACTTTTGGGGTCTAATTTCTCCTGTTACCCTTGGGAAAATAAAAAGTTGGAGACTAAAAGATCATGTTTGTGGAAAAAATATGATTTTTTTATTTTCATGCTCGGGCATTATAAACTTTAGTGAAACACCTGGGGGTTCAAAGTTCTCACCACACATCTAGATAAGTTCCTTGAGGGGTTTAGTTTCCAAAATGGTGTCATTTGTGGGGGTTTCCACTGTTTAGGCACATCAGGAGCTCTCCAAACACGACATGGCTTCCAGCCAATTCAGCGTTGAAAAAGTCAAACGGCGCTCCTTCCTTTCTGAGCTCTGCCATGCACCCAAACAGTGGTTTACCCACACATATGGGGTATCGGCGTACTCAGGACAAATTGCACAATAACTTTTGGGGTCTTGTTACCTTTGGGAAAATAAAAATTGGGGTGAAAAGATCATTTTTGTTGAAAAAATATGATTTTTTAATTTTATGGCTCTACATTATAAACTTGTGTGAAGTACTTGGGGGTTCAAATTGCTCACTACAGATCTAGATAAGTTCCTTAGGGGGTCTAGTTTCCAAAATGGGGTCACTTGTGGTGGGTTTCCACTTTTTAGGCACATCTGGGGCACTGCAAACGGAACATGACCCCCATCAACGTCTGCATTCCAAAACATTATTACTTCCTTTCAAAGCCCTGCCGTGCGCCCAAACAGTTTCCCCCCCACTTATGGGGTATCAATGTACTCAGGACAAATTGGACAACAACTTTTGGGGTCCAATTTCCTTGGGAAAAATCAAAAATTTGGGACTAAAAAATCATTTTTGTGGAAAATTGTTTTTTTTTTCTCACCCAGGCATTATAAACTTTTGTGAAACACTTGGGGGTTCAAAGTGCTCACAACAGATCTAGATAAGTTCCATAGGGGGTCTAGTTTCCAAAATGGTGTCACTTGTGGGGGGTTTCCACTGTTTAGGCGCATCAGAGGCTCTCCAAACATGGCGTCCAATCTCAATTCCAGCCAATTTTGGTTTGAAAAAGTCAAACGGCGCTCCTTCCCTTACTAGCTCTGCCGTGTGCCCAAACAGTGGTTTTCCCCCACATATGGGGTATTGGCGTAACTCAGAAGAAATTGCACAACTTTATCTGTCCATTTTCTCCTTTTACCCTTGTGAAAATGAAAAAAAGTTTGTAAAAGATCATTTTTGTGACTAAAAAGTTATTAATTTTTTTTTTCTGTGTTGCTTCAGCTCCTGTGAAGCACCTGAAGGGTTAATAAACTTCTTGAATGTGGTTTTGAGTACCTTGAGGGGTGCAGTTTTTAGAATGGTGTCACTTTTGGGTATTTTCTGCCATATAGACCCTCAAAGCGACTTCAAATGTGAGGTGGTCCCTAAAAAAAATGGCTTTGTAAATTTTGTTGTAAAAATGAGAAATCGCTGGTCAACTTTTAACCCTTATAATTTCCTAACAAAAAAAAATTTTGGTTCCAAAATTGTGCTGATGTAAAGTAGACATGTTGGAAATGTTATTTATTAACTATTTTGTGTGACATATTTCTCTGTTTTAAGGGAATAAAAATTCAGTTTGAAAATTTGCAAAATTTGCAAATTTTCGCCATATTTGCATTTTTTCAAAAATAAACACAAGTTGTATCAAAGAAATTTTACCAGTAACGTGAAGTACAATATGTCATGAGTAAACATTCTCAGAATCGCAAAGATCCGTTGAAGCGTTCCAGAGTTATAACCTCATAAAGAGACAGTGGTCAGAATTGTAAAAATTGGCCTGGTCATTAACATGCAAACCACCCTTGGGGGTCAAGGGGTTAAACAACACACATGAGAAATAATTAATTAAAACTAACACACTGTAGAAAAAAAACGAGAAGGGAAGGAAGGAAATACAATGAATAAGTATTAAAATATGAAATATAAACAAAAACAGAGAAATGACAAATGAATAAAATATGGGAAAAAAAAATTCTCTTCTTTTTTGTTTCTTCCCTAAATCCGTTCAAAGTCTCAATAATGATAACCTATTTCATTTCTCAAACTCAATCCCTAAGGAGAACGAGTACACAAGTTAAAAATCCAGAACTCCTCCTCACCATTAGGCACCTCCGCATATCACCACCTCGAGCAGGTCTGGTAATTTTTTCAAAACCAAAAACCTTGAGAGATGAAAGATTGCCTCTGTGTGTCAATATAATGTTTGGATGCAGAGGATATATATCTGTTGTTATGGGTTTTACCAGTAATATCATTAATATGTTCGTTAATACGAACCTTTAGTTTGTGACTTGAGATGTACATCCAATGTACAGCTTATTACAGGCTGTACATTCAATGGCATAAACAACATGATCAGTGTTGCAATTAATGAATTGCTTAATGCTGAAGCTCTAGCTGTTGTCAGAATTAGAAAAAGAGGAACACTGGTGCGCAAAGCTGCAGATTCTGCAGCGCAGGGCTCCGCAACGAAAAATACCTTTAAGCCAGGTACCTGCAGATTTAGATCTGGAAAAAAAACTGGGAGAAAGTCGATTTGCCAGTGAAGGTGCTTTTTTGGCCATTACAGAACATCCAGATTTAAGAATGGAAGAAAGGATGTCATCCTCAAACAGTAAAGGTTAGACCGGGGTTACAATTGCGAGTGTGATGCGAGAAACTCACATCAATACCCAGCACTGCAGCTGTAACTCGGACCGGAGTGTGCGGCTACATAGAAATACATGCAGCGGCACACTGCGGCCCGAGTGCCGGCGGCAGTGCTTGGTATTGATGTGAGAGACTCGCAATCACACTCGCAAGTGTGACCCCGACCTAAGTGTTTTAATACAATTTGTTTAATACTAGGGAATTCAGGACTATACTGGGTGTAAAAAACTGGTTTGTTTAAGTGTGTGATTATATTGTGGTTAGACTCCTTGGGAACAAGCAATGAAGATGTTTTTTTTTTATCACAGATGGATTGTGCTCTTTTTAATAGACTTTTTTGAGAACTGCAGTCAGTGGGGTAACTACAATTTCTTTAATGCGAATGAGTTCACCATTGGGAACAGCTTTAGCCACATGTTTGCGTTGACTACTCCTATAGTGCATGATGGTATTGCCTGAAAGTGCTTTTCTAAAATTGGAGGAGACAAATTCATCTACCGCACCAGTGAGCTCCAAATCCAGGAACGTGATCTTGGAAGGATCATGGTTGATGGAAAATTGAAGGCTTTCGCCTGTTCCTGTCCACCATATTTTTTAATTGTTTTTTGATGGAATAAAGATTATTCTAAAACTTTTTTTCTTTTTTTGCAATTGCTACAAATAAGTGATTGGTTCGTGGTTCCATGCATGCTGGACTTCTATAAACTTCAATGGTGAGCTGGCATTATCCTTTTCTGTTTTCTGGATAATTGCCGTCCATGTGTTTCACATCAGTTGTTTTTTAACCCCTTAACGACCGGAAGTTAAGGATACTTATTCCTCAGCTCCATTTTTTATTGGCGCTAAGAAATAAGGTTATAGCGCTCCCCAGTGTCATAAATTCTCAGGAGTCTTGGCTACCGGGGGTAGCTGAGACCCCAGAGATTATGATTCTGGTCGGTTTTTACCGACCCCAGTGTTGCGAATAACGGCGATCGCTAAAAAAGGTCAGATTTCACAGTTAATTTCTCTCTCATCAGATATGATCTAGCACATCAGAGGAGAGTGAAATGGGGTCCCCTGAGCCCCTGGTACCTACGATGTCCCAGGAACATTCTGCATCCCCCGGTCCTGTCCCCCAGCTGTCAGCATCTTCTTCCTGAAAGAAAATGGTGGGCACATGTGCAGTGCACTAACCGAGATCTGCCGGCCGGCACCTGGCAACAGTAGAAAATTTTTCTTATTAGTTCATTTTGATCACTCTGATAGACCCTATCACAGTGATCAAAATAGAAAAATGGTAAATCAAACCCCCCTTTATTACCCCCTTAGATATGTAAAAATAATACAATTAAAAAAAGTATTTATTTCCATTTTTCCATTAGGGTTAGGGTTAGGGTTGGGCTTAGAGATAGGGTTAGGGATGGGCTAGGGTTAGGGTTGAGCTAGGGTTATGGTTGGGGCTAGAGCTAGGGTTACGGATGGGCTAGGGTTAGGGTTGGGCTAAGGTTAGGGTTGGAGCTAGAGATAGGGTTAGGGTTAGGCTAGGGTTAGGGTTGGGACTAGGGTTGGGGTTGGAGTTATGTTGGGGTAGGATTGTGGTGTTGGGGTTAGGGTGGCGTTGGGGTTGCGATTGTGGTTATGGTTGGGATTAGGGTTAGGGGTGTGTTAGGGTTAGGGTTGTGGTTAGGGTTATGGTTAGTGTTGGGTTTAGGGTTAGAGGTGTGTTGGGGTTAGGGTTGGAGTTAGAATTGGGGGGCTCCACTGTTTAGGTACATCAGTGGGTCTCTAAAAGGACATGGCGCCCACCAATGACTCCAGCCAATTTTGCGTTCAAAAGACAAACAGTGCTCCCTCTCTTCTGAACCCTGCCATGCTCCCAACAGTAGCTTTCCCCCACATATGGGGTATTGGTGTACTCAGGAGAAGTTGCACAGCAAATTTTATGGTCCATTTCCTCCTGATATCCTTGTGAAAATAAAAAACTAATTTCCAAAGTAAATTTTTTGTGATAAAAGTAAAATGTTAATTTTTTCCTTTCACATTGCTTTAGTTCTCGTGAAGCACCTGAAGGGTTAATAAACTTCTTGAATGTGGTTTTGCGCACCTTGAGGGGGGGGGCACAGTTTTTAACCCCTTCATGACCTCCGCCATACTAGGACTGCGCAGGACGCTTTCCTTCCTTTAATGTGGGCTCCGGTGGTGAGCCCACATTTTTCCCGGCACATATCAGCTGTTTTAAACAGCTGACATCTGCCCGGAACAGTCGCAGGTGGAATCATGATACACCCAAGGCTATTAACTCATTAAATGATGCTGTCCAACTCTGACAGCGGCAGTTAACATGTGCATCTGGCCATCATAGCAAATTAATAATTCTGCTACATAGAGGGGATCTGATCATCATCTGTATGCAGCAGAGCCGATCAGGTTATGGCACCTTCTAGTCTCCCATGGAGACTATTGAAGCATGCTAAAAGTAAAAAAAATAAAAAAAATAAAAAATATATATATAAAAATTTAAATCACCCCCCTTTCGCCCCATTCAAATAAAACAATAAAAAAAATCAAACATACACATATTTGGTATAGCTGCATTCAGTACCGCCCGATATTTCAACAAAAAAAGATTAATCTGATCGCTAAACGGCATAACAAGAAAAAAATTCAAAACGCCAGAATTACGCTTTTTTGGTCACTGCGACATTGCATTAAAATGCAATAAAGGGTGATCAAAAGATTGTTTGTTCACCAAAATGGTATCTTTAAAAACGTCAACTCAGCACACAAAAAATAAGCCCTCACGCAACTCAAGATCATGAAAAATGGAGACTATTGGTCTCGGAATTTTTTTTTTTTAACAAATTTTGGATTTTTTTTCACCACTTAAATAAAAAAGAACCTAGACATGTTTGGTGTCTATGAACTCGAAATGAGCTGGAGAATCATAATGGCAGGTCAGTTTTAGCATTTGGTGAACATGGTAAAAAAATCCAAAAGAAGGTTGTGCCATTGCACTTTTTTTGCAATTTCACCGCACTTGGAATTTTTTTCCTGTTTTTGAGTAAATGATATGGTAAAATCAATAGAGTTGTTCAACAGTACAACTTGTCCTGCAAAAAACAAGCCCTAGCATGGCCATATTGACGGAAAAATAAAAAAGTTATGGCTCTGGGAAGAAGGGTAGCGAAAAACAGAAACGCAAAAATGAAAAAGGCCAAGGACTTGAAGGGGTTAAAATGGTGTCACTTTTGGTTATTTTCTGTCATATTGACCCCCCCAAACTCACTTCAAATATGTGTTGGTCCCTAAAAAAAATGTTTTTTGTAAATTTTGTTGGGAAAATGAGAAATCGCTGGTCAACTTTTAACCCTTATAACGTCCTAACAAAAAAAATATGTTTTCAAAATTGTGTTGATGTAAAGTTGACATGTGGGAAATGTTATTTAGTAACTATTTTGTGTGACACCACTCTGATTTAAGGGTACAAAAATTAAAAGATTGAAAATTGCGAAATTTTCAAAATTTTTGCCAAATTTCTGTTTTTTCATAAGTAAATGCAAGTTATATCAAAGAAATTTTACCACTAACATGAAGAACAATATGTCACAAAAAAACATTCTCAGAATCAGTGGGATCCGTTGAAGCGTTCCAGAGCTATAACCTCATAAAGTGACAGTGGCCAGAATCGTAAAAATTGCCTTGGTCATTAAGTACCAAATTGTCACTAAGGGATTAAACCACTAACAGCATGTGAATAGTTGCAATGATAAAGATTTACACTTCTTTTAAAGCGATAATTGTAGGCTAGTTATGTTATTCCTCAACTAGATTGCACGTTTGCAATGTTGGTACAGTATGTGTTTACAGAAGCAAATACACCAACAATATCCAAAGTCAATGAATGAAGTATATTCCTATGGTTTAAAAAGGAACTCCAAATATCTTGGATATAGGAAAACACTACCCTGTGCCACTCTACAGAATTTAACAGCAGCAGCGAGGACATGCTTTTGCCTTTCTTTTTAATATTAGGACTCGGAGTATTTCATAGAAAGCTTGCTGATATGCATTACATATGTTAAGATAGCTGGTGTCATAGGCTGATGAGATGCTAGTATGAAATGAAGCAAGAAGTTTTAAAATTCAGGGCAGCTTGTACTACTTATTAATGATCTGCAATGTAGCCATATGTCATGCTATCACAAAATGTGAGTATCTAATGCATAATGGACTAACTTGAGAGCAGATATGAGAAAATTATATCTGTGTGATAGTGGAAAGTGTTAAAGTAAACCTGTCAGCAGGACTTTGTTAAGCAAACTACAGGCATTGTCATGTTTCCATTGTTACACAGATTAAAATGATACCTGATGTGAAGAAATCTGTCTTGTGGTTCTTTTGTAATCAGCATTAGAAGTTTTCAGTTAATGATATGCCCATGCTCTGGTATGGGCCTGTAGGCAGAGTCTTATCTTGGTGCTCTAGGCCAGAGAAACCAAGGAAAGACTTACCCACAGGCTGCCCCAAAGTACAAACATGTTCCTCATCATAGAGAGAGAGACAGAGACAGACTGCGCTTCGGGCAGGGCCTTATCTTTCTGCTCTAAGCCAGAGAAACCAAGGGAAGACCTGCCCACATGCCGCCCTTTATGTGTTAATTACTTTGGAATACTTCAACATATTCTAGTGATTCTGAGATTGATTTTTTTTTACACATTATACTTCATGTTAGTGGTAAACATAGGTAGATATGGTTTGCATTTATTTATGAAAATATCAAAAATTTGACAAAAAAGTAAAAATTTCGCCATTTTCAAACTTTAAATTGTTATCCCTTAGGGTGCTTTCACATTGTGTCTATATAGTAGACTGCGTCTGAGTGTATGCTTCCTGTAGGGGAACATTCCCAACAATGATGCACGTCAGAGCATACATTCGCTTTGCTGGCACCATTACAGTCTATGGCCCCATCTGAGCATACGGCCGAATCCCGTTTTGCAGGAGGTTCGGACATATGCCCCAATGGGGCCTGTTATGATTTGGTAGCGGAGGAGGTCAGGAGCAAAAAACAGCAAAGGCAGCCAAACACCCAGAGAGGTTGGGAACTATTGGGTTGCAAATCCCTAAGCTAACCGCACAACTAGAAGCAGCCGTGGTACGTACCTACGGTGACCTAGACGCCTCGGTACAGCCGGAGAGATTAGCTACATCTGAAGATAGAAACAGGAAAGCTAACTGCCCCGGAGTAGAGCCCCAAAGGAATAGATAGCCCCCAAACATATAATGGTGGTTAGACAAGAAGAAGCACAAACGCAGGCAGAAAATGGAGTGAGCAAACGCTGGGGCCAAATACTGCCTAGATAGGACAGGACAGTATACTATCTGCAACCCAGCAAAACCCTATAAAATTCCAACACTTCTGATTTCAAAAAATGCTGAGACCACATGATCTCGCCAGCCGCCAAATCAGATCTCTGGCGTGACCAAGCCGTTAACCCGCAGTTACTCAAATAGCAGGGACAGAGCAATGGAGCAAATAAACAGTGGCTACTGAAAAACAGAGAGTAGCACAGGCCCCTTGAGGGGAACCCGGCTAACTTCCCACAAAAGTGCAGACAAAAAATGGAAATTGCAAACATGATAGAAACAAGCAGAAAATATCTTATCTGAAAGTAGCAGACGAAGGCAAGACACAAGCTGACTTCCAAATGAACCAGGAAACAACAATTTATCACCGACGAGGATCATGGGAAGGCAGCTCACTTATATCAGCCCAGTCCGTCTCTCCTGATTGACAGTCATCACTTGCAGGTGATGGATTTCTACTATTCAACACTGGTTCAATACCCTCAGCAACCACCAGAGGGGCCACTGAACGGGTGCATAGATGCAATATGAAAGCACCCTTAAACCAGAAAGTTATACCACAAAAAATCATTACTCAAAAAATTATTAATAAATAACATTTTACCGCATGTCTACTTTACATCAGCATAATTTTTTAAATATAATCCATGCACGCCAGGATGGGGATGAGGGTGTCATGCATACCAGGATAGGGATGAGGGCGCCATGCATACACGAATGGGAATGATGGGGCCATGCCTACCAGGATAGGGGATACTAAGTAAAGAATTGACCACATTTTTTGCTTTAATTTTTGTTCTAATTTCCTCCTCAAAACCTAGGTGCGTCTTACAGTCCGAAAAATACGGTACCTCTGTTATTGCCGGTGCCCCAGATTTAGAAGGTCAACTTCTGGCATTTAAATATAATTAAGTATAACTTTGTTTTACTGGACAACCCCTTTAAGAATCTTCTTTCATTTTAAAACTAGAAATGTTGATTTTAAAATATATGTCTGCAATAAAGTATATAAAGCTATATAAATAAGTTAAGTTCAGGATTCCATATACGTTTCTATCCAGTCTCCATTTTCTTGATTACTTTGAATGTATTTTATATTCTTTACTTTAATTGTCAAACTTCTTGAACAATATAATGCTGGTTACTCAACACAAATGTCACTTTTCTCCATATGAGATGAATAACAGGAAGGAACTGTAATAAATAGCAATGGAATATCAGCATATGGCAGAATATCTAAACATGTGGTCTCCAGATTACTGTCCTGCAGAGACTCAAAATCTCCCCTCCTTTTAACTGGCTAAAAGATGTTTTCCTGCACTTTGGACTCTGCATGAAGTAAACCAGACTTAACTAAAACTGTATTATATATATATTTATATATATATACTGTATATATATATATATATACACTGCTCAAAAAAATAAAGGGAACACTAAATTAACACATCCTAGATCTGAATGAATGAAATATTGTCATTAAATACTTTGTTCTGTACAAAGTTGAATGTGCTGAAAATAAAATCACACAAGAATCATCAATGGAAATCAAATTTATTAACCTATGGAGGCCTGAATTTGGAGTCACCCACCAAACTAAAGTGGAATGTAATGTCCTTAAAACAAGTCAAAATGATGCTCAGTAGTGTGTGTGGCCTCCACGTGCCTGTATGACCTCCCTACAACACCTGGGCATGCTCCTGATGAGGCAGCAGATGGTCTCCTGAGGGATCTCCTTCCAGACCTGGACTAAAGCATCCGCCGACTCTTGGACAATCTGTGATGCAAAGTGACGTTGGTGGATGGAGCGAGACATGATGTCCCAGATGTGCTTAATCAGATTCAGGTCTTGGGAACTGGTGGGCCAGTCCATAGAATCAATGCCTTCATCTCGCAGGAGCTGCTGACACACTCCAGTCACATGAGGTCTGGCATTGTCCTGCATTAGGAGGAACCCAGGGCCAACCGCACCAGCATCTGGTCTCACAAGGGGTCTGAGGATCTCATCTCGGTACCTAATGGCAGTCAGGCTACCTCTGGCGAGAAAATGGAGGGCTGTGCGGCCCTCCAAAGAAATGCCACCCCACACCATTAATGACCCACTGCCAAACCGGTCATACTGAAGGATGTTGCAGGCAGCAGCTCGCTCTCCACGGCATCTCCAGACTCTGTCACGTCTGTCACATGTGCTCAGTGTGAACCTGCTTTCATCTGTGAAGAGCACAGGGCGCCAGTGGCGAATTTGCCAATCCTGGTGTTCTGTGGCAAATGCCAAGTGTCCTACACGGTGTTCGGCTGTGAGCACAACCCTCATCTGTGGATGTCGGGCACTCAGACCATCCTCATGGAGTCGGTTTCTAACCGTTTGTGCAGACACATGCACATTTGTGGCCTGCTGGAGGTCATTTTTCAGAGCTCTGGCAGTGCTCCTCCTGTTCCTCTTTGCACAAATGCGGAGGTAGCGGTCCTGCTGCTGGGTTGTTGCCCTCCTACGGCCCCCTCCAAGTCTCCTGGTGTACTGGCATGTCTCCTGGTAGCGCCTCCAGCCTCTGGACACTACGCTGACAGACACAGCAAACCTTCTAGCCACAGTTCACATTAATGTGCCATCCTGGATGAGCTGCACTACCTGAGCCACTTGTGTGGGTTGTAGAGTCTGTCTCATGCTACCGCGAGTGTGAAACCACAACCAACTTTCAAAAGTGACCAAAATATCAGCCAGAAAGCATTGGTATTGAGATGTGGTCTGTGGTCCCCATCTGCAGAACCACTCCTTTATTGAGTGTGTCTTGATATTTGCCAATAATTTCCATCTGTTGTCTATTCCATTTGCCCAACAGCATGTGAAATTGATTGTCAATCATTATTGCTTCCTAAGTGGACAGTTTGATTTCACAGAAGTTTGATTTACTTGGAGTTATATTATGTTGTTTAAGTGTTCCCTTTATTTGAGCAGTGCATATATATATATATATATATATATATATATATATATATATATACACATATATTTTGTGTTACATCAGCTCATTCGCCTGCTAATAGACAGGAATACTGTCTCTAAATTTTTCATTTTTATACTGAGGTACAGCATAAACCAAGGCAGGGTTAGCGACATAAACACAGCCATTCTGGCCTAACTGGAAAACAAAACAAATGGCACAGTCCATGTTGCTGTGGGGATTCGCCTGCTCAGGAAGCAAACATTAAAAAAGGTTCAACTTTCCTTATCTTCACTCACAGCTCTGGAATTTACATCTCCAGGCACACCCAACATTGAATTAGCCAGAAAGCTGCGCATTTATCCTCTGGACTCCACCCTGGGGTGGAGATATGATGAACAGTCTCCCACCCACTCTTTAGAAGTTCACTACACCAAGCCCTAAACATGACTACATGACTTATTAACCCCTCTCAGCACTTAGTGTAATGGAGCATTGATTAATTACTGTGATGTGCAAGTGTTCCCTTCAGTTTTGATGTACACACATGTCCCTCTGGCTCCGTTATCTCTGGCTCCGCATTATCACTCTGCATCAAATTTTCCAAAAAAACACCAGGCAGGCCGATTATGTTTTCTGCTAGGCCCCAACTCCTAGATATACAAGTCACTGGGTAAACAGTGTGCTTGTTGCACTGGCCATCTCTGTTCCCTGAAGGCCCCAGCCCACACCCTGTACCATATGTCTTCACTGAACATAACAACCCACACAAATGGTCCTCTGCTACAGCCAGATCATCTCCCAAGCCTGGTTCAGATCTGGTCACGGTCTTCTACTGGCGCTGCTTACGGATCTTCTATTGGCGCTGCTTATGAATCTTCTTCTGGTGCTGCTTATGAATTTTCTACTGGCGTTGCATACGGATCTTCTTCTGGTAAAGGGAACAAATCTTACTCACAGCTCAGACCTTCTCCAGTATCTGATCACTCTCAGACCCATCTGTGGAGATGGTGGCTGCAAGCCCACCTAGCAGCCACACAACCTGTCTTGGAACATGTTCTAGCACCAAGCACAGGTGTCACCTGACCTGGTGTTGTCAAAACTTTTCCTACTACTGTAATTCCTTCTTTACTTTCACTTTTGCCTTTTACCAGCAGCTGGTGGTGTTCACGTGGAATTACTCACCTGGGCATCAACTTCAACTGTATTCTCTTTTGTCCGCTTATTTACATTCCTCTCTTCTTTAACCCCTTCACCCCCAAGGGTGGTTTGCACGTTAATGACCGGGCCAATTTTTACAGTTCTGACCACTGTCTCTTTATGAGGTGATAACTCTGGAACGCTTCAAAGGATCTTCGCGATTCTGAGATTGTTTTCTCGGGACATATTGTACTTCACGTTAGTGGTAAAATTTCTTCGATATACCTTGCATTTATTTTTGAAAAAAATGCAAATATGGCGAAAATTTTGAAAATTTTGCAATTTTCAAACTTTGAATTTTTTTTCCCTTAAAACAGAGAAATATGTCACACAAAATAGTTAAGAAATAACATTTCTCACATGTATAATTTACATCAGCACAATTTTGGAACCAAAATTTTTTTTGTTAGGAAATTATAAGGGTTAAAAGTTGACCAGTGATTTCTCATTTTTAAAACAAAATTTACAAAGCCATTTTTTTAGGGACCACCTCACATTTGAAGTCACTTTGACGGGTCTATATAGCAGAAAATACCCAAAAGTGACACCATTCTAAAAACTGCACCCCTCAAGGTACTCAAAACCACATTCAAGAAGTTTAATAACCCTTCAGGTGCTTCAGAGGAGCTGAAGCAACGTGGAAGGAAAAAATTAATATTTAACTTTTTAGCCACAAAAATGATCTTTTACAAACTTTTTTTATTTTCACAAGGGTAAAAGGAGAAAATGGGCAGATAAAGTTGTTGTGCAATTTCTTCTGAGTACGCCAATACCCTATATGTGGGGGAAAACCACTGTTTGGGCACACGGCAGAGCTCGTAAGGGAAGGAGCGCCGTTTGACTTTTTCAAACTAAAATTGGCTGGAGCTGAGATTGGACGCCATGTGTGTTTGGAGAGCCCCTGATGCGCCTAAACAGTGGAAACCCCCCACAAGTGACACCATTTTGGAAACTATACCCCCTAAGGAACTTATCTAGATCTGTTTTGAGCACTTTGAACCCCAAAGTGTTTCACAAAAGTTTATAATGCCTGGGTGTGAAAAAAAAAAAAAAAAATTTCCACAAAAATGATTTTTTAGTCCCAAATTTTTGATTTTTCCCAAGGAAATTGGACCCCAAAAGTTGTTGTCCAATTTGTCCTGAGTACGCTGATACCCCATATGTGGGGGGGGGAACTGTTTGGGCGCACGGCAGGGCTTGGAAAGGAAGCAGTAACGTTTTGGAATGCAAACATTGATGGGGGTCATGTTCTGTTTGTAGTGCCCCAGATGAGCCTAAACAGTGGAAACCCCCCACAAGTGACCCCATTTTGGAAGCTAGACCCCCCTAAGGAACAAATCTAGATCTTTGGTGAGCACTTTGAACCCCCAAGTGCTTCACACAAGTTTATAATGCCCGGGCATGAAAATAAAAAATCCTATTTTTTTCCCACAAAAATTATCTCTTAGTCACTAATTTTTTATTTTCCCATAGGTAACAGGAGAAATTGGACCTCAAAAGTTGTTGTCCAATTTGTCCTGAGTACGCTGATACCCCATATGTGGGGGGGAACCACTGTTTGGGCGCATGGCAGACCTTGGAATGGAAGGAGCACCATTTGACTTTTTCCAACCAAAATTGGCTGGAATTGAGATTGGACGCCATGTTGCATTTGGAGAGTCCCTGATGTGCCTAAACAGTGGAAACCCCCCACAAGTGACCCCATTTGGGAAACTAGACCCCCTAAGGAACTTATCTAGATTTTGGTGAGCAATTTGAACCCCCAAGTGCTTCACACAAGTTTATAACGTAGAGCCGTAAAATTAAAAAATCATATTTTTTCCACAAAATTGACCTTTTCACCCCAATTTTTATTTTCCCAAGGGTAACAAGACTCCAAAAGTTATTGTGCAATTTGTCCTGAGTACGCTGATACCCCATATGTGGGGGTAAACCACTGTTTGGGTGCATGGCAGAGTTTGGAAGGGAAGGAGCGTCGTTTGACTTTTTCAACGCAGAATTGCCTGGATGCCATGTCGTGTTTGGAGAGCTCCTGATCTGCCTAAACAGTGGAAACCCCCCACAAATGGCACCATTTTGGAAACTAGACCCCTCAAGGAACTTATCTAGATGTGTGGTGAGCACTTTGAACCCCGAAGTGCTTCACAGAAGTTTATAACGTACAGCTGTAAAAATAAAAAATCTTTTTTTTTTTTACAAAAATGATTTTTTCGCCCCCAATATTTTATTTTCACAAGGGTAACAGGAGAAATTGGACCCCAAAAGTTGTTGTCCAATTTGTCCTGAGTACGCTGATACCCAATATGTGGGAAAACTACTTTATGGGTGCACGTCTGGGCTCGGAAGGGAAGTAGTGACGTTTTGGATTGCAGACTTTGATGGAATGCTCTAGGGGCGTCATGTCGCATTTGGAAAGCCCCTGATGCGCCTAAACAGTGGAAACCCCCCACAAGTGACCCCATTTTGGAAAATAGACCCCACAAGGAACTTATCTAGAAGTGTGTTGAGCACTTTGAACCCCGAAGTGCTTCACAGAAGTTTATAACGTACAGCTGTAAAAATAAAAAATCTTTTTTTTTTTTACAAAAATGATTTTTTCGCCCCCAATATTTTATTTTCACAAGGGTAACAGGAGAAATTGGACCCCAAAAGTTGTTGTCCAATTTGTCCTGAGTACGCTGATACCCAACATGTGTGAGAAAACGACTGTATGGGTGCACGTCTGGGCTCGTAAGGGAAGTAGTGACGTTTTGGATTGCAGACTATGATGGAATGGTCTGGGGGCGTCATGTCGCATTTGGAGAGCCCCTGATGTGCCTAAACAGTGGAAACCCCCCACAAGTGACCCCATTTTGGAAAATAGACCCAATAAGGAACTTATCTAGAAGTGTAGTGAGCGCTATGAATCCCCAAGTGCTTCACAGAAAATTTATAACATACAGCCGTAAACACAAAAAAAACATTTTTTTTTTACAAAAATGATTTTGTCGCCCCCAGTTTTTTATTTTCCCAAGGGTAACAGAAGAAATAGGACAAATTGCACAATAACTCTTGTGGTCTAGAGTACGCTAATACCCCATATGTGGGGGTAAACTACTGTTTGGGCGCATGGCAGAGCTCAGAAGTGAAGGAGCACCGTTTGACTTTTTCAACGCAGAATTGGCTGGAATTGAGATCAGATGCCATGTCACATTTGGAGAGCCCCTGATGTGCCTAAACAGCAGAAATCCCCCAATTCTAACTCCAACCCTAACCCCAACACACCCCTAACCCTAGTCCCAACCCTAACCACAAACCTAACCCTAACACACCCTAACCCTAATCCCAACCCTAACCCTAACGTTAGCGCCAACCCTAACCCTAACCCTAATGGGAAAATGGAAATAAATACATTTTTTTAATTTTATTATTTTTCCTTAACTAAGGGGGTGATAAAGGGGGGTTTGATTTACTATTTATAGCGGGTTTTTGTGATTGGCAGCTATCACGCTAAAAGACGCTTTTTATTGCAAAAAGTAGTTTTTTGCATCACCACATTTTGAGAGCTATAATTTTTGCATATTTTGGCCTACAGAGACATGTGAGGTCTTATTTTTTGCGGGACGAGGTGACGTTTTTATTGGTACCATTTATGACCACGTGCCATTTTTTGATCGCTTTTTATTTCGATTTTTGGGAGGTTAGAATGAACAAAAATCAGCAATTCATGAATTTCTTTTGGGGGAGGCGTTTATACCGTTCCGCAGGTGGTAAAATTGATAAAGCAGTTTTATTCTTCGGGTCAGTACGATTACGGCGATACCTCATTTATATAATTTTTTTATGTTTTGGCGCTTTTATACAATAAAAACAATTTTATATAAAAAATCATTATTTTTGCATCGCTTTATTCTGCGAGCTATAACTTTTTTATTTTTTTGCTGATGATGCTGTATGATGGTTCGTTTTTTGCGGGACAAGATGACGTTTTCAGTGTTACCATGATTATTTATATTGGTCTTTTTGATCGCGTGTTATTCCACTTTTTGTTCGGCGGTATGATGATAAAGCATTAATTTTTTGCTTAGTTTTTTTTTTTTTTTAAGGGGTTCACTAAAGGGTTAAACTAGTGGGACGGTTTTATAGGGGGGGTTATTACGGACGCGGCGATACCAAATATGTGTACTTTTATTGTTTTGTTTTTTTTATTTACAGGAAGAAATGAATTTATTGGGGAATATTTTTTTTTTTTATGATTTTTTTTACCACTTTTTATTTTTATTTTTTTTACTTTTTTACTTTGTCCCAGGGTGGGACAACACAGTATTTTAGCAGATCGCTGGTGTGACATTGTGCACAGCACTCTGTCACACCAGCGATCGCTCTGGCATCGCTGCAGGCTTCATCAGCGCCTGCTCTCAGCAGGCACTGAGGAAGCCGCCTCCCTACAGGACCCCGGCGCCATCTTGGATCCAGGGACCTGGAGGGAGGACGGACCCTCGGAACAGCGCGACACATCGCGCTGCTCTGAGGGTCTCAGGGGAGCGCACAGGGAGCCCCCTCCCTGCGCGATCCTCCCCTGTGCCCCGGTACACCGCGATCATGTTTGATCGCGGTGTGCCAGGGGTTAATGTGCCGGGAGCGGTCCGTGACTGCTCCTGACACATAGTGCTGGGTGTCAGCTGTGATAAACAGCTGACACCCGGCCGCGATCAGCTGCGCTCCCCCCAGGAGCGCATCTGATCGCCCATGATGTACTATTCCGTCCATGGGAATTAGGTCCATGGTCACATGGACGGAATAGTACGTCTGATGGAATAAAGGGGTTAAACTCACCAGTCCTCGGGCAAGAAAGTTTTTGTGCTCCTCAATGTTCTTCGAAGGCAAGCCAGATTTCCACAGTTCTCACGCCCATTCCTGCATCTCTTGCACTACGTGTTGCCAGAGGAAATCATCCTGTGTGCATCTCGTGGGCGGGACGCCAACGTGTACACGCTGAGTTCTTCAAGGTCCCTCTTAGGTTGTCTTGTCAAGAGTGCTTGGAACTTAAGGTACCTCATGCAGAAGTCCAATTTCTGGCTATCCTCCATGCAACCCAGTATCCTTCTCCTCTGGGCCACTTGACCACACTTCACCATTTTTTCACACAAGCAAGGGCATGTGTCATTGGCTGTGTATATCACATGTCCTTGCCCTATAAGACCCAGCCATTTCCCCCCTCACCACCATTTTCTCACTGCTGCAGCACAGTGTTAGACGGCACTGCTGCTGCTGTTATCGCTATCTTTGTAACAGTGACTGCGAAGCGAATTTTCAGTTAGACAGGAAGGCTTAGGGAGTAGGGAGGGACTAGTTTGTAATTGCAGCCCTTTTAAGGGCTAGGTTACAGCAGTTCCTAGCACTTTTAGCAGGCAGGTCTGTGCTCTATATAGACAGATAGGTCAACTTGGGAGTAGTGACCATTTGTAATTGCAGCCCTTTTGAGGGCTAGGTTACATCAGTTGCTATCACTTTTTGCCAGCTCCAGAGTTGAAATACTCATAATTTTTGGCTGCATCTTGCCTGTAATATAATTGTGGGCATAGCAGCAGTCTGTGGTACTCATTGTATTAGGCCATCTATACAAAGCTCCACCAGCGTTGAAATACTCATAATTTTTTGCTGAATCTTGCCTGTAGAATAATTGTGGGCATAGTAGTAGTGTGTGGTACTCATTCTATTATGCCATCTATACAAAGCTCCACCAGCATTAAAAAAAGAGAATTTTTAGCTGCATCTTGCCTGTAGAATAATTGTGGGCATTGTAGCAGTGTGTGGTACTCATTCTATTAGGCCATCTATACAAAGCTCCACCAGCGTTGAAATACTCATAATTTTTTGCTGAATCTTGCCTGTAGAATAATTGTGGGCATAGTAGTAGTGTGTGGTACTCATTCTATTATGCCATCTATACAAAGCTCCACCAGCATTAAAAAAAGAGAATTTTTAGCTGCATCTTGCCTGTAGAATAATTGTGGGCATTGTAGCAGTGTGTGGTACTCATTCTATTGGGCCATCTGTACAAAGCTCCACCAGCGTTCAAAAAAAAAGAATTTTTATCTGCATCTTTCCTGGACAATAATTTTGGGCATAGTAGCAGTGTGTGGTACTCATTCTATTAGGCCATCTATACAAAGCTCCACCAGCATTGAAATACTCATAATTTTTAGTTGCATCTTGCCTGTAGAATAATTGTGGGCATAGTAGCAGTGTGTGGTACTCATTCTATTAGGCCATCTATACTAAGCTCCACCAGCTTTCAAATTAATACGAATTTTTAGCTGCATCTTGCCTGGAAAAAAACTTTGGGCCTGTAGCAGTGTGTGGTACTCATTCTATTAGACCATCTATACTAAGCTCCACCAGCTTTCAAATTAATAATAATTTTTAGCTGCATCTTGCCTGGACAATAATTTTGGGCCTGTAGCAGTGTGTGGTACTCATTCTATTAGGCCATCTATACTAAGCTCCACCAGCTTTCAAATTAATACGAATTTTTAGCTGCATCTTGCCTGGAAAATAACTTTGGGCCTGTAGCAGTGTGTGGTACTCATTCTATTAGGCCATCTATATTAAGCTCCACCAGCTTTCAAATTAATAATAATTTTTGTTCTCTCTGAATGTGTGTTCAGCGCTGCTGGTGGTGTTCTGAGTCTGACAGATAAGCGCACGCGGCTGTCCACTGAGAATGTAGACAGACTCACGTTCATAAAGATGAACAAATCATGGATCCGCAAGGACTTTTCTACACCTGTGTCATCCTGGGGAGAGTAAAAGCTTGAGGATTTGTTCAACTCACCTCACCAACCGTTTTAAGCAACTCTGGGGCAATTGATGCTACTTAAGTGGTGTCTGTGCCCCAAATTTTTGGAAAAAATGGAGACTCTTTTTGGAGTCCCCTTGCTGTGTTTTACGTGATGTTGGCATCGTCAATTACAGGCGGGTTGGGTCTTTCCCCACCCCCTTTTTAACCGTAAGAAACTACATACCATCGACATGGTTGAGTGTAACTACGATAGGTTAGTGTGAAGAGGTTTCTCAAATTTGATGTAGCCTAAGGTGAGATCTAATTCTTTCTGCACTCCAAAAGGCTGTAGAGTGTCTGCTAGTCAGCGGAGTAGCCACTGGCTGTAGATCTAATTACAAATTTGTAACTGCTTCTAGCCCAGACAATAATTTTGGGTCTAGTAGCAGAGTCTGCTAATCAGGGGAGTAGCCACCGGCTGTAGATCTAATTACAAATTTTTAACTGCATCTAGCCCAGACAATAATTTTGGGCCTAGTAGCAGTGTCTGCTAGTCAGCGGATTAACCCAGCTGTTAAGCAAGCTACACCACCTGAACTTTGGACACTTAATTTTTTCAAAGGAAATGCTTCGGGCCCCCGGGACAATCAGTGAAGAGCATCGGGGAGGCACCCCAAGGCACCGGGGCTGTGACTGGCGGTAGGACGCCTTGCGGTGGACCGCCAAGTTCGATCCTTATAAAAGCTTTTTAACTGCAGCAGCTTTACTGGACGCTACTGGACCTGGAATTACCGCGGCTGCTGGCATGAGACTTGCTCTCCATTAGATCCTTGTAAAAGGATTTAAAGTGTACTCATTCAAATTAGAGAGACAATTTAAATTAAAAAGATTAGACTTGCCTCCACCGCAGTGGGGCTCGCTCGACCCACCAGCGGACAGGCATCAGTATTGGGAGAGGGGGGCTGGCCGTCAGGGTCCACCGCAGGTCTCGCACAAACCCGGTGACACGCAGGTCGCACAGGCAGGAACGGATTGGGCGTGTCGGCTTCGCACTTTTTTGGTTTTAGAAGGGCATGACATACCTATATCTGTGTCTCCCCCTCCTTTTACTCCTCCACCTCTTTTCTTTTCGCATGACTATATGTACTTGTCACTTTTCCATGTGTTAGTTGTGTCTTCTGAGCAGTTTGTCAGCTTTTGGACACCTTTGAAGTGTTTTCTATGTGTTTTCTATGTGTTTCTATGTGTTTTGGTTTGCCTGCCATTGGTTTTAACGGTGTTCGACGAACAGTTCGACGAACAGTTCGTCGAACACACGGCTGTTCGGCGAACCGAACCGAACTCGAACACTACGGTGGTGGCTCATCACTACTTATAAATACTTGGAGGTCACCGGAGCTGCTCAGGGAAAACCCGTGCAACGAGTATACTCGCTCATCACTAGTTGGCATCCATCAGTTGGATAAATAGGCCTCCTCTGGATCAGGCGACATTGGGGAAATGTTCACGGAACTTTATTTGCCGAGGCAAATTTTGGTCACACCCTAGCCACACCTCAATCAATGTCCTTTTTAACATTTTTTTCTACCCTGGCAGGAGGAGATATCAGAGAGGCAGTGGCAGTGAGGCACATTCAGACTCCTTAGACTTTAGGGCGTAGACCCTGTCATTCTGTATCTTGGACAATTGGGAATAGAGATGAGTGGATCAGTCCAGTGTGCAGGTCAGTAGTACAGTCATGGACAAAAGTTTTGAGAATGACACAAATATTAATTTTTACAAAGTCTACTGCTTCACTTTTTCTAATGGCAATTTGCATATACTCCAGAATGTTTTAAAGAGTGATCAGCTTAACAGCAGTTACTTGCAAAGTCAATATTTGGCTAGAAAATGAACTTTATCCCCCAAAACACATTTCAACATCATTGCAGCCCTGCCTTAAAAGACCAGCTAACCTCTTTTCAGTGATTGCTCCATTAACACAGGTGTGGGTGTTGATGAGGACATGGCTGGAGATCAATCTGTCATTATTAAGTAAGAATGACACCACTGGACACTTTAAAAGGAAAAAACTGGGTCTGAACTGAAAAAGTAAGTTGATGTGTATGCAAAATGTAAATGCATATTAAACACATGACCATTATACAGAGAAAACAAAAAACAAGAAACAAATATCCTAAAATAAAAAAAATAAAAAATATATTGCAAATCATGCATGAGATTGTAAATAATAATAATAAGGGTATTTGGTAAACATAATTTTGATCAAAAGAATGTACAAGCCATCCCGCCACGTCAAGGCAACCCTTTGTGGGACAGTCCTAACTCTTGTATTAAAAACCTTTCCACCTGTCAAGTGACAAATGTGAACAAGGCCAGAGAGACTGAACCCACCAGTAAGAGCATAGGCCAGACAGGATGGATTTTTCAGCTCAGAAGCAGGGCGGTCACACCCTTATATGCACAAGATGCACTAAGAACTAAATGAAAAACTGGGTCTGAACTGAAAAAGTAAGTTGATGTGTATGCAAAATGTAAATGCATATTAAACACATGACCATTATACAGAGAAAACAAAAAACAAGAAACAAATATCCTAAAATAAAAAAATAAAAAATATATTGCAAATCATGCATGTGATTGTAATAATAATAATAATAATAATAATAATAATAATAAGGGTATTTGGTTGTAAGTTGATGGTGAGTGGGGTCCCCATACTTGCGTGCTTTATTTAGGTTGCCAACCTCTGTTATGGGACATTGTGAAGGGAAAGTATCTAGGTCTCCTCTTGCCACCCTGACCCTTTTAGTTCTGTACTTGTATTATATACTTTTTTCAGGAATTTTATGTTTGTCTTCTTTTAATAAGTATTAGTAAAGATTTAATTTTTAGTGTAAGTTCACACTGGGTGCTTTTGCTGCGTTTTTATGCTAATTTTCAGCTGCTTTTTACAGTACCAGCAAAGTCTATGAGATTTCAGAAATGTAATGCACACACATTGTTTTTTTTTGTCATCAGGATTTTGTGCTTAGCAGCAGTTTTTTGACATAGAGCATGTCTGTTGTGAATGTGCTAGAGATGGTTTCTGAGCAGAGGCTCCCTCTGGTGGTTACAGACAGTACTGAACCTTTCAGCGAGGAATGGCAATCTGGGATCACGGACTAGACTGATATAAGGGAGGTTCCCTCCCATGATGGTCGCCGGTGTTCAATTGTTCTTGTCTCAATTGTGGTTCCTGGTTCATTTGGAAGTTGCTGGAGTCATGCCTGCACCTGCTGCTTTCAGATAAGATATTTTCTGTTTTTTTTTTTTGTGCTTGCTTTTTTCATAGTTTTCTGTACTTTTGTGGAGGTCAGCCGGGTCCCCTCCTGGGGCCGGTGCTCCTCTCAATTTATCTGTAGCCACTGTTATTTGTTCATTTGCTTTTTCCTATTTTTTCAGTGGCTGCGGCTTTGTTTTGTAACACCAGAGATCTGATTTAGGTGATAGAGATCGTGTGATCTCAGGTTTTTTGGCAATCAGAAGTGCTGGTATTTTTTAGGGTTTTTTGTTGGATTGCAGTCAGAATTCTTTCCTGTACTTTTCTGTCTAGACAGATTGGGCCCCAGCGTTTGCTCATTCTATTTTCTGTCTGTGTCCGTGCTATCTTCTTGTCTAACCACCATTATATGTTTGGGGGCTTCCTATTTTCTTTGGGGATCTGCTCCGGGGCAGATAGCTTTCATCTTTCTGCCTTTAGGTGTAGTTATCTCTCAGGCTGTGACGAGGCGTCTAGGATCAACGTAGGAACGCTCCACGGCTACCTCTAGTTGTGTGGTTAGTTCAGGTTACTGCAATCCAATAGGTTCCAGCCTCTCTGGTGTATTACTGTTTTTGTTTTTTCTCCTCAGCTACCTAAACATAACAGTATCACTGGCCTGACTGAAAACTATATGGTACTCACAGAAGGGAAAAATAGTGTGGAAAGAAAAAAGTTGTCAGAGTTGTCAGAGATTTTTTTTTTCTGTTTGTTGCATTTTTTCCCTCTTTCTCTCTGGGTGCTGAGGAGGATTTTTTTTTCTCTCAATGGAGTTTGCACAGTTGTCTGGCCATGTGGATCAGCTTGCCACTGAGGTTCGGAGTATTGCTACCTATCTTGCTGGTTTGCCGGTTGTGGAACCTAGGATCCCCACGCCAGATTTGTTTTTGGGGGATCGGGCTAAATTTCTGAATTTCAAAAATAACTGTAAGTTGTTTTTTGCCTTGAAGCCTAAGTCCTCAGGGAACGCAGCACAGCAGGTTCAAATTGTCATCTCTCTCCTGCGCGGTGACCCTCAGGATTGGGCTTTTTCCCTGACACCTGGGGATCCTGTTTTGAATGATGTTGATGTATTTTTTCAGGCGCTGGGGTTGTTGTACGATGAACCTAATGTCACTGATCAGGCTGAGAAGACCTTGTTGGCATTAAGTCAGGGCTGTGAAGCCGCTGAACTGTACTGTTAGAAATTTCGAAAGTGGGCAGTCCTGACCAAATGGAATGATGATGCTTTGGCAGCCCTTTTTCGGAAGGGTCTGTCAGATAATGTAAAGGACGTTATGGTGGGATTCCCTGTACCCTCTGGTCTCAATGATTCTATGTCTTTCGCTATTCAAATTGACAGACGTTTGCGTGAGCGCAGAGGTATGCGTGAGATGGTGTTGCCTTGTGGACTAGCTCCTGAGCCCATGCAGTGTGATGGAGTGACTTCTGGGGCACAGCGTCATGAATTTCGAAAGCGCAATGGGTTATGTTTCTACTGTGGTGACGCCTCTCATGCTATTTCCATCTGCCCTAAGCGGGGAAGACGTTTTGCGCTCAGTTGTCTTGGGTAGTGTTCAGACTAAATTTCTGTTGACTGTTACCCTGATTTGCTCCATGTCCACATTTTCGGCTCAGGCTTTTGTTGATTCAGGAGCAGCTATTAACCTGATGGATTTCGACTTTGCCAAACATTGTGGCTTTCCCATGATACCCCTGCGGAAGTCGATTCCCCTATTGGGCATTGATTCTACCCCTTTGGCGGAGAATAAACCCCAATTTTCTACTCAGGTGATAAGGGTTGAACCAGATCATCAGGAGAGTTGCACATTTCTGGTGTTGCATAATCTGCATGACATTATTGTTTTGGGTTTCCCTTGGTTGCAGATTCATAATCCTGTTTTGGATTGGAAATCTGTGTCTGTGACAAGTTGGGGCTGCCAATGTGTTAATGCTGACACTCCTGTTTTTTCTGCCTCTCCCCAGTCTCAGGATGTTCCTGACTTTTTGACTGAATTTTCTGATGTGTTTAGTGAAAGTAAGTCTGTGTCCTTACCTCCTCACAGAAACTACGATTGTGCTATTGAGTTAGAGCCTGGTGGTAAATTTCCTAAAGGTCGCCTTTTTAACTTATCTGTACCTGAACACGATGCCATGCGATCTTATATCAAGGAGTCATTGGAGAAGGGTCATATCAGACCATCCTCTTCACCCTTGGGCGCCGTTTTTTTCTTTGTGGCCAAAAAGGATGGTTCATTGAGGCCGTGTATTGATTATCGGCTCCTGAATAAGATCACTGTGAAATGTCAATATCTGTTAACCTTGATTTCTGTCCTGTTTTCCAGAGTGAAAAGTGCTGGTTGGACCTCAGGGGGGCGTATAACCTTATTCGTATTAAGCACGGGGATGAATGGAAGATGGCGTTTAATACCCCAGAGGGCATTTTGAGTACCTAGTGATGCCCTTTGGGCTCATTAATGCTCCTTCCGTCTTCCAATCCTTCATGAATGATATTTTCAGGGATTTTGTGGATAAATTTCTGATTGTTTATTTGTGAATACTTTTCCGTCCAATTATGACAAGAGCATTCTTAAAGTGATACCTTTATTGGCTAACCAGAAAATTATATGTTCGTAAGCTTTCAGAGCTCAGAGGCTCCTTCTTCAGGCAAGATTACATTTGGAATGAAGAAGGAGCCTTTGAGCTCTGAAAGCTTATGAACATATAATTTTCTGGTTAGCCAATAAAGGTATCACTTTAAGAATGCTCTTGTCATAATTGGACGGAAAAGTATTCACATCGATTTTTCTGGCTAACACGGTACCACAATATAATTTATTATTGTACACCATGATTGTTTATTTGGATGATATCTTGATTTTTTCCAATGACTGGGACTGTCATGTGAAACATGTTCGGACTGTTTTCCAGATTTTGAGAGAGAATGCACTGTATGTGAAGGGATCAAAGTGTCTTTTTGGCGTATAGAAGGTCTCATTTCTGGGATTCATTTTATCTCCGTCTGTTATTGAAATGGACCCGGTCAAGGTTCAGGCCATCTGTGATTGGGTTCAACCTACTTCATTGAAGGCTCTTCAGAGATTTTTGGGTTTTGCCAATTTTTATCGTAAATTTATTGGTAATTTCTCTGGTATTGTTAAACCATTGACTGATCTGACCAAAAAGGGTTCCGATGTGGTGAATTGGCCTCCTGAGGCAGTTTCTGCATTTCAGGAACTTAAGCAGAGATTCATTTCTGCTCCTGTTCTACGACAGCCTGATGTTTCTCTGCCGTTTCAGGTGGAGGTTGATGCCTCTGAGATTGGGGCAGGTGCCGTTTTGTCCCAAAGGGATCCAGAGACCTCTAAGAGTAGCCCTTGTGCCTTTTTCTCTCAAAAGTTTTCTCCAACTGAACGTAATTATGACGTGGGTAATGGGGAGTTATTGGCCATGAAGTGGGCCTTTGAAGAGTGGAGACATTGGCTGGAAGGAGCCAAACATTAGGTGGTGGTCCTCACGGACCATAAGAACCTGGTTTATCTCAAATCAGCCAAGCGACTTAATCCTAGACAGGCCAGGTGGCCTTGTTTTTCACACGTTTTAATTTTGTGGTTTCTTTTCTTCCTGGCACTAAGAATGTTAAGCCGGATGCCCTCTCAAGGAGTTTCTTTGCGGATTCTCCTGAGTTATCTGATCCTGCTGTTATTTTGAAAGAGGGTGTAGTACTTTCCTCCATCTCACCCAATTTGAGACTGGTTCTGGAGGGGTGTCAGGAGGATAAACCTGAGCGCTGCCCTGTTGGGAAATTGTTTGTCCCAGACCAGTGGAAGAAGAGTGTGATGTCTGAGATTCATTGTTCCGCATTGGCTGGTCATCCCGGGATTTTTGGTACCAGAGACTTGGTGAGTCGCTCCTTTTGGTGGCCTACTTTGTCTCGTGAAGTCAGGACTTTGTGCAGTCCTGTGGGACTTGCTCTCGTTCCAAGCCTTGCTCTCGCTCTAGTGGTTTGTTTATGCCATTACCTGTGCCCAAGAGGCCATGGACCCATATCTCTATGGATTTATTTCCAACCTCCCTGTCTCTCAGAGAATGACCGTTATCTGGGTAACCTGTGATAGGTTTTCCAAGATGATACATCTTGTGCCATTACCTAAGTTGCCTTCCTCCTCCGAGTTGGTGCCTTTGTTCCTTCAGCACGTGGTTAGGTTGCACGGCATTCCGGAGAACATTGTGTCTGACAGAGGAGTCCAGTTTGTTTCCAGATTTTGGAGGACATTTTGTTCTAAACTTGGTGTTCAATTATCTGTCTCCTCTGCATTTCATCCTCAGACCAATGGACAAACCGAGAGAACAAACCAGACCTTGGAGACTTATTTGAGATGTTTTGTGTCTGCTGATCAAGATGACTGGGTCTCTTTTTTGCCTTTGGCTGAGTTTGCTCTTAATAATAGGGCTAGCTCTGCCACATTGATGTCTCCATTTTTCAGCAATTCTGGGTTTGACCCTCGATTTTCTTCGGGACAGGCGGAGGCTTCTGTCTGTCCGGGTGTTGACTCTGTTGTGGAGCGTATGCAGCAGATTTGGGACCAGGTAGTGAAGAGGTTGTCTCTCTCTCAAGAGAGGGCCCAGCGGTTTGTCAACCGGCATAGGACTGATGGTCCTCGGTTTAAAGTGGGGGACTTGGTTTGGTTGTCCTCAAGAAATATCCCTATGAGGGTTGCATCTCCAAAGTTTAAGACTAGGTTCATTGGACCTTATAAGATCATGGAGATTCTTAATCCGGTTTCCTTCCGTTTGCTTCTTCCAGGGACATTTAAGATCCATAACGTGTTCCACAAGTCCTTATTGAAGAGGTTTGTTGAGCCAGTGGTTCCTATGGCTGCGCCTCCTGATCCTGTTTTGGTTGAGGGCAATATGGAGTATGTGGTCGAGAAAATATTGGGTTCTCGTTTTTCTAGACGGAAACTCCAGTATTTGGTTAAGTGTAGAGGTTATGGTCAGGAGGACAATTCATGGGTGTTTGCTTCAGACATCCATGCTAGTAGACTAATCCGTGCCTATCACTGAGCTCATCCTGATTTGCCTGGCTGCACAAGTGAGGGTTCGGTGACCCCTCCTCAAGGGGGGGTACTGTTGTGAATGTGCTAGAGATGGTTTCTGAGCAGAGGCTCCCTCTGGTGGTTACAGACAGTACTGAACCTTTCAGCGAGGAATGGCAATCTGGGATCACGGACTGGACTGATATAAGGGAGGTTCCCTTCCATGATGGTCGCCGGTGATCAATTGTTCTTGTCTCAATTGTGGTTCCTGGTTCATTTGGAAGTTGCTGGAGTCATGCCTGCACCTGCTGCTTTCAGATAAGATATTTTCTGCTTTTCTTTTTGTGCTTGTTTTTTTCATAGTTTTCTGCACTTTTGTGGAGGTCAGCCGGGTCCCCTCCTGGGGCCGATGCTCCTCTCAATTTATCTGTAGCCACTGTTATTTGTTCATTTGCTTTTTCCTATTTTTTCAGTGGCTGTGGCTTTGTTTTGTAACACCAGAGATCTGATTTAGGTGGTAGAGATCGTGTGATCTCAGGTTTTTCGGGCAATCAGAAGTGCTGGTATTTTTTAGGGTTTTTTGTTGGATTGCAGTCAGAATTCTTTCCTGTACTTTTCTGTCTAGACAGATTGGGCCCCAACGTTTGCTCATTCTATTTTCTGTCTGTGTCCGTGCTATCTTCTTGTCTAACCGCCATTATATGTTTGGGGGCTTCCTATTTTCTTTGGGGATCTGCTCCTGGGCAGATAGCTTTCATCTTTCTGCCTTTAGGTGTAGTTATCTCTCAGCTGTGACGAGGCATCTAGGATCAACGTAGGAACGCTCCACGGCTACCTCTAGTTGTATGGTTAGTTCAGGTTACTGCAGTCAAATAGGTTCGAGCCTCTCTGGTGTATTACCGTTTTTGCTTTTTCTCCTCAGCTACCTAAACATAACACATGTCACTTCTTTCAGCATTTCCGCATCGTTTTTTGCCCATTGACTTGAATGGATGGTGAAAAAAGCTGCAAATACGCTGGTTGACTTTTTTTGCAGCATATTTGCAGCAGAAAAGTCAAGAACATCTGGATGTCACCTCACAGTCAGCTCCGCTACATCTGGAAGGCAGGCTGCATGGTTGCATGATGCGTCCATACAGCCTTGTCTTTCAGTGTTTGACATGCTGTCATATGCTTGACAGCACGGCAAACAGTGCATCTGATAAGTGGTGAAATCCCCGCTAGCACCGTGAGAAAGTCGCACAGTGCAGAGGCGAGTTCACCAGGAGAATTTCATTTCCTCGAACTCGCCTCTGCAGTGTACGACTTTCTCACAGTGCTAGCGGGGATCTCCCCAAGGTCACCACCGTTCAGCCCTGCTGGGAACGCAGCCTCAGTGACCAGCGATAACCTCGATGACATCACAGCTAGTCAATGAGGCTGTGCTTGCAGCAGTTTATTCACCAGGGGTTCTAAGCCTGGACAGTCGCATCTTGGCACCGTCCAGGTTGAAAACTATTTCTCCCCAGACATGCATTACGGTATGGGACAGAACAATGGTATGGTGAGAGATATTGTTGGTTTTTTTCATTTTTGGTTTATTACAGGAGAATGAGGGTTTGGTGGAATTAGGCGAGATCATAAGTATGATTTAATTAAGATTATTAAAGGAGTCTGTGCCATTTTTTCAATTAAAGGACTTTATTTTGTGTGTCTGTGTTTTCTTACAATGTGACTATGAGGTTAGTAATGGGGAATCTTATTGACGCCTCTCCATTACTAACCTCAGGGCTTGATGTCACCTGACAATACAAAAGTGACATCAATCCCTCAACTATTACCCCACTTGCCACTGCTACAGTGCAAGTGGAAAAAGTGAGGCTAAGTGCCAGAACTGGTGCATCTTAGAGATGTGCCTTTTCTGGCGGGCTGAGAGCTGGTGTTTTTAGCCTGGGGGGGCAGTAGCCCCTTCCTAGGCTATTAATATCAGCCTGCAGCTGTCTGCATAGCCTTTGCTGGTTATTAATTATAGAGGGAACCTATGTCATTGTTTTTTAGTGTAACCCATTTTAATAGCCAGTAAAGACGAAGTATACAGTTGTTAGCTGATATTAATAGCCTAGGAAGCTCCATGGGTATTACCCCCTTCCCAGGCTATAAAGATTGGCCCTCAGCCATCAGCTTTCCCTTTGCTGGTTACAAAAATTGCACAGGAGCCCATGCCATTTTTTTTCCAGAAAAATAATATTTTATTAATTAAATACATGTACAGTAAGCTGCACACACACTGTACTAATTGTATATGTCACTGAAATCTGTATATCTATGTGTAGCTACTGTATGTAATCCATCTCTTCTATCTTGCCGGCTCCTGCAATGATTTTACACTACGTGTCTGCTGAATTGATGGTTTTTCATCTATCTATCTATGTAATATATACAGTAAAGACCAAAAGTTTGGACACACCTTCTCATTTAAAGATTTTTCTGTATTTTCATGACTATGAAAATTGTACATTCACACTGAAGGCATCAAAATTATGAATTAACACATGTGGAGTTATATACTTAACAAAAAAGTGTGAAACAACTGAAAATATGTCTTATATTCTAGGTTCTTCAAAGTAGCCACCTTTTGCTTTGATGACTGCTTTGCACACTCTTTGCATTCTCTTGATGAGCTTCAAGAGGTAGTCACCGGAAATGGTCTTCCAACAATCTTGAAGGAGTTCCCAGAGATACTTAGCACTTGTTGGCCCTTTTGCCTTCACTCTGCAGTTCAGCTCACCCCAAACCATCTTGATTGGGTCTGGTGACTGTGGAGGCCAGGTCATCTAGCGTAGCACCCCATCACTCTCCTTCTTGGTCAAATAGCCCTTACACAGCCTGGAGGTGTGTTTGGAGTCATTGTCCTGTTGAAAAATAAATGATGGTCCAACTAAACGCAAACCGGTTGGAATGGCATGCCGCTGCAAGATGCTGTGGTAGCCATGCTGGTTCAGTATCCCTTCAATTTTGAATAAATCCCCAACAGTGTCACCAGCAAAGCACCCCCCACACCATCACACCTCCTCCTCCATGCTTCACGGTGGGAACCAGGCATGTAGAGTCCATCCGTTCACCTTTTCTGCGTCACACAAAGACACAGTGGTTGGAACCAAAGATCTCAAATTTGGACTCATCAGACCAAAGCCCAGATTTCCACTGGTCTAATGTCCATTCCTTGTGTTCTTTAGCCCAAACAAGTCTATTCTGCTTGTTGCCTGTCCTTAGCAGTGGTTTCCTAGCAGCTATTTTACCATGAAGGCCTGCTGCACAAAGTCTCCTCTTAACAGTTGTTGTAGAGATGTGTCTGCTGCTAGAACTCTGTGTGGCATTGACCTGGTCTCTAATCTGAGGTGCTGTAAACCTGTGATTTCTGAGGCTGGTGACTAGGATAAACTTATCCTCGGAAGCAGAGGTGACTCTTGGTCTTCCTTTCCTGGGGCGGTCCTCATGTGAACCAGTTTCTTTGCAGCTCTTGATGGTTTTTGCAACTGCTCTTGGGGACACTTTCAAAGTTTTCCCAATTTTTCAGGACTGACTGACCTTCATTTCTTAAAGTAATGATGGCCACTCGTTTTTCTTTACTTAGCTGCTTTTTTCTTGCCATAATACAAATTCTAACAGTCTATTCAGTAGGACTATCAGCTGTGTATCCACCAGACTTTTGCAAAACCAAACTGATGGTCCCAACCCCATTTATAAGGCCAGAAATCCCACTTATTAAACCTGACAGGGCACACCCGTGTTGTGAAAACCATTTCCGGTGACTATCTCTTTGAAGCTCATCAAGAGAATGCCAAGAGTGTGCAAAGCAGTCATCAAAGCAAAAGGTGGCTACTTTGAAGTACCTAGAATATAAGACATATTTTCAGTTGTTACATAGTTTTTTGCTAAGTATATAATTCCACATGTGTTCATTTATAGTTTTGATGCCTTCAGTGTGAATTTACAATTTTCATAGTCATGAAAATACAGAAAAATCTTTGAATGAGAAGCTGTGTCCAAACTTTTGGACACATATATATGTGTGTGTCCCTGACATCTATATATCTATGTATTTATGTGTATATATCTATTCTATGTATTCTATTCTAACCTGTCACTCTGTGATTTTACTGTACATGGCATATGAATTGCCGGCTTTTCTTCAATCTATCTTTGTAATATATATACAGTACAGACCAAAAGTTTGGACACACCTTCTCATTCAAAGGTTTTTCTGTATTTTCATGGCTATGAAAATTGTAGAATCACACTGAAGGCATCAAAACTATGAATTAACACATGTGGAATTATACATTACACTTTACAAAAAAGTGTGAAACAACTGAAAAAATGTCTTATATTCTAGGTTCTTCAAAGTAGCCACCTTTTGCTTTGATTACTGCTTTGCACGCAGAAAAGGTGAACGGATGGATTCTACATGCCTGGTTCCCACCGTGAAGCATGGAGGAGGTGGTGTGATGATGTGAGGGTGCTTTGCTGGTGACACTGTTGGGGATTTATTTAAAATTGAAGGCATAGTGAACCAGAATGGCTACCACAGCATCTTGCAGCAGCATGCTATTCCATCCGGTTTGCGTTTAGTTGGACCATCATTTATTTTTCAACAGGACAATGACCCCAAACACACCTCCAGGCTGTGTAAGGGCTATTTGACAAAGAAGGAGAGTGTTAGGGTGCTACGCCAGATGACCTGGCCTCCACAGTCACCAGACCTGAACCCAATCGAGATGGTTTGAGGTGAGCTGGACCGCTCACCGCTTCAACTTTGAATAAATCCCCAACAGTGTCACCAGCAAAGCACCCCCACACCATCACACCACCTCCTCCATGCTTCACGGTGGGAACTAGGCATGTAGAGTCCAGCCGTTCACCTTTTCTGCGTGCAAAGCAGTAAACAAAGCAAAAGGTGGCTACTCAGAAGAATCTAGATTAGCATATAAGACATATTTTCAGTTGTTTCACACTTTTTTGTAAAGTGTAATGTATAATTCCACATGTGTTAATTCATAGTTTTGATGCCTTCAGTGTGATTCTACAATTTTCATAGTCATGAAAATACAGAAAAATCTTTGAATGAGAAGGTGTGTCCAAACTTTTGGTCTGTACTGTACATATACAGGTGTTGGACAAAATAATGGAAACACCTAATGTTTTGGCATCATAATCTTCGAACATGTTATAAACATGCAAACTGTGACATATGGTAATGTTTTGTAGTTGATTTGTGATGTGTATGTAAATTAACTGTTTGTTTTGCATAATTGTAAGAACATTGATGAGAACCTGATACCAATGGCAGACCTCTCGGATTTTCAAAAAGGCCAAATTGTTGGTGCTGGTATGGCAGGCGCTAGTGTAACCGAAAGTGCCCGAATGCTTGGCGTGTCAAGAGGTACTGTCTCCAAAGTAATGACTGCGTTTGAAAGAGAAGGAAAAACGACCGCAGCAAAGCACAGGTCCAGCCGAAAGTCGAAGTTGACTGAGAGAGACCGTCGGACTCTAAAGCGAATTGTGAGAGAGGATCGCAAGACCACGGCTCCAAAAATCACTGCTGAGCTCAACGAACACCTACAGAACCCAGTTTCCACGAAAACTGTTCGTCGAGAGCTGAACAAATCTTGATTCCACGGAAGAGCTACAATTCGTAAACCGCTGCTCTCAATGACAAATGTTTCCAAGTGTTTAGAGTGGTGAAGAAGCCTCCAGTATTGGTCCCTCGAGCAGTGGAAACAAGTGATATTCTCATACGAATCATCGTTTACCCTATTTCCGACCTCCGGCTGAGTGTACGTTTGGAGACAGCCGAAAGAAGCATTCCATCCAGACTGCCTTCTCCCAACCGTAAAACATGGCAGAGGTTCTGTGATGATCTGGGGTGCTATTTCGTGGAGATACGCCGGGCCAATGATATCCCTTCATGGAAGAATTAACAGCCGCGATTATTTAGGCATTTTGGGCGACCAAGCGCATCCTATGGTTCAAGCACTGTTCCCGGAGGGGAACGCCATCTTTCCGGATGATAATGTACCAATTCATACAGTACAATCATTAAAGCATGGCACGAGGAACATACTAATGAAGTTGAGCATCTCATCTGGCCCCCACAATCCCCAGACCTCAACATTATTGAGCATTTATGGTCTATTTTAGAGATTCCAGTTAGACGTCGATTTCTGCCGCCATCGTCGCTCAAAAAACTGGAGGGTGTTTTAACTGAAGAATGGGCTAAAATTCCTTTGGAAACAATTCACACCTAGTACGAATCCATACCTCGAGAATTGAGGCTGTAATCGCCGCAAAAGGTGGACCTACACCATATTAAACTAACTTTTTTCCTCTAGGGGCACTCAACTTTATTAGTATGCACAAAGAGACACAAGTTAGCCCCAAAAACGCAGGAAAAAGCTTCACTAAAACCGCAACAAAAATGCAAACAAAAATGCACCAAAACATGTGTTTTTGCCGCAGCTTCTTTTCTGCCAAGAAATCAGGATTTGCTGCAGAAAAAAATGCAGCAATAACGCCCAGTGTGAACTTACCCTTTTAATGGAGAATTTCTTGTTTTGGCAGACAGCGTTTCAATTCCTTATATTATTGTTGATGTTGTACGTCCAATTGCGCAAGACAGTTGAAAGATGTGTTAAATGCATTAAAGAAGGAGATGTCTCTTAATGATTTTGGGGCATCTTACATCAGTGCTCTTCTAATTAAAGAGAATCTGTCACCAGGTTTTTACTACCGAATTTGAAAGAAGCATAATGTAGGGGCAGAGACCCTGATTCCAGAGATATGTCACTTACTCGGCTACTTAGTGTAGATTTGATAAAATGTTTTATTATGGAGATTTCACTAGTGATATAGTAAACCTGCTGTCAGGTAGTCAAGCATATTCTTAAATTCAGTATAATCCCACCCCCACCACTGATTGGCAGCTTTGTGTGTGCATTATACATGGGCAGAAAGCTAACAGCAGAGCTCAACATTCAGAGAACTGGTAGATCTGCAGCAGATAAAACAGAGATTATATCAAAACAATACCAAGCAAACCAGCAAGTGATATATTTCTGGTATCAGGGTCTCTGCCCCTACATTGCACATTCTCTGATGGAGTAGCAAAAACCTGGTGACAGATTGCTTTCAAAACTGGTATGCAAAAGAATAAAACAGAGTATTATATATAAATCTTACACTGGTACGCGTTGTTCTACATTGCATCTATAAACCTTGATCTCTATTATAATTGTCAGACATTGATACCCCCATTTTTTAGCTGCTTTTTTAGAACTACAGTGTCTTGGACAACAAATTTAAAATGCATAGCTATTAAAAAATAGGTAAAATGTTATTTGAGTATGTAAGTGGAGGTACTATAGGCATCAAATAATAAGATTCAGTAAAATCGCTTTCTATGTCATGCAGTCAAGAAACAGTAAAAATATTTAAACCATTAAATGAAAGTAGGAGCACATGTGCAGTTGCTCTGAGCCAAGGAAAATGTGGCCATGTAACTATGTGACACCAGGAAGACACACATTCACAATAACAGTGGGAATGGAATTTTTAGTTCTAGTTCACTTTTCTGCCAAAAAAAGAAATCTCCGAAAACAAAATCCCTAATTGTACTCAGTAAAATGCACACGTGGAATAGTTTATTTTTCTAATTCTGCCTATGTATGCAAATTTGTGTCATAAACTCATAATTGCTAAGAAAAGGATCTGTGCACCTTAAATATAAATGAGCAGCCTCAGTTACAACGAAAATCTCCACATATAAATCTGTCGTATTTGATAAGCTGATATTGGCATAATGTTTGTGAAGTACAATACTTCCAAATATGAGTTAGAGGTTGCCCCCTACTTTATCATTGATGACCTATACATAGGATAAGTCATCAATGTCTGATCAGTTGGGGTCCAACAACCTCTCCCCCTCCGATTAGCTGATTTCTGTGTCGGCAGAAGCTACTGGCTGGACCTGCTCCTTCTTCTAGGGTAATGCACATCTGTCTCATATTGATTTGAGTAGGAGGCCGATGTGCGAGGGCTGTTCTCAAAGACATGTACCTTCATCCTGTAGTCTATGACCTTGTTGTGAACGTTATTGTCCTTGTGCCATAGGAACCTGAGGTAGTTTCTACTGTCTTCTCTCACGATAAAACAATGGAACATTTGCTGAATTTCGGCCATTACTGCAAGGTAATTGTCTGAAGTGAATCAGTACTGTTATAAGGCTGTTATTTAGGTTAGGCCCAGTGAGGAGCAGGAGATTGAAAGAGATGCCTTCATACTGAGCCCTGGAGTCAAACACCACTCTGATTTGGTTAGATTTGCGAGGGTGATAGACACCAAAGGATGGAAGGTATCAGCATTCTTCTCCTTCCTTCGATGGTGGTGCAGGCTCTGCATGACCTCTGATAAAGATTTTCTGCATGAAGTCGATGAAATGTTTCCGAATCTCTGGATTTCTCTTTAAGGTGCATTTTAAAGATAAAAACCTTGCAGTTGCTTGCTGCAGATTATTTGGCAACTTTGTTCTTTGAGAACAAAAGAGTAAAGGTGCTACCCAGCTGTTGGAATCATCTTGGGCGAATTCCTCTTCCATAACCCTTAGGGTGAGTTTCCACGGTCAGGAAACGCTGCGTGTTTGGCGCTGTGCGCTGGCGCAGCGCCAAACACGCAGCGTCCAGATGTTACAGCATAGTGGAGGGGATTTCAAGAAATCCCGTCTCCACTATGCGTAACAATACGCAGGTGGCAAACCTGCGTAAACGGACATGCGGCGCGTCTTTTCAGACCGCAGCATGTCCTCGCGTATTGCGGCGACGGTGCGTCGCCGCAACATAATTAACACAGGGCTATGTAGCCCTGCGCTCTTTCCGGAGGTGTTCCGGAGGTGTCCTGAACACCTCCGGAAAGAGCGCGCGTCAGAAAGGGGGCGGGCTTAGACGGAGCGGAATTTCCGCTCCGTCAAAAGCGCTATGGTTCCGGACCGTGGAACCATAGCCTTATAAATTCTTGGTACTCTTTTGCAGGTGCCAGCGTGTTGTCTTCACTTACAGAATTGAACACTGTTGACCAAAGGTTCTCATCACAGGATGGGAATGTGTTTATGTTGTTGGGGGTTTCTTGCTGCCACTTAAGGTACTGCCACACTTAGCTATCCCGCTAGCGATCTCGTTAGCGTTGCATACTAATGAGATCGCTAGCGGGATTGTTTCTATATCGCTAAATGCTACCGCATTTAGCGATATAGTTAACGACGCTATCGCCGTTAGCGATCTTCTTAACGACTTTAGCGGTACAAAAGTACCGCTAAATCGCTAAGAAAAGGTGCCACACAGCGATAAGATACTTACCCAGCGGGAGCGCCGACGAGAAAATAGGGTCCGGAACGATTCCAGCGACGAGCGAGATCACAGCAGGAAGCTCGTCGCTGGAAGCTGCCGCACTGAACAACATCGCTAACGGGATCGCTAAATAGTGACGTTTTTTAGCGATCCCGTTAGCGATATTGTTTAGTGTGGCATACCCTTTACTGTCACTCAGCTTCTCTTTCACTCATTAAGTGCTGTGACCATTTGGCAAGTCATGAGTCTTAAATGAGGAAATCCTTGTAGGTCTCTTCATCTTATCTATGCAGACGCTAGGATATCCCAGCCTAGACCAAAGCGTTTAACAAATGGAGCCTCATGTGGACTGTTGATTTGCTGACATACCTTATGTAGCCAGAGAATGTCTCTGCTGAGCAGAATCAGGACATTTGCACTGTTGTCAAGGGCTGGTATCTTGTTGGCTATAATCTTAAGATGAGGGTGATGAGCAGCCTTTGGGGTTGGGATCTCCTATCTGTTGGATGGTATCTAGTTGCACTCAATGAAAGTGGTTTGGGGTATCTCCATGTTGTTCTCGAGCATCGTCACATGGCGCCTATGGGATGGCATGACAACTGGGAGTCTTCAGGAAACCCCTGTGTTTGTCATATCAGATCTGCTATGAGCATCGCACAGTGGCCAGCGTTCATTGCAGATGAGCATTTCTACTTCACATAGCAGGGTTGAATCCCTGCTATGGATAGCGAAAGCGATCAGACAATCACAGCTTCAAGTCTCCTAAGGAGACTACTGAAGCAAGTGTAAGAAGTGAAAAAAAAATGTTTTTCATAATAAATAAAAAAATATAAAAATTCAAATCACCCAACTTTTGCCCCAGTCAAACTAAAACAATAAAAAATCAAAAATATACATATTTGGTGTCTCTGCATTCAGAAATGCCTGCTCTATCATAGTGTAAAAAGAATTAATCCGAATGATAAACAGCGTACTCAGAAATAAAATCAAAGCTCCAGAATTAAGTTTTTTTGTTGCAGCAATATTACAAAAAATGCAATAACAGGCACTCAAAATGGTATCAATAAAAACACCAGTTCACCACGCAAAAAAATAAGCTTTCACCCAGCCCCAGATCTGCAAAAATGGAGACGCTATATGGGTCTCGGAAAATGGACTCTTTTTTTTTTTTTTTACAAACTTTGGATTTTATTTTCATCACTTAAATAAAAAATAACCTACATATGTTGGTATCTGCAAACTCTTAATGACCTGGAGAATCATAATGGCAGGTCAGTTTTAGCATTTAGTGAACATGTTAAAAAAAACAAAAAACAAAAACAATTGTAGAATTGCACTTTTTTTCAATTTCTCCGAAATTGGATTTTTTTCCCCATTGTCCAGTACTCTATATGGTAAAAACAATGGCGTTGTTCAAAATTACAACTTGTTACTCAGAAAACAAGCTATCACATGGCCATATTGACTAAAAATAAAAAAGTTACTGCTATGGGAAGAAGGGGAGCAAAAAAAAATTAACCACTAAAATGGAAAATCCCCAAGGTGGTGAAGGCTACAGGTTACTTTTCACCAATTTTTTTTTTTTTTACAAACTGAACATAGGATGTAATATTAGCTGCAGAGTGGAGCAAAACATTTTTTTTTAATTTTACCTCTTTGTTGTGAAGATATTAGCAATCAAAGTTTTTGGCACCCAATTAGTTAATTTTTGTTAAGTCCAAGTGGATGTTAGCAGATATTTTTCTTTGGGACTGTGACCTTCTTCCCCATGTATGGTGTTGTCCAATCAATAAAAGACAGAAACACTCAGGAGAAAGAAGAACACACTCCACCATAGTTTAGAGCATGTTTCAATGTGTGAGATGTAATCACACTTAGGGTACATACCCATTTGCGAGAAAACAAACGGTCCGATTTTCAGACCGAAAAAACGGTCGAGTGCTATGCAAGTTAGGGTTATGAAGGGGGAGATTTATCAAGCATGGTGTAAAGTGAAACTGACTCAGTTGCCCTTAGCAACCAATCAGATTCCACTTTTCATTCTTCACAGACTCTTTGGAAATGAAAGGTGGAATCTGATTGGTTGCTAAGGGCAACTTAGTCAGTTTCACAGATCCAGTTTTCACAGATAAATCTCCCCCAAAATGGCAAATAATTTAAATACAGATAAAATAAAATGAATTTTAAGAGTATTGGAAATCTCAAATGCTGAAACAGAGCAAATTGGGTTGAAACATTTAGTTCTCAAGCCCCAAAGAGACAAACCATTTACAGCATTCGTGACAAATTCAATGCTACTGGCTCAATCCTCAATGCTCCAAAAACTGGTCGACCCAAAACAGCCTGTACAGAAAATCAGAAACAACTTGTTGCTGAAACATTTGTTCAGAGTCCAAAAAAGTCCACCAGAAGAGTCTCTTTAGAATTGGAATTTCACAAGCTTCCATCATGCGAATCCTGGAATCTATTGGGTGGAAAGCTTATCGTCCACGTCTAATTCATGGTTTATTGGAGGATGATCCAGACAGGCGGCTGCAAGTTAAGGTATGCCACATGCTAATATCGAACGGATCGCAAAAAACGTCACTTAGCGATCTGTTAACGATTGTTGTGGGAGCTGATGAAGCTTCTGTTCACGTAGTCTGGCAATGTTCCGACCATAATTGTTTTCCTGGTAATATAATCGTAGTGCATCGCATTTAGCGATTGACGCAACAAATCTAATGGCTAGCGTGTACTAATGTTAAATGTGGCGACTAGGATTAACAACCGCTAGGTGTTAGTTGTTTTGGACCAGCGATTTGTTTAGTGGCAGTCACTTAGTGAGATTATGCTTATGAACTGAAGAAATTCCTGTAATTGTAGATAACATTATGTGGAGTGATGAAGTCTTCACATTATCTGCCATATTAACAGACATAATTGTATTTAACTGGTATAATGAGAACATGCATTTAACATTAGAGCAAACTCAATGATCGGTGTCAATGTTCGGGGTAGGATTTCAAGTTTTGTTGTTTTTGGACCATTTTTTTGATGGAACAGTCACAGGAGATAAGTATCTCGAAATTCTAATGAATCAAGTTGTTCCCCAGTTACAGCAACAGCCTAATTCAAATGACCTTTATTTCCAACAGGATGGGGCCCCTCCACATAATTCAAGAGTAGTCCGCGAGTATCTTGATGAAACTTTTCCTAATAAATGGATTGGCCGAAGAGGCCCACTTGATTGGCTAGCGCTTCACCAGACTTGACCCCAAAGGATTTTTTCTTTTGAGGAGTACTCAAGGACAAAGTTTATAGTCGACAACCAAAAAGTGTCAATGATTTGAAAAATTACATAAGAGATGCATTTCAAGAAATTAATACCCAAAGAGACTTGTGCAAAAATGTTTGTTGAAGCGTAAGAGGCCGACTTCAAAGCTGTGCAAATTGTGATGGAAAACAGTTTGAGCACCTGGTTGATAAAATTTAAGGGCTTTTGTATTGTTGTTCAGAATAAAATTTAATTGTCAATGTTATGCTTGTGTTAGTAAATATAATTTTATATATAAATCAAAATAAATGTTATTATTTTCTGTCCACCTACTTTTGGACACCCTGTATATGTTATAGCACATATAACATACATAGGTGTCCAGGTGGGAGACCCCAGAAAAAGTGGTGGAGAATGAAAGGGCTAAAATCCTGTGGGACTTCAAGATCCAGACAGATAAACAGGTGGTGGCTAACCAACCAGACATTGTCATAGTAGACAAGGATCAGAAGATGACAATGATAATAGATGTGGCAGTGCCAAGTGACAGCAACATCAGAAAGAAGGAATATGAGAAGCTGGAGAAATACCAGGACCTCAAAGGAGAATTGGAGAAGATGTGGAAGGTGAAAGCAACATGATTCCAGTGGTGATAGGAGCAGTGACCCCTAAGTTGGAAGAATGGCTACAACAAATCCCAGGAGCAACATCTGAGTTCTCTGTCCAGAAAAGTGCAATGCTGGGAACAGCTAAAATCCTGCGCAGAACCCTCAAACTCCCAGGCCTCTGGTAGAGGACCCGAGAATGAGAAAGGACAACAAAAGACCACCTCCAGTGGGGGTGAGAAGGAAATTTTAGGTTTTTGTTTTATATGTCATTGACACACATAGATATATTATATATATTTATATTTCATAGAGATATACAGTATATATATAGCAGAATAAGCGATAATTAAATTGTCGGCTTCTGTAAAATCATTGCAGAACCCGACAGGATATGACACATGGTTTACATACAGTAAACCATTGCATATCATTTTGAACTATATATATATGTCCCTGACTATTAATGTTATTAGTGTACGTCTGTAAAAATATGGAGATGTAGGTGTTAAATTAAAGTATCTATTCATGGAAAAAAATTGTGTGGGCTCCCGCGCAATTTTCTTCGCCAGAGAGGAAAAGCCAGTGACTGAGGGCAGATATTAAAAGCCTAGAAAGGGACCATTCTTATTGGCCCCCCCCGGCTAAAAACATCTGGCCCCAGCCACCCCAGAAAAGGCGCATCTGTAAGATGCGCCAATTCCGGCACTTATATGTATATAAATAGACACCTATTCTATGTGTATATATCTATTCTATCTTTTATATTGTAACATGTCAGTGTGAGTTTACTGTATAGCCGCATATGAATTGCCGGCTTTTCAAAGGATACCGGTGCATAAAAATCGGACAGCACTCGCATGGTGTGAGTGCTGTGCGTTTTTTTCTCTCACCCATTGACTTGCATTGGCGTGTCTCTTCCGAGAAGCGCAGCAGTGCGCAGCATGCTGCGATTTTTTTCTCAGTCCGATTTCAGCTGAGAAAAAAATCGGAAATGAGATGTCACCTATTGAATAACATTGGTCCGAGTGTAATCCGATTTTTTTATCGGATTGCACTCGTCCGTATTTCTCGCAAGTGGGTATGAGCCCTTAAGTCTGTTGTGGTAAAGCAGCTTGTACTCACTCTGCACTGAGAGCAGGCTGTCATTACATCTCACACAGGAGCAGTCTGCCCTGCTCTGATCTCACTGCAGAGCGAGTACAAGTAGTTTGAGCATAGCAGACATAAATGTGCTTTCTAACATGACATTTCCGGACAGGCACATTACCGCCGGTCACAGAGTAGTGGTATACTCCCATTAGTCGACTCTTGCTGTCACTGGAAACAGCGAGAGCAGGTGCCACTGATGGGAGTATTGATCAGCCAGCACATGTGCTATAAATAAATTACTTTAAAAAAATGATGTGGGGTCTGTTCTATTTCTGATACTCAGCATGCCAAAACTGACAGCTGCTGGATGCAACCCTCAGCTGTCAGCTTATAATACCTGGTTATCAAAAATAGAGGGATCCCCATGCTGTTTTTTTTAAATTGTTTAACCCCTAATCCATCCAGGTGCCCTGGGTCTATTTGACCAGGGATGGATTATTACGTCATCGCGATAGCCCTGCGCACATGGGCTGAGTGCGGACAATCGCCGCTAGGTGTCAGCTGATTATGACAGCTGACACCCGGTACTAAGTGCCAGGAGTGGTCACGCACTGCTCCTAGCACTTTAACCCCCTGAATATTTCTTTTTTAATAAATTTGCAAAAATTTCTACATTTCTGTTTTTTTTCAGTCAAGATGGGGTGCAGAGTGTACATTAATGAGAAAAAAATGAACTTTTTTGAATTCACCAAATGGCTGCAATGAAACAAAGAGTGAACAATTTAAAGGGGTCTGAATACTTTCCATACCCACTGTATACCGCACGAGGAATGGCGAAAATAATAAATAAAACCAATTCTTCACCTGCTGTTGATTTTTTCATTCTGCCTCCCAAAGATCGCAGTAAGGCTCAGCGCACATTTATCCTGTGCTCTGCACTGAGGGCTTGCACTGGGGTTTCTGTGTAAATCTCTGAAATAATTCAGACGGAACCTCTGGCAGAAAATTCCCTATAATGAGGCAGATGTAGGCACTGTGGACGCTGTCTGACTTGTGATCCAGCTGTGATTGTCTTTTTAGGATTGCATAAAAGTGCCATCGGCCACAGTTTTGTGCACTTCTGAAAAGAAGGACACCTCTGAAAAGAGGCCCGACGGAGTCCAAAGTAATTCTGCTGCCTCATTATGGTGAATCGATCCCTTTGGGTTTCATCTGAATCAAGTCACTCAGAGATTTAGATGGAAACCCCAAACACAGTGCTCAGATAAATGTGATCCCTAATGTTATGTAAAATGTGCCCAACAAAAGTTTCAACTCAAGCCCCCAAAAAAGCAAGCTGTCACTCAGGTCTGTTTTCTGTCACTGGAAATATAGGGGCTTCCACGTTACTGCTAGTACAAAGGGAGCAAATTCTGCTCTCCCAAATCCAAATTCCCCCTTCCTTTTGAGCTCCACAGTGTACCTAAACCACATATAGCATCCACAAGCTTGGCATTTCTGAAGTGATGAGAGCCAGCCTAACTTACGGGTGCATGTCTCCAGACACACAAACTGGTCATAACGTACTGGTGACTGCAACATATTGGTCACTACAGCATATCTCAGCAACATTCATTGCTGCTTGTTTCTGGAAAATACCTGTTGTGAACACTCTGGATCTGACTTCTAAGTTTGGGCTCCCTCTGGTGGCTGCTGATAGTAGTGAAGCTGCCTTGGCTAACAGAAGTCCATCACCAGGGGGCGATGAGTGGCAATAAGGTGGGACTGCCTGGGGAGATATAAGTGAGCTATGTTCCCATGATCCTCACCGGTGATTGTTGCTTCCTGGTCTCTTTTGGAAATCAGCTTAGTTCCTGCTCTGTCCTGCAACTTCCAGATAAGTTATTTGGTGTTTTTTTCTGTGGCATTTGTTTTTGTCCATATCAGTTTCTGCCCTTCTGGTGGAAATTCTAGCCAGGTTCCCCGGCGGGGGCCTGCGCTTGACTCTGTCTCTTTTGCCACTGTTTATGTATTTTCAGTTCCCTGTTTTTTTCAGTATCTTCTCATTTGCTACTAGTTCACACCAGAGTGCTGATCAAGCGGGGGAGAGATCCTGTGGTCTCAGTATTTTTGTATATCAGACGTGTTGAAGTTTTTCTTAGAGTTTTTGCTGGATTGCAGACAGTATTCTGTCCTGTCCTGTTCTATCTAGACAGTTTGGGCCCCTGCTTTTGCTTGCTCTGTTTTCTGCCTGTGTTTGTATTTCATCTTGTCTCACCGCCAATATATGTTTGGGGCTACCTATTCCTTCGGGGGCTCTACTCCGGGGCAGTTAGCTTTCCCCTTTCTCTCTTTAGGCTTAGTTAGCTCTCCGGCTGTGTCGAGGCGTCTAAGGCACCGTAGGCTCGTCCCACGGCTGCTTCTAGTTGTGCTGTCAGTTTAGGGGTCTGCAATCCGTTAGTTACCAACTTCTCTGGGTGTCTGGTTGCCTAGGCTATTTTTGCTGCTGTCCTTCTCGGCTACCAAATCATAATAAATACCCATGTAGTCAAAATTGTCACTACACCTTTAGATAAATTCCCAAAGGGGTATAATTTCCAAAATGGGGTTACTTGAGGAGGATTTTGCTCTTCTAGCAATTAGGGGCTCTTACGGAGCCCTCAAACTGTTCTAGGAAAATCTGCGCTCCAGGAGGCACATAGCTCTCCATTTCTCCCGAGTCTCTCCGTATGGCTAAGTAGTACTGTACAGCCACATGTGGAGTATTGCCACGTTCAGTAGAAATTGTGAGACAAATTATGGTGCCATTTTTATCCACTTCTTGTGTGAAAATGTAAAATTTGCAGCTGAAATAAATTTTTGGTGGTAAAAATGTAGTTATTTTTTATTTACTGACCAATAGTGTCAATATGATCACTGCATTCCTAAATTAATTAATTGAGAGGCATAGTTTGTAAATTGGGGTCACTTATGGGGGGTTCTGCTATTCTAGCACCTCATGGGCTCTCCCAGTAGGTCATGGCACCTGCAAATCATAACCGTACAATCTGGCACTCCTTGCCTTCTGAACTTTGCACTGTGCCTGAAAAATATTTCCGGATTACATGTAGGGTATTGTCGCACTTGGGAAAAAATGGACCTCAGTTTGCTGTAAAAAAAATTCTTATTAGCCCTTAGAAGAATTAAAAATAGCGGAGCCACTCACACATGTACGGCTACACAGCGAAGCTGGGAACTGAGCAGCATCCATACAGGTAACTGACAACAGCATTCCAGCTAATTAGAGGGAAAAGAGCGAAGGGTTAAAGCAGAGATATGCAGAGTAACGCTGGGTAAACAGAGTACAAACACAGTGGCGTTACAATAGGATAATTGTTTCACCAGCTAGTAGAAATTATTGCCCATAAACAACTATTGGCTAAAGCAAAGAAAACGGTCCTAACTGTGAAACTTTCTCTGGCTGGCATTTTAGGGAGTATTGTGATTGGCACTCATGTAGTTTAACAAGTACTTGATGACATATGAAGTGACATATGTGACTGTATGAGGAACTGTGACTTGGTCTGTTATTGTCTTTGCTGCTTTCACTATATTGGGAGAACTGTGCTTAGAGTTAGGATGGGACTAAGCTATACTGTGATGGTGTTGAGCTCATGATGGGAAGAGAGTTTATTGTCGATCCCAGATTGTTAGCTGGTATATAGTGGAGTACTTAATAGCAACTAGTGTTGAGCGATACGATAATGCAAATATCGGCTATCGGCCGATATTAGCTCTATCGGCCTTTCGATAATTCGTTTCGATATTTTCGTCTTATCGAATACCGGAATCGGATTTGTCACTGTCACTGTGAGTGTCCGTCGGTCGGGTCTGTCAGGAGTCAGCGGCACTTACCTGGCAGAAGATCTCCGGCGGTCACGTCCTGGACTGCTTGATGGCCGCCATTATCTTCTCCCTGGCGGTCACATGCAGTTTTTCGCGATAACTGCAGTGACTGCAGGGTAATCCCGGCCGTAAAGCAGTCAGTCCGATGACGTCACCGCCGGGGAAGCAGGTAATCAGCTGTGCTGCGCCGGGATGACAGGCTCTGCCTGTCATTCTGATGTAGCAGAGCTGGATCGTCGTGGGACACTCGTTACTATGGACTGCGTCGGTCAGGTGGTATACTTTTTTTTTTTTCATTTTTTTACAGGAGATCGATGGCGTCGCAGCAGGATGAGACAGTAATAAAAGAAATGAAAACTGTGTTTTTTTATTTTTTATTAAATTAAAAAAATTTTTTTGGAACATTCACCCGTCCGGGTACATAAACAATTTAACTATTTATTTACATACAGGGACCCTGTCCGGGTTATTTAGACTTCTTTGGCAGGGGTGTTACAGGTACCACCTGGTACTCTTCTGGTGCTTGCCAAACATCCGAGACACCAAGGACCACCAGGACCTGATGACGTTGTGTGGCCTGTACAGTCAAGTCGTGACCCGCTATCTGGGTCTGTGTGGCCACCTCTTTCATCTCTCTCCGGGTCTGGAGCCCTATGTCACGGACTGTACGAACCCCAGGGGGCCTAACAGGCGCCGGGTATGGGCCAGCTATACTTATCATGTCCATAGCTGGGGCTGCTGAGGAGATCACTGAGGGAGGCTGGGGAGATTTACGGTGTGGGGTGGGCACTTTTGCAGAGGCCTGGATGTGGGAGGCTGAAGGCTTCGAGGGTCTCACAGGTTCCTGACACACTGGGGAGTAGGGGTCGCACCTGGTAACATTTAGGGTGTACCATCCATTGTAACCCCAGTGTCGGGTGTAAGTCACCAAGTCTCCTGGCAACAGGTCCCTCCCCGGGTGTCCTTCTGGGAGGTGAGCCTCCACGTCCCGCCGGGTCACAAAGACTTCTAAATAAAGTCCAGGCTCCTTGATGAAGCCCCACCCACCTTTCAATTTAAAGCTCCGTACTGCACCCTTACGCCGCAGCTCACTCAGGGTTCCTTTATCCTTTCTCATCCGGTCCTTATCTGCCCGGTCCTTCTCCAGGTGACGTTGGCGAAGTTTTAGGGTTTCTCGCTGCTCCCTTTGTCGCTCTGCTTCCCGCTCCCAACGTCTCCACTCTTCCTCCTGACGCCGATTGTAATTCTCCTCCACCAGCATCTCCATGTCTCCACCACTCCACTGCAGCTTACAGTGTCCGGTTTGCGGCAGCTCTCCTGTCGCCCCCCAGTCCTGGCGGCGCTCCCCTGCGGAGGAAGCAGACGGCTCTAAATCAGATGACAGTCGGGGCTCCGATACAGGCAGGTAGTGCTCTGGTGCCTGCGCGGCCTCCTCCATGAGGACGGGTGTCGCTTCTTCTGTCTCAGCGACCGGGGCAGACAGCGGGATCTGGGGTGCTGCTGACGGTGCTGCGGTTTTTGCAGGAACGGGTGCCTCCACTGCGACAACGTCAACCGGATCACATTGCAAGGGCTCCTCTACTATAACGGGTGCCTCACCTTCCGGTACAGACACTTCAGGTAAGAGGGATTGGCGCCGCTCCAAGTTTATTTTTAGGGCACGCCAGCTGGCTTCCATCCTGGCAACCTCCTCCCGGTGCCGGGCCAGGCCTCTCAGGGTATCCTCCGCTTCTTGCAGCGTAGGAGGGTTTACAGGCCGGGTGCCCAACGGTGATTCCGTGGCGATCGGGTCGCTTCCGTGGGGGGAGAGCTCTGACTGCTCCATCCCTTCCCACTTCTGCTCGTCGTGTCCATTAGCCATCTCTGCCAAGTCACATGTGTCATATCTGGAGAGGGCCCCTCTTTTGTAGGGAGGCGGGACCTCCTCACACTGAGGAGGATGAGGAGGCGGAACTCCAGAGCTGTGGGGCACGATGTTACATTGCAGTACCATTTACAGTGGGCGGCCATCGTTTTCACGCCACTGAGTGAGTGACACCCACGAAGAGCACGCCCTTCTTCTTCACCAGTGCCTCGTCGTGACGCAGATATGGCGGAAAAATGGCAAATACATTCTCTGATGATTTTAGCAATTCTCAAGCACAAAACCAGTGCAATTCAGGCACACAGGACTCGCTTATAGCGAGCTACAGAATCCTGTTCGTGACGCCCAAGTTGAGTCGCACAGAGCCAGAGGTTTTCGGGGTACTCGGCACCGAGCCCGTCGACTTCTATGGGGTATGTCACGTCTTTACCCGGCAATTGAATTAGAATCGATTTTACTATGTAGAAGTGTATAAACTATAAATATATGTATATATATATGTCACAATGACATGTATATATATATATATATGTATTCTATGTGTGTATATTTTGTGTTTACAACGAAAGAAAGGGTTTTTTTTGTTGCGATATTTTGTTCCCATAGACTTACATGGGACTTCCGGTATCGAAATCGGATATCGACGATATTTAGTGCTATCGGCGATACAATTTCGATACGATATTTTTAGATATCGAGCAATATCGCTCAACACTAATAGCAACCAATTAGTCTAAAGGGGTAGTCCACTACTGTATAACTCTTTAACAGCTAAAGTGTCCAAATTAAATTTTAATTGATTTAATTTTAATTATACTTACCTTTTCGGACCAGTGGCTTTCCTATGATGCCAGGGTGGTTTCTGTTAGCGGTCAAATGACTTTGCAACTGCTGTAGAGTTAGTAGTAGTCACAAGAAATGTTCTCATTTTTGCCAACATCACAAACATCAAGACACAGTGCCAACATCACTGAAATATCACCAGTCTAAGAGGTAAGCATATGCATTTTTTATTTTCTGTGGGAAACTTTAGATGTTAAGGTGCTGTTGTCTAGTTTTAGATAACCCCTTTAAGTTACTGTATGGGGAATACAAACTAGGTTTTATGCCTGAATCACAGCATGTCTATCAATTGCATACTATAAATTATAAACTCCTTTCTTTCCAAAGGAATAAATGTAACAATTATTGAAAGTATGTAGAAATGTTATTCTCACTGTGAAAAACAATTTTCTTTTGTGAGACTGGAATGGTGACATTTTGCTAATAATAACCAGGTTATGTGTGGTAATAATCATATCTTAGTAAATGGATCTTACTGTGTTTTAGGAAACTATTTTGCTATAAAGTAATAGATGATTCAAATATACATTATGATAAAGTATGTTTTATCACTATAATATTTTAAGAATGTATTATGTAATAATTAGCATGGTGCTCTGACAGCCTGTATAAAGCAGATTAAATATCTTCCAAAAATTATGTTTCTGGATTTCAAGATATGTGAGAGATCGAAAACCAATAGTGCATTGGAAAACTGGGCAATGGTTTGAAGTTTTATAATGGAGCAGAATTGAGGAGTGGCTTCCGTGGACTAAATAGCACAATATTTTCACATATGCTTCAAACTCGTGTGCTTCAAAATCTATTCAAGTCAATTTTGAGCTCCAAAAGTCAAATGGCGCTGCTTCTGTTCCGAGCTCTGTCATACGCCCAAACAGTCCTTTTCTACCACTAATGGGGTATCAGCTTACTTAGGAGAAATTGCACAGCAAATTGTTTGGTCCATTTTCTCCCGTTACCGTTGTGAAAATGAAAAATTTGTACCAAAAGCAACATATTGTGGGAAAAAATATATTTTTTTAATTTTCATGGCTCAACATTATAAAGTTCTGTAAAACATCTGTGGGTTCAAGGTGCTCACAACACCCCCCTATAAATTTTTTAAGGGGTTTAGTTTCCAAAATGGGGTCACTTGTGGGAGGATTTCCACTGTTTAGGTACATCGGGGCTCTGCAAACGTGACATAGCGTTGTCTATCTATTCCAGCCAATTTTGTGCTCCAAAAGTCAAATGACGCTCCTTCCCTTCCAAGCCCTGCAGTAGTTTTACTCCACATATGGGGTATCGGCATACACAGGAGAAAATGTACAACTAATTGTATGGTTCATTTACTCTTGTTAACCTTGTAAAAATGATAAATTTAGGGTTAAATTTAAATTTTTGTAGGAAAAATTTAAATGTTCAATTTTTGCTTCCATATTGCTTTAATTCTTGTGAAGCACCTAATGGGTTACTAAACTTTTTGAGTGTGGTTTTGAGCACTTTGTGGGGTGCAGTTGTTAAAATGGTGTCATTTTGGGGTATTTTCTGGCGTATAGGCCCTTCAAAGTCACTACAAACGTGATGCGGTTCCTAAAAAATGGTTTTGTAAATTTTGTTGGAAAAATGAGAAATTACTGACAGAATGTTAACCTTCTAACTTTCTTACAAAGAAATTATATTTAAAAAATGATGATGATGTAAAGTAGTTATATGGGAAATGTTATTTATAAATTATTTTGTGCAGCAGGACTAACTGGTTTAAGGATATAAAAATTAAAAGTTTGAAAATTGCAAAACTTTTTAAGCTTTTGCCAAAATTCTGGTATTTTCGCAAATAAACGCAAAAATTCTGACCTACATTTACCACTAAGGCCTGTTTCACACGTCCGTATATTCCCGGATGGGGAAAAACCGGTACATGTGGCAACTGTGTGCCACACGTGTGCCGCATCAGTACCACACGGACGGCCGCCAGGGAAGAAGCAGCTACTGTAAGCGCTGTTCCCCAGGAGAACGATGAGTGGTATATTGAAGTCTGAACGACAGCAGGTCGTTCTCCTCTGCTCGCAGGCAGGCAGGATAGAATGACAGCCGGCTTCAGCACCAACTGCCGGGGACAGCGGCTTATAGCGGCTGTGTACATGGAGGACAGTGTGCACTGTTCTCCGTGTGCACGTGTGCGGCACGTTTTGCGATCTGTGTGTCCGTGTGAAAACGGACATGTCTGCGTGTTTTGTGTAATGTGCTGCTGCAGTGCAGTACAGTGCAACCTCCATCAGGGATACTGGTGGGGGAAGAGAGGTTACACACACAGCGGAATAACACAGAGCAGCAGCCAAGTTGTCACAGGTAATGAAAGAGTGGTCAGGCAAGCTAAATCAGAGCAGAAGTACCAAGGGTAATAGCAAGCGCGTAGTCAGGGCCTACCGGGAATGTGGTATCCAAAACGTAAGACGTAATCGGGGTACAAGCCAAAAGTCAGAGCCAACCGGGAACGTGGTATCAGAAACGGAAAACCATAAGCAGAGTCCAGAGATCAAGCCGAGTCAGATACAAGTACAGGTAGTCAGGGGCAGAACGATCACTAAGAAATACAGGTCAGAGGCACTAGCTTGGAAGCTTGAACTATAGCTGACACAGGCCGACCGGATGAGAGGAGTGAAATAGTCCAGCCAGCTCCAAAACGAGGCAGAGGGGATTAACCCCTGCATGACCAGTCCAGAGAGAAGACTGCTGAAAACTCAGGACTGGATTATGACATTTTGCACATGAACACACGGTCCGTCAAAACACACTGACATCTACATGGACCCATTCATTTGAATGGGTCTACGTGTGTCAGTGTCTCCGGCACGTGAGAAAACAGTCACCACACGTACCAGAGACACTGACGTGTGAAAGGGGCCTAACATGAAGTTCAATGTTTTATGAAAATCATTCTCAGGATCACTGGAATCTGTTGAAATGCTCTAGAGTTAATACCACAGAAAATTACACTGGCCAGAATTGTGAAAAGGTGAAAATAGGCTATGAGGTGAAGGTTTTTTTTTCGAATATATTTTAATTAAGAATCCTCATGTGATAAGATAAAGACAAACATTACAAGATACATGTGGGTTTGGGGAGGGAAGTAGAGAGAATTCAACTAGGAATAAGAAAAGCAAGGGAAAATATAATCACAGGAGAAGATGAAAGTAATATTCAGGAAATTATTTAGTAGTTAACATAAACGTGACTATTTGTGACAAAATTTTTCATTGAAAAAATGCAAGTCAAGGTATATGAGAAATGGGTAGGACTAATATACCTTCTAACCATTGCTGATGAAATTTAGAAATCCATAGTATCCATTTTTTTCAGCAAAGGTGGGTTACAATTGTTTCAGAGAGAAAAAACGTATTCAAAAGATACATGATTAGATACTATACTTTCTGGATTTGCAATAATAGGAAGAAAAATAGATTTCTATGCAATCAACATTTTTGCAGTCAATGATAAATGAGAAAAAAGAAACCTACTTGACATAGGGAGATCACTAATGTTTAGTAGGAAGAGCACAAATTCAGGTGAGAGATTAAATGCTTCAACTGTTAAAGAAGATATTAAACTGGATACATCAGACCAAAATACTGTTAGAGAAGGACAACTCCAAAAGGTGTTAAAATGGTCCCAGTTTCTCCACAGTTTCTCCAGCATTCCTGTGAAGAAGATGGAAATATTCCGTGTAGTTTAAATGGGACATAGTACCACCAACAGTAGTTAGTAGAGATGAGCGACTTTGCCTCCGGGAGGGTCGAGTTGGGTTTCGGACCACGCGAATTTCTCAAAGTCGAGTTGAGAGAAATCGGCCGACTATCGGGAAAAGTCGGAGTTCTGACTGAAACTCGAACCGACCCAATGCAAGTCAATGAGGAAGAAAAGTCGGCAGGGAGTGGAGGACAGTAAACACACCTACAGTGCCCATTTCAATGCCAACGTTATCAATTTTTATTACTTAAGCTTGTCAACCTTAATTTATTTTATAATAATAGTACCGCATTGAAAACTGGGGGATATTTAGCTAAAGTTGGGGGGGCAGGGCTGGCTCCAGGTTTTCGTGGGCCCCGGGTCAAAGAGTCTCAGTGGGCCCCTTTAACCCATACCACAATTCATGATGCTCCGATATGGCAGAGAAATATAGGTATAGTACAATGACAAATACTTCACTTCTTACATTATATGAGTGATATCTATTGAAATTCTACAATAGCTCAAAAACTGGAGAGTATAGTCTTCCATACAGTATTATGGGCACCATATAGTGCGCCATACAGAATAATGAGCCCCATATATTGCTCCATACATAATTGGTCCCATATAATGTTCTATACAGTATATGATGAGCTCCACATAATGCTCCAGTATATGATGGTCCCCATATAATGTGCCATACAGTATAGGACTGTCCCCATAGAGTATAATGAGCCCCACATATTGCTCCATACAGTGTAATGAGTCACATATAAAGATCCATACAGTATTTGATGGGCCCCATATATTTCTCCATACAGAATGGGCTCCAAATAATGCTCCATACAGAATAGGCTCCATATGTGCTCCATATGATGCTCCATATACAGTACAGACCAAAAGTTTGGACACACCTTCTCATTCAAAGATTTTTTTGTTTTTTCATGACTATGAAAATTGTACATTCACACTGAAGGCATCAAAACTATGAATTAACACATGTGGAATTATATACTTAACAAAAAAGTGTGAAACAACTGAAATTATGTCTTATATTCTAGATTCTTCAAAGTAGCCACCTTGATGACTGCTTTGCACACTCTTGGCATTCTCTTGATGAGCTTCAAGAGGTAGTCACCGGAAATGGTTTTCACTTCACAGGTGTGCCCTGTCAGGTTTAATAAGTGGGATTTCTGGCCTTATAAATGGGGTTGGGACCATCAGTTGTGTTGTGCAGAAGTCTGGTGGATACACAGCTGATAGTCCTACTGAATAGACTGTTAGAATGTGTATTATGGCAAGAAAAAAGCAGCTAAGTAAAGAAAAACGAGTGGCCATCATTACTTTAAGAAATGAAGGTCAGTCAGTCTGAAAAATTGGGAAAACTTTGAAAGTGTCCCCAAGTGCAGTTGCAAAAACCATCAAGGGCTACAAATAAATTGGCTCACGTGAGGACCGCCCCAGGAAAGGAAGACCAAGAGTCACCTCTGCTTCTGAGGATAAGTTTATCCGAGTCACCAGCCTCAGAAATCGCAGGTTAACAGCAGCTCAGATTAGAGACCAGGTCAATACCACACAGAGTTCTAGCAGCAGACACATCTCTACAACAACTGTTAAGAGGAGACTTTGTGCAGCAGACCTTGATGGTAAAACAGCTGCTAGGAAACCACTGCTAAGGACAGGCAACAAGGAGAAGAGACTTGTTTGGGCTAAAGAACACAAGGAATGGACATTAGACCAGTGGAAATCTGTGCTTTGGTCTGATGAGTCGAAATTTGAGATCTTTGGTTCCAACCACCGTATGTTTGTGCAACGCAGAAAAGGTGAACGGATGAACTCTACATGCCTGGTTCCCACCGTGAAGCATGGAGGAGGAGGTGTGATGGTGTGGAGGTGCTTTGCTGGTGACACTGTTGGGGATTTATTCAAAATTGAAGGCATACTGAACCAGCATGGCTACCACAGCATCTTGCAGCGGCATGCTATTCCATCCGATTTGCGTTTAGTTGGACCATCATTTATTTTTCAACAGGACAATGACTCCAAACACACCCCCAGGCTGTGTAAGGGCTATTTGACCAAGAAGGAGAGTGATGAGGTGCTATGCCAGATGACCTGGCCTCCACAGTCACCAGACCTGAACCCAATCGAGATGGTTTGGGGTGAGCTGGACCGCAGAGTGAAGGCAAAAGGGCCAACAAGTGTTAAGCATTTCTGGGAACTCCTTCAAGACGGTTGGAAGACCATTTCCGGTGACTACCTCTTGAAGCTTATCAAGAGAATGCCAAGAGTGTGCAAAGCAGTAATCAAAGCAAAAGGTGGCTACTTTGAAGAACCTAGAATATAAGACATAATTTCAGTTGTTTCACACTTTTTTGTTAAGTATATAATTCCACATGTGTTAATTCATAGTTTTGATGCCTTCAGTGTGAATGTACAATTTTCATAGTCATGAAAATACAGAAAAATCTATGAATGAGGTGTGTCCAAACTTTTGGTCTGTACTGTATAAAGGGCCCTATATGATGCCCCATAAATAATGAACCCCATATAATGCTCTAGTATATGATGGGCCCCATATATGATGCTCCAGTGTATCATGAGCCTCATATAATGCTCCAAATATAATGGTCCCCATATATAATGCTCCATATATAATGTGCTCCATGTGATGCTCCATATATAATGTGCCCCATATGATGCTCCAGTGTATAATGGGCCCCGTATATGATGCTCCAGTGTATGATGGGCCCCATTTGTAATGCTCCAGTGTATGATGGGCCCCATATATAATGCTCCAGTGTATAATAGGCCCTATCTATGATGCTCAAGTGTATGATGGGCCTAATAATGCTCCATATATAATGGGCCCCATATGATGCTCCAGTATATGATGGCCCCATGGTTGATGCTCCAGTGTTTGATGGGCCTATATAATGCTCCATATATAATGGGCCCCGTATGATGCTCCAGTATATGATGGGCCCCATGGATGATGCTCCAGTGTATGAAGGGCCTATATAATGCTCCATATATAATGTGCCCCATATGATGCTCCAGTGTATAATGGGCCCCGTATATGATGCTTCAGTGTAATATGGGCCCCATTTATAATGTTACAGTGTATGATGGGCCAAATATATAATGCTCCAGTGTATGATGGGCCCAATCTATGATGCTCAAGTGTATGATGGGCCTATATAATGCTCCATATATAATGGGCCCCATATGATGCGCCAGTATATGATGGGCCCCATGGTTGATGCTCCAGTGTATGATGGGCCTATATAATGCTCCATATATAATGGGCCCCATATGATGCTCCAGTATATGATGGGCCCCATGGATGATGCTCCAGTGACTTGTTTGGGCTAAAGAACACAAGGAATGGACATTAGACCAGTGGAAATCTGTGCTTTGGTCTGATGAGTCGAAATTTGAGATCTTTGGTTCCAACCACCGTATGTTTGTGCAACGCAGAAAAGGTGAACGGATGAACTCTACATGCCTGGTTCCCACCGTGAAGCATGGAGGAGGAGATGTGATGGTGTGGAGGTGCTTTGCTGGTGACACTGTTGGGGATTTATTCAAAATTGAATGCATACTGAACCAGCATGGCTACCACAGCATCTTGCAGCGGCATGCTATTCCATCCGATTTGCGTTTAGTTGGACCATCATTTATTTTTCAACAGGACAATGACTCCAAACACACCCCCAGGCTGTGTAAGGGCTATTTGACCAAGAAGGAGAGTGATGAGGTGCTATGCCAGATGACCTGGCCTCCACAGTCACCAGACCTGAACCCAATCGAGATGGTTTGGGGTGAGCTGGACCGCAGAGTGAAGGCAAAAGGGCCAACAAGTGTTAAGCATTTCTGGGAACTCCTTCAAGACGGTTGGAAGACCATTTCCGGTGACTACCTCTTGAAGCTTATCAAGAGAATGCCAAGAGTGTGCAAAGCAGTAATCAAAGCAAAAGGTGGCTACTTTGAAGAACCTAGAATATAAGACATAATTTCAGTTGTTTCACACTTTTTTGTTAAGTATATAATTCCACATGTGTTAATTCATAGTTTTGATGCCTTCAGTGTGAATGTACAATTTTCATAGTCATGAAAATACAGAAAAATCTATGAATGAGGTGTGTCCAAACTTTTGGTCTGTACTGTATAAAGGGCCCTATATGATGCCCCATAAATAATGAACCCCATATAATGCTCTAGTATATGATGGGCCCCATATATGATGCTCCAGTGTATCATGAGCACCATATAATGCTCCAAATATAATGGTCCCCATATATAATGCTCCATATATAATGTGCTCCATGTGATGCTCCATATATAATGTGCCCCATATGATGCTCCAGTGTATAATGGGCCCCGTATATGATGCTCCAGTGTATGATGGGACCCATTTGTAATGCTCCAGTGTATGATGGGCCCCATATATAATGCTCCAGTGTATAATAGGCCCTATCTATGATGCTCAAGTGTATGATGGGCCTAATAATGCTCCATATATAATGGGCCCCGTATGATGCTCCAGTATATGATGGGCCCCATGGATGATGCTCCAGTGTATGAAGGGCCTATATAATGCTCCATATATAATGTGCCCCATATGATGCTCCAGTGTATAATGGGCCCCGTATATGATGCTTCAGTGTAATATGGGCCCCATTTATAATGTTACAGTGTATGATGGGCCAAATATATAATGCTCCAGTGTATGATGGGCCCAATCTATGATGCTCAAGTGTATGATGGGCCTATATAATGCTCCATATATAATGGGCCCCATATGATGCGCCAGTATATGATGGGCCCCATGGTTGATGCTCCAGTGTATGATGGGCCTATATAATGCTCCATATATAATGGGCCCCATATGACGCTCCAGTATATGATGGGCCCCATGGATGATGCTCCAGTGAATGATGGGCCTATATAATGCTCCATATATAATGGGCCCCATATGATGCTCCAGTGTATAATGGGCCCCATATATGATGCTCCAGTGTATGATGGGCCCCATTTAAAATGCTCCAGTATATGATGGGCCCCATACATAATGGTCCAGTGTATAATGGGCCCTATCCATGATGCTCAAGTGTATGATGGGCCCCATATATAATTATCCAGTGTATAATGCTCCCATATATTGTTCCAAACATTAAAAAAATGAAATACCTCTCCTCGCTGGGCACTGCTCTACTCTGGACTCCTCAGCGTCGCCATCTTCCAGCTCTCTGCACTGTGACTGTTCAGGCAGAGGGCGCACAGACGTGACGTCATCGCGCTCTCTGACCTGAATGTCACTGTCAGGGAACGCGGAAGATGTCACAGCTGTGGAGCAGGAGAGGTAAGTATTGCAAGTGCTGGGGCCCTGAGCAAGAAGGGGGGGCCCATTCGTGGGAGCCGGCACTGGCACAGGGCCCCTCATAGTACATCGGTGACTCTGACGGGGAGTGGGCCCCCCACCTGCTCAGGGCCCTGGCACTTGCCCGGGTACGCCAGGTGCTGACGTCGGCCCTGGGAGGGTACGCCCAGTTAGGGAGGTGGAAAAACTGGCATATGTTGAGGTGTAGGCTGGATGTTCAGCAGCTGCAAATGGAGGAATTGGAGAAGTCGGAGGAAGAGGAGGACAAAGCGAGCCATTTTGCTGGCAACCTACGTGTCATCAAATATAATGGTCCCCATATATAATGCTCCATATATAATGTGCTCCATGTGATGCTCCATATATAATGTGCCCTATATGATGCGCCATGTATAATGGGCCCCATATGATGCTCCAGTATATGATGGGCCCCATGGATGATGCTCCAGTGTATGATGGGCCTATATAATGCTGCATATATAATGGGCCCCATATGATGCTCCAGTGTATAATGGGCCCCGTATATGATGCTCCAGTGTATGATGGGCCCCATTTGTAATGCTCCAGTGTATGATGGGCCCCATATATAATGCTCCAGTGTATAATAGACCCTATCTATGATGCTCAAGTGTATGATGGGCCTAATAATGCTCCATATATAATGGGCCCCATATGATGCTCCAGTATATGATGGGCCCCATGGTTGATGCTCCAGTGTTTGAAGGGCCTATATAATGCTCCATATATAATGGGCCCCATATGATGCTCCAGTATATGATGGGCCCCATGGATGATGCTCCAGTGTATGATGGGCCTATATAATGCTCCATATATAATGGGCCCCATATGATGCTCCAGTGTATAATGGGCCCCGTATATGATGCTTCAGTGTAATATGGGCCCCATTTATAATGCTACAGTGTATGATGGGCCGCATATATAATGCTCCAGTGTATAATGGGCCCAATCTATGATGCTCAAGTGTATGATGGGCCTATATAATGCTCCATATATAATGGGCCCCATATGATGCTCCAGTATATGATGGGCCCCATGGTTGATGCTCCAGTGTATGATGGGCCTATATAATGCTCCATATATAATGGGCCCCATATGATGCTCCAGTGTATAATGGGCCCCGTATGTGATGCTCCAGTGTATAATGGGCCCTGTATATGATGCTCCAGTGTATGATGGGCCCCATTTAAAATGCTCCAGTATATGATGGGCCCCATATATAATGGTCCAGTGTATAATGGGCCCTATCCATGATGCCCAAGTGTATGATGGGCCCCATATATAATTATCCAGTGTATAATGCTCCCCATATATTGTTCCAAACATTAAAAAAATGAAATACCTCTCCTCGCTGGGCACTGCTCTACTCTGGACTCCTCAGCGTCGCCATCTTTTAGCTCTCTGCACTGTGACTGTTCAGGCAGAGGGCGCACAGACGTGACGTCATCGCGCTCTCTGACCTGAATGTCACTGTCAGGGAACGCGGAAGATGTCACAGCTGTGGAGCAGGGAGAGGTAAGTATTGCAAGTGCTGGGGCCCTGAGCAAGAAGGGGGGGCCCATTCGTGGGAGCCTGCACTGGCACAGGGCCCCTCATAGTACATCGGTGACTCTGACGGGGAGTGGGCCCCCCACCTGCTCAGGGCCCCGGCACTTACCCGGGTATGCCAGGTGCTGACGTCGGCCCTGGGGGGTACAGCCCAGTTAGGGAGGTGGAAAAACTGGCATATGTTGAGGTGTAGGCTGGACGTTCAGCAGCTGCAAATGGAGGAATTGGAGAAGTCGGAGGAAGAGGAGGACAAAGCGAGCCATTTTGCTGGCAACCTACGTGTCATCAGGGAAAGGTGGTACAAAATCCTTTGAAACCCAGGCAGGATTGATCCAGCAGCACTGAAGACTCTTTCTGATAGCACACTACCAGCAGGGCAAGCAAGCTCCTGTAAGGCATATTGTGCCAATTCAGGCCAGGTGTCCAGTTTACAGGACCAGTAGTCAAAGGGGAATGAACTGTGAGGGAGAACATCGATAGGGGAGGAGAGGTAATTTTAAACCATAGTTGACAACTGCTGTCTCCTGTCTGTTGCAATCGATGCAGTATTAACAGTCGTGTGAGCGGTGCTCGAGAAATCAGCCCACAATATGGTCATGAAACCACTGTCTCCAACGCCACTTCGGCTGTGTGCACCACGAACACCTCTACCATTTGGCCCAGTATGGCTCTTGGTAGAACCTGCACCACTGCTGCATGCTGGGAATGCCTCTAACAAACGGTTTACCAGAGTTGCTTGTTTGTTCGCCAATATTATCTCTAGGTTTTCCTGCAGCATGATGTTCTGTAATTTTCCTTTATAGCGTGGATCGAGGATGCTGGCCAACCAGTAGTCATCATCCTTCATAATTTTGGCAATGCGGGGGTCCCTTTTTAGGATCCGCAAGAGATATATCACCATGTGGGCCAATGTTCCAGGTGTCGATGATGCACTGCCAGTGGAGGGTGGAGGAGCACTTTCTGCCAAAGCCACATCCCTCCAGTCATGCACAAACTCTGTACCTGACCTTGGCAGGCCAAGATTTTCTCTTGCCCCCTGAGAAGCATCCTCCTCCCCAAAATTATCATCCCCCTCATCCTCCTCCTCTTCTTCCTTCATCTTGTCCAGGACAGTTCCCTGAGCAGACAATGCCTGACTGTCATCAAGGCTTCCCTCCTCCTCCTCCTCTTCCTCCTCCGCTGCAGACGCCTGATCCTTAATCTGCATCGAAGTTTGCATGAGCAGACGCATAAGTGGGATGCTCATGCTTATGATGGCGTCGTCTGCGCTTACCAGTTGTGTGCATTCCTCAAAACACTGAAGGACTTTACAGAGGTCTTTCAGCTTTGACCAATGCACACAAGACAACTTGATGTCTGCCCTCAAACTGCCTGCCCGTATATCCTTCCACAAATGCATTACAGCCTGCCTCTGTTCGCACAGCCTCTCAACCATATGCATGGTGGAGTTCCACCTTGTTGCAATGTCTATGATTAGGCGGTGCTTGGGGAGGTGGAGCGATCGCTGCAGCCTCTGCATACGACTGGTGTCTACGGGCGAGCGACGGATATGTGAGCACAGTCTTCGCACCTTATGGAGCAGGGCTGGTAACTCCGGATAATTATTTATGAAGCACTGCACCACCAGGTTCAAGGTGTGAGTCAGGCAAGGTATGTGTCTGAATTTTGTCAGGGATATGGCCGCCACAAAATTACGTCCGTTATCCCTGACTACCTTGCCTTGCACAAGATGTGTACTGCGTAGCCATGACTCAGTTTCTCGCTGCAAGTAGTCAGCCAGTACCTCCGCTGTGTGTCTGTTGTTGCCCAAAGACATCATCTTTAAAACAGCCTGCTGACGCTTACCACTAGCTGTTCGATAGTGGGACACCTTGTGTGCAACACTGGCAGCTGCGGATAGAGTGCTCGTGCGACTGCGCTCTGTCGACGAGCTTTCGCTTCTGGAGGAGGAGGGTTGAACGCCTACAGCCAACTGTTGCCTATACCGTGGGCTAGGCAGCACTGTCCCACAACCGCTGTCCCCTGTGGACCCTGCATCCACCACATTCACCCAGTGCGCAGTGATGGACATGTAACGGCCCTGGCCATGCCTACTGGCCCATGCGTCTGTTGTGAGGTGCACCTTTCCACTCATTGATTGTTTAAGTGCATGGACAATGCGGTCTTTCACATGCAGGTGGAGGGCAGGGATGGCTTTTCTAGAAAAGAAGTGCCGACTGGGTAGGTCATAGCATGGGACAGAGTAGGCCATGAGCTCTCGGAACGCTGCGCTTTCAACCAAACGGAAGGGCATCATCTCTAATGAGATCAGTTTGGCAATGTAGGCTTTCAAAGCCAGTGTACGTGGATGAGGGGATGAGTACTTTCTTGTCATACTCAGAGTGTCTGCTAGGGTGAGCTGGACTTGAGAGCTGCATATGGGGGAACTAGCGGTGGACATGGCGGACTGAGAAGGGGTTGGTGATGGTGGTGGTGGTGGTGGTGATGGCCTAGATTCAGTCTTTCATTGGAAAAACATTGTGATTCCCTGACTGCTTTGGCCTTGCGACGACACCTCAACATTTCTTGCTGGTGGTGTGCTAACCGGTGGGCTTACAGTGGGGGAAGCGATGTAGCGTTGCTGGCTACCTACAGTCGGAGCAGGTACACATGTGCTACATGAGGTTTTGTACTCCGTCCACGCTTGCAAGTGCATGGTGTTTAAATGTCTAAGCATGCAACTGGTATTCAAATTTCAGAGATTTTTCCCTCGGCTAAAGGTCCTTCCGCACTTCTTACAGATACCCTCAAAAAAGTGCCACACTGCACTCTTCCTACTATGGGATAAATTTTCAGGGCTTGCACGCTGTGCTAATTTGACCGTCTGGCCAAGCTGTCCTGCAACTCTTTTTGTTTTTTTAACACATTTTTGGACTGCTACGGGCCTGCCAGATAACCGCAGCTGCGATGTCGATGCCTGCTGCAGATCCTCCTCCTCTTCTGAGCTATTGCCAGCGGCACCCTCTTCCCCCAATGGATGCCAATCCGGGTCAACAACTGGGTCATCCATCACCTGCTCTTCAATTTCATCTGCACCTTCCTCTGTGTCACCGTGTAAGGTGATAGAGTATGCGGGAAGGGGCCCCTGAGTTTCGTCAGGGTCAGAATCTGGCTTAGTAGGCTACAAGGGCAATGCAGTGCTCTGGGTGAATGTACCAGCAGAATCATATAGCAGTGGTTGTGCATCAGTGCACTCCATGTCATTTTCATCTTGGACTGGAGAATTCAGGAATTGACTTGATAACCCAGGCATGGTATGTGAAAAGAGCTCCAGGGAGTAATCTTAAGTGTGGCCTGCCGCATCCTTCACTTTTATTGGGGGTGAAGGACACAAGTAAGGTGTCGTTGCTGACCAGGAGCCTGTACTGACGACTGCTTGTAGTTTTTGAAACTTCAAAAGAGGAGGCGATAGAGCTGGAGGCTGTTTCGGCAATGTAAGCCAAAACCTGTTCCTGATGCTCCGGCTTTTAAAGCGGATTACCTACTCCCAGAAAAGGGAGCCTTCCAGGCCTTCTGGAGCCAGACGATGACGCAGGCTCAACACCTCTTGCCTTAGGTGCTATTGTGCTTTTGGCACTACCTGCAGATGCACCACCACCACCATCAGTACCAGCTGACCCCCCCACCCACATCCACGGCTTCTTCCACCATACTACCTCATGTTTGGGAAAATGTACCAAAAATACCAGCAGATATATGGTACTTTATGAGGAGCGTACAGCAATGTACGGTGTAGGGGAAAATTTAAATCTCCGTATATATTTCCGGAGTCACACACAGACGCTCTCTCAATATGGATTTGACCGTAATACAAAAGACAGAAAAAAGGTACTGTATCAGAAGGCACCAGCTGTATACGGTGAAGGGGAAAATTGAAATCTCCGTATATATTTCCGGAGTCACACACAGACGCTTTCTCAGTATGGATTTGAGCGTAATACAAAAGGCAGAAAAAAAGGTTCTGTATCAGAAGATACCATGGGTATATAGTGTAGGGGAAAATTGAAATCTCCGTATATATTTCCGGAGTCACACACAGATAGTCAGCATATATTTGTCCGTGATACCAGCTGGTACATGGTAGTGTGTGAGGAGCGTACAGCTCTATACAGTGTGGGAAAAAATGAGCGCTCGGTAACTGTGCAGAAAAAAGAATTAAAGTATTAGTACTGTGTAAAAAGCAGTCTGCACAGCAGTGTACACACAGCAATACAGCTGTCGAGATGAGATGACAAGTGCAGCGTCCACCACCATCGTAGAGAAGGGCATTGCAGTGATTGGCTTGCTTTGGGGGCGTCATAGTGTCTATAAAAGCCATCACCGCCGACCTCCATTTTACTTCTGGCGATCTTAACAGTAGGGAGAGGTTGCTGTTTATCAGTAGGGAGAGAGTTAGGGCTGTAAAGATAGAAGTTCTTATGTGCTTGTGCTGATAGCAATTGTGCTGTACAGGTAGTGTGCAGTGACAGGGGAGGATTTTCTTGTGTGCAGCAGCGCTGGTTATTAGGCTGCCTGCCAGTGACAGGGGAGGATTTTCTTGAGTGCTGCAGCGCTGATTATTAGGCTGCCTGATAGCTGTATTGCTGTGTGTACACTGCTGTGCAGACTGCTTTTTACACAGCACTAATACTTTTATTCTTTTTTTTCTGCAGTTACCGAGCGTTCATTTTTTCCCACACCGTATAGAGCTGTACGCTCCTCACACAGTACCGTGTATCGGCTGGTATCACAGACAAATACATGCTGACTATCTGTGTGTAACTCCGGAAATATATACGGAGATTTAAATTTTCCCCTACACTATATACACCTGGTATTTCCTGGTACAGTACCTTTTTTCTGCCTTTTGTATTACGGTCAAATCCATACTGAAAGAGCGTCTGTGTGTGACTCTGGAAATATATACGGAGATTTAAATTTTCCCCTACACTATATACACCTGGTATCTTCTGATACAGTACCGTATATCTGCTCTTTGTATTACGGTGAAATCCATACTGAGAGAGCATCTGTGTTTGACTCCGGAAATATATATGGAGATTAAAATTTTTCCCTACATCGTACACAGCTGTACGCTCCTCATACAGTACTATATATCTGCTGGCATTTTTGGTACATTTTCCCAAACATGAGGAAGTATTGTGGAAGAGGCCACGGACGTGGGGGCCCATCTAGTACTGATGGTGATGGTGGTGCATCTGCTGGTAGTGCCAAAAGCACAATGCACCTAAGGCAGGAGGTGTTGAGCCTACGTAATTGTCTGGCTCCAGAACGCCTGGAAGGCTCCCATTTCTGGGAGTAGATAAACCGCTTTTAAAGCCGGAGAATCAGGAACAAGTTTTGGCTTACATTGCCGAAACAGCCTCCAGCTCTATCGCCTCCTCTTCTGAAATTTCAAAAACTGCAAGCACTGAGTCATCAGTGCAGGCTCCTGGTCAGGACTAACACCTTTCCTTGTGTCCTTCACCCCAACCAAAAGTGAAGGATGCGGCAGGCCACACTTCAGATTACTCCCTGGAACTCTTTTCACATACCATGCCTGGGTTATAAAATCAAATCCTTAATTCCCCAGTCCAAGATGAATATGACATGGAGTGCACTGATGCACAGCCACTGCTGTATGATTCTGCTGGTACATTCATCCAGAGCGCTGCATTGCCCTCGCAGTCCGCTGAGCCAGATTCTGACCCTGATGAAACTCAGGTGCCCCTTCCCGCGTACTATACCACCTTACACGGTGACACAGAGGAAGGTGCAGATGAAATTGAAGAGGAGGTGATGGATGACCCAGTTGTTGACCCGGATTGACATCCATTGGGGGAAGAGGGTGCCGCTGGCAGTAGCTCAGAAGAGGAGGAGGATCCGCAGCAGGCATCGACATCGCAGCTGCGGTTATCTGGCAGGCCCGTAGCAGTCCAAAAACGTGTTAAAAAACAAAAAGAGTTGCATGACAGCTTGGCCAGATGGTCAAATTAGCACAGCGTGCAAGCCCTGAAAATTTATGCCATAGTAGGAAGAGTGCAGTGTGGCACTTTTTTGACCAAAATCCAATTGATGAGGCAAAAGTTATCTGTAAGAAGTGCGGAAGGACTTTTAGCTGTGGGAAAAATCTCCGAAATTTGAATACCAGTTGCATGCTTAGACATTTAAACACCATGCACTTGCAAGCCTGGACGGACTACAAAACCTCAGGTCGCACACGTGCACCTGCTTCGACTGAAGGTAGCCAGAAACGCTACATCGCTTCCCCCACTGTAAGCCCACCGGTTAGCACACCACCAGCAAGAAATGTTAAGGTGTCGTCGCAAGGCCAAAGCAGTCAGGGAATCACAATGTTTTTCCAACGAAAGACTGAATCTAGGCCATCACCACCACCACCATCACCAACCCCCTCTCAGTCCGCCATGTCCACCGCTAGTTCCCCCATATGCAGCTCTCAAGTCCAACTCACCCTAGCAGACACTCTGAGTAGGACAAGAAAGTACTCATCCTCTCATCCGCGTACACTGGCTTTGAAAGCCTACAGTACATTGCCAAACTGATCTCATTAGAGATGATGCCCTTCCGTTTGGTTGAAAGCGCAGCGTTCCGAGAGCTCAATGCCTATGCTGTCCCACGCTATGACCTACCCAGTCGGCACTTCATTCCTAGAAAAGCCATCCCTGCCCTCCACCTGCATGTGAAAGACCGCATTGTCCATGCACTCAAACAATCAGTGAGTGGAAAGGTGTACCTCACAACAGATGCATGGGTCAGTAGGTATGGCAAGAGCCGTTACGTGTCCATCACTGCGCACTGGGTTAATGTGGTGGATGCAGGGTCCACAGGGGACAGCGGCGGTGGGACAGTGCTGCCTAGCCCACTGTATAGGCAACATTAGGCTGTAGGTGTTCTACCCTCTTCCTCCTCCTACAGAAGCGAAAGCTCATCGACAGAGCGCAGTCGCACGAGCACTCCATCCGCAGCTGCCAGTGTTGCACACGAGTTGTCCCACTATCGAACAGCTAGTGGTAAGCGTCAGCAGGCTGTTTTAAAGATGATGTCTTTGGGCGACAACAGACACACCGCGGAGGTACTGGCTGACTACTAGCAGCGAGAAACTGAGTCAGGTGGTGAGTTCTCCTTCAATGGAAGTCTTCAAACAGAGGCTGGATAGACATCTGTCTGGGATGATTTAGAGAATCCTGCTTTGAGCAGGGGGTTGGACCAGATGACCCAGGAGGTCCCTTCCAACTCTACCATTCTATGATTCTATGATTCTATGATTCTATGTGTGATTATCTCTTGCGGATCCTAAAAAGGGACCCCCGCATTGCCAAAATTATGAAGGATGACGACTACTGGTTGGCCAGCATCCTCGATTCATGCTATAAAGGCAAATTACAGAACATCATGCCACAAGAGAACCTAGAGATAATATTGGCGAACAAACAAGCAACTCTGGTAAACCGTTTGTTAAAGGCATTCTCAGCACACAGCAGAAGTGCAGGTTCTACCATGAGCCGTACTGGGCCAAATGGAAGAGGTGTTCGTGGTGCACACAGCCGAAGTGGCGTTGGAGACAGTGGTTTCATGACCATTTTTGTGGTCTGATTTCTCGAGTAACGCTCACATGACTGGTAATACTGAATCGATTGCAACAGACAGGAGACAGCAGTTGTCAACTATGGTTCAAAATTACCTCTCTTCCCCTATCGATGTTCTCCCTCACAGTTCATTCCCCTTTGACTACTGGGCTTGTAAACTGGACACTTGGCCTGAATTGGCACAATATGCCTTACAGGAGCTCGCTTGCCCTGCTGGTAGTGTGCTATCAGAAAGAGTCTACAGTGCTGCTGGGTCAATCCTGACAGAAAGAAGGACCCGGCTGTCGACACAAAATGTAGGTGATCTCACCTTCATTAAAAGGAACCATGCCTGGGTTTCAAAGGATTTGTACCACCTTCCCCTGATGACACATAGGTTGCCAGCAAAATGGCTCGCTTTGTCCTCCTCTTCCTCCGACTTCTCGAATTCCTCCATTTGCAGCTGCTGAACATCCAGCCTACACCTCAACACAGTATCTGCTCCAAGTTGTCGTGGGACCCAGGCGAAAGAGTCTCAGTGGGCCCCTTTAACACATACCACAATTCATGATGCACAGATACGGCAGAGAAATATAGGTATAGTACAATGGCAAAGATTTCACTTACTTCATACATTACATGAGTGATATCTGTTGTAAATTCTACATACAATAGCTCAAAAGACAAACAGTATAGTCATCCATACAGTATTATGGGCACCACATAGTGCTCCATACAGAATAATGAGCTCCATATATTGCTCCATACAGTATTATGGGCACCCATAGTGCTCCATGAAGAATAATGTGCCCCATAATTGCTCCATACAGTATAATGAGCTCCATATATTGCTTCATACACAATTATGGGCACCACATAGAGCTCCATACAGAATAATGAGCCCCATATAATGCTCCATATGTAATGGGCCCCATATATGATGCTCCAGTGTATGATGGGTCCCATGTAATGCTCCATATATGATGCTCCAGTGTATGTTGGGCCCATGTAATGCTCCATATATGATGCTCCAGTGTATGATGGGCCCCATACATGATGCTCCAATGTATGATGGGTCCCATATATGATACTCCAGTATATGATGGGTCCCATATATGATACTCCAGTGTATGATGGGCCCCATATGATGGTCTCCATATATTGTGCCAAACATAAACAAAAATAAAAAATGAGCTACTCACCTCTCCTCTCTGGCAACTGCTCTGCTCGAGGAACCGCCCCCGTTACTGGCTCAGGCACTGGGCCCCCATAGCATGCAGGAGTCCCCGACTGTGAGTGGGCGCCCCCACCTGCTCAGGGCCCAGCACTTGCCCTTGTGCGCCAGGTGCTGACGCCGACCCTGCCTCAACATATGCCAGTTTTTCCACCTCCCTAACTGGGCTGTACCCCCCCCCCACAACTTTAGCCAAACAACCCCATGTTTTCAATGCGTTACTATATTATAAAGTAAATTAAGGTTGACAAGCTTAAGTAATAAGAATTGTTGTCGTTGGCATTGAAATGGGCAATGTAGGTGTGTTTACTGTCCTCCACTCACTGGCGACTTTTATTTCCCATTGACTTGCATTGGCGTCGGGTTTCCGACACCGACTCGACTGTTTCCGTTAGTCGGCCGACTTCATTCGACTCGACTTTTGTAAAAGTCGAGCCGACCGAAACCCAACTCGACCCTCCCGGAGGCAAAGTCGCTCATCTCTAGTAGTTAGCACTTCATAATATTATTCTTGTAGAGACACTGAAGAGTAAGCCCTGCGAAAGTCTCAGCAACAATTTCTCCTAGATAGATTTCCCAATGTCTCCTTCCAGTTGAGGATGTTGCTGTTTTTTTTTAATTCTAATGTAGGTATTATATAATCAACAACATTTTGCAAAAGTCCAGTTTCTCCTTGGTGAAGCAGAGGTTAGAAACATTGCTAACGAATTGTGTAAAGTTAGAGTAGAGAACTTGTTAGAATTCAAAAAATGTCTGATCTATAAACATTGTGATTTTAGATCTGAGAAACAGATCAGCTGATCTTCTTCATATAGATTTCTAATAAGTGTAATACCTCTACTACACAGAGATGAAAGGGAAATATTTGGGCTGTGTAGTGCAACGGTATCCACACTGAGCAGTGATGAGGCAGTGACCCAGCAAAGTTCAAAGCATAGTCTCTTTTAATGTTGAACGTACTCACACAAATACACAGCACACGATATCCTCCGGTTCCAGCCGGGAAACAGGATGGCTCACCTCCGGATCGCAGCCGGGCACAAGACAGTCCACCTTCGAGACAGGTTGCCATGGGCGACTGCACCGCCGTGTACTCTGAGGGGTGACAAGCCTTTTTGGATCCACTTACCTGTGTTGCTTCACACAGGTTGAGCTCTGCAGAGCCTCCTGCTCTGCACGCTTGCAAGACCAAACTATCACACCCAACCCTCTGCTGCAGGGATTTTACAAAGAACCTGTGGCCCTAGGCCATATGGAAAACTCAAGCCGAAGGAGGAAACGGACCACCCCACTACCTTCCTGTAGTCCATTTCAAAAATAAAAGCCCATGGCAGGTTTTTTGAATAGCTTGTCCAATACCAACACTTACTTTTATTTTGCAATGCAATCACAGCTATGCCTGTGACTGCAATGCACTCCTATGACCTCAATTACACCTCTGTACGCATCCTGTGGTGGACACATAGCGACCCTTGCATATGTCACCAGTCACTCACATACCCCCTTCTTCTGTTCAAACTTGTGGGGTTTGAACACTTGCCGCTACACAGAGGGTTCATGACAGGGCATCAGCGTATTCCTGTGACAGGCTCTCACGCTCTGCAGTGTGCTAAACACCGTGAGAAACGCTTCCACATCATTACTCAGGTCTCATTTTCCTCAGCGCTGTCTGGACTCTGTACCAGGCCTCCGCACCGATTGGGGTCACTGTTTGAAGGCGCCTCTCGCAGGGCCGCCATTTGCTGCAAGATCAGCTCATTCATTTGCTGCTGATACAGTAGCTCCTGCTGCTGCCGCTGCAGCACCTCTTGCTGCTGCTTCTATTGCCGCTGCTGAGTGAGTACCAACTGCGTCAAAAGCTCCTCCATTTTTCCAGCAGGCTTGAGCATTGACATGCAGCACACTTTGGGGTATGCCTCAGTTCACACTGCCAACATTCTCCAACCATACTGTAGTGCAGCAGTATCCAACAATGCAGTGATGAGGCAGTGACCCAGCAAAGTTTAAAGTAAAATATCTTTTAACGTTCAGCATACTTACAAAAATACGCAGCACACAATATCCTCCAGTTCACAGCTGGGAAACAGGACAGTCCACCTTCGGATCACAGCCGGGCACAAGACAGTCCACCTCCAATACTGGTTGCCATGGGTAACTGCACCGCAGTGTACGCTGAGGAGTGCCAGGCCTTT
>JARQOD010000001.1:289879326-289908756 GCA_033576555.1 Oophaga sylvatica
TTGGCTCCGCTTGCCAGTGTTGCCTCACACAGGTGGAGCTCAGCAGAGCCTCCTGCTCTGCACGATTGCAAGACCAAACTGACACACCCAACTCTCTGCTGCAAGGGACTTCACAAAGAACCTGTGGCCGTAGGCCACACGGAAAACCCGGGCCAGGGAGGAAACGGACCGCCCCACTACCTTCCTGTAGTCCGTTTCAAAAATAAAAGTACATGGTAGGTTTTTTGAATCTGCCTTGGAAAAATAGCTTGACCAAGACCAACACTTATTTTTATTTTGCATTGCAATCACAGCTATGCCTGTGACTGCAATGCACTTTCGTGGCCTCAATACACCTCTGTGCATATCCTGGTGGAGACACATAGCAACCCTCGCATATGTCACCGGTTACTGCCTCACAGCTGAAAATCGCAAACACTAACAAAGGAAGAAAGATGGTGACTCAATCTGTCTTCCTTTTATAATTTCAGTGGCCACATTCCAGGATTGACCAGTAGCTGCAATAATGGGAAGGTATGGGAAGGGAAGATTGAACAAATGTAAACTTTTATGACAAACACAGATAGAATGCAAATCATAAAAGTAAAAAAACATAACATTATATACACATGTATATTCTGAAGACACCTACCTGGCATATTGTAAAAATACTGCATATTGCTTTATACTTATGGATGCTTTCCTACAACTTTGTATCAAAGCTTAAAGTTTCATTGTAAAATGGAAAGGGCACATATACTGATTGAACACATAAAACATTAACATATCCCCCAATTGTGACACTGGTATATGTACAGGGGAGAAATGAAGAAATGATACTAAAAGTCTTTGATCTTGTATCTAATATTGTAATTTCCCAAACAATTAGAAAAGACTCAAAAGTAGTGTAATGATGGAATAATAACTCACAAATTACTCAATACAGTAGGTGAGGCAGTAGAAAATAGACTCCTCTTTCTGTTTTGGTTTTAAGTGACTCTGTATCTTCTTTCTTCAAATGCAATTTTATCAGCCAGCACACGCTCTGTGTATCTCATCTTTACTCATTCGGACTATAATCCCTAGCTAACCTCTCAGTTTTATGCTCTAACAATACGGGCAGTCTTGGCACCCCGTTGTACTCAATTTTTCACCCAGCTTGAAGATTATATTACTTCATCGGTACCAATAACACAGATGCACAATGCACACATAACCTCTCCTGTCTAGAATGTTTGGATTAGTCTGAACCAGGTTTTCAGGTGTCAAAAAAATATAATGCCAAACTACTGCTATCATTCAAAGGTTCTCTTCATGGGACCCGTAGTCAAGTCTCTTTCCACATCTATACTTTAAGCCTACCACTTTCCTTATCTTCTTTTAAGGATAGGCTGCAACACATCTCTCAATTACAGACTAGGATGTGAGCTCACACCTCCTGCACCAATGTTCAGGTAGCTGCAGTCTTCCCTGCTCCTCATCCCAATACCATCACCAATATCCTACCTTTCTGCATGGTAGTTTCGGCTTGTCAGTTTACTTCAAACCTATTCATGTATTGGTAAGGGTGTAGTTCCGTTCACAGCCAGACAAAAAGGAAACTTCAAGAGAAGGGTTGGACGATTAATCAAATTAATTTGATTAATTCACCATTGAAGGTTGGCTTGATTTTTGCATTTTTCAGAAATCAAAAATTTTATTTTGGCTGGGTTCACTCTGAACACAGCATCGATGCTTGTCATTGCTGGAGTGAGCACTGTAGGAGGAAAAGATGAGCTGTTGAGTGAAGTGATTGGGCAGAACAACTTAAACCTGAGCAAGAGCTGATTAATGAGAGTGGAGAGGAGAATCTGTTAGTTCTATCCTGTGTCCCAGAGCTTCCGGGTGAACATTCAACAGGCAAGTTGTTCCAGAGCCATGAGTAGCATATTAAGTACCTGCATTAACCCCTGTAAGCTTTTCAGGGGATTTAGCTCTGGGATCGCCGTCTTAGGGAGACGGAGTGGCATAAAGAGACCATTCACAGACAGTGGTTCTGTTAAAAACTGGCCGCAACCAGTTTTATTAAAGTCCACAGCAAACAGAACATAAATTAAAACAAAATCATAAACATAAAGCCTAGGCGTGTCCCGCCACTAATTACACTTAGATAGATTACCCTTTCTATCCGGGTCCAGACTCTAATAGCCTGTGCCCAAAACAACACATATGTTCAGTAGTTACCAGCGTGCAGCTCACATGAGGCTCCAATGGCGTCTGAAGTCAGATCCAGACTGAGAGATAGAGCCCCTCTGAACTTCTCAAGCAGGTACTTATGGCTGCCTAATTAAGCAGCTGTGTTCACTCCGGGTTGCACTGAAAACCTGTCCCAGATAGGAATGGAATGAACACCGCACTGACAACCTATTTTATGCGCCCCAGCTAAGAAACCTGGGCGAGATATATACGCCGTCCAGCACACACCCCTTCACTGTCTCACATATCCCCCCCTCTTCTCCAGACCGGAGGACTGGTCAGAAATTCCGAAGAGACAGTGAACTCTGGACAAGGCATCAGCATTACCCTGTAATTTCCCAGGTCTATGCTCCACCGAGAAATTGAACTCTTGAAGTGAAAGGAACCACCTTGTCACCCTGGCATTCCTTTCCTTGTTCTGCTTCATCCATGTCAGAGGAGCATGGTCTGATTGCAATTTAAATCTCCTACCCAAGAGGTAATACCGTAGGGAGTCCAGGGCCCATTTGATTGCGAGGCACTCTCGCTCCACAATGGCATAATTTTGTTCAGCCGGTGTCATTTTTCGACTTAGATACAGGACTGGGTGTTCTTCACCCTTCACGACCTGTGATAACACCGCCCCTAACCCCACATTAGAGGCATCAGTTTGAACAAGAAACTCTTCCCTGAAATTAGGGGTGACCAGAACTGGTCTTTGACACAAAGCCATTTTCAACGACAGAAATGCTTTTTCTGCCTCCGGATTCCAATTTATCATTTTGGACTTCCCCCCTTTTGTCAGGTCAGTCAATGGGGCAGCAATGGAGGCATAATTTGGTACGAATCTGCGATAGTACCCAGTGATGCCCAAAAATGCTTTGACCTGTCGTTTTGTGAGGGGTACAGGCCAGTTTCGAATTGCCTCTACTTTATCGATTTGTGGCTTGATCAGCCCTCTGCCAATCACATAGCCCAAGTACTTGGCCTCTTCTAGGCCAATTGCACATTTCTCTGGGTTTATGTTCAGCCCAGCTCCGCCTATCGAGTCTAGGACGGCTTGTACCTTAGCGAGGTGGCTCTCCCAATCAGAACTGAAAATTACCACATCATCCAGGTAGGCAGCTGCATAGGCTTGATGCGGGCGTAGGATCTGGTCCATAAGCCTCTGAAAGGTAGCTGGGGCTCCATGCAACCCGAATGGCATCACCAGATACTGAAACAAACCTTCCGGGGTTGCAAAGGCCGTTTTTTCTTTTGCCTCCTCAGATAGGGGTATCTGCCAGTACCCTTTTGTCAGATCGAGGGTTGTAATATAACGGGCACCCCCTAACCTCTCGATTAGCTCATCTACCCGTGGCATCGGGTATGCGTCAAACTTTGACACTTCGTTCAACTTTCTGAAATCATTACAGAACCTCCAGGTTCCATTAGGTTTTGGGATCAGAACAATCGGGCTACACCACTCGCTTTGGGCCTCCTCAATGACCCCGAGGTCTAGCATACGTTTGATTTCAGTAGAGACTATCTTTCTGCGGGCTTCTGGAATTCTGTACGGTTTTATTTTTACCTTAGTACCGGGCTCAGTCTCGACATGGTGTTTTACGAGAGAAGTCCGGCCGGGCAAGTCAGAAAACCTCTGACGATTTTTCTGCAGAAACTCCCGTACTTCCTGTTTTTGGTGCACGGACAATGTCTCACCAATGGTCACCGGAGGTAGAGATGGTTTTACCCCTTTCTCTACTTCACCCGAGGCCAACAATGCCTCTCTGTCCCTCCAGGGCTTGATCAGATTGATATGATATATCTGGTAGGGCTTCCGTCTCCCGGGTTGGTGTACTTTGTAAGTAACCTCGCTCATTTTTTGTACGACCTCGTATGGACCATGCCACTTGGCCAAAAACTTACTTTCCACCGTGGGAATTAGAATTAGGACTCGATCCCCGGGATTGAAAGACCTAATTTTTGCTGACCGATTATAGACTCTGCTTTGAGCTTCTTGGGCTCTCTGCAGATGATTCTTCACCGATGGCATAATTTTAGCCATCCTCTCTTGCATCTGGGCAATATGCTCTATAACACTCTTGTATGGAGTTGTCTCGGTTTCCCAAACCTCCTTGGCTATGTCCAGCAAGCCCCGCGGATGCCGACCATACACCAACTCAAAGGGAGAAAATCCCGTAGAGGCCTGGGGAACCTCTCTGACCGAAAACAATAAGTAGGGTAACAGGTAGTCCCAGTCCCTCCCATCTTTCTCTACTGCTTTCTTTAACATATGTTTTAATGTTTTATTAAAACGTTCAACCAACCCATCCGTCTGGGGGTGATACACAGATGTCCGAATGTGCGAGATTTTAAGCAACTTACACAGTTCCTTCATCACTTTGGACATAAAAGGTGTGCCTTGGTCCGTGAGGATCTCTTTAGGAATTCCTGTCCTGGAAAACATATGAAAAAGTTCCCGTGCAATATTTTTAGATGCCATATTTCTTAAAGGGACCGCCTCGGGGTACCGGGTTGCATAATCAAGGACAACTAAGATGTATTGGTGTCCCCTGGCTGATTTTACAATAGGACCTACCAAGTCCATTGCTACCCTTTCAAAGGGGATTTCTATAACCGGCAGCGGAATTAATGGACTCCGGAAGTGAGACACCGGAGCATTTATCTGACACGAGGGGCAGGTTTTACAATAATCCTCCACATCTCGATAAACCCCGGGCCAGTAAAACCTCTGAAGAATTCTTTCCTGGGTTTTGTCCATCCCCAGGTGCCCACCCAGCACGTGGTTATGGGACAAACCTAACACCATACTTCTATATGACTTAGGTACCAGGAGCTGACTCACGGCCTCTCCCTTTACTTTAGTGACCCTATACAGCAGGTCATTGTTCATGGCAAAATGGGGAAATTTTTCATCAGAGCCGGGCTCTTGTGGGATCTCATTCAGAACAGTTATATTCTCCCTGGCATGTTTAAGAGTGGGGTCTTGCAATTGCTCACTCCCAAAATTGCCATGGGACACCGGTAGGTCAGGGACATTCTGTTCTAGAGAAACATCCTCCCCCTCCCCAACATCACCTGAAATGGAAATTCATCATTATCAATATCATTATCATGATTACTATCAGCATCAGCATCATTATCATGGTCATCATCATTATCATGATCATCATCATTATCATGGTCATCATCATTATCATGGTCATCACATAAGTTTAACGGCCCACTAGCCTTGTGTTCCGCCCCTCGGGACTGCGCACCCTCAGTAGGAGCTTCATCACACTGTCCAGCAGAAACATTTTTTTTCCAAAGACCCCAAAACAGGGGAAAGTCACGACCCAATATGGCGGGATGCATCAAGTTCTTCACTACTCCCACTTCATATGAGATCTCCCCGAGTTTTGTGACGAAGTCTGAGGAGGTTACTGGGTAGACTTTGACGTCTCCATGTATGCACACCACGCTTAGGTACCTATCTGTGACGAAGTTCCCATCAGCCAGACTAGCATGTATTAGAGTCACTCGGCTTCCTGAGTCGAGTAGGGCCTGTACTGGGCACCCATTTATCACGACCTGACACAGCTGTGGGCCAGTCTCCTCGACTAGGGTGGCCACGCACACGGGCTCGGCGAGGAACGAGAGAGACTGTCCAGCGTCACAGTCCATAGGTTCCCCCACTAGTGGACAATTGGCTGAAATATGACCTTGTTCACGGCATCTCCAACACTGTCTCAGGTCAGGGTGTTCAGACGGGGAGACCTTCCTAGGTCTGGGTTCTCCTGGTAGGTAAGTATCACCCTTCCGCTCATACATGTCCCCTCGGGGCTGACCCGGACTATCAACAGCCCCCCTTGCCCCACAGCTGGAACCCTCTTACCGGAAGATGACGGAGGCCGGGTATTCCGAACTGATGATCGCTCGGACGGCTGGTCACGTAGATAGTCTTTGGTGGCGAAATACCTTTCTATTAGGCTGACCAGTTGATCGGCATCTTTGGGGTCTCCCTGTCCGACCCAGAGCTGGACCTCAGGGGGAAGGGCCCAGATGTACCGGTCCAGCACCACCTTTTCAACCATTTGGGCAGGGGTGCTGACGTCAGGTTCCAACCACTTTTTTACCAAAGAAATCAAGTCATACATTTGTGAGCGAGCAGGCTTGTCTCGCCTGTATCTCCAGTTATGGACTCTCCTGGCACGGACTGCCCTCGTCACACCCAGGCGGGCAAGAATCTCAGCTTTCAACTTAGTATAGTTTTTGCTGTCCTGCTCGCTGAGGTCAAAATAGGCTTTTTGGGGTTCCCCAGTCAGATAGGGCGCGACCACCATAGCCCATTCAGATTGTGGCAGATTCTCCTTCTCTGCCAGTCTCTCAAATATAGCCAGATATGCCTCCACATCGTCATGAGGCGTCATCTTCTGCAGAGTCTGTTTTACCGCCTTCTTTACAGCGGATAATGCCGGTAACCCGGCGTCTTCATTCGGGGACGAGGTGCTAGGAGTTTTTTTTTAGTGCTGCAACCTGCTCCAGTAACAACCGGTTGGTTTCCTGCTGTTGCTGCTGGCTCTGCTGGGCCTCTAGGTGTTGTTGCTGCATGGCTCGCTGTTGCTGCTGCATGGCCTGCTGGGCCTCTAGGTGTTGTTGCTGCATGGCCTGCTGTTGCTGCTGCATGCTCTGCTGTTGTTGCTGCATGGCCTGCTGATGTTGCTGCTGCATGGCCTGCTGGTTCTGGGCCAGCTGCTTAACGAGCTCCTCCATACTGCCGGACATCTTGGGCTGGCTGACAGCCTTCACCCAAGATATATACACTCCACAGTCTTCTCCACAATAAGTTCAGTTTTGCGGTGCAGACACCTTTTTTTTTTTTTTTTTTTTCAAAGTCTTCAGCCACTGTGCTGCCCCAGCATTCAAGCACCAATTGTAAGCTTTTCAGGGGATTTAGCTCTGGGATCGCCGTCTTAGGGAGACGGAGTGGCATAAAGAGACCATTCACAGACAGTGGTTCTGTTAAAAACTGGCCGCAACCAGTTTTATTAAAGTCCACAGCAAACAGAACATAAATTAAAACAAAATCATAAACATAAAGCCTAGGCGTGTCCCGCCACTAATTCCACTTAGATAGATTACCCTTTCTATCCGGGTCCAGACTCTAATAGCCTGTGCCCAAAACAACACATATGTTCAGTAGTTACCAGCGTGCAGCTCACATGAGGCTCCAATGGCGTCTGAAGTCAGATCCAGACTGAGAGATAGAGCCCCCTCTGAACTTCTCAAGCAGGTACTTATGGCTGCCTAATTAAGCAGCTGTGTTCACTCCGGGTTGCACTGAAAACCTGTCCCAGATAGGAATGGAATGAACACCGCACTGACAACCTATTTTATGCGCCCCAGCTAAGAAACCTGGGCAAGATATATACGCCGTCCAGCACACACCCCTTCACTGTCTCACACCCCCTAACAGCTAGAGCGCAGATCAGAAAGCTATATAAAGTGAATCTGTTATGACCTATTAATATGGGCATACAGGTAATAGAAATGTTAAACTAGTCCCATCTGTATGCCAAATATTAACAGTCTTGTTGTGAAATGTTATATGCTCAGGGATCTCCTGCTCAGGCGAGTCATTGTGACCTCCGTTGTGTGCACCGATAAGTTTCTCTCCCCTCTTCTTCCCTGCATAGTGTGAGACAGTGAGTGAATATGTGTTGAATGGGGTGTACATTTCACCTAGGTATAAGGGAAATGTGTGGCTTTGTAAACCTAGTGGTAGAGAAAGGTCACTACACCTCACATTCAGCACACACTTGCAGCTCAGGCCTGAAATCACTCAGGTGTTAATTAGGAGACCAGAAGTAGGTGTGTGCAAACACAGTCGCCAGGAGAGGAAAGAGAGAGCTCATTCAGTCTGGACAGGGGTCCAGGCACAGAAGGTGTCTCAAGGAGTTTGAGCTATCTCAGTCTGGGTGCAGGAAGGACCCCGGACATAGGAGTAGTCTCAGTGCGAATCCGTGTGAATAGCGGCTGAATAGGAGTGGATCTCTCTCAAGTCTGGACATGGAAGGTGCCTTCAGACACAGGGAGGAGTATCTGTGAAACTCCATACTGGTAACATATATCATATGTGTTGTTTTGGGTCAGGCTGGTAGAGCCGGGACCCGGATAGACAGGGCAATCGATTTATGTGTAATTAGTGGCTAGACAAGCCTAGGTTTTCTGTTTATGCTTTGTTTTATCTGTTTGCTGTGGACTTTAATAAAGCTGGTTGCGGCCAGTTTTTACCAGAACTGCTGTCTGAATGAACTGTTTCCGGGCCATTCTGTCTACCCAGACAGCGATCTCAGAGCTATATCCCCTGAAATACCACAATTGGCGGAGAATGCTGGGGCAGCGCAGGGGCCGGTACAGTTAGTGCTGGAGTGTGCATGCAGCACAGAGGCTTAAAGACAGCAATAAAGGTGAAGTCTGTTGAAATAGCAGCAGAGAAAAAAAAAGGTGTGTCAAGAGAAACGTCTGTTTGGAGCAGTCTTAAAGAGACAGGAGCCCTAATAGACTTTGCAAAGAAAAAAAAAGTGTCTGCACAGCAGAGCTGAATTTTTCTGTGGAAAAGACTGGAGTGTGTATGTCTTGAGTGAAGACTGCCGTTGTTAAGACAGAGAAGTCTGACAGCATGGATGACAGCATGGAGGCGCTGTTTGAACAAATGGCGCAAGTTAATGTGCAACATAAGACTGCTGTGGTTGAGATAGATAAGTCCAGCAGTATGGAGGAGCTTGTTAAGAAACACCTGCAGAGCATGCAGCAGGCCCAGCAGAGCTGGCAGCAGCAGCAGCAGGAGTTTAACCGATTGCTGAGGGAGCAGATTGCAGCTCTCAGCACCTTGTACCCGAGTAATGTTGTGAAGGTACCTGCATTGTCCGCTGTAAAGAAGGCGGTAAGACGGTCCCTGAAAAAGATGACACCTCGTGATGATGTGGAGGAATATCTTACTAAGTTTGAGGAACTGGCAGAGAAGGAGAATCTGCCCCTATCTGAATGGGCCATGATGGTCGCACCCTATCTGATTGGAGAGCCCCAAAGGGCCTATGCTGACCTGAGCGAGCAGGACCGCCAAAACTATGCTAAGATGAAAGTGGGGATTCTTGTCCGGCTGGGTGTTACGGTGACAGCCCGTGCCAGGGGAGTTCATGACTGGAGATACAGTTGGGAGTCTGCAGTCAGCAGGCCTGTTTATGGAGTTGAAAAGGTGATAGTGAACCGCTACACCCGAGCACGTCCTCCTGAGGTACAGCCGTCTGAGAGGTCGTCACTTCAGAGTTCCCGGACGCCGAACTCTCCCGGTAAGAGCGTTCCAGCTGTTGGGGACATGGGGTATGCTGATAAGCGGGTTCAGGCCCGAGGGGACATATGGGAGGGTGATTGTGGTGGACAGTGTTGGAGATGTCGTGAAATTGCTGCCGGCTGTTCACTAGAGGGGGAGCCTATGTGCCGTGATGTTGGCAGGTCCCTCTCTCTCTGCGCAGAACCTGTGTGTGTGTCCACCTCAGCCGAAGAGACTGGACCACAGGTGTCCCCGGTGGTTGTAAATGACTGCCCAGCACAGGCCCTCTTGGACTCAGAGAGTCCAGTGACTTCCGTATGTGACAGCCTGATTGATAGGGACTTCATCCCTGATAAGCACCTGAGTATGGTGTGCATCCATGGAGACACCAAAGTCTACCCAGAGACTGCCGTGGACTTGGTCCCCAAACTCGGGGAGGTTTCATATGAAGGGGGGGTAGTGAAGAACCTGGTGCAACCCGTCATATTGGGTAATGACTTTCCCCGGTCTAAGGATCTCTGGGGGAAGGGTGATTCTGATGGACAGTGTGATGAAGCTCCTACTGAGGGTGCGCAGTCCCGAGGGGCGGAACACAATGCTAGTGGGCCATTAAAATTATGTGATAATGATGATCATGATAATGATGATGACCATGATAATGATGCTGATATTGATATAATGATGATCATGATAATGATGATGACCATGAGAGATGCTGATATTGATATATGATGATGCTAATCATAATAGTGATGATACTGATGATGATCATGATAAAGATGAAATTCCTTTGCAGGTGATGTTGGGAGACGAGGATGGTGGTTCTCGGGAACCGAGTGTCCCTGACTTGCCTGTGTCCTGTGACAATTTTGGAGTGAGCCGGTGCGAGACCCCACTCTTAAAACGGCACAGGAAAATATGATTGTTCTAAATGAGGTTTCCCAGGAGCCTGGCTCTGAGGAGAGGTTTCCTCATGCTGCCATGAACAATAACCTATTGTATAGGGACACTGAAGTACAGGGAGAGGTCGTGAGTCAGCTCCTAGTCCCTGAGCTATATAGAAGTATAGTGCTGGGGTTGTCACATAGTCGCATACTTGAGGGACCAAGTGGTGAGTTATGTTGTGGATGACATGTTGACTAAGGGTTCCAGATCAGGATGTGAATGAAAATGAATTGTATAACCCTGACAGTGAGCAGGATGTGAATGAAAATGAATTGTATAACCCTGACAGTGAGCAGGATATGAATGAAAATGAATTGTATAACCCTGACAGTGAGCAGGATGTGAATGAAAATGAAGTGTATAGCCCTGACAGTGAGCCAGATGTGGCTGAGAAAAAGGGGTCAGATAGTGATAGTGAATCATCTGATGACCATAAAGCAACCAGTGCAAATGAGGAAGGCATGGTAGCAGAGGAGGTTGAGAGTCCTGAGAAGAAAGCTGATGCTGACCTTACAGCCAGACAGAAGATGGCATCTGAAGATGTTTTACAGTTGGCCGGTTCCCTGGCGAAGACTAAGGTGAAAGGAGGAGAGCTGAGCTTTAAAGGCAGGACTCTGAAACTGAACACAGCACAAGTGGATGCTGTTGAAGATGAGAAATTGTCGGTGTGTGGTGTGGATCTGCATCATGCCAAGGACTCTGAAGGTGATGCTGCAGAGGTGGAAAAAGCCATGGAAATGGTGGTCACCAAGCCAGGTGCCTCATCAGAAGCTGAGGTCTCAAGTGAGGCTGTGAGGAACAAGACTGAAGAAGCGGCCGAAGTCGTAAAAGACGTCCAACAGCTACAGGAGAAGATGCGTCTCCATGAGGTCTCCACCAAAGACATGAAGACTGATATTGTTGCATTGCGCGAGCAGCTACAACAGTGTGAACTGGATGTGTTATCTCTTCGCCGGGAACGTGAGCGGTGCCAGCAGTTGCTACAGAGAGTACGAAGTGACAGGGAAAGTGTATACCGTACCTTGCAAGATCAAGAAAAAATGGTTGCACAGGTACCAGAGGAATCAAGTACTTCTCAGAAAAAATTTCAAACTGTGATGAAGGAGCGTGATGAGAACCATGAGCACCTTCTTGAAAAGGACAATGAAGTAAAAGGAAGAATACAGGGAGTCTCTTCGTTGCGAGAGCAAATGCCGCAGTTATACGAGGAGGTGAAAGCAGAAAAGATGATGAGCCTTGACTTGTTAGAAGATGTGGATCTCCTGGAGAAAGAAGTAAGAGCTCTGCAAAGTGAGCCTGTACAAGAAGAGGAGCTTAAATTATGTGAAATAGAATTTATGAACCAACTGATATTTAGGAAAGTAGATGTGTTAAAAAAGGTTCAAGGGGAATTAGAGAAAAATGAAAAACCCCCTATACCTTCTGTGACAGCTGGTGACACAGGGTCAGTGCACCAAGGACAGGAGGTACGAGAGATTCTGAGGAAGAGTCAGCAGAAGTGTCCTGATGTGCCGGGTCGTACTTCTCTGGCCAGACACTATATCGAAACTGAGCCCGGCCCTAAGGTCAAGATGAAACCGTGCAGGATACCCGAGGCCCGCAGAGAGTATAGGCCTGGGAGGGTACAGGGTAGTACGGATACTTCAGATGAAGAGAAAGCTGATGTTAGCTATGACAGTGGTGAAGATGAAGCTGATGAGGACCATGACTGGTCCAGAGTTCACTGTCTCTGTTGGATTGTTGACCAGCCCTCCGGTCTGGATGACCAGCCCTCCGGTCTGGAGAAGAGGGAGGGGATATGTGAGACAGTGAGTGAATATGTGTTGAATGGGGTGTACATTTCACCTAGGTATAAGGGAAATGTGTGGCTTTGTAAACCTAGTGGTAGAGAAAGGTCACTACACCTCACATTCAGCACACACTTGCAGCTCAGGCCTGAAATCACTCAGGTGTTAATTAGGAGACCAGAAGTAGGTGTGTGCAAACACAGTCGCCAGGAGAGGAAAGAGAGAGCTCATTCAGTCTGGACAGGGGTCCAGGCACAGAAGGTGTCTCAAGGAGTTTGAGCTATCTCAGTCTGGGTGCAGGAAGGACCCCGGACATAGGAGTAGTCTCAGTGCGAATCCGTGTGAATAGCGGCTGAATAGGAGTGGATCTCTCTCAAGTCTGGACATGGAAGGTGCCTTCAGACACAAGGAGGAGTATCTGTGAAACTCCATACTGGTAACATATATCATATGTGTTGTTTTGGGTCAGGCTGGTAGAGCCGGGACCCGGATAGACAGGGCAATCGATTTATGTGTAATTAGTGGCTAGACAAGCCTAGGTTTTCTGTTTATGCTTTGTTTTATCTGTTTGCTGTGGACTTTAATAAAGCTGGTTGCGGCCAGTTTTTACCAGAACTGCTGTCTGAATGAACTGTTTCCGGGCCATTCTGTCTACCCAGACAGCGATCTCAGAGCTATATCCCCTGAAATACCACAATAGTCATTGCTAGAAACAATGTGTACATACCGTATTTTTCGGACTATAAGACGCACCGCACCATAAGACGCACCCCAAATTTTCAGGAGGGAAATAAGGAAAAAAAATAATGTGTCAAATGGGGGTCCGTCTTACAGTCCAAATTCAGCTTACCAGCGAAGGGATCAGCACAGGTAGAGGAGTGGTCACAGGGGTCGTTCAGTGGTCCAGGCTGGTGCGGTGGTGGTGCTCTGTGGGGTGGCTGTGTCCGTGGGGTGGCTGTGCTCTGTGGGGTCGCAATATACTCACAAATCCGGTGGTGGCGGTCCCGTGGCGGCGATCCCAATGCAGCCTCATTGTGCTCTGTGGTGCGGTGGTGTCGGGGCTCTGTAGTGTGGCTGCAGCGGGGCTCTGTGCTGCGTGGGGGCTCCGCCGACATTTCATCAAAGGCCGAAAGCCCCCCGCAGATCCGTTGCTGTGACGTCGATGCCTCTGGAAAGATGGCTGCCAGGGTCCTCCGGAATGATGGCCACTGGGGGCGGCACATGCTCAGATTCAGATCTCCGCAGCGAGATCTTGTCCCGAGATCTCGGGAGCCAAGATCTCGGGATGAGATCTCGTTGCCGAGATTTGAATTGGAGTATTCGCCACCCCCAGCGGCCATCTTTCTGGAGGCCACCGCGTTGCAGCAACGGAGCTGCGGGGGGCTTTCGGCCTTTGACGAAATGCCGGCGGAGCCCACCACGCAGCACAGAGCCCTGCTGCAGCCACACTACAGAGCCCCGACACCACCGCACCACAGAGCACAGGGAGGCAGCATCGGGACCGCCGCCATGGGACCGCCGCCACCGGATTTGTGAGTATATTGCGACCATAAGATGCACCCCCACTTTCCCTCCAAATATTTTGGGAAAAAAGTGCAACTTATGGTCCGAAAAATACGGTAGCTGACTATGCAGGGAGGAAGTGGGAAGAGCACCTTATTTGCACGCACACCAGAGGTCACTGGAGCGGAAGTTACCGATGCCTGCGCAGAAGATCCCTGAATGGTGTGCCCATAGAAGGGAGAAAGACGTATGGATTTTTGAGGGATTTCAGGGCGCAGGCGTGGGATTTTGGGGCCATAATGGATGTGCATGGGAGGGGGGTAATATTACAATGATGAGAGGAGGCAAGGATTTATTCCAGGCACTGTACACCACGGAGCCTAGAAGAAATCATTAACATACAGAAAGAATATAAAATTTCTCAACAAGACCATTAATATGAGGCATACAGGTAGGACTAGTCTAACATTTCTATTACACTAGGCAACAAAATTTCAAAAGTTGTCTGGTTCAGAAATCAAATTAGCAATTTCTTAATGATTTTGATGTCCTGAATTCAAATATGACAAGGAAAACTGTTATTTGGCTCTAGTTTCCATGAAATCGAAGAGTTTGCGTTTTACTGGTATGTAAATTAATAAATAATTATAACATGTAGTTATTACTTCTACAAATATAAAACTGCACATGTATTGTCAAACAAATTTTATTAGATGTATTCAGAGGAAACTCAAGTGTATTTAAATCTATATAATTAATTCACATGTCTAAGCACACTGAACAATTTTAATTTTAACTATTAATATACATTATTGCACATGTAGCCTTCCAGGGGGTTTAGCTCTAGGATCGCTGTCTGGGTAGACAGAATGGCATGAAAACAGTTCATTCAGACAGCAGTTCTGGTGCAAAACTGGCCGCAACCAGCTTTATTAAAGTCCACAGCAAACAGATTAAAACAAATCATAAACAGAAAACCTGGGCTTGTCTAGTCTCTAATTACACTTAGATAGATGGCCCTCTCTATCCGGGACCCAGACTCTACCAGTCTGTGCCCAAAACAACACATATCACATATGTTACCAGTTTGGAGCTTCACAGTTACTCCTCCTTGTGTCTGAAGGCACCTTCCATGTCCAGACTTGAGAGAGATCCACTCCTATTCAGCCGCTCTTCACACGGATTCGCACTGAGACTACTCCTATGTCCGGGGTCCTTCCTGCACCCAAACTGAGATAGCTCAAACACTCTTGGAGACTGCTTCCTTGTGCCAGGACACCTCTCTGTGTCCAGGCTAAAGACAGCTCTAACACTCTTGGAGACTGTTTCTTGTGCCAGGACACCTTCCTGTGTCCAGGCTAAACTAGCTCTCAGATTGTGTTTGCAGACACCTACTTCTGGTCTCCTAATTAAGACCTGAGTAGTTTCAGGCTTGTGCTGCAAGTGTGTGCTGAATGTGAGGTGTAGTGACCTTTCTCTACCACTAGGTTTACAAAGCCACACATTTCCCTTATACCTAGGTGAAATGTACACCCCATTCATCACATATTCACTCACTGTCTCACATATCCCCTCCCTCTTCTCCAGACCGGAGGGCTGGTCATCCAGACCGGAGGGCTGGTCAACAATCCAACAGAGACAGTGAACTCTGGACCAGTCATGGCCCTCATCAGCTTCATCTTCACCTGAAGCATCCGCACTACCCTGTACCCTCCCAGGCCTATGCTCTCTGCGGGCCTCGGGTATCCTGCACGGTTTCATCTTGACCTTAGGGCCGGGCTCAGTTTCGATATAGTGCCTGGCCAGAGAAGTACGACCCGGCACATCAGAACACTTCTTCTGACTCTTCCTCAGAAACTCACGTACCTCCTGTCTCTGGTGCACTGACCATTGTCACCAACTATCACAGAAGGTATAGGGGGTTTTTCACTTTTCTCCAATTCCCCATTTATTCCAGCTTTCCAGTTCTCCCTGATAGCGGCATCTGTATACTCAGAACCCGCCGGATTCTTTTCTTCCACCACGTTCTGCATCCCATCTGGGCTCCCGTGTGTCTGTAGCGGCAACGGAGTGACACATCGCTTTTCCCATTTGTTGGGACGTGGCTCCGATGTAGCCTCCCTGAAAGTGCGCTTGAGCTCACCAATGCCAGCTATTGATCCGGACCGTAACCCGTCCACGCCGCTGTCTTCGGCAGAAACAGATTCCTGGACAGAGTCAGTCCCAATATCTTCAGTCTTGTTCCTCTCAGTTTCACTTGAAACCTCAGCTTCTGATGAGGCATCTGGCTTGGTGACCATCACTTCCATGGCTTTTTCCACCTCTGCAGCATCACCTTCAGAGTCCTTGGCATGATGCAGATCCACACCACACACCGACAACTTCTCATCTTCAACAGCATCCACTTGTGCTGTATTCAGTTTCAGAGTCCTGCCTTTAAAGCTCAGCTCTCCTCCTTTCACCTTAGTCTTCGCCAGGGAACCGGCTAACTGTAAAACATCTTCAGATGCCATCTTCTGTCTGGCTGTAAGGTCAGCATCAGCTTTCTTCTCAGGACTCTCAACCTCCTCTGCTACCATGCCTTCCTCATTTGCACTGGTTGCTTTATGGTCATCAGATGATTCACTATCACTATCTGACCCCTTTTCCTCAGCCACATCTGGCTCACTGTCAGAGTTATGCAATTCATTTTCATTCATGTCCTGCTCACTGTCAGGGTTATACAATTCATTTTCATTCACATCCTGATCTGGAACCTTAGTTAACATGTCATCCACAACATTAACTTCACTATCTGGTCCCTCAAGTATGTGACTATGTGACAACCCCAGCACTATACTTCTATATAGCTCAGGAACTAGGAGCTGACTCACGACCTCTCCCTGGACTTCAGTGTCCCTATACAATAGGCTATTGTCCATGGCAGCATGAGGAAACCTCTCCTCAGAGCCAGGCTCCTGGGAAACCTCATTTAGAACACTCATATTTTCCTGTCCCGTCCTAAGAGAGGGGTCTCGCCACTGCTCACTCTCAAAATTGTCACAGGACACAGGTAAGTAAGGGACACTCGGTTCCCGAGAACCATCATCCTCGTCTCCCAACATCACCTGCAAAGGAATTTCATCTTTATCATGATCATCATCAGTATCATCACTATTATGATTAGCATCATCATCATTCTCAATATCAGCATCATCATCATGGTCATCATCATTATCATGATCATCATTATCATTATCAATATCAGCATCATTATCATGGTCATCATCATTATCATGATCATCATCATTATCATGGTCATCATCATTATCACATAATTTTAATGGCCCACTAGCATTGTGTTCCGCCCCTCGGGACTGCGCACCCTCAATAGGAGCTTCATCACACTGTTCATCAAAATCACCCTTCCCCCAGAGATCCTTAGACCGGGGAAAGTCATTACCCAATATGACGGGTTGCACCAGGTTCTTCACTACCCCCACTTCATATGAAACCTCCCCGAGTTTGGGGACCAAGTCCACGGCAGTCTCTGGGTAGACTTTGATGTCTCCACGGATGCACACCATACTCAGGCGCTTATCAGGGATAAAGTCCCTATCAATCAGGCTGTCACATACGGAAGTCACTGGACTCTCTGAGTCAAAGAGGGCCTGTGCTGGGCAGTCACTTACAACCACCGGGGACCCCTGTGGTCCAGTCTCTTCGGCTGAGGTGGACACACACACAGGCTCTGCGCAGGGAGAGAGGGATCTGCCAACATCACAACACATAGGCTCCCCCTCTATTGGACAGTCGGCTGCAATTTCACGCCAGCTCCAACACTGTCCATCACACTCTCCCACCCACATGTCCCCTCGGGCCTGAACCCGCTTATCAGCATACCCCATGTCCCCAACAGCTGGAACGCTCTTACCGCGAGAGTTCAGCGTCCGGGAACTCCGAAGTGACGACCTCTCAGACGGCTGTACCTCAGGAGGACGTGCTTGGGTGTAGCGGTCCACTATCACCTTTTCAACTCCATAATCAAGCCTGCTGACTGCAGACTTCCAACTGTATCTCCAGTCATGTACTCCCCTGGCACGGGCTGTCACCGTAACACCCAGCCGGGTAAGAATCTCCGCTTTCAACTTGCCATAGTCTTGGCTGTCCTGCTCGCTCAGGTCAGCATATGCCCTTTGGGGCTCTCCAATCAGATAGGGTGCGACCATCATGGCCCATTCAGATAGGGGCAGATTCTCCTTCTCTGCCAATCTCTCAAACCTAGTGAGATATACCTCCACATCATCACGAGGTGTCATCTTTTTGCCGAGATTTGAATTGGAGTATTCGCCACCCCCAGCGGCCATCTTTCTGGAGGCCACCGCGTTGCAGCAACGGAGCTGCGGGGGGCTTTCGGCCTTTGACGAAATGCCGGCGGAGCCCCCCACGCAGCACAGAGCCCTGCTGCAGCCACACTACAGAGCCCCGACACCACCGCACCACAGAGCACAGGGAGGCAGCATCGGGACCGCCGCCATGGGACCGCCGCCACCGGATTTGTGAGTATATTGCGACCATAAGATGCACCCCACTTTCCCTCCAAATATTTTGGGAAAAAAGTGCAACTTATGGTCCGAAAAATACGGTAGCTGACTATGCAGGGAGGAAGTGGGAAGAGCACCTTATTTGCACGCACACCAGAGGTCACTGGAGCGGAAGTTACCGATGCCTGCGCAGAAGATCCCTGAATGGTGTGCCCATAGAAGGGAGAAAGACGTATGGATTTTTGAGGGATTTCAGGGCGCAGGCGTGGGATTTTGGGGCCATAATGGATGTGCATGGGAGGGGGGTAATATTACAATGATGAGAGGAGGCAAGGATTTATTCCAGGCACTGTACACCACGGAGCCTAGAAGAAATCATTAACATACAGAAAGAATATAAAATTTCTCAACAAGACCATTAATATGAGGCATACAGGTAGGACTAGTCTAACATTTCTATTACACTAGGCAACAAAATTTCAAAAGTTGTCTGGTTCAGAAATCAAATTAGCAATTTCTTAATGATTTTGATGTCCTGAATTCAAATATGACAAGGAAAACTGTTATTTGGCTCTAGTTTCCATGAAATCGAAGAGTTTGCGTTTTACTGGTATGTAAATTAATAAATAATTATAACATGTAGTTATTACTTCTACAAATATAAAACTGCACATGTATTGTCAAACAAATTTTATTAGATGTATTCAGAGGAAACTCAAGTGTATTTAAATCTATATAATTAATTCACATGTCTAAGCACACTGAACAATTTTAATTTTAACTATTAATATACATTATTGCACATGTAGCCTTCCAGGGGGTTTAGCTCTAGGATCGCTGTCTGGGTAGACAGAATGGCATGAAAACAGTTCATTCAGACAGCAGTTCTGGTGCAAAACTGGCCGCAACCAGCTTTATTAAAGTCCACAGCAAACAGATTAAAACAAATCATAAACAGAAAACCTGGGCTTGTCTAGTCTCTAATTACACTTAGATAGATGGCCCTCTCTATCCGGGACCCAGACTCTACCAGTCTGTGCCCAAAACAACACATATCACATATGTTACCAGTTTGGAGCTTCACAGTTACTCCTCCTTGTGTCTGAAGGCACCTTCCATGTCCAGACTTGAGAGAGATCCACTCCTATTCAGCCGCTCTTCACACGGATTCGCACTGAGACTACTCCTATGTCCGGGGTCCTTCCTGCACCCAAACTGAGATAGCTCAAACACTCTTGGAGACTGCTTCCTTGTGCCAGGACACCTCTCTGTGTCCAGGCTAAAGACAGCTCTAACACTCTTGGAGACTGTTTCTTGTGCCAGGACACCTTCCTGTGTCCAGGCTAAACTAGCTCTCAGATTGTGTTTGCAGACACCTACTTCTGGTCTCCTAATTAAGACCTGAGTAGTTTCAGGCTTGTGCTGCAAGTGTGTGCTGAATGTGAGGTGTAGTGACCTTTCTCTACCACTAGGTTTACAAAGCCACACATTTCCCTTATACCTAGGTGAAATGTACACCCCATTCATCACATATTCACTCACTGTCTCACATATCCCCTCCCTCTTCTCCAGACCGGAGGGCTGGTCATCCAGACCGGAGGGCTGGTCAACAATCCAACAGAGACAGTGAACTCTGGACCAGTCATGGCCCTCATCAGCTTCATCTTCACCTGAAGCATCCGCACTACCCTGTACCCTCCCAGGCCTATGCTCTCTGCGGGCCTCGGGTATCCTGCACGGTTTCATCTTGACCTTAGGGCCGGGCTCAGTTTCGATATAGTGCCTGGCCAGAGAAGTACGACCCGGCACATCAGAACACTTCTTCTGACTCTTCCTCAGAAACTCACGTACCTCCTGTCTCTGGTGCACTGACCATTTGTCACCAACTATCACAGAAGGTATAGGGGGTTTTTCACTTTTCTCCAATTCCCCATTTATTCCAGCTTTCCAGTTCTCCCTGATAGCGGCATCTGTATACTCAGAACCCGCCGGATTCTTTTCTTCCACCACGTTCTGCATCCCATCTGGGCTCCCGTGTGTCTGTAGCGGCAACGGAGTGACACATCGCTTTTCCCATTTGTTGGGACGTGGCTCCGATGTAGCCTCCCTGAAAGTGCGCTTGAGCTCACCAATGCCAGCTATTGATCCGGACCGTAACCCGTCCACGCCGCTGTCTTCGGCAGAAACAGATTCCTGGACAGAGTCAGTCCCAATATCTTCAGTCTTGTTCCTCTCAGTTTCACTTGAAACCTCAGCTTCTGATGAGGCATCTGGCTTGGTGACCATCACTTCCATGGCTTTTTCCACCTCTGCAGCATCACCTTCAGAGTCCTTGGCATGATGCAGATCCACACCACACACCGACAACTTCTATCTTCAACAGCATCCACTTGTGCTGTATTCAGTTTCAGAGTCCTGCCTTTAAAGCTCAGCTCTCCTCCTTTCACCTTAGTCTTCGCCAGGGAACCGGCTAACTGTAAAACATCTTCAGATGCCATCTTCTGTCTGGCTGTAAGGTCAGCATCAGCTTTCTTCTCAGGACTCTCAACCTCCTCTGCTACCATGCCTTCCTCATTTGCACTGGTTGCTTTATGGTCATCAGATGATTCACTATCACTATCTGACCCTTTTCCTCAGCCACATCTGGCTCACTGTCAGAGTTATGCAATTCATTTTCATTCATGTCCTGCTCACTGTCAGGGTTATACAATTCATTTTCATTCACATCCTGATCTGGAACCTTAGTTAACATGTCATCCACAACATTAACTTCACTATCTGGTCCTCAAGTATGTGACTATGTGACAACCCCAGCACTATACTTCTATATAGCTCAGGAACTAGGAGCTGACTCACGACCTCTCCCTGGACTTCAGTGTCCCTATACAATAGGCTATTGTCCATGGCAGCATGAGGAAACCTCTCCTCAGAGCCAGGCTCCTGGGAAACCTCATTTAGAACACTCATATTTTCCTGTCCCGTCCTAAGAGAGGGGTCTCGCCACTGCTCACTCTCAAAATTGTCACAGGACACAGGTAAGTAAGGGACACTCGGTTCCCGAGAACCATCATCCTCGTCTCCCAACATCACCTGCAAAGGAATTTCATCTTTATCATGATCATCATCAGTATCATCACTATTATGATTAGCATCATCATCATTCTCAATATCAGCATCATCATCATGGTCATCATCATTATCATGATCATCATTATCATTATCAATATCAGCATCATTATCATGGTCATCATCATTATCATGATCATCATCATTATCATGGTCATCATCATTATCACATAATTTTAATGGCCCACTAGCATTGTGTTCCGCCCCTCGGGACTGCGCACCCTCAATAGGAGCTTCATCACACTGTTCATCAAAATCACCCTTCCCCCAGAGATCCTTAGACCGGGGAAAGTCATTACCCAATATGACGGGTTGCACCAGGTTCTTCACTACCCCCACTTCATATGAAACCTCCCCGAGTTTGGGGACCAAGTCCACGGCAGTCTCTGGGTAGACTTTGATGTCTCCACGGATGCACACCATACTCAGGCGCTTATCAGGGATAAAGTCCCTATCAATCAGGCTGTCACATACGGAAGTCACTGGACTCTCTGAGTCAAAGAGGGCCTGTGCTGGGCAGTCACTTACAACCACCGGGGACCCCTGTGGTCCAGTCTCTTCGGCTGAGGTGGACACACACACAGGCTCTGCGCAGGGAGAGAGGGATCTGCCAACATCACAACACATAGGCTCCCCCTCTATTGGACAGTCGGCTGCAATTTCACGCCAGCTCCAACACTGTCCATCACACTCTCCCACCCACATGTCCCTCGGGCCTGAACCCGCTTATCAGCATACCCCATGTCCCCAACAGCTGGAACGCTCTTACCGCGAGAGTTCAGCGTCCGGGAACTCCGAAGTGACGACCTCTCAGACGGCTGTACCTCAGGAGGACGTGCTTGGGTGTAGCGGTCCACTATCACCTTTTCAACTCCATAATCAAGCCTGCTGACTGCAGACTTCCAACTGTATCTCCAGTCATGTACTCCCCTGGCACGGGCTGTCACCGTAACACCCAGCCGGGTAAGAATCTCCGCTTTCAACTTGCCATAGTCTTGGCTGTCCTGCTCGCTCAGGTCAGCATATGCCCTTTGGGGCTCTCCAATCAGATAGGGTGCGACCATCATGGCCCATTCAGATAGGGGCAGATTCTCCTTCTCTGCCAATCTCTCAAACCTAGTGAGATATACCTCCACATCATCACGAGGTGTCATCTTTTTCAGGGACCGTCTTACCGCCTTCTTTACAGCGGACAACGCAGGTACCTTCACAACATTACTCTGGGACGAGGTGTTGAGAGCTGCAATCTGCTCAAAAAACAACCGGTCATTCTCCTGCTGCTGCTGCTGCTGCAGGAATTGCTGCTGGGCCTGCTGCATGCGCTGCTGGTGCTGCAGGCGCTGCTGCTCCATGCTCTGCTGCAGGCTCCGCTGGGCCTGGACCAGGTACTCAATGAGCTCCTCCATACTGCCGGACTCATCTGTCTCAATCACAGCAGTCTTATGTTGCACCTTAACTTGCGCCATTTGTTCAAACAGCGCCTCCATGCTGTCATCCATGCTGTCAGACTTCTCTGTCTTAACAACGGCAGTCTTCACTCAAGACATACACACTCTACAGTCTTTTCCATAGAAAAATTCAGCTCTGCTGTGCAGACACTTTTTTTTTTTTTTTTTTTCTTTTGCAAAGTCTATTAGGGCTCCTGTCTCTTTAAGACTGCTCCACAGACTTTTCTTTTGCTGCTGCACATTCCACAGTCATTTTCACAACAAGTTCAGCTTTGCTGTGCATACATTTTCTCTCTGCAGACCCTATCAGGGCCACTGTCTCTCCAAGACTGCTCCAAACAGACGTTTCTGCTGACACACTTTTTTTTTTCTCTGCTGCTATTTCAATAGACTTCACCTTTAATGCTGTCTCTCGCCACTGTGCTGCATACACACTCCAGCACTAACTGTATCAGGCACTGCGCTGCCGCATTCTCCACCAATTGTAGCCTTCCAGGGGTTTAGCTCTAGGATCGCTGTCTGGGTAGCAGAATGGCATGAAAACAGTTCATTCAGACAGCAGTTCTGGTGCAAAACTGGCCGCAACCAGCTTTATTAAAGTCCACAGCAAACAGATTAAAAAAATCATAAACAGAAAACCTGGGCTTGTCTAGCCTCTAATTACACTTAGATAGATGGCCCTCTCTATCCGGGACCCAGACTCTACCAGTCTGTGCCCAAAACAACACATATCACATATGTTACCAGTTTGGAGCTTCACAGATACTCCCCTTGTGTCTGAAGGCACCTTCCATGTCCAGACTTAAGAGAGATCCACTCCTATTCAGCCGCTCTTCACACGAATTCGCACTGAGACTACTCCTATGTCCGGGGTCCTCCTGCACCCAAACTGAGATAGCTCAAACACTCTTGGAGACTGCTTCCTTGTGCCAGGACACCTCTCTGTGTCCAGGCTAAAGACAGCTCTAAACACTCTTGGAGACTGTTTCTTGTGCCAGGAACACCTTCCTGTGTCCAGGCTAAACTAGCTCTCAGATTGTGTTTGCAGACACCTACTTCTGGTCTCCTAATTAAGACCTGAGTAGTTTCAGGCTTGTGCTGCAAGTGTGTGCTGAATGTGAGGTGTAGTGACCTTTCTCTACCACTAGGTTTACAAAGCCACACATTTCCCTTATACCTAGGTGAAATGTACACCCCCATTCATCACATATTCACTCACTGTCTCACACACAGTACAAAATATGTCCTTAGTCACTGGATTACCGGCTCCTTCCTACTTGTCTCTTGTATTCAATCTTGGATTATCTCTGGTGATTGTCCCAAACAACAGTAGTCAGTAATTCCAATTACCCTGATATCTTTTTTCCATAGTCGCAATTTCCGTGATCGTCACTCACTGCTGCACAGTTTAGTGCAAAGAAGTCTAGATGCGAATGTAAGAGATGAATCTTTAATGACATGTTGCAGCCAAGATTATGATACACCTGAAGAAGATTTTCCACCAGCTCTTTATAGTTGTCTGACTTGGTGTTTCCAAGGAAATTTGTTACACTAACTGGAATGCTACCATGCTGCCTTTTCCTTGCCACTCAGTAAACAGTAAAACTCCTCATCTTGCAGAAGCACATGAATCTGAGGACCAATGAAGACTCCTTCCTTTATCTTTGCTTCACTCAACCTTGGAAATTTACAAATGAGATACTTGAATGCTTCTGCATTTTTTGTCTATTGCCTTTACGAAGTTCTTCATGAGACTCAACTTGATATGCAATGGAGGTAACAGAATTTTCTGTGGTTCGACAAGTGCTGGATGTATAGTCCACTTCTTTTTCTTAGAAACTCTTTCCCAATTGGAGGCACCATGCAGAAGTAACAATTCGTAGTATGGTCAGTTGGCTCTCTCCATACTATTGGCACTGAAAAAGGCATTGATTGTCTTTTCCCAATCAACCACTGTGTGAGGTGTGTGAACATCGATTACAGCATGTATGTGGAGCCTAAAGGCTGGGTCTCACATAGCGATACACCAGCGATCCCAACAACGATCAGGATCGCTGGTGTATCGCTACATGATCGCTGCTGAGCTGCCAAACAGGCAGCTCAGGCAGCGATCAGCACAAGGACACTGCGGATAAAACATCGCTTAGTTACCCGCAGTGTACCTTGGATACCAGCGTCCTGATGCAGGGAGCTGGTAACCAAGGTACACAGCGGGTTTCCAGGCGCTGCGCAGTGCTGGAAACCCGCTGTGTACCTTGGTTACCAGCTCCCTGCATCAGGGCGCTGGTATCCAAGGTACACAGCGGGTTTCCAGGCACAGCCCCGCGCCTGGAAACCGCTGTGTACCTTGGTTACCAGTGGATCGCTGGTCTCCCACCTGTCACACGCAGCGATGCGTGCCTGTCAGGGGGAGACCAGCGATCAAAAAAATGTCCTGACATTTCAGCGACGATCAGTGATACCCAGCAGGGGGGCTGATCGTCGCTGAATATCACACACAGCGATATCGCTGGTGAGCTCGCTGCTGCGTCACAAAACTAGTGACTCAGCACCGATCTCGCTAGCGATATCGCTATGTGAGATGGGCCCTTAACTCTTGTCCTAATCTCCTATTTTGCAGCCAAAATACAGGTTGTTGACTTTCTTAACCATATGAGTCAAGTTTTGCTTTTGTGACTCAAATGTCACCTCACCACAGATATAGCAGAAATGATTTGCTTTATTAATGCACGTCTGAGGCATCACTGAATAGCTGAACGATGATATCAGTCGACCGCAAAAAATTGCTGTGACTGATAGAGGGTGAACATGTGCCTTTTATAGAGTTGTGTGATGCAAGTTTAATTAGGATTGCATCATCTATCTTTCTTTGGGCATCTATCATTGGTCATTTAGAGATGATTAAATACTGATGACTAATTCATTAGTCATTTTGAGATGATGCAATATTGATGGAGCAATCCATTAGTCACTTGGATGGTGCAAAACTAATGACACAAGGCTGATGATGTATTCCTTGCCAAGCATTGTATCAAAGACTGTGAGGAATATCGACACACCCCTGTATCATAAAAACTAGAGCCAATTTCAAAATTTAAGCATTATTTTCATTTTTAGCACCCCAAAATTAGTTAAGTTGAACTGTTTTCATGTCTGATCCAATTTTGCTGTTGACTAGTGTACCTGTATGCCCATATTAATAGGTCACATAAGTTCCAGGGGGTGACAGATTCCCTTAAGTGAATGAAGAGCAGAAAATAAAAAGTTGTTGCTTCTCCATAAAATCTTCTCTACTCCTTGCCTCTACTGTTCCTGAATGCTAAAATATTTTCCTTCATCTAAGAGGATTAACTATTTCATTTTCTCCTGCGTCCAGCATGTTTTTCTATGTTGTCTGTCATGTGCCGAAGAGGAGACAAAGGTTAACTCCATCACTTGCACCCCCTTCAATATTTGGTCATATGGCTTCTCAAATCTAGCCAATCTCCAACATAAACTGCAATAAATATTTTTTCTTTCCGCTTTCGTCACCCCCAAATCCTCCCTTTTCTTGCCTAATGAGTCCTTTCTATCCTCTAAAATAAGTATGACATCAGCATGATAAGAAATCTTGTAATGTATGTAGTACAGTTCATATAGCGTCTTGTGCTTGGGTGCGATGAAAACACAGAGTCACAGGTTTGATATAGAAAAGTCCTGTATTACTTCATACAAGTTGGCAGAAATAGTCACACAGTTTGCAGACACAAAAAACAGGAGACACAGCAGGCCAGAGTAATCCAAGCTCAGCAATCACTCTCCAATACAGATTCAGGATCTTCTTCTCTGTTCCCGTAAGTCCATGCAAACGTGGGCCCTTTTAAAAAGAGCAGGGTTCAGAGTCCCAAGTGCTTCAGAGTTCCTCAGTAGGAATAGCTGGAGTACAAGGTCCAAGGCTTACAGGAGTCAAGTCACAGGTTCACTGCAGGCTAGATTCTGAAGCACTGATTGCTCAGCTGTGGCTGCTTAAGAAGCAAAGGAGAGAATCAGGGCGGGAACATGCAAGCTGGAAACTCCATTTTGATGAGGGCAAGATAGCTGCAGCAAGACAGAAAGTAAAATGGCTGACGAAAAAAACTGAGTTCAGGAATATATACATAGAACCTTACATTACTCCCCCCTTAAGGACAACCTCCGGATGACCTCAGACCAGGCTTGTGTGGGTACCTCTGATGAAACTGACGGAGCAAGCGAGGAGCATTAACGTTATTGACCGGTTCCCATGAGTTGTCCTCCACTGGGTAGCCCTGCCATTTAATCAGATATTGAAACTGATTCTATAAAACCCTGGAATCTAAAATCCTTTCCCCACAAATTCTTCCTGACCATCGACTAGCACTGGGTCAGGGCAAGGAGAGGAAGTCCAGGAAACGTATTGGGTGTCGCAGCCTTTAGGGGATACATGAAAGACAGGGTGGATTCTCATAGTTCTGGGCAGTTGAAGACGACAAGCAACGGATTATAATTTTACTGATTTTATAGGGTCCAATGTCTTATGTCCCAACTTAGACGATGGAATCCTTAATTTAAAGATTCTGGTTGACAGCCAGACCAAGTCTCCTACCTTGAAAGCTGGTGCAGGTTTACGAAATTTATCTGCTGCTTTCTTGTACCTTTCTTGAGCCGATTCCAGATTTTCCTTTAGAAGATCCATATTCTTCTGTAAAGACGTGATTCTTTCAGCCCCTGCTGGAAAAGGCGTTTCTATGGGAAATCGTGGTAGAATGTTAGGATGATAACCTAGATTAGAGTAAAAAGGAGACTGTTTAGTGGAGGCACTCGAGAGTTGTTATACGAGAACTCAGCTAATGGAAGTAGATCCCCCAATCCTGTAGGTGCAGATAAGCGCGGAGATACTGCTCCAGGGTTTGATTGGTTCGTTCGGTCTGTCCATTAGTTGGGGATGAAAAGCAGAAGAAAGGTTTACTTTTGTCCAATGCTGCACAGAATTTTGCCAAAACCTAGAAGTGAATTGCACCCTCGATCCGAAATACCTCATCCGGTACTCCATGTAAGCGAAACACATCTTTAATCATCAAATTGATGTCTGTTTTGCAGTGGGTAAGCCGACACAAGGGATAAAATGAGCTGCCTTTGTTAGACGTTCAACCACCACTAAATGGTTTCTTCCCCTGAGAGGGTTGGTAACTCCACAATGAAGTCCATAGAAATGGATTCCCCACGGGCGGGACGGGGTGGGAAGAGGCTGTAACAGACCAGTTGGTGAGAGCGGAGGGTTTTGCATCTTGCACGACCTCACATGAAGTGACTAATTCAAAAATCCTTCCTGCAAGTGGGGCCACCAAAAAAACGAGAAAGAAATTCGTGTCTTTAGAATTCTCTATGCCCGCTATTTGGAATCGTGATGAGTTGCAATCTCTTAATTGACGTTTCAGGAATTCAGACGTTGTCCCGAATCCACACCCATTCTAAGACAAGACTTACGTCCCTTGGGGGTTTTTCCAAAAAGGAAATCCGCATGGTATGCTTCCTTGATGTCCTTAAGAGGTCTTGATTATGAAATTACTCCAGGAATCTAGAGTCGGAAGAATAGTCTTAGGAGGAGTAATTGGAGTGTCCCTGTGGTAAATCCTAGAGAGTGCATCAGCCTTTCCATTGCGCGACCTGGTTATAAGAGAGATAAAATTAAATTGGTTTAAGAAAAGATTCCAGCGGCCTGGCGAGGAGTCAGCACTAGCCGACCTGATAAACCTATGGGTCGATGGGCTTTCAGGACGCATTTGCTGGCAGCTCCCTGAAGAAGGGTTCCTTCTTTGAAGGCGGCAATAATGGCCAACAATCTTATTCCCACACGTGTCCTCTCAGCCGAAGACAACGGCTGGAAAAGAAGCCAGGGATGCAAGACACTTCTACCGCCTGAGGGTATAGCTCCAACGGCACAGTCTGAAGCATCCACCTCTATTTAAGGCAAGCCCGGGGGGGAGATAGGAAGGGCAGGGAAATTTATCTTTTAGAGGGGAAAATGCTTCTGGGTTGGGGGTCCAGGAAAACAGACTCTTTGGTAAGTTGAGTGATAGGTGGACACTACCAGAGAAATTCTAATGAAACGTTTTAAGAAGTTGCAAACCCAGAAGCGGTACCCTCCTTCACATTTCTAGGACTTGGCCAATCCTTGATGGCTGGGTTTTGCTCCATCCATACTAATTTTCCCGTGGACGTACTACCCAGAAATTGAATTTTTCGGTCCTATGGAATTACACTTTTCAAGTTTGAGAAAGGATTTTGTCTTAGGACGTTCCAGACCCTTTCAATGTCCATGAGTTCCTTGTGGAGTTAGAAAAAATTAGAATATCATCCAAATAAAATTACCCGAATGTATCTAGGAGAAACCCGAAGTTCATTCACCAAGTGTTGGAAAGTGGCTGGGGCGGTACCAGACCAAAAGGCATAACAGATATCAAAGTGGCCTAGGTGAACCTGAATGCAGTCTTCCTTATCCCAGGTCTAATACGGACTAATTTAGGCCCCACGAGATCTAGTTTAGAAAAAAAATTTTGGCATGTCGCACTCTCCCAATAACTCAGGGA
>JARQOD010000001.1:289908856-289944928 GCA_033576555.1 Oophaga sylvatica
CTAAAGCCTAAAAGATAACTGCCAAAGCAGAAAGATGAAAGTTTTCTGCCCTGGAGCAGATCCCCAAAAAAAATGGGAAGCCCCCAAACATATAAGGCGGTTAGACAAGATGAAAATACAAAAAGGGAAAAAATAGCTAGCAAACGCGGGAGCACAAGTGATAAATAGGATAGGACAGGGGGAATTACTTTTGCAACCCAGAAAACCCTAAAAAAACCAACTTTTTGTTTACAAAATACTGAGACACCGTTTGCCACCCCAAAAACAATTCAGGTGAACAAAACCTTGCCCGCTGAAAAAACAGGAAAAAGCAAAGAGCAAAAAACATGGCTGCAGAAAAACGTGGGGACTCAGGCACCAGGGGAGACCTCTGCCTCCCAAAAGTGCAGAAAACAATGCAAAAGCAAGCAAAAATGAAAAAGCAAAAAAATTTTTTTTTGAAAGCAGGAGATGCACGGACTCCAGCAACTTCCAAATGAACGGGAACCCCCAAAGGGGGGAAAAGAGAAATTGACACCGGAACCTCATGGGAGGGAACCCCTTATTAAACCTCCATCATTCCAGATTGCCACCCTCGAGGAAAGGTTCGTATGTCTTAAACCCCCAGGGGGAGCCTTGTTGAAACTCCTTTTTGCCTTAAACATTTTGAGAGTCGGCCTACCTTCCCAGCTATGACCTACCCATCGCACTTCTTTTCTAGAAAAAGCCATCCCTGCCCTCCACCTGCATGTGAAAGACCGTATTGTCCATGCACTCAAACAATCAGTGAGTGGAAAGGTGCACCTCACAACAGATGCATGGGCCAGTAGGCATGGCCAGGGCCGTTACGTGTCCATCATTGCGCGCTGGGTTAATGTGGTGGATGTAGGGTCCACAGGGGACAGCGGCGGTGGGACAGTGCTGCCTAGCCCACGGTATAGGCAACAGTTGACTGTAGGCATTCGACACTCCTCCTCCTCCAGAAGCGAAGGCTCGTCGACAGAGTGCAGTCGCACGAGCACTCCATCTGCAGCTGCCAGTGTAGCACACGAGGTGTCACACTATCGAACAGCTAGTAGTAAGCATCAGCAGGCTGTTTTAAAGATGATGTCTTTGGGCGACAACAGACACACCGCGGAGGTACTGGCCGACTACTTGCAGCGAGAAACTGGGTCATGGCTGGGCAGTCTACATCTTGAGCCATGCAAGGTAGTCAGGGATAACGGACGTAATTTTGTGGCGGCTATAGCCCTGGCAAAACTCAGACACATACCTTGCCTGGCTCACACCTTGAACCTGGTGGTGCAGTGCTTCATAAATAATTATCTGGAGTTACCAGCCCTGCTCTATAAGGTGCGAAGACTGTACTCGCACATCCGTCGCTCGCCCGTAGACTCCAGTCATATGCAGAGGCTGCAGCGATCGCTCTCACCTCCCCAAGCACCACCTAATCATAGATGTTGCAACAAGGTGGAACTCCACATTGCACATGGTTGAGAGGCTGCGCGAACAGAGGTAGGCTGTAATGCATTTATGGGAGGATACACGGGCAGGCAGTTTGAGGGCAGACATCGAGTTGTCGGGTGTGCAGTGGTCAAACCTGAAAGGCCTCTGTAAGGTCCTTCAGTGTTTTGAGGAATGCACACGGCTGATAAGCCGCCATCATAAGCATGAGCATACCACATATGCATCTGCTTATGCAAACTTTGACGCACATTAAGGATCAGGCGTCTGCAGCGGAGGAGGAGGAGGGAAGCCTTGATGACAGTCAGCCATTGTCTGCTCAGGGAACTGTCCTTGACAAGATGGAGGAAGAAGAGGAAGAGGAGGAGGAGAAGGAAGAGGGGGATGATTATTTTGGGGAGGAGGATGCTTCTCAGGGGGCAAGAGAAAATGTTGGCTTGCCAAGGTCAGGTACAGAATTTGTGCATGACTGGAGGGATGTGGATTTGCAGAAAGTGCTCCTCCACCCACCACTGGCAGTGCATCGACACCTGGAACATTGGCCCACATGTGTGATTACCTCTTGCGGATCCTAAAAAGGGACCCCCGCATTGCCAAAATTATGAAGGATGACGACTACTGGTTGGCCAGCATCCTCGATCCACGCTATAAAGGCAAATTACAGAACATCATGCCACAGGAGAACCTAGAGCTAATATTGGCGAACAAACAAGCAACTCTGGTAAACCGTTTGTTAGAGGCATTCCCAGCACACAGCAGCGGTTCAGGTTCTACCACGAGCCATACTGGGCAACATGGAAGAGGTGTTTGTGGGGCACACAGCCGAAGTGGCGTTGGAGACAGGAGTTTCATGACCACGTTGTGGGCTGATTTCTCGAGTATCGCTCACACCACTGTTAATACTGAATCGATTGCAACAGACAGGAGACAGCAGTTGTCAACTATGGTTCAAAATTACCTCTCCTCCCCTATCGATGTTCTCCCTCACAGTTCATTCCCCTTTGACTACTGGGCCTGTAAACTGGACACCTGGCCTGAATTCACACAATATACCTTACAGGAGCTCGCTTGCCCTGCTGGTAGTGTGCTATCAGAAAGAGTCTTCAGTGCTGCTGGATCAATCCTGACAGAAAGAAGGACCCGGCTGTCGACCCAAAATGTAGGTGATCTCACCTTCACTAAAATGAACCATGCCTGGGTTTCAAAGGATTTTGTACCACCTTCCTCTGATGACACATAGGTTGCCAACAAAATGGCTCGCTTTGTCCTCCTCTTCCTCCGACTTCTCCAATTCCTCCATTTGCAGCTACTGAACGTCCAGCCTACACCTCAACACAGAGTCGGCTCCAGGTTTTCGTGGGTCCCGGGCGAAAGAGTCTCAGTGGGCCCCTTTAACACATACCACAATTCATGTTGCACAGATACGTAAGAGAAATATAGGTATAGTACAAAGATTTCACTTACTTCATACATTACATGAGTGATATTTATTGTAAATTCTACAATAGCTCAAAATGCAAACAGTATAGTCATCCATACAGTATTATGGGTACCACAATACTCCATACAGAATAATGAGCTCCATATATTGCTCCATACAGTATTATGGGCACCTCATAGTAATCCATGCAGAATAATGAGCCCCATATATTGCTCCATACAGTATAATGAGCTCCATATATTGCTTCATCCACAATTATGGGCACCACGTAGCGCTCCATACAGAATAATGAGCCCCATATAATGCTCCATATATAATGGGCCCCATATATGATGCTCCAGTGTATGATGGGCCCCATGTAATGCTCCATATATGATGCTCCAGTGTATGATGGGCCCCATATATGATGCTCCAATGTATGATGGGTCCCATATATGATACTCCAGTGTATGATGGGTTCCATATATGATACTCCAGTGTATAATGGGTCCCATATATGATACTCCAGTGTATGATGGGCCCCATATGATGGTCTCCATATATTGCACCAAACATAAAAAAATAAAAAATTACCTACTCACCTCTCCTGCTCGAGGCACTGGCCCCCAGTACTGGCACAGGCACCGGGCCCCCATAGCATGCCGGTGACCCCGACTGTGAGTGGGCCCCACCGCCTGTTCTGGGCCCCGAACTTGCCTGGGTGACCGGGTGCTGACGCCGGCCCTGCCTCAACATATGCCAGTTTTTCCACGTCCCTAACTGGGCTGTACCCCCACACAACTTTAGCTAAATAACCCCCAGTTTTCAATGCGTTACTATTATTATAAAGTAAATTTAGGTTGAAAAGCATAAGTAATAAGAATTGATGTCATTGGCATTGAAATGGGCACTGTAGGTGTGTTTACTGTCCTCCACTTACTGGCGACTTTTATTCCCCATTGACTTGCATTGGGGTCGACTCGACTGTTTCTGTTAGTTGGCCGACTTCGTTCGACTCGACTTTTGTAAAAGTCGAGTCGGCCGAAACCCGACTCGACCCTCTCGGAGGCAAGTCGCTCATCTCTATTTGTAACACATTATGCAGTAAAGGTTAAAATTCTGCAGTGCCCGCAAGGTACCACTGCTCAAGAAGGCACATGTGCAGCCCCTTCAGAAGTTTGCCAATGAACACGTGGATGATTCTTTGAGTTATTGGGAAAATGTGATGTGGTCAGGTGAGACAAAAATTGAGCTCTTTGGCATTATCTCAACTTCGCCATGTTTGGAGGAAGAGAATTGCTGCCTATGACCCAAAGAACACCATCCCCACTGTCAAACATGGAGGTGTAAACATGTTTTGAGGGTGTTTTGCTGCTAAGGGCACAGGACTACTTCACCGCATCAATGGGAGAAAGGATGGAGCCATGTACCGTAAAATCCTGAGTGACAACCTCCTTTCCTCCACCAGGACATTTAAAAATGGGTCGTGGCTGGGTCTTCCAGCAAGACAATGACCAAAAGCATACAGCCAAGGCAACAAAGGAGTGGCTCAAAACGAAGCACATTAAGGTCACGGAGTAGCCTAGCCAGTCTCCAGACCTTAATCCCATAAAAATCTTATAGAGGAAGTTGAAGCTCCGAGTTGCCAAGCGGCAGCCTCAAAATCTTAATGATTTAGAGATGATCTGAAAAGAGGAGTGGACCAGAATTCTTCGTGACATGTGCTGTGAATGCTCTGGATCTGACTTCTGAATTTGGGCTCCCCCTGGTGGCTGCTGATAGTAATGAAGCTGCTTTGGCTAACAGAGATCTATCAGCTGGGGTCGATGATTGGCAATCAGGTGTTGATGACTTGGGAGATATAAGTGAGCAACCTTCCCATGATCCTTGCCGGTGATTTGTTGCTTCCTGGTCCCTTTTGGAAGTCAGCTTTCTTCCTGCTCTCTCCTGCAACGTTCAGATAAGTTTTGCTGTTTATTTCTTTGGCATTTGTTTTTGTCTATCTTTGTTTTCTGTCCTCCAGGAGTTTGTACAGCCAGGTTTCCCTGTGGGGGCCTGTGCTGGACTCTGTTTCTCTTTGCCACTGTTTATGTATTTTCAGTTCCCTGTTATTTCAGTATCTGCTGATTAGCTACCTGTTTACACCAGAGACAGTTTTTGTATTTTCAGTTCCCTGTTATTAGGGTATCTGCTGATTTGCTACCAGCACACCAGAGTTCTGATCTAGCGGGGGAGAGATTGTGTGGTCTCAGCATTTTTGCATATCAGACGTGTTGGAGTTGAGTTTTTGCTGGATTGCAGACAGTATTCTTTCCTGTCCTGTTCTATCTAGACAGTTTGGGCCCCAGCATTTGCTTGCTCTGCCTGTGTTTGTATTTCATCTTGTCTTCTGCCTGTGTTTGTATTTGGATGATATTTTGATTTTTTCCAATGACTGGGATTCTCATGTGGAACATGTTCGGATGGTATTCCGTATTTTGAGAGAAAATGCTTTGTATGTTAAGGGATCAAAATGTCTCTTTGGCGTACAGAAGGTTTCGTTTTTGGCATTCATTTTGTCTCCGTCCGCTACTGAAATGGACCCGGTCAAGGTTCAGGCCAATTGTGATTGGGTTCAGCCCACTTCCTTGAAGGCTCTTCAGAGATTTTTGGGTTTTGCTAATTTTTACTGTAAATTTATAAGTAATTTTTCTGGTATTGTGAAACCACTGACGGATTTGACCAAAAAGGGCTCTGATGTGGTAAATTGGTCTTCAGAGGCAGTTTCGGCTTTTCAGGAGCTTAAGCGGAGATTCACTTCTGCTCCTGTTCTACGGCAACCTGATATTTCTCTACCATTTCAGGTGGAGATAGATGCTTCTGAGATTGGTGCAGGAGCCGTTTTGTCCCAAAGGGATCCTGTAACCTCTAAGAGTAACCCTTGTGCGTTGTTCTCTCGAAAATTTTCCCCAACTGAATGTAATTATGATGTGGGGAATTGGGAATTACTGGCTATGAAGTGGGCTTTTGAAAAGTGGAGACATTGGTTGGAGGGAGCCAAGCATCAAGTTGTGGTCCTCACTGACCACAGGAATCTGATCTATCTCGAATCAGCCAAGTGATTAAATCCTAGACAGGCCAGGTGGGCCTTGTTTTTCACGCGTGGTCTCCTTTCTTCCAGGCACTAAGAATGTTAAGGCGGATGCCCTCTCTAGGAGTTTCTTTGCGGATTCTCTTGATGTGACTGAGCCTACTGCCATTCTGAAGGAGGGTGTGGTTCTTTATGCTATCTCACCCGATTTGAAACTGGCCCTGGAGGAATTTCAGGGGATAAACCTGAACGTTGCCCTGTGGTGAATTGTATGTCCCTGACCAATGGAGGAAGAAAGTAATGTCTGAAATTCATTGCTCCGCCTTGGCTGGTTATCCCGGTATTTATGGTACCAGAGATTTGGTGAGTCGGTCCTTTTGGTGGCCTATTTTATCTCGTGATGTCAGGAATTTTGTGCAGTCCTGTGGGACTTGGTCTCGGTCCAAACCCTACTCTCACTCTATTGGATTGTTAATGCCACTGCCTGTGCCTAGGAGGCCATGGACCCATATCTCTATGGATTTTATTTCCAACCTCCCTGTCTCTCAGAATATGACTGTTATCTGGGTAATCTGTGATAGATTTTCCAAGATGGTCCATCTTGTGCCACTGCCGAAGTTGCCATCCTCTTCCAAGCCGAGTTAGTGCCCTTGTTTTTCCAGCAGGTGGTTCATTTGCACGGCATTCCGGAGAACATTGTGTCTGACAGAGGAGTCCAATTTGTTTCCAGATTTTGGAGAGCCTTTTGTTCTAAACTGGGAATTCAGTTGTCTTTCTCCTCTGCGTTTCACCCTTACACCAATGGGCAGACTGAGAGAACAAACCAGACTTTGGAAACTTATTTGAGATGTTTTGCGTCTGCTGACCAAGATGACTGGGTCTCTTTTTTGCCCTTGGCAGAATTCGCTCGAAATAATAGGGCTAGTTTGACTACTTTGATATCCCCTTTTTTCTGCAATTTCGGGTTTCATCCTCAGTTTTCTTTGGGGCAGGTGGAGGCTTCTGTCTGTCCGGGTGTTGACTCTATGGTATAGAGAATGCAGCAGATTTGGGATCAAGTAGTGGATAAGTTGTCTCTCTCTCAGGAGAGGGCCCAACGGTTTGCCAACCGGCATAGGACTGATGGTCCCGGTTTAAAGTAGGTGGCATGGTTTGGTTGTCCTCAAAAAATATCCCTATGAAGGTTGCATTTCCAAAATTTAAGCCAACGTTCATTGGACCTTATAAGATCTTGGAAATCCTTAATCCCGTTTCTTTCCGTTTGGCTCTACAAGGGACGTTTAAGATTCACAACGTCTTCCATAAATCTTTATTGAAAAGATTTGTTGAGCCAGTAGTTTCTATGGCTATGCCCCCTGAGCCTGTTTTTGTTGAGGGCAATCTGGAGTATGAAGTGGAGAAGATATTGGATTCTCGTCTGGCTAGACAAGTGGAAAGGTTATGGTCAGGAGGACAATTCTTGGGTGTTTGCTTCTGACATTCATGCTGAGAGATTGGTTCGCGCCTTTCACCGGGCTCATCCTGATCGGCCTGGTGGCGCAGGTAAGGGTTTGGTGACCCCTCCTTAAGGGGTACTGTTGTGAATGCTCTGGATCTGCTTGCTCTATTTTCTACCTGTGTTTGTATTTCATCTTGTCTCACCACCAATATATGTTTGGGGCACCTATTCCTTTGGGGGCTCTACTCCGGGGAAGTTAGCTTCCCCTTTCTCTCTCTTTAGGCTTAGTTAACTATCCGGCTGTGTCGAGGCATCTAGAGCACCATAGGCACGTCCCACGGCTGCTTCTAGTTGTGCTGTCAGTTTAGGGGTCTGCAATCCATTTGTTACCAACCTCTCTGGGTGTCTGGTTGCCTATGCTATTTTGGCTACTGTCCTCCTCGGCTACCAAATCATAACAGACATGTGCGCAAACCTCATCATCAACTACAAAAAAAGTCTGACTGCTGTGCTTTCCAACAAGGGTTTTGCCACCAAGTATTAAGTCTTGTTTGCCAGAGGGATCAAATACTTATTACTCTTTGCAAAATGTTAGTAAATTTATATAATTTATACAATGTGATTTTCTGGATTTTATTTTTGATATTCTATCTCTCAATGTTAAAATTAACCTACCATTAAAATTATAAACTGTTCATGTCTTTGTCAGTGGGCAAACTTGCAAAATCAGTAAGGGATCAAATAATTTTTTCCTTCACTGGATCTCTCTGCTAATTATGCTTTTCGTCCTGCACCGATCTTCTGTTTCTTGTTTAGGAAGTAGGCAGTATATTCTCCAGCAGTACGTACCTTCTCATCTCATCTTGTATTTCGTGGTTAATTTTAACTCACTCTGGGATCTCTTTCTATCTTAGTATTCCTTCCCTTCTGTAGGGAAATTGCACTCTGCTCTGCCCTCTGGCTCCTTAGCAGTAACATGAAGAACTCAACAGCCTTTCAGGCATCATAGCTCCTAGCTGCCATCATTTAGCCTGTTGTTAGGGTTATTTTTGCCCATGTAGGAACCATTAAAGACTGTAGGATCAGAATCTCTAGTCTGTACAGGAACCAGCTGGGTCTGTTGCAGTATCTAGTGTTTTACCTGTTTTCCTGTGTGAGTTGTTACACAATCATAACAGTAAGGGCTCCTGCTCACTTGCGATGAAATCTGACGAATTCAATCCGATAAAAAATCGGATTGAATTTGAACCAATGTTAATCTATGATGGTTTCTTCATCTGCGATTTTTTTTCCAGATCGGATCAAGATCGTGCTTTAAAAAAAAAATCGAAGCATGCTGAGATTTTAATCGTAAATCGGATCGCATCGGATCTGATACCCGCAATAGAAGTCAATGGGTGCGATAAAAAAAATCGCACAGCACTCGCACAGCAATCGTACCAATGTAACCTATGGACTGCTGCCTCATTTCTTTGTTATATATACATTGCTCAAAAAAATAAAGGGAATACTCAAATAACACATCCTAGATCTGAATGAATGAAATATTCTCATTGAATACTTTGTTCTGTACAAAGTTGAATGTGCTGACAACAAAATCACATAAAATTCATCAATGTGAATCAAATTTATTAACCAATGGAGGCCTGGATTTGGAGTCACCCACAAAATTAAAGTGGAATGTAATGTCCTTAAAACAAGTCAAAATGATGCTCGTCCCCAAAACAAGTCAAAATGATGCTCAGTAGTGTGTGTGTGGCCTCCACCTGCCTGTATGACCTCCCTACAATGCCTGGGCATGCTCCTGATGAGGCAGCGGATGGTCTCCTGAGGGATCTCCTCTCAGACCTGGACTAATGCATCCGCCAACTCCTGGACAGTCTGTGGTGCAACGTGACATTGGTGGATGGAGCGAGACATGATGTCCCAGATGTGCTCAATCGGATTCAGGTCTGGGGAACTGGCTGGCCAGTCCATAGCTTCAATGCCTTCATCTTGCAGGAACTACTGACACACTCCAGCCACATGAGGTCTTGCATTGTCCAGAATTAGGAGAAACCCAGTGCCAACCGCACCAGCATATGGTCTCACAAGGGGTCTGAGGATCTTATCTCCGTACCTATTGGCAGTTAGGCTACCTCTGGCAAGCACATGGAGGACTGCGGCCCTCCAAAGAAATGCCACCCCACACCATTACTGACCCACTACCAAACCGGTCATGATGAAGGATGTTGCAGGCAGCAGATCGCTCTCCACAGTGTCTCCAGACTCTGTCACATCTGTCACATGTGCTCAGTGTGAACCTGCTTTCATCTGTGAAGAGCACAGGGCGCCAGTGGCGAATTTGCCAATCCTGGTGTTCTGTCGGGCACTCAGACCATCCTCATGGAGTCGGTTTCTAACCATTTTTGCAGACACATTGTTATGTTTAGGTAGCTGAGGAGAAAAAGCAAAAACGGTAATACACCAGAGAGGCTGGAACCTATTGGATTGCAGTAACCTAAATTAACCACACAACTAGAGGTAGCCGTGGAGCGTTCCTACATTGATCCTAGACACCTCGTCACAGCCTGAGAGATAACTACACCTAAAGGCAGAAAGATGAAAGCTATCTGCCCCGGAGCAGATCCCCAAAGAAAATAGGAAGCCCCCAAACATATAATGGCGGTTAGACAAGAAGATAGCACGGACACAGACAGAAAATAGAATGAGCAAACGTTGGGGCCCAATCTGTCTAGACAGAAAAGTACAGGAAAGAATTCTGACTGCAATCCAACAAAAACCCTAAAAAATGCCAGCACTTCTGATTGCCAAAAAAACTAAGATCACACGATCTCTACCACCTAAATCAGATCTCTGGTGTAACAAAACAAAGCCGCAGCCACTGAAAAAAACAGGAAAAAGCAAATGAATAAATAACAGTGGCTACAGATAAATTGAGAGGAGCACAGGCCCCAGGAGGGGACCCGGCTGACCTCCACAAAAGTGCAGAAAACTATGAAAAAAGTAATCACAAAAAGAAAAGCAGAAAATATCTTATCTGAAAGCAGCAGGTGCAGGCAAGACTCCAGCAACTTCCAAATGAACCAGGAACCACAATTGAGACAAGAACAATTGATCACCGGCGACCATCATGGGAGGGAACCTCCCTTATATCAGTCCAGTCCGTGATCCCAGATTGCCATTCCTCGCTGAAAGGTTCAGTACTGTCTGTAACCACCAGAGGGAGCCTCTGCTCAGAAACCATCTCTAGCATATTCACAACACACATGCTCATTTGGCAGTGCTCCTCCTGTTCCTCCTTGCACAAATGCGGAGGTAGCGGTCCTGCTGCTGGTTTTTTCCCTCCTACGGCCCCCTCCACGTCTCCTGGTGTACTGGCCTGTCTCCTGGTAGCGCCTCCAGCCTCTGGACACTACGCTGACAGACACAGCAAACCTTCTTGCCACAGCTCGCATTGATGTGCCATCCTGGATGAGCTGCACTACCTGAGCCACTTGTGTGGGTTGTAGAGTCCGTCTCATGCTACCATGAGTGTGAAAGCACAACCAACTTTCAAAAGTGACGAAAACATCAGCCAGAAAGCATTGGTACTGAGATGTGGTCTGTGGTCCCCAACTTCAGAACCACTCCTTTATTGAGTGTGTCTTATAATTGCAAATAATTTCCATCTGTAGTCTATTCCATTTGCACAACACCATGTGAAATTGATAGTCAATCAGTGTTGCTTCCTAAGTGTACAGTTTGATTTCACAGAAGTTTGATTACTTGGAGTTATATTCTGTTGTTTAAGTGTTCCCTTTATTTTTTGAGCAGTGTATATATATGTGTGTGTTTTCAATATTTTTTGGTTTTAAAACGATGTGTACAATTGTGTATTACAATGCGATTTTTACATGAGCTTTTACATACAGAGAACTGTTCTATATCAAAGCTCATGTTAAAATCGCATTGCAGTCTGATAGCAATCGCACTGCATTTGTATGTAAATCGGATGCTAGGTGTGAAAAATCGGATTGTACTCGCACAAAAAACGCATGACACTCGCATGACAACTGCATTATACTCGTCCAACTCTCCTGCATGAAAATCGGACCAATTTTTAAATTGCTAGTGTGTCTCTGCCCTAAGGGTCCTACTGCAATCTCAAGTAGAGTTGAGCGACTTTGGTCGTGATCGGGTTTCGGACCACCCGACCGAAACAAAATTTGAGTCAGACGAAACTGGTCCGACTAGGGCATAAAAAGTCGGAGATTCGTCCGAAACCCGACCCCAATGCAAGTCAATCGGGAATAAAAGTCAGCATTGAGTGGATGAATGCCACCCGCTCAATGCCGAAACTCTGACTTTTTTTGCCCTAGTCGGACCTGATTCGTCCGACTCAAATTTTGTTTCGATCGGTGGGTCCGAAACCCGATCCAACCAAAGTCGCTCATCTCTAATCTCAAGCAATGATTTTGCTCTGAATATCTGAATTTCCGCATTGTGCCGAGTACTATGCATTCAAGACTTTTCTGCAAGCTTGTAAACATTTCTTCGGTGAAGCATGGAATCTTAAGGGAGTACTAAAATCATATTACACATTCTCTAGATCTTTGCTTTGAGGATGTAGTTAAGGTTGCTAGCATTTTTAAAGGAATTCATTCAACCATAACTGCATCCCAGCAAGTTATTTTAATTAATGAATAACTTATGTCCGCATTGTTTAAGACAATTTAAATTGGTTTTGTACAGCACAATCCCATATAAATTTATATATGTGAATTATATAACAGTTAAACATAATGATTCCCTACCAGAATTAGAGAATCATTTCATATGATTTACTATTTCAACAAAAATGATTAAAATAAAATAGTACATCATACCCATTGAAATAATATTGCAATAGTCTATTAGCTATTGAAATATAAATTCTGATTTTAAAAGGAACATTGAAACCAGTGTGCATCAACTGGTTTTCATTGGTCTGTATGCAATTCATAGGAATAATAAAATGGTTATCTAATGCAATAGTTACTCACCTGATTCACTTCATGCAGACCTTCCTTACTTTCACAGGTCCTGGTGCATCAGGTTTCTACGAAGACAAAACCCTGTGGCAGACCTATTACCTATGCCTTGTGGTTCATTCAATCACTATCTAGCTATTCTGTGATTTTTTTTTTTTTTTACTGCACCTATGATTCTGATCTTGATGTTAGCCTTAGCTCTGCGTAAGAGGTCCCAGGGACTGTGTGGCAGCCCCTTTAAATGTTATACTTTGGCCCTCATTGCAGAGAGGGTTTCCCCACTCAGGGGACAACAAAAACATTGATGATGATACCAGTAGCAGTTCAAGTGAATTTTACTCAGAAAGAAGCAATGAACGTGGTGATTACAACGTGTCTACAAGGGGTAACAATCTTGAACAGGGGTGAGAAGTTGGTTTATAGTAACTAGCTAACACTATTGGCACTTTGTCAATTTGTAATAATCTGCCGGCAAATAGTTCAGCAGCACTTTCTTTCTCACCGACATAATCTCTGTGTCCTCTTCACAGTACAGAGCAGCATACATCCACATTGCTGGCCATGGTTTTAAAGTTGAGAGCAGACATACAGTAAGTCCATCGAGTTCATACTATAACCTAACATGCTTCCATGAGGCTGATGATAATTTCCTCATATTAGGGTAAAACATTTCTTCCCAACTCCACATATGGTAATAGTACAACTTTCCTGTATCAATGCCCATCACATAATCTGGCACCCACAGCATGTAATATTATATTTATCGATAAAGGCATCCTGTGGAGATCTTTTGAAGTTCCAAATCCACAGATTAGCTGAATGTTCACAAAAATTTAGTTTTGCCGCAAACAAATTTGTGCGAATCTCAATACTGGTAAGTTTGTAATTGCTCGAAAATACACATTGAGGAGCGAAGAGAGAGAAAACTCTGCTGACCATAAGAGCCAACGGCCATTTGGCCAGTTTACCAGAGAAAGAAGATGTCCAGCTTGGAAGAGCAGCTACAGGAAATGATAGCCCAGGAAGGCATAGGCTGGCTGCCGAGCTTCTCATCGCTCCTCTCACTCAGAGTCAGCTGGTGCTGTGCAGTGAAGCGCTTCTCCCTGAGGTCATCTGAAATGGCATGCGAGGCCTCCATCACGTCTGAGCCTCAGTCCTGTGTCGATGACCGGAAGACGTTGGGCCCGCACTGATGACGTCACTGGACAGCATACAGCTCAGCGAATGGGCTGCGCCTCCATCAGGGTGATACAAGGGTCGGCAGTGGCGGTGACTCCCAGGTTGCAGGAGGGCAATACAGAAGGTCCTCAATGCAATGAGCTGAAAACTGATGGAGATACTGGGATATCCTACCAGTAGTAGTGGAAATTGGCTGCTCACGCAGTCAGGAGTCTTAGATCAGGAAGGGGGCAGTAGCAAACGCCATTTTAAACATTGCTGATGGGCCTCAGACTGATAATGAGCTGCAGCTGGACACATCAAGGATGGTGAGAAGAGAGGACTTAGCAAGAGGAAGTTGATTATCGGTGTGTAAGAACAGTACAAGTCATAGACATGGTAGGGAATCTAGGTGCTACACAAAAGAAAATAGGGCATGGTCCACATCCAGATGTGGGGCTGATGGCTATAGGAAAAGGAAGGAAAGATCTGTGAGGGATGAACACAGTATTAGCTGCTCTCATCCATGTATGAAACTTTTTTGGAAGTATTTTCTTCTTCAGTCTATTATTTTGCAGGTTCCAGCAGCGGCACTGGAAAGAAGGCACGGAGGGGGAATGCCAGATGAGAACATCATAGGTTGGGAGGAAGACATGATGGGAGAAGAAGGTCACCAGCTGACAGTGGTTCATCTTCTCAGTCTGTCACTTTGGCCTCTTCATCAGAAGAAGGAAGAAACAAGCTGCACACGGTCCCTTGTCATCACAAGAGTGATAATTTTGCAGCACACGGGCTTTGAGTTTCTGTATGGTTGGCGACTGGAGTTTCAACGCAGAGGATGGAGCTGGATTTATAACCCGGAGAACCAGCTAGTGCAACATTGGGGACACGCGTCGGGAGTCGTCTGGAGGATGAGTATCCTGTGCTAAATGCATGGTCCACACCACTTTACACACATGATTCAAGCAAGGATTTAGTTTCTGTTTTAACCCCTTTCCCACTTTAGACATATCCATACATCCCTGTGACCTGGGTCTTATTGACCTGGGACGTATTTAAAGGGGTTAAAGCAGAAACTAAAACCTTGTTTAGTGCATGCGTGATCGCCGCCAGGTGTCAACTGATTCTGACAGCTGACACCCGGCACTAACATCTGGGTCACCAACAGCTAGGAAAGTTGCTTAATCATGCACATGCTGCATCCCCATGCTATACAAGCAATCAGGCTGCAAAAAATGATAGTCCCATAGCGGGACAAAGTAAAAAAGTTTAAAAAAAAGTTTAAAAATTGTAAAAATATAAAAAAAATAAAAAACCAACAAAATATATTGTACCCATAAATAAATATTTTTATGAAAAAAATATAAACAAAAGTACACATATTTGGTATCTCCGCGTCTGCAATGACCCGACCTATGAAACTGTCCCACTCATTAACCCCTTAAGTGAACACCAAAAAAAGAAAAAACAAGGCAAAAGACAATGCTTTATCATCATTCTGCCGAACAACATCCTGTGCTCTCTGCGCTGAGTGCTTACACCAAAGGTTCCATGTAAATCTCTGAAATACATGATTCAGATGGAATCTCCGGCGGAAGATTCCTTATAATGAGTCAGATGAAGGCACTGTGAACGCCATGGGACCTATGATCCGGTGGTGTTCGTCTTTTTAGGATTGCATAAAAGTGCCGTCGGTTACAGTTTTCTGCACCTTTGAAAAGAAGGACACCGCTGAACAGAGGCCAGATGGAGTTCTGAGTAAATCTGCTGCTTCATTAAAGTGAGTGGATCCCTCAGGGGTTTCATCTGAATCACGTCACTTGGAGAATTGGATGGAAACCCCAAAGTAAGTGCTCAGCATAAAGCGCTGGATAAATATGATTTTAAATGTTATGTAAAATGTTCCTAGCAAAGCTTCAACTCAATCCTCAAAGACAAGCAAGTCCCCACTCAGGGCCATCATGGGGGCTTCCACGTTACTGGTAGCATAAAGGCTCTGGAAAAGCTAAATGGCTCCTCGCCCCTCCAAAGAAATTCAGCAAATTCTCCATTCCCAAATCCAAATGCCCTTCTCCCTTTTGAGCCCTACAGTGTACCTAAACCACATATACAGTAACTTCGATGTTTGGCATTTCTGTAGTGATGAGAGCCTACCTAACTTATGGGTCCATGTCTCCAGAAGCATGAGCTGGGCATAAGGTGTTGGTCACTACAATGGCAGTTTGCAATTTTCACTCGGCAACACCCACTTCTGCTTGTTTCTGGAAAACACCCATGGAGTCAAAATCGTCACTACACCTGTAGATAAATTCCCAAAGGGGTATAATTTCCAAAATGGGGTCACACAAGGGGGAAATCTGCACTTCTAGCAATTAAGGGCTCTGTATATGGAGTCCACAAACTATTCTAGGAAAATCTGCGCTCCAGGAGGAAAATTGTGCTCTGTCTCTACCAAGTCTCGCCGTGTAGCAAAACAGTACTGTACAGCCACTTATGAGGTATTGCCACGTTCAGTAGAAATTTTGGGACACATTATAGGGCCATTTTTACCCACTTCTTATGTGAAAATGTAAAATTTAGGACTGAAGCAAAATTTTGCTGGTAAAAGTGCAGTTATTTTTTATTCACAGCACAAAGGTATAAAATTCTGTGACACACCTACAGTATTGTGTCAATATGATCATTGCACCCTTAGATGAATTCATTGAGAGGTGTAGTTTGTAAAATTGGGTCACATATGGAGAACTGCGATTCTAGCACCTCAGGGGCTCTCCCAGTGGGTCATGGCACTGACAAACCATAACAGTAAAATCTACACTATAGTATGGCGCTTCTTCCCTTTTCAGCTTTGCACTGTGCCTGAAAAATGTTTACATGTAAGGTATTGGTGCATGCAAGAAAAAATGGACCTCACTTTGTTGTAAAACATTTCCTAGAAAAATTAAAAACTTGGGGTTAAAACATTTCAGTGCTAAAAATGTAATTTTTTCTTTCTTCAACCCTCAATGGAATAAAATTCTGTGAGGCACATGAGGTGTCAATATGATCATTACACCCTAGATGAATTCATTGGGGAGTGTAATTTGTAAAAAGAGTTCACATATGGAGGTTTCTGTTGTTCTGGCACCTCAGGGTCTCTGCCAATGTTATATGCAGGGGCGGAACTATAGTGGAAGCAGGGGAAGCAGCTGCCACAGGGCCCGGGCTAGAAGGGGGCCCGTCCCTGCTGCAGCTGCCCTGTGATTTAGGAGCAAAAAGGGGGGCCCGAGCACGCTGGCAAATGGATCCGCGCTCGGGCCCCCTCCCAACATTTTGTTCAGGCTTCTGACTCTGAACGCTGATGCATAACAACACTGTGTTGTTTTAAGAGACACTACAGTGTTGTAAATGCAGACAGCGAACAGAAATGAGCACTGTAGCTCTAAGCTGCGGCCCAGTGCATTATGGTCCGTCTGTCACAGCGTGTGTGCATGTGGGGGCGGACAGCAGACGGCCAGGCAGACCACATGAAGCAGCAGGCTGACTGGACAAGCAGGTGGAAGCCCGGGCGAGCAGGGTGAGTACCGTGAGTCTCTCAACAGTGAGAAGAGGCTTGGCTGCTCAATGGTGACTGGGAGGGCAGGTGCAGGCAGGATCTAACAGGGCCCACATTCAACAGGGCCCAGGCCCCAGGCTGCAGTGCAGGGGGCCCACATTCAACACAGGGCCCAGGTAGCAAGGGGCCCGCATTCCAACAGGGCCTCGGGCTCCTGGGCCCTGTTTGACGCAAGCCTCAAGTCACCACTAACCTCCCCCTGGGCCCTGTTGGGCACGGGACCTCAGTCACCAGTAGCCTCCCCCTGGCCCAGTAACAGCCTCATGGTTGCTACAAGTGACGAGTGACACCCTGATCTCTGCTACATGTGACAAGTAACAACCTCAGCTCTGCTACATGTAACAAGTAACAACCTCAGCTCTGCTACATGTGACAAGTAGCAACTTCGGCTCTGCTACATGTGACAAGTAGCAACCTCAGCTCTGCTACATGTGACAAGTAACAACCTCAACTCTGCTACTTGTGACAAGTAGCAACCTCAGCTCTGCTATTTGTGACAAGTAACAACCTCAGCTCTGCTTATGTGACAAGTAACAACCTCAGCTCTGCTCATGTGACAAGTAGCAACCTCAGCTCTGCTACATGTGACAAGTAACCTCAGCTCTTCTACATGTGACAAGTAGCAACCTCAGCTCTGCTACATGTGACAAGTAACAACCTCAGCTCTGCTACATTTGACAAGTAACAACCTCAGCTCTGCTACATTTGACAAGTAACAACCTCAGCTCTGCTACATGTGACAAGTAGCAACCTCGGCTCTGCTACATGTGACAAGTAACAACCTCAGCTCTGCTACATGTGACAAGTAGCAACCTCAGCTCTGCTCATGTGACAAGTAACAACCTCAGCTCTGCTCATGTGACAAGTAACAACCTCAGCTCTGCTCATGTGACAAGTAACAACCTCAGCTCTGCTCATGTGACAAGTAGCAACCTCAGCACTGCTCATGTGACAAGTAGCAACCTCAGCTCTGCTCATGTGACAAGTAGCAACCTCAGCTCTGCTACATGTGACAAGTAACCTCAGCTCTGCTACATGTGACAAGTAGCAACCTCAGCTCTGCTACATGTGACAAGTAGCAACCTCGGCTCTGCTACATGTGACAAGTAGCAACCTCGGCTCTGCTCATGTGACTAGTAGCAACCTCAGCTCTGCTACATGTGACAAGTAACCTCAGCTCTGCTACATGTGACAAGTAGCAACCTCAGCTCTGCTACATGTGACAAGTAGCAACCTCGGCTCTGCTACATGTGACAAGTAGCAACCTCAGCTCTGCTACTTGTGACAAGTAGCAACCTCAGCTCTGCTATTTGTGACAAGTAACAACCTCAGCTCTGCTCATGTGACAAGTAACAACCTCAGCTCTGCTCATGTGACAAGTAGCAACCTCGGCTCTGCTACATGTGACAAGTAGCAACCTCAGCTCTGCTACATGTGACAAGTAGCAACCTCGGCTCTGCTACATGTGACAAGTAGCAACCTCAGCTCTGCTACTTGTGACAAGTAGCAACCTCAGCTCTGCTATTTGTGACAAGTAACAACCTCAGCTCTGCTCATGTGACAAGTAACAACCTCAGCTCTGCTCATGTGACAAGTAGCAACCTCGGCTCTGCTACATGTGACAAGTAACCTCAGCTCTGCTACATGTGACAAGTAGCAACCTCAGCTCTGCTACATGTGACAAGTAACCTCAGCTCTGCTACATGTGACAAGTAACAACCTCAGCTCTGCTACATTTGACAAGTAACAACCTCAGCTCTGCTACATGTGACAAGTAGCAACCTCGGCTCTGCTACATGTGACAAGTAACAACCTCAGCTCTGCTACATGTGACAAGTAGCAACCTCAGCTCTGCTCATGTGACAAGTAACAACCTCAGCTCTGCTCATGTGACAAGTAACAAACTCAGCTCTGCTACATGTGACAAGTAGCAACCTCGGCTCTGCTACATGTGACAAGTAACAACCTCAGCTCTGCTACATGTGACAAGTAGCAACCTCGGCTCTGCTACATGTAACAACCTCAGCTCTGCTACATGTGACAAGTAGCAACCTCAGCTCTGCTCATGTGACAAGTAACAACCTCAGCTCTGCTCATGTGACAAGTAACAACCTCAGCTCTGCTACATGTGACAAGTAACAACCTCAGCTCTGCTACATGTGACAAGTAACAACCTCAGCTCTGCTACATGTGACAAGTAGCAACATCAGCTCTGCTACATGCGAGGAGTGACAGCCTCATCTCTGCTACATGTGCGGAGCGACAGCCTCAGCTTTGCTATACAAGTAGCAGAGCTGAGGCTGTCACTCCTCACATGTTGCAGAGATGAGGCTGTCACTCCTTACATGTAGCAGAGCTGAGGCTGTCACTCCTCGAATGTAGCAGAGCTGAGGCTGTCCCTACTCACATGTAGCAGAGCTGAGGCTGTTCCTCCTCACATGTAGCAGAGCTGAGGCTGTCACTCCTCACATGTAGCAGAACTGAGTCTGTCACTCCTCACATGTAGCAGAGCTGAGGCTGTCACTCCTCACATGTAGCAGAGCTGAGGCTGTCACTCCTCACATGTGTAATTGGTGAGGGCGTGGTGCAGAAGTACGGTATACAGAACAATCTTAGATTATTCTGTATACCGGACTGTTGTTCTACTGAATAAATCATCCGTTTTGAAAGCAATTTGCAGGCTGGATTACAAGTTTCTTCACATATTTACTCTGGAGAAAGCCTACCTTCGTCACTACCTCAGTTGCTTCCTGGGAGTTGGTTCTTTCTGTTATTTCACTATCATTACTCCAAAAACCTCTAATTTTGGATAATAAAGGTATCTTTCTTAACACAACTTGGGTAGACCGGGATTGGCAACGCGCGCGAGGGGGGGGGGCCCCATTGTGAAGTTTGCTGTGGGGCCCTGCCGTTCCTAGTTACGCCCCTGGTTATATGGCACCCTCAAACCATTCCAGCAAAATCTGAACTCCAATGTGGCGTCTCTTCCCTTCTGAGTTTTTCACTGTGCCTCAAAAGTAGTATTGCTCCACATATGAGGTATCGGTGTACTCAGGAGAAATTGCACAACAAATTAAGTGGTGCAATTTCTCCTGTTACCCTTATGAAAATGCAAAATTTGGGGCTAAAATAACATTTTTGTGGGGAAAATGTGATTTTTTTTACTTTCACGGCTGAACATTATAATCTTCTGTGAAACTCCTGGGGTTCAAGGTGCTCACCACACATCGAAATACATTCCTTGAGTGGTCTAGTTTCCAAAATGTGGTCACTTGTTTAGGCACATCAGGGGCTCTCCAAACGGGACATGGCGTCCGCTAATGATCGCAGCAAATTTTACATTCAAAATGTCAGATGAAGAGTGGGGATTTTTCTTGTCAGCCTGGGGTGGATTCTGTAGCTCAAGGTGTCAAGTTGTCATCTTCTTCAGCCAGAGAAAGGTCCAGAATTGTTGGTTTATGCTGACATCATTTTTAGTGCTCATAAGTTAACCTAGGGGGTGGAAATATAATGAGAAGTTCCGCCAACATCTGATGCTATGCCCGGGTGTAGGTTGGGCAACAAAAGCCAAGGATGTATGGATTCAATTAATTTTATCCAAATGTCCCAACAATGGTCTTTTCCCATTAGCACCTTCTCCACTGGCCAGTCCCAAGGGGCAGCATTATCCTTATCCAGTGGGACATGTTGGTTAAACAATGAAGGGCACAACCGGTTCCATGCCATTTGTATGTTCAAACATGAATGTACATTACATGGAGAGCACATTCAAAATTGCAGTGCTACCATAGACAAAAGCAGAACACCAGACAGGGTACTGCCAGTGCAAGTGAGAATGCAGTAAAAAAGGAAGTTCTTCTGTACTGGTTAGAGAGGTACTCCAAGAGGGAGGAAGCAAGGGTGCTTTGGGAGGGGTTTTGAGAAGGGTTTTGGAAACCTTTTCAGTTTTTGGCAGTGTCATTGTTTAGTTCGAATTTAAAATCCGTTCAGGACCATGCGGAGTTAGTTAGAGAAAATTGATGAATGAGGTGATACTTGGCAGGATGGTGGGACTTTTCAGCATCACACCTTTCGAAAATTTGAGAGCATCTCCTCTTGGTTTAAGGCCTAAGAATAAGGAGTCAGGCAAGGAATTTAGTGCCTGCAGAAATATGGCAAGGACATACAAAATCGTGGAAAGATTGGATGACATGTACAAAGGGTATCGTACCGAAGGATGCAAAGGAATTGCTACAGTTAACATTAGTTTATGTGACAAATTAAAACAGATAGGTGAGTCAGTGAGCAAGTGTTTAGCGGGGTAGCCTTTTTTCTGAAATTACATGAGAAGAAAGATGTAACTAAAGTTTTTGCAGAGGAACAGATAGTGAAAGGTTGGCGTAAAGAGACGGTGGTTTTGGACAAGCGCCATCGAATATCTTATCAATTATTGGTTACATTAATGCGGATACTGTTAGTAGTAAGTAGGAATGTGGATGAGGTAACCTTATTGAGAGCAGCTTTCTCTTTGGCATTTTTTGGGGCATTAAGGATTGCGGAGTATTTCCGCACAAAAAAAAAAATTCAGCAAGGGGTCTTTTGTTTAAAGATGTGGTTATTTGCGAAAGAATGTTAAAGATCTGTGTTAGAGGGGGTCGTGGCCTGACCGGCATGTGAGCAGAAGCAGGATAGATTAGCTCCGGGAGATATAACCTGTAAGAGATTCCACTGGCCTCTGAACAACTTTAAAATCAGCAATATCATCCTCCTCTGAGCTCCTGCACTCACTGGTGTGCATGGATCCTGATCCATCGCGTGGGGAGCTGCCTGAAGGCAGCCTGAGTCAGCTGCAGGAGCAGATAAGAGAAATCAAGATGGCGCTGGGACACCTTCAGGTTCTACATTGTGAAGTCCTCTGCTGAAAATGCAGCTCTCAAACTGGTCAGCTATGCCAGGACATCCAGAAGGGCTTCTGTAAGTAATGTAGTGCAAACACACATGAAAGGACTGGCTAATCATTTCTCTGTTATTTCAGGGGAGTGTGAAGAAGATATAGAAATTAACTCACAGTCTCAGCCAGAGGTTAACCCTTTTAGTGCTTTATCAGCCAAGCAGACAGAAGATCCCACACTAAAAGATGTATTTATGGCTGTTATACAGTATGGATCTGCTCTGTCCTCACTTAGTAACCAGATGGGTGAAATTAAAGAAGAACTTTCCTATGTGAGACAGGGGCTGCAAAAAGTAAAGGATCGCACTACAGCATCTGAAGGGAGAATTAGTGACTTGGAGGATAAACAGCCTCAAATTATCAGTGACAACTGCAGACATGATCAGCAGATCTTTCACTTTGCTGGCTAAAACAACGATTTGGAGAACAGACTTAGGCGGAATAATATAAGGGTAATTGGCATCCCTGAAAAAACTGAGATCAACAACCTTACTGATTATTTTGAGAAGTGATTGCACTTCCTGTTCGGGGCAGAACCCCTGACTTCTTTGTTTGCTGTGGAGAGGGCGCATAGAGTACCTACCTGGCCATTACCACCGGGAGCACCTCTAAGCCCAGTCCTCATGAAATTGCTTCATTATAAGGACCATGACAACATCCTCAAGGCAGCTCGTCAAAAAGGGGACATATTACGTCAATGGCCAAAAGGTGTCCTTTTTCCCTGACAACTCAATTGAAGTGTCAAAATGCAGAGCACAATTTGTGGATATGAAACGTCGTCTGCGCTAGCTACAAATACCATATTCTATGCTCTACCCTGTGAAACTCAGAGTGACCACCCTGGGAGTGACCTCCTTTTTTGAAAATCCTAAGGAAGCACTCCGCTGGCTTAATCTAAATGAGCGGCAACTTCACCAGAATCCGCAACGTTGAAGAAATAAGTATAACTTAAGTCATGTACCATCAGAAAATATCTGATTGACTGTTGGAGTCATATTTCCCATAGAGCCTAGTGGAAAATTTATATTTTGTCTTTTATGCTATAAGGGCAGGCTCCCAAGAAATCATTACTTCTCTCTTTTTCTGTAGGTTGCTCGCTTGCATTATGTTTGGAAGGGAGATGGACTGGTACCCCATCCATCTATCTAGTTTTTATGGATGGAATGGATGGATTAATGTTTACCTGTTTAAATATGTTTGTGGGGTTTTTGTTTCTATAATTTGTTGTCTGGTTCTGCAAATACTAGCGGTCAAATCGACTAAGTGCAAATACCGTAAAAAGGGTTTGAAAAGGGAAGAGGAAGGTGGGATACCTTACAAGTCACCTGAAATTTTCAATTCCTATATAATTAGATATAATGGCTGATAAGGTAAAATTCCTTTCATGGAGTGTTAGAGGGCTGGGGGACTCCTTAAAGAGAGCGGCGGTCATGGAATATATCTGGGACAACCTGCCTGCAGTGGTGTGTCTGCAGGATACGCACTTTGGGGAAAACAGTGTTGTGGGCATGAAATATTCATGGATAGGCCACAGCTTCCATTCTACCTTCTCCACATATTCTAGGGGGGTTAGCATCCTAGTACACAGGGCTATCCCTTTAGAATTAATTGATTCTAGGATAGATGGAAAGGGCAGATTTGTGGGCATACACTGTAAAATATTCACAAAAGAAATTTTACTTGTGGCAGTTTATGTGCCTCCTCCATATAGCAACATTACTTTGAAAATTATTGCTTCATTAATGAATAAGATACCAGGAATTCCAGTCCTCTGCATGGGAGATTTCAATAATGTTGTTCACCCATATTGGGATAGATATAAATCAGACACTGCTACTAAAACTGCCCCCATAACTAATTTTGGAGAAATACTGTCAGAACTATCATTAGTGGACATATTGTTAGGGTTCGAGTTCCTGCACAAGGGGAGTCTCGAACCAGTCCCGCTGCGGTCCCCCATTCATCTCCATCCACAGTGGAGCCTGCTCAGCTTAGACGTCGGTCCCAGCATCTCGCCCAGTCTAACAGTGTACAGAGGATTACTGCTGCTCCTCCAGGCTCTGCTATTGTGGCCAGTACTGGTTAGCGGCGAGCAGACGTCTTTAGGACAAAGTCCTTGTTTTCCCCTTCTGAGCATGCCCAGGGTGAGATCTCTCATTGGAGATCAGGGGTCACATGCTCAGGTACTGCAGCAGCTCCTATTGGTCTGCCAGGAAGGTCCTGTGACTACTGGTGTTCTGGAACAAGTTTCATTGGTCCTTGTTTTGGCAGGTCCTGTAGCTGTTACTATAAAAGGGTAGCATGGCTGGGCCGCCATGCGCTAATATCAACCATTATATGCATTGCGCCAGTGTGGTCATGCATGTGTGTGGTTAGGGCCCGGCTGAAATAAGCCCCTAGAATACCGACTTAATCGGTGAGGAGTTTGGTATGCTAGCTGGTCAGGGTCGGTGTCCTAGATGCCCTAGATTACCGGCATAACCGGTGAGGAGTTTGATTGCCGTATTCAGGGCCTGGCGTTCAGACGCCATAGATTGCGGGTGACTCCCGCAAGGACATTAGCGCATGATCACGTTCTATGTTCGCTTAGCTGTTCACTGTGTACCTGGGTGCCTGACAGGACACAGAAGTTTGTCTCAGCAGCTCTGTGACATAACAGGGTTCGCTTTCAACGCTAGACAGCGCCCTAGCGTGTTTATTTTGTGACTCAGTTGTGTTTAGTGAGTTCGCACACATCACCATATAGCGCTGCGGCACTCCTTCTAGCGGCTCTGTGAAATAACAGAGTTTGCACATATTGCCACAGCGCATTGCGGTGTTTATTTTGGCGACTCTGCGGGATAACAGAGTTCGCGTCTTGCGCCATTTTACTAGCAGCAGGTTCCGCCTGCACGGTGGACCCCGGGCTGCGAACGCACCTCTCTACCTCATATATTTGGTGCGTTCCGCAGACCCTAACACATATGGCATCTCAAATATCCTAATATTAGACAATTTTCTTGCTATTCTAAGACACATAGAGCTGTATGTTCTCTGGACGCCGCTAAGGCGTTCAATTCTGTTGAGTGGAAATATTTATGGGCGGTGTTGGAAAAGTTTGGTATAGGGCCTAGTTTTATTTCATGGGTTAAATTGCTGTATGCTAGACCGATGGCTAGAATTCGGGTAAATGGAAACCTCTCCACGGATTTTGGACTGAGTAGAGGTGCAAGGCAGGGGTACCCGTTGTCTTCCCTGCTCTTTGCACTGGCCTTTGAACCCCTGGCATCAGTTATCAGGGAGCATCCAGGAGTAGTTGGGTTTCGTAGAGGGACTAGTGAAGAGAAGATCGCATTACACGCTGATGACACTATTATTTCTGGCTAAAACTTCTGAGTCCCTTCCTAAAGCAATGGAAACGGTAGAAACATTTGGAAAATACTCTGGTCTGAAGATAAATTGGAGCAAATCAGTTATACTTCCATTGGATAATGCAGATGAGAATGCTTCCCACTACATTAGCTCGGGTTTACAAGTGTTATCAGAGTTAAATATTTAGGCTTCAATATATCAGCAAAAATAAATGATTATGAGAGGTTGAATCTTGATTCAGTCTTAGTTAAATTTAGAGGTAAACTAGGCGCTTGGTCTAAGTTACCGTTGTCGGTTGTGGGCCGTGCTAACCTGGTAAAAATTATTTGGATGCCACAATTGTTGTATGTTCTGCACAACTCCCCAGTATGGATAAGTCAGAGATTTTTCTTTAGAGTCATTCAGGAGTTTAAAAAATTAATATGGGGCAAACAGACTCCAAGAATTAAATTGGAAACATTGCAAAGAAATAAAACAATGGGAGGGCTCGCGGTTCCTAACCCATGGGTATATTATGTGGCATCTCAGCTTCAACATATTCGGGGATGGGACAACCCTGGGGGAGGCGGAGCTCAGCGTATGTTGCTGCAGCATTATTTCCAATCAGATAAACTCTATGAGGTATTGGAGGCACATAAGTTTAGGACACTTGGAGGCAAAATACCGACTATGCTGTTATGTCATTAACTTTGGGGGACGGTGAAAAAATTACAAGGACTAGAAGGTGTTTCACAGTTTACTTCATTATGGAACACTCCATGGCTTCCAAATCTACACCAACTGGTGGGATTTGGCTCCTGGAGCACCAAGTGTTTAAACAGAAATAATCAAGTGCTGATAGGTGATGTGATTAAGGAATTCTGGAAAGCGAATATGGGTTACCTTCCTCTGAATTCTATAAATACTTACAATTTAGACACGCATATCGGGCGGACGGAATTGTTTTGGAAGGAGAGGTGCCTCGAAACTCAATAATACAGAGAATAGCTAATCTACACAGTTCTTCTGGACTGATCTCATTGCTTTATAACATTCTTTTAGACATTATATTGACAAACCAGCCGATGCGATCAAAAGAGAAATGGGAGAGGGCAATGAGACCTATAGAGGAAAATCACTGGTCAGTATACTGGAAAGAGTTTCACAGCTGTCTTTAAGCGAATCCCATAGACTGTCCCATATATATGTGATACACCAGGTATACAGGAAACTTCAATTCTTACTTAACATAGGATTTTGATCAAGTCCTTACTGTCCTAGATGCAAAACTAACATAGCAGATATGTTTAATATGATGTGGAACTGTCTAACTTGGTGTCCTTTTGGAGGAGTGTTGTAGCAACGAATAACAGGGTTTATTCAGTTGATGTAGAGCTTACACCATTAGTATGTATATTGGGATATGTTGAAGATCTGTCTATTGATGAGTACGGCAAAATTGCGGCTGCACGTATGTTATATATGGCAAGAAAATTGATAGCTCAAAAATGGAGAGCTGATCAGGAGCCTATGATATCAGAATTTATTGATAAAGTTAACTGGTCAGTAAATTTGGAAAAAGACATATACCTAAAAAGAGATGCTATCTCTAAGTTTGACCAGATATGGGGCCTATGGATTGATGGCTCTGGTTTGACATCTAGGGAGCTGAGGAGATTTCGCCTCGGCTTGCTTTGAGCTATGATTATATGATGCCTCAAGTTAGATTTCTTTGATTATTAATAAAAATTTTATTAGTGCTTTCACAAGTTATATGTAATTGGTTTGACTATTGCTACATTGTTCAAATATTTGTTCATCCAATTATACTTGTTTTGCAAAGCTAAGATGTGTAAATAACTCATGAATAATGCTTCTTAAGGTTTGGGGTGGAGAAGTGTGTTTCTCCAATGTTTGTCTGGTTGTTGTTATTTTTCTATTTATCTCAATCTTCATAAAATTCAATAAAAAAGTTTGATTTAAAAAAGATCTGTGTTAGAAGATCGAAAATTGATGTTTTCGGTATTCTGCCCAGTTAAAATGATGGAGTACTTGAGAGTTAGATATGAAGGTAGAGTTTTCCTACTGCACAATGATAATATACTGTTGACTCGTTATCAGTTTTCAATGGTAAGAGTATTAGTGAGTTGGGTTTAGAGCCCTAGGAATTTGATACAGTCATATTGGGGCAGCTACGATTGCAGATGAGTGCAAAATGTCACCAGGGGAGGTAAAAGTACAGTCATGGCCAAAAGTTTTGAGAATGACACAAATATTATATTTTCACATGATCTGCTGCCCTCTGGTTTTTATATGTGTTTGACAGATGTTTTTATCACAGACAGAAATATAATAATTGCAAACATATGAGTAACAGAAGCTTATATTGACAGTTAGAATGAGTTAATGCAGCAAGTCAATATTTGCAGTGTTGACCCTTCTTCTTCAGGACCTCTGCAATTCTCCCTGGCATGCTCTCAATCAACTTCTGGACCAAATCCTGACTGATAGCAGTACATTCTTGCACAATCAATGCTTTCATTTTGTCAGAATTTATAGGTTTTTGTTTGTCCACCCGTCTCTTGATGATTGACCACAAGTTCTCAATGGGATTAAGATCTGGGGAGTTTCCAGGCCATGGACCCAAAATCTCTATGTTTTGTTCCCTGAGCCATTTAGTTATCACCTTTGCTTTATGGCAAGGTGCTCCATCATGCTGGAAAAGGCATTGTTGATCGCCAAACTGCTCTTGGAGGGATGGGAGAAGTTGCTCTTGGAGGACATTCTGGTACCATTCTTTATTCATGGCTGTGTTTTTAGGCAAGACTGTGAGAGAGCCGATTCCCTTGGCTGAGAAGCAACCCCACACATGAATGGTTTCAGGATGCTTAACAGTTGGCATGAGACAAGACTGGTGGTAGCGCTCACCTTGTCTTCTCCGAATGAGGCGTTTTCCTGATGTCCCAAACAACCGAAAAGGGGATTCATCAGAGAAAATAACTTTACCCCAGTCCTCAGCAGTCCACCGCCTGTACCTTTTGCAGAATATCAGTCTGTCCATGATGTTTTTTCTGGAGAGAAGTGGCTTCTTTGCTGCCCTCCTTGAGACCAGGCCTTGCTCCAAGAGTCTCCGCCTCACAGTGCGTGCAGATGCACTCACACCTGCCTGCTGCCATTCCTGAGCAAGCTCTGCACTGCTGGTAGCCCGATCCCACAGCTGAAACACTTTTAAGAGACGGTCCTGGCGCTTGCTGGTCTTTCTGGGGCGCCCTGAAGCCTTTTTGGCAACAATGGAACCTCTCTCCTTGAAGTTCTTGATGATGCGATAGATTGTTGACTGAGGTGCAATCTTTCTAGCTGCGATACTCTTCCCTGTTAGGCCATTTTTGTGCATTGCAATGATGACTGCACGTGTTTCTTTAGAGATAACCATGGTTAACAGAAGAGAAACAATGATGCCAAGCACCAGCCTCCTTTTAAAGTGTCCAGTGGTGTCATTCTTACTTAATCATGACAGATTGATCTCCAGCCATGTCCTCATCAACACCCACACCTGTGTCAATGGAGCAATCACTGAAAAGAGGTTAGCTGGTCCTTTTAAGGCAGGGCTGCAATGTTGTTGAAATGTGTTTTGGGGGATAAAGTTCATTTTCTAGCCAAATATTGACTTTGCAAGTAATTGCTGTTAAGCTGATCACTCTTTATAACATTCTGGAGTATATGCAAATTGCCATTAGAAAAAGTGAAGCAGTAGAATTTGTAAAAATTAATATTTGTGTCATTCTCAAAACTTTTGGCCATGACTGTACTAGGTAAGTGAAAATCTAATTTTAGAAGTTACATGCGCCCTGATCTTTTGATCTAAGTTATTTTTTTCTTTGGATGTTTCCTTTATGGCTGTAATTGATAAAGGATTGCCATATTTTTTTTCCAAATGGTATTTTATGGATCATTGTTTTTCCAATTTCAGGGTCCACACCAGCAAAAGTGGTATTTGTTATAGGACATTTTCTGGGCAGAAAGGACAGCAGGCATCCGTCCCAGTGGACTTAATTTTGTCAATTCCCAGGTTTCAGTTTTTTGAAAAGTGGTTAGAGGCCATCGATGGACACAGGTTCTCCCAATGGTCATACAATGTAGCTGTCAGTTTGGATGTAACATCATACTTATAATTCATGTGGGCATTAATGCCTTGTGCAAGATAAAGGTAGGACATTTATTGGCTTTGATGAAGCAGGATTTTTCAAAAAGTAAGGATTTCTTTGAGAATGTGACTATTGTTTGGTCAGAAATAGTGCACAGTATCAATTGCCGTGAGGTTAGAAGCTTAGCAGGAATTGAAAGGGCTAGAAGATTGCCGAATTTTAGAATTTGAAAACATGTTCAGGCTATGGGCGGTGTAGTAGTAAGACATTGTGAGTTAGAGGGGGATGTTATGGTTTGGTAAATGAGGAGGACAGGAGCAAAACAGCAAGGCAGCCGAACACCTGAGAGGTTGGGAACTAATGGGTTGCAGGTCCCTAAACTAACCACACAACTAGAAGCAGCCGTGGAGCGTACCTACGGTGATCCTAAACGCCTCGGCACAGCCGGAGAGCTAGCTATACCTAAAGATAGAAACAGGAAAGCTAACTGCCCCGGAGTAGAGCCCCAAAGGAATAGGCAGCCCTTAAACATATAATGGCGGTTAGACAAGACGAAACACAAACGCAGGCAGAAAATAGAGTGAGCAAACGCAGGGGCCAAACACTGACTGAATAGGACAGGAAAGAACAGAATACTATCTGTAACCCAGCAAAACCCTAGCAAAACTTCCAACACTTCTGATTACAAAAATGATTACACGAAAATGATTACACGATGATTACACGATCTCGCCACCCACTAAATCAGATCTCAGAGTGAACAAGGCTAACTGTTATGATTTGGTAGCTGAGGAGAGCAGGCAAAAAAGGCAATACACCAGAGAGGTTGGAATCTACTGGATTGCAGTACGCTGACTAACCACCACAACTAAAGGCAGCCGTGGAGCGTACCTACGTTGGTCCTAGATGCCTCGTCACAGCCTGAGAAGCTAACTACACCTAAAGATAGAAAGAGGAAAACTATCTGCCCCGGAGCAGATCCCCAAAGAACATAGGAAGCCCCCAAACATGTAATGGCAGTTAGACAAGAGGAAATATAGACACAGACAGAAAATAGTATGAGCAAACGTTGGGGCCCAATCTACCTAGAAAGAAAAGGATAGGAAGGACACTTACTGCAATCCAAAATAACCCTAAAAAAATACCAACTCACTAATTGCAAAAACACCTGAGATCACACGACCTCTACCACCTAAATTAGTTCTCTGGTGTAACAAAACTAAGCAGCAGCCACTGAAAAAACTGGAAAAGGCAAATGAACAAATAACAGTGGCTCAGATAAACTGAGAGGAGCACAAGCCCCCGGAGGGGACCTGGCTGACCTCCACAGAAGTGCAGGACAAAATGCAAAAAGCAAGCACAAAAACAAAAGCAGAAAATATCTTATCTGTTAGCAGAAGATGCAGGCAAGACACAGCAAGCTTCCAAGTGAACCAGGAACCAAAGTTGAGACAAGAACAATTGATCACCGGCAACCCTGATGGGAGGGAACCTCCCTTATATAAGACCAGTCTGTAACACCTGATTGCCAATCTTCACAATCTTCATTGAATAGTTCAGTACTGTTTGTAACCACCAGAGGGAGCTTCTGCTCAGAATTCATTTCTAACACATTCTCAACAGTACCCACCCCTTGAGGAGGGGTCACCGAACCCTCATTTGGGCAACCAGGTCGGTCAGGATGAGCTCTGTGATACGCACGGATCAGTCTCCTAGCATGGATGTCCGAAGCAAACACCCAAGAATTGTCCTCCTGACCATAACCTCTCCACTTAACCAAATATTGGAGTTTCCGTCTAGAAAAACGAGAATCCAATATTTTCTCAACCACATACTCCAGATTGCCCTCAACCAAAACAGGGCCAGGAGGCGCAGCCGTAGGAACCACTGGCTCGACAAACCTCTTCAATAAGGACTTGTGGAACACGTTATGGATCTTAAATGTCCCTGGAAGAAGTAAATGAAAGGAAACAGGATTAAGAATCTCCATGATCTTATAAGGTCCAATGAACCTAGGCTTAAACTTAGGATATGCAACTCTCATAGGGATATTTCTTAAGGACAACCAGACCAAGTCCCCCACTTCAAACCGAGGACCATCAGTCCTATGCCGGTTGGCAAACCGCTGGGCCCTCTCCTGAGAGAGGGACAACCTCTCCACTACCTGGTCCCAAATCTGCTGCATACGCTCCACAACAGAGTCAACACCTGGACAGACAGAAGCCTCCGTCTGTCCCGAAGAAAATCGAGGGTGAAACCCAAAATTGCAGAAAAATGGAGACATCAAAGTGGCAGAGCTAGCCCTATTATTAAGGGCAAACTCAGCCGAAGGCAAAAAAGAGACCCAGTCATCCTGATCAGCAGACACAAAGCATCTCAGATAATTCTCCAATGTCTGGTTTGTTCTCTCAGTTTGTCCATTGGTCTGAGGATGAAAAGCCGAGGAGAAAGACAATTGAACACCAAGTTTAGAACAAAAAGTCCTCCAAAATCTGGAAACAAACTGGACTCCTCTGTCAGACACAATGTTCTCAGGAATGCCGTGTAACCGAACCACGTGCTGAAGGAACAAAGGCACCAATTCGGAGGAGGAAGGCAACTTAGGTAATGGCACAAGATGTATCATTTTGGAAAACCTATCACAAATCACCCAGATAACGGTCATTCTCTGAGAAACAGGGAGGTCGGAAATGAAATCCATAGAGATATGGGTCCATTGTCTCTTGGGCACAGGCAATGGCATCAACAAACCACTAGAGCGAGAGCAAGGCTTTGAGCGAGAGCAAGTCCCGCAGGACTGCACAAATTCCCTGATGTCACGAGACAAAGTAGGCCACCAAAAGGACCGACTAACCAAGTCTCTGGTACCAAAAATTCCGGGATGACCGGCCAACGCGGAACAATGAATCTCAGACATCACACTCTTTTTCCACCGGTCTGGGACAAACAATTTCCCAATAGGGCAGTGCTCGGGTTTATCCTCCTGACACCCTTCCAGAGCCAGTCTCAAATTGGGCGAGATGGCGGAAAGAACTACACCCTCTTTCAAAATAACAGCAGGATCAGATAACTCAGGAGAGTCCACAAGGAAACTCCTCGAGAGGGCATCCACTTTAACATTCTTAGTGCCAGGAAGAAAGGAAACCACAAAATTAAAACGTGTGAAAAACAAGGCCCACCTGGCCTGTCTAGGATTAAGTCGCTTGGCTGATTCCAGATAAAACAGATTCTTATGGTCCGTGAGGACCACCACCTGATGTTTGGCTCCCTCCAGCCAATGTCTCCACTCTTCAAAAGCCCACTTCATGGCCAATAACTCCCGATTACCCACGTCATAATTACGTTCAGTTGGAGAAAATTTTCGAGAGAAAAAGGCACAAGGGTTACTTTTAGAGGTCTCTGGATCTCTTTGGGACAAAACGGCACCTGCCCAAATTTCAGAGGCATCAACCTCCACCTGAAATGACAGAGAAACATCAGGCTGCCGTAGAACAGGAGCAGAAGTGAATCTCTACTTAAGTTCCTGAAACGCAGAGACTGCCTCAGGAGGCCAATTCACCACATCAGAACCCTTCTTGGTCAAATCAGTCAATGGTTTAACAATAACAGAGATATTACCAATAAATTTACGATAAAAATTGGCAAAACCCAAGAATCTCCGAAGAGCCTTTAATGAAGTAGGTTGGACCCAATCACAGATGGCCTGAACCTTGACCGGGTCCATTTCAATAACAGATGGGGACAAAATGAATCCCAGAAATAAGATCCTCTGTACGCCAAAAAGACACTTTGATCCCTTCACATACAGAGCATTCTCTCTCAAAATCTGGAACACAGTCCAAACATGTTTCACATGAGAGTCCCAGTCATTGGAAAAAATCAAGATATCATCCAAATAAACAATCAGAAATTTATCCACAAAATCCCTGAAAATGTCATTCATGAAGGACTGGAAGATGGAAGGAGCATTAGTGAGCCCAAAGAGCATCACTAGGTACTCAAAATGCCCCTCTGGGGTATTAAATGCCGTCTTCCATTCATCCCCGTGCTTAATGCGAATAAGGTTATACGCCCCCCTGAGGTCAAGCTTGGTAAACCAAGTAGCACTTTTCACCCTGGAAAACAGGTCAGAAATCAAGGGTAACGGATATTGATATTTCACAGTGATATTGTTCAAGAGACGATAATCAATACACGGCCTTAATGAACCATCCTTTTTGGCCACAAAGAAAAAAACGGCACCCAAGGGTGAAGAGGATGGTCTGATATGACCCTTCTCCAATGACTCCTTGATATAAGACCGCATAGCGTCATGTTCAGGTACAGACAAGTTAAAAAGGCGACCTTTAGGGAATTTACTACCAGGCACTAATTTAATAGCGCAGTCATAGCTCCTATGGGGGGCAAGGATGCAGATTTACTTTCGCTAAACACATCAGAAAAATCTGTCAAAAAGTCAGGAACATCCTGAGCCTGGGGAGAGGCAGAAAAAACAGGAGTGTTGGCATTAACACATTGGCAGCCCCAACTGGTTACAGATACAGATTTCCAATCCAAAACAGGATTATGAGACTGTAACCAAGGGAAACCCAGTACAACAATGTCATGCAGATTATACAGCACCAAAAATTTGCAACTCTCCTGATGATCAGGTTCAACCCTCATTATCACCTGAGTAGAGAACTGGGGTTTATTCTCAGCCAAAGGGGTAGAATCAATCCCCAGTAGGGGAATAGACTTCCGTAGGGGTATCAAGGGAAACCCACAACGTTTAGCAAAATCAAAATCCATCAGGTTAATAGCTGCTCCCGAATCAACAAAAGCCTGAGCAGAAAATGTGGACAGGGAGCAAATCAGGGTAACAGTCAACAGAAATTTAGTCTGAACACTACCCAAGACAACTGAGCGTGCAAAACGTCTTCCCGCTTAGGGCAGACTGAAATAGCATGAGAGGCGTCACCACAGTAGAAACATAACCCATTGCGTTTTCGAAACTCATGACGCTGTGCCCCAGAAGCCACTCTATCACACTGCATGGGTTCAGAAGCTGGTTCACAAGGCAACACTATTCCACTCATATCTCTACGTTCATGCAAACGTCTGTCAATTTGAATTGCTAATGACATAGAATCATTGAGACCAGAGAGGACAGGGAATCCCACCATAACATCCTTTACATTCTCTGACAGACCCTTCCGAAAAAGGGCTGACAAAGCATCATCATTCCATTTGGTCAGGACTGCCCACCTTCGGAATCTCTGACAGTATAACTCAGCGTCCTCAAGCCCCTGATTTAATGCCAACAAGGCTTTTTCAGCTTATTCAGTGACATTAGGCTCATCGTACAATAACCCCAGAGCCTGAAAAAATGCATCAACATTACTCAAAACAGGATCCCCAGGTGTCAGGGAAAAAGCCCAATCCTGAGGATCGCCGCGCAGGAGAGAGATGACAATTTGAACCTGCTGTGCTGTGTTCCCTGAGGACTTAGGTTTTAAGGCAAAAAACAACTTACAGTTATTTTTGAAATTCAGAAATTTAGCTCGATCCCCCAAAAATAAATCTGGCATGGGGATCCTAGGTTCCACAACCGGCAACCTTGCAAGATAGATAGCAATATCCGAACTTCAGTGGCAAGCTGATCCACACGGCCAGACAACTGTGCAAACTCCATTGAGAGAAAAAAAAATCCTCAGCACCCAGAGAAAAAGAGGGAAAGAAAAAAATATATATATATCTCTGACAACTCTGACAACTTTTTTTTTTTTTTTTCTTTACACTATCTTTCCCTTCTGTGAGTACCATATAATTTTCAGTTAGGCCGGTGATACTGTTATGATTTGGTAGCTGAGGAGAGCAGGCAAAAAAGGCAATACACCAGAGAGGTTGGAATCTACTGGATTACAGTACCCTGACTAACCACCACAACTAAAGGCAGCCGTGGAGCGTACCTACGTTGGTCCTAGACGCCTCGTCACAGCCTGAGAAGCTAACTACACCTAAAGATAGAAAGAGGAAAACTATCTGCCCCGGAGCAGATCCCCAAAGAACATAGGAAGCCCCCAAACATGTAATGGCGGTTAGACAAGAGGAAATACAGACACAGACAGAAAATAGTATGAGCAAACGTTGGGGCCCAATCTTCCTAGAAAGAAAAGGATAGGAAGGACACTTACTGCAATCCAAAAAAACCCTAAAAAAATACCAACTCACTAATTGCAAAAACACCTGAGATCACACGACCTCTACCACCTAAATTAGTTCTCTGGTGTAACAAAACTAAGCAGCAGCCACTGAAAAAACTGGAAAAGGCAAATGAACAAATAACAGTGGCTCAGATAAACTGAGAGTAGCACAAGCCCCGGAGGGGACCTGGCTGACCTCCACAGAAGTGCAGGGCAAAATGCAAAAAGCAAGCACAAAAACAAAAGCAGAAAATATCTTATCTGTTAGCAGAAGATGCAGGCAAGACACAGCAAGCTTACAAGTGAACCAGGAACCAAAGTTGAGACAAGAACAATTGATCACCGG
>JARQOD010000001.1:289945028-289988049 GCA_033576555.1 Oophaga sylvatica
TTTTTTCGTCGCCTTAAAATTTTAATAACGGCTCCAACTCGGTCGAAAAAAACCAACCTATCATTTCTCGGGGGTCTGGGCACCCCCGGGCACTGAGACCCCAAAAAATCGCCTGGGGGCGCTATTCATTTTTTTCACAGCGCCGTTAAAAAAGGGCGCTGTGTTTAAGTACCCTTAAACACTGTGAAAAGGCTTTTTGCTCTTTAAAGGGTTAACAGGGGTATGCTAACACCATCTTAAAAATATATATTTTAGAAATAATTTAGGACTTTTTTTTAAATTGAAAAAACAGAAAAGAGTTGTTTTTAAACTGTTTTTTCTTCCCAATGTACCAACCGTTTACCCAAAACCCAAATTGTGGGGTCACTTCACTTTTCAAAAGCTTTTTGCATTAGGAGCCAAAAGGGGTCATACTTCTTAAACCTCAGATTTTTTCCCGTCTTTTTTGGGGAAAATAGAGATTTTTGCAGCACTGAAATTCCTTTTTTTAAGTTTTTCAAAAAATAATTAGACCTGAAAATTTAAAATTTCTAAGTTTCAATTCCAATAGAAACATTGTTTTTACAACGCAACGTTAAACCGAAACACCCCTTTCTACTGTTCCTAAAAAAACTGATCACTTTCAAAACTTTTTCCCTGTCTTGCAACCTCTGTCCACTTTGCCCCGCTTACAGTCCTTTATTTCCCTAATCATTTAAAAGGGTTCGGAAAGATTTGACCCCTTTAAAATTTTTTACACTTTGTTTCATTTTCAGCTAAATTTTTAAAAGCAAAAAATTTTAATTTTTTCTCATTAATTACACCTGCACCCACTTATGAAAAAAAAACAAAATGTAACAAATTTTGCAAATTTATTAAAAAAAAAAAACGAAATATCAAATGGGCACATTCAGACCCTTTGCCAGTATTGAGTAGAAGCACCTTTTACTAGTACAGCCCGATCTTCTTGGAAATGATCCACAATTTTTCACACTTGGGGTTTGGGATCCCTCCATTTTTCCTTGCAGACCTTTTCCCGTTTTCCCAAAGTTGGAGGGGAACGTTTGGGGAAAAGCAATTTTTCAGGTCTCCCAAGATGCCAATGGGGTTTTGGGAAAAGGGTTTTGGCTGGACCAATCAAGAATGATCAGCCACTCCTTCATTATTTTAGCTGTGTACTTGGGGTCATATTCTTGTAGGAAAATGAACCTTCAGCCAAGTCTGAGGTCCAGAGTACTCTGGAAAAGGTTTTCATCCAAGATATCTCCGTACTTGGCCACACTCATGTTTACTTCAATTGCAATCAGTTGTCCTGTCCCTGCAGCTGAAGAACACCCCATAGCATGATGCCGTCACCACCATGTTTCACTGTTGGGATTGTATTGGGCAGGTGATGAGCAGTGCCTGGTTTTCTCCACCCATACCGCTTAAAATTATCACCAAAAAGTTCTATCTTCGTCTCATCAGACTAGAGAATCTTATTTCTTATAGTCTGGAAGTCCTTCATGTGTTTTTTTTAGCAAACTTTATGTGGGCTTTCATATGTCTTGCACTGAGGAAAGGCTTCCATCGGGCCACTCTGCTATAAAGGCGAGGGCTGCAGTGATAGTTGACTTTGTGAAACTTTCTCCCATCTCCCTACTGCATATGTGAAGCTCAGCCACTGTGATCTTGGGGTTCTTCTTTACCTCTCTCACCAAGGCTCTTCTCCCACGATTGCTCAGATTGGCTGGACAGTCGGGCCTAGGAAAACTTCTGGTGGTCCCAAACTTCTTCCATTTAAGGATTATGGAGGCCACTGTGCTCTTAGGAACCTTGAGTACTGCAGAAATTCTTTTTGTATCCTTACCCAGATCTGTGCCTTGCCACAATTCTGTCTCTGAGCTCCTTGGCCAGTTAATTTGACCTCATGATTCTCATTTGGTCTGACATGCACTGTGAGTTGTGAGGTCTTATATAGACAGGTGTGTGCCTTTATGAATAAAGTCCTATCAGTTTAATTAAACACAGCTGGACTCCAATGAAGGAATAGAACAATTTCAAGGAGGATCACAAAGAAATGGACAGCATGTGACCTAAATATGAGTGTCTGAGCAAAAGGTCTGAATACTTATGACCATGTGATATTTCAGTTTTTCTTTTTTAATAAAATTGCAAAAATTTCTACATTTCTGTTTTTTAACAGTCAAGATAAGGTGCAGAGTGTACATTAATGAAAAAGAAAAATGAACTTTTTTGCATTTACCAAATGGCTGCAATGAATCAAAGAGTGAAAAAATTAAAGAGGTCTGAATACTTTTCGAACCCGCTGAACATTTTTTTTAAAGAAGCTTTTGTACTGTGACTGGAAGTCATTTCTTTTAGAATAGTTAGTGTATAGTAACCTACAAAAAAACAAAAAGAATCCTATACGTTACTTAACCCCTTAATGTCCACTGATGTGCACAGTCCGTCATGGCAAGGTGTCACTTTTGGCACCTTGACGGACTGTGCACGTCATGCCTTTGAACTACCACTGCTTCTAAACACGCAGTGGTAGTTCAGTGCCGACAGCTGTCTATGACAGCTGACAGGCACGACAAGATGTGCGGAGACCTTTGCCATCGGTCCCCGCACCCACAGCACTGTGATTGGTCAGTCAATGTGACTGACCAAACACAGCAGCAATCAGTCAGAAGAGGCTGAAATTTCAGCCTCTTCTGCCCGATCAGTGCAGGAGCTCAGCGCTGCAGTGGCTGAGCTTCCTGCACTAACAGCCAGGAGCGGCACCCCCGCCGCCCCTGGCTGTTAACCCCCTGACTGCTGCGATCGAGCGCGATCGCAGCGCTCAGGGGGAGAGGCAGATGGTCGGGAGCTCCAACTGCCTCAAATCGGTGCCATGCAATGTATTTGCAGGGCCCGATCTCTGCCTTGATGACCTGGAGGTTGTCATGACAACCTCCGGGTCATCTAGCTACGGAAAGCCACTGTGACCATGGTCACAGCAGCTTTCACCATAGGTACAATGCATTGCAATGCTGGAGCATTGCAATGCATTGTACCTGCAATCAAAAGTAAAAAAGTGAAAGTCCCATAAAGGGACAAGGTAAAAAAATCATTTTTTTAAAAAATTTGTAAAAAAAAATATTAAAAAATAATAAAAAAAATTCCCCTAAAAAATACACATTTTTATGTAATAAAAAAAAAAAAAACAAAAAAAATGCACATGTTTGGTATCGCCGCGTCCATAAAAATCCCATCTATAAAAGCGTAACCCTAGTTAACCCCTTCAGTGAAAGCTGTAAAAAAAACACACAAAAAAAGTAGTAAATTATACTTTTTCCAAGCGGTATCATCATACCGCTTGGAAAAAGTGTAATAACACGCGATCAAAAAGACGGATATAAATAAACATGGTACCGCTGAAAACGTCATCTTGTCCCACAAAAAACAAGCCACTATACAGCATCATCAGCGAAAAAAAAAAAAAGTGATAGCTCGCGGAATAAACTGATGCAAAAATAATTATTTTTTCTATAAAATTTTTTATTGTGTAAAAAACGCCTAAACATAAAAAAATATATAAATGAGGTATCGCTGTAATCGTAGTGACCCGAAGAATAAAGCTGCTTTATCAATTTTACCACACGCGGAACGGAGAAAAAAAAAAAAAAACAATTCCTGAATTGCTGGTTTTTGTTCATTCTGCTTCCACAAAAATCGGAATGGGAAGCGATCAAAAAACGTTATGTGCCCAAATATGGTACCAATAAAAACGTGAGCTCGTCCTGCAAAAAATAAGCCTGCAGATAACTCTGTCGGCCGAAATATGGAAAAATTTTAGCTCTCAAAATACGGCGATGCAAAAATTTCTTACAAAAAATTCTTCCAAAAAAAGCGTCTTTTAGTGCGTGACAGAAGGTAAACAAGAAAAAAGGATGTAAATCTGGTATCGCTGTAATTGCACTGACCCAAAAAATAAAGTCGCCTAATCACTAATACCGCATGAGGAACGGCGTAAAAAGAAAACCAATTCTTCAACTTTTGTGGATTTGTTCATTCTGCCTCCCAATGATCGCAGTAAGGCAATCACAGTGGTTCCCCCCACATATGGGGTATCAGCGTACTCAGCACAAATTGCACATCAACTTTTGGGGTCCTATTTCTCCTGTTACCCTTATAAAAAATAAAAATTTGGGGCAAAAAGATCATTTTTGTGGAATAAAATATGATTTTTTTATTTTCACGGCCCTACGTTATAAACTTCTGTGAAGCCCTTGGGGGTTCAAAGTGCTCACCACACATCTAGATAAGTTCCTTGGGGGGTCTAGTTTGCAAAATGGGGTCACTTGTGGGGGTTTCTACTGTTTAGGCACATCAGGGGCTCTCCAAGCACGACATGACACCCACAGACCATTCCATCAAAGTCTGCATTCGAAAACGGTGCTCCTTGCCTTCTGAGCTCTGCCATGCATCAAAATAGTGGTTTACCCCCACATATGGGGTATCAGCGTACTCAGGACAAATTGCACAATAGCTTTTGAGGTCCTATTTCTCCTGTTACCCTTATAAAAATAAAAATTTGGGGAAAAAAGATTATTTTTGTGGAAAAAAATATGATTTTTTTATTTTCACGGCTCTACGTTATAAACTTCTGTGAAGCACTTGGGGGTTCAAAGTGCTCACCACACATCTAGATAAGTTCCTTGGGGCTTGGGGGGTCTAGTTTCCAAAATGTGGTCACTTGTGGGGGTTTCTACTGTTTAGGCACATCAGGGGCTCTCTAAACGTGACATGACACCCACAGACCATTCCATCAAAGTCTGCATTAGAAAACGGTGCTCCTTCCCTTCCGAGCTCTGCCATGCGTCAAAATAGTGGTTTACCCCCACATATGGGGTATCAGCGTACTCAGGAAAAATTGCACAATAACTTTTGGAATCCTTTTATCCCTTGAAAAATAAAAATTGGGGGCGAAAAGATCATTTTTGTGGAAAAAATATGATTTTTTTAATTTTACGGTTCTACGTTATAACCTTCTGTGTAGCCCTTGGGGTTCAAAGTGCTCACCACACATTTAGATAAGTTCCTTGGGGGATCTAGTTTCCAAAATGGGGGCACTTATGGGGGTTTCCACTGTTTAGGTACATCAAGGGCTCTCCAAACGCGACATGGTGTCCGCTCTCGATTCCAGCCAATTTGACATTCAAAATCTCAAATGATGCTCCTTCCATTCTGAGCACTGCCGTGCGCCTAAAGATTGGTTTTCCCCCATACATGGGGTATCTGTGTACTCAGGAGAAATTGTACAACAAATATTGTGGTTTTCTCCTGATACCCTTGACAAAATTTAAAAAATTGTGTCAAAGGAAAAATTTTGGGGAAAAAAGTTAAATGTTCATTTTTTCCTTCCACATTGCTTCAATTCTTGTGAAGTACCTAAAGGGTTAATAAACTTCTTGAATGTGGCTTTTAACACCGTGAGGGGTGCAGTTTTTAGAATGGTGTCACTTTTCGGTATTTTCTGTCATATTGACCCCTCAAATTCACTTCAAATGTGATGTGGTCCCTAAAAAAAATGGTTTTGTAAATTTTGTTGGAAAAATTAGAAATTGCTGGTCAACTTTTAACACTTATAACTTCCTAACAAAAAAAAATTTTGGTTCCAAAATTGTGCTGATGTAAAGTAGACATGTAGGAAATGTTATTTATTAACTAATTTTTGTGACATATCTCTCTGATTTAAGGGCATAAAAAAATTAAAAATTTGAAAATTGCAAAATTTTCAAAATTTTCGCCATATTTCCGTTTTTTTAATAAATAAGTTATATCGAAGAAATTTTACCACTATCATGAAGTACAATATGTCACGAGAAAACAATCTCTGAATCGCTAAGATCCGTTGAAGCGTTCCAGAGTTATAAGCACATAAAGTGACAGTGGTCAGAAATGTAAAAATTGGCCTGGTCATTAACCTACAAAATGGCTTGATCATTAAGAAGTTAAACACGCTTCGACGTTAAGCAACATGTCTGAGAGAGAATGATGCAGCCTAGCTTACCACCAGTATCAGTCTTTATCTTGGTACATTTCTGCACTTTGCATTCATTCCTAAAGGTACTGCCACACTAAACAATCCCGCTAGCGATCACGATAACTAATGCGATCGCTAGCGGGATTGTTTCTATATCGCTAAGTGCGGCTTAACATAGCGATATAGTTAACGACGCTATCGCGGTTAGCGATCTTCTTAACGACTTTAGCAGTACAAAAGTACCGCTAAATCGCTAAGAAAAGGTGCCACACTAGCGATATATACTTACCTGCGGGCGCCGACGATCTAAATAGGGTCCGGAACGATGTCAGCGACGAGTGAGATCACAGCAGGGGCCTCGTCGCTGACAGATGCCGCACACAACAACATCGCTAACGGGATCGCTAAATAGTGACGTTTTTTAGCGATCCCGTTAGCGATGTTGTTTAGTGTGGCATACCCTTTAGACTTACTGAACTTATCGCTTTATATTTGACCATAGTCATGTTTTAAAATGGTAATGGTCTTATGCTTCCTCAGGTTAAAATACAGACTAAGAGCCTCTGTTGTACAGTACAAGTGTATTATTTGCAGTATTTAAATGCCTTCCGTGAGTATTGGAGGAGGAAGTATGATTGAAAGTGCTATTTTAAAAGATTAATTACAGTAGCTGCAATGATTGTTTTATGAGCAGATCTTTGAATATGAGAATATAACGAGACTGAGAAAACAGATAATAGGATTGTTAGAAAATCAGATACTATATTATCCTTCCAATCTTAAGAGACTGCAAAATGTGATTTTGTAAAACAAATCAAATGCAACAGACAGGGTAGAAATAAAATAATTAAGGAACAAACTTTGAAAAATGTTTCATGTAAGTCACTTATTTATATTAGTCACAGATGAAGTGTTCTAAAGATGTAATGTACTTATTATTTTTTCCTAATATATTTTTAACCCCTTTACCCCCTGAGGGTGGTTTGCATATTAATGACTGGGCCAATTTTTTTCAATTCTGACCACTGTTCCTTTAACCCAGAGGCGTAGCTAGGGGTTCAGCTCAGGGGGGGGCGAAACATCTGAGTGGGCCCCTAACAGTAGGACATATCATTGGAGCAACCGCACATGGGCGCAAGAGGTAATGGGGCCCTTATATTCCTCCAAAGAAGGTGCAATTTTGCATTTTTAGGAGCTCTTGGGCTGCAAAGCGCCCATATATTGTTCTTGCACAGGGGCCATTTCTGTCTGTGTCTCCTTGTGGCCCCTAACCAGGTAATCATGATTATAGCTATGGGGGTATAGGGGAATCTCAAGAGATGTCCGCACTGTTATTGAAAATAAATCTCCATACAAACACCAGCATTGATATTACCGCCTTATAGTGACACATAGTAGTAGATACCAGTCCTATAGAACATATAAGAGATTACAGTACAGTTATAGATGGTGACTTACAGCTGACGTTCCTTTCAGGTGGAGTCATTCACTTTTCCCGTCTTTTCCATCTGGCCCAGACCGACATGTCGACTTCTCCAGCCAGGGCTCATCTGCACAGATTACAGCAAAGACACATCTGACTTCTCACATTTCCAGCACCGTTCACATGTAGAATTATAATCCTCATGTCCAACCCCCAGCTCAAAGCAGGATTCACTAAACCATCTCAGACAGATGTCTGTCCAGCCTATGTGTGAAGACCTCCATTGAAGGAGAACTCCACCTCTCGTGGCAGCCTGTTCCACTCATTGATCACTCTAACTGTCCAAAAGTTTTTTTCTATCATCTAATCTGTATCTTCTCCCTTTCAGTTTCATCCCATTGCTTCTTGTGTTTCCACAATGTATTCCCAACCTGCACCAACTCCTCATCCTGCTGATACCCCAATACTGAGCCACTGCTGCCGTATGTGTCCCTATTACTGCACCTGATACCCAATACTGAGCCACTGCTGCCGTATGTGACCCTATTACTGCACCTGACACCCCAATACTGAGCCGCTGCTGCCGTATATGACCCTATTACTGCACCTGCTGTGTGGTACAAAACAGAGCTCCTCCTAGTGGCCCACATAATAATGCCCCCACTGTGCACCTTAGACCATAATAATGCCTCCTTTGTGCTCTCTAGATGGTCAAATTGCCAATATTAATTTCCTGTGCATGTGCCCTCCACATTTTGTCCCTAGAAAGTAATAATACTCCATGTGCAACTTTGATGGTCACAATACTGAGAGCCCCTATAACAATAATGTTTAAGTGCCCACTTAACAATTAATTATGTCCCTTACATTCCCCATGTACAACTCCCCTATATACAGTATGGTGGGCCCACAGCTCCCCTCTACACCATATGATGATCCCACAGCTCCAGCTCCCTCATACACTGTATGATGATCCCACAGCTCCCTCATACACTGTATGATGATCCCTGTTATGAATGTGTTAGAGATGGTTTCTGAGCAGAGGCTCCCTCTGGTGGTTACAGACAGTACTGAACCTTTCAGCGAGGAGTGGCAATCTGGGTTCACTGACTGGTCTAATATAAGGGAGGTTCCCTCCCATGATGGTTGCCGGTGATCAATTGTTCTTGTCTCAATTGTGGTTCCTGGTTCATTTGGAAGTTTGCTGGAGTCTTGCCTGCATCTCCTGCTTTCAGATAATATATTTTTTGCTTTTCTTTTTGTGCTTGATTTTTGCATTGTTTTCTGCACTTTTGTGGAGGTCAGCCAGGTCCTCTCCTGGGGCCTGAGCTCCTCAAAGTTTATCTGCAGCCACTGTTATTTGCTCATTTGCTTTTTCCTGTTTTTTCAGCGGCTGCGGCTTGGTTTTTGTTCACACTGAGAACTGATTTAGTGGGTGGCGAGATCGTGTGATCTCAGTATTTTTGTAATCAGAATTGTTGGATCTTTATAGGGTTTTCTGGGTTGCAGAAAGTAATCTCTCCTGTCCTATCCTATTTAGTCAGCTTGTGGCCCCAGCGTTTGCTCAGTCTATTTTCTGCCTGTGTTTGTGTTTTCATCTTGTCTAACCGCCATTATATGTTTGGGGGCTTCCTATTTTCTTTGGGATCTGCTCCGGGCAGATAGCTTTCATCTTTCTGCCTTTAGGTGTAGTTATCTCTCAGGCTGTGACGAGGCATCTAGGATCAACGTAGGAACGCTCCACGGCTACCTCTAGTTGTGTCGTTAGTTTAGGAATCTGCAACCCATCAGTTACCAACATCTCAGGCTTTCTGCTGCCCTGCTGTTGTTCCTGTCCTCCTTAGCTACCGAAACATAACAATATCACCAGCCATAACTGAAAGTTATATGGTACTCACAGAAGGGAAAAATAGTGTGGAAAGAAAAAAGTTGTCAGTGTGTAGCCCTGGTGTGAAGGCACACGCAGTACCCTGGAGGATGTGTGGAGAGATAGCAGTTTAATGCTCTATAAACATTCATTTCAACACACACTTAGACACGCCCACAGGTATATATAAAGTCTAGTCACATGCAGCATTCAGTCAGTTTCCTGTCCTCGGACAGTGAGTCAGTCAGCAGCAGAGCTAAGTGCAGTCTGTGTGCAGTTCAGAAAGTGGAGTCCAGTAAAGGTGAGCCAGATCACCTCAGCCTGGTCAGAGCTGTGCCCCACTAGAAGACAGACTGAGACATTTATTAAGAAGAAAGAAGTGAGTTGCAGATATACTTCAGTCTCCTGTCCCAAGGACAGTGAAGGTTCAGAGACGTGCTCCTGCCTAGAAGATTACTGAGAGTCTGGCAACAAGCTCAAGAAAGGAATTAAGTAAGGGACTGACTTTATTAACCTGTGAAGTGAGAAATGCTTATGCTACAAGCGCGGACAAGGCGAAAGGCACAGTGGTAGAAATTCTGAGTGCTATAGGATTGGAGAAGTCCTGCACGTTGTCACCGGTCACTGGAGACCGAAGCATCACCATAGCTTCACGCATGGTGGTAGAAAACCCAGAGGCTTACTGAACCTTAGGTAACAGCAAGCAGCCCCTGGAGTGTCAGTACGTAACTGGGGTCAGGTGGAATAGGAACTTTGAGCTAGGCCAAGCAGAGAAGAACCTAGTTTCATCACAGGAAGGCTCCGACCACAAAACTGACCGGGCAGTACAGCTTTGAAATAGCTGGAGTTATAGAGGGAACTACGCTTTATGCTGGTTGTACTCATCTTTGTGAAAGTAAAGGAGGCCCCTAACTTGTCCAGCTGCTACCTCAAAACACATCCTCCATTGGATCAGCCTCCCTGGGACCTGCCTAACCATCTTGCAAGTAAAAAGGTATGGAAAGACGCTGATGTGTGAGACTGTGTTATTTGATTGCATCCCTGCACAACCCCACCATAACCATCGACCTGAAGGAAGAGTCCCACCTGTAGGGGACCTGACATCTAGCTGCCTCACCATCCCCTCAGAGATCTACAGCAGCGCTGGTACAAATTACCAGAGACTACAGGTGGCGTCACGAACTGTAAATATATCTATCCCCTGTAAATATTTCCCCAACATACGCCTGACCGCCAGGGCCACAGACCGAGCCACCGCTACCTGTGACAACCCCATAGACTTCCATGGGCTCGGCTCTGAGTACCCCATTGCCCTGGTAACCCACAATTGTGGTGCATGGTCGAGACAAATTGGCGTCACGAACAGGATACGAAACTCGCAAAATTGCGAGCCCTGTGTGCCTATGGAGTTGTTTTTGTGAAAAGGACTGTTTGCACTTTTGGCGCCAAAAATCGCCATCTTTGTCGCCATATTCGCGCCCTCAGGCGCTGGAGAAGAAGGTGGGCGTACCTTCGTGGGCGTGTACCCCCCTGTGGCGCGAAGAAAATGCCTGCCCTCTCAAAGTGCTATTACAACATGCGATCCTGCCCTACAGCAAAGGAGGTCCGCCTCCTCTTCACCTTTCCTGCAAAGAGGAGGAGACGCAAACCCCGCCTCCACGGAAGAGACCGGACGTCTCTGGAGGAAGATGTGAGAACGCTCTGGAACATCATGGAAGCAGGACGTGTGCAGCCGAGCAGGGAAGCGGAGGAAGGCAGGCCCCGTGCCCCAGCCAAGCTGCCACCAGCACCGGAACCATCCGTGGTCCTGCACCTGCAGCAAGCATTGCTGGAAGTCAAAGAAGAAAATGCACGACTGAAAAAAATGATTTTGCCACAACCTGGATTTGAGGAGATCGAGAGACGCCGGCGTACCCTGGAGCAGCGGCGGCTGTGGGACGCGGTGATCTCTCCCTTCGATGACCCCCTACGTCTGGAGTTACCAAAACTTCTGCTGCCTAAGGCAAAGGAGCAACCGGAGGCTGCCCCCGAAAGTACCGATCCTGATCCCACTGGTGAAGCGGTGGAGGCGAAGGAGGTTGAGGAGGTACCGCCAGTTCCGGAACGCCCGCCCGGCCAGGAGGCCGCAGCAGATGATCGATCCCCGGTAGGGACACCGTCGGGGACTCAGCCGTCAATGATGGAGCAGCAACAGCAGCAGGTTAGTGCGTCCCCAACTGAGCCATTGCGCACACCTGCTTCCTGCTCTGCATCACACCAGCATTGTGCATCGGCATCGCCCCCTGCGAACACCTCCGTATCGCAATCGGCGATCTACTCTGCATCGCAATCGGCGACCCAATCTACATCGCAAGAGTCTGATGCGATCTCAATTGAGCCACTACAAAAGCCTGCTTTTTGCCCAGTATCTTATGCTGCAGCAGCGTCCCCAGAGGAGGACGGGCCCTGCGGCCTAGAGGACCGGAGTGAACCGGCCCTGCAGGTAACCAGCGATGATGACACCCTGCTGGAACCCCCGACGTCCCCACCAGCCCAGTGCACACCAGCCACACAGACCCCGATGGTGGAGTCGATGATCTTGGTGCTGGGCACTGGGCCCAGGAATAGGAACGGTCCTGTGCGAGCATCGCATTGTTCCAGCCCCGGGATGGAAAGTGTAACCGAAGTTAACAAAGAAATGTGAAGAACGGTAGGACCCAGACAGGGTTTACCGCATCTGAGAAGATGTATATAAGTTTTTATATAAGTGAAAATAGTTTACACTGTTGATATGAGTATATAATGTTTATATATATTGCCCAAAAATAGAATGCCCGGCTGGGTAAGGAGATAAAAAGTTTTTGCACTTTATTGTGATGTGATATAAATATGTGTCTTTTTCTTATTATGGACTCAGAGGCTGAGGACTGAGCCAGCCCAGAACTGTATCTTGTAAATAGTTGCACCTTGTGCATTATCTTGGTTTTACATAAAACCACCACAACTACCTCTGAATAATAAAACCCGTGTGGTGTGGCACTGAGTGAGGTCTGCATTCCTAAGTCCTGCAGCCCACCCAGGACCCACGTTGAAGGTTTGGTGCGGGTCCTTCGCAAGAATCTTGCTGTGTATTATATAAGAATGTATATTTAATATTTTGTACTTTTCTACATTTAATGTTTTGTTTGCAACGTTCAAGAAATCCTTACCTCCCGGATGGGACGAGTTAATGTTAATGTTTAATGCATAAACAAAATTTCTGTCTCTTTGTATTTTACAGCCCGGGAGTGCTGTCATTTACCATGGGGGAATGTGTAGCCCTGGTGTGAAGGCACACGCAGTACCCTGGAGGATGTGTGGAGAGATAGCAGTTTAATGCTCTATAAACATTCATTTCAACACACACTTAGACACGCCCACAGGTATATATAAAGTCTAGTCACATGCAGCATTCAGTCAGTTTCCTGTCCTCGGACAGTGAGTCAGTCAGCAGCAGAGCTAAGTGCAGTCTGTGTGCAGTTCAGAAAGTGGAGTCCAGTAAAGGTGAGCCAGATCACCTCAGCCTGGTCAGAGCTGTGCCCCACTAGAAGACAGACTGAGACATTTATTAAGAAGAAAGAAGTGAGTTGCAGATATACTTCAGTCTCCTGTCCCAAGGACAGTGAAGGTTCAGAGACGTGCTCCTGCCTAGAAGATTACTGAGAGTCTGGCAACAAGCTCAAGAAAGGAATTAAGTAAGGGACTGACTTTATTAACCTGTGAAGTGAGAAATGCTTATGCTACAAGCGCGGACAAGGCGAAAGGCACAGTGGTAGAAATTCTGAGTGCTATAGGATTGGAGAAGTCCTGCACGTTGTCACCGGTCACTGGAGACCGAAGCATCACCATAGCTTCACGCATGGTGGTAGAAAACCCAGAGGCTTACTGAACCTTAGGTAACAGCAAGCAGCCCCTGGAGTGTCAGTACGTAACTGGGGTCAGGTGGAATAGGAACTTTGAGCTAGGCCAAGCAGAGAAGAACCTAGTTTCATCACAGGAAGGCTCCGACCACAAAACTGACCGGGCAGTACAGCTTTGAAATAGCTGGAGTTATAGAGGGAACTACGCTTTATGCTGGTTGTACTCATCTTTGTGAAAGTAAAGGAGGCCCTAACTTGTCCAGCTGCTACCTCAAAACACATCCTCCATTGGATCAGCCTCCCTGGGACCTGCCTAACCATCTTGCAAGTAAAAAGGTATGGAAAGACGCTGATGTGTGAGACTGTGTTATTTGATTGCATCCCTGCACAACCCCACCATAACCATCGACCTGAGGGAAGAGTCCCACCTGTAGGGGACCTGACATCTAGCTGCCTCACCATCCCCTCAGAGATCTACAGCAGCGCTGGTACAAATTACCAGAGACTACAGGTGGCGTCACGAACTGTAAATATATCTATCCCCTGTAAATATTTCCCCAACATACGCCTGACCGCCAGGGCCACAGACCGAGCCACCGCTACCTGTGACAACCCCATAGACTTCCATGGGCTCGGCTCTGAGTACCCCATTGCCCTGGTAACCCACAATTGTGGTGCGTGGTCGAGACATCAGAGTTGTCAGAGATTTTTTTTTTTTGTCTGTTGCATTTTTTCCCTCTTTTTCTCTGGGTGCTGAGGAGGATTTTTTTTTCTCTCAATGGAGTTTGCACAGTTGTCTGGCCGTGTGGATCAGCTTGCCACTGAGGTTCGGAGTATTGCTACCTATCTTGCTAGGTTGCCTGTTGTGGAACCTAGGATTCCCATGCCAGATTTGTTTTTGGGGGATCGGGCTAAATTTCTGAATTTCAAAAATAACTGTAAGTTGTTTTTTGCCTTAAAGCCTAAGTCCTCAGGTAACGCAGCACAGCAGGTTCAAATTGTCATCTCTCTCCTGCGCGGCGATCCTCAGGATTGGGCTTTTTCCCTGACACCTAGGATCCTGTTTTGAATGATATTGATGCATTTTTTCTGGCTCTGGGGTTATTGTACGATGAACCGAATGTCACTGATCAAGCTGAAAAAACCTTGTTGGCATTAAATCAGGGTCTTGAAGACGCTGAGTTGTACTGTCAGAAATTCCGAAAGTGGGCAGTCCTGACCAAATGGAATGATGATGCTTTGGCAGCCCTTTTTCGGAAGGGGCTGTCAGAGAATGTAAAGGATGTTATGGTGGGATTCCCTGCTCCCTCTGGTGTCAATGATTCTATGTCATTGGCTATTCAAATTGACAGACGTTTGCGTGAGCGCAGAGGTATGCGTGAGATAGTGTTGCCTTGTGAGCCAGCTTCTGAGTCCATGCAGTGTGATAGAGTGACTTCTGGGGCTCAGCGTCATGAGTTTCGAAAGCGCAATGGGTTATGTTTCTACTGTGTTGATGCCTCTCATGCTATTTCAGTCTGCCCTAAGCGGGGAAGATGTTTTGCACGCTCAGTTGTCTTGGGTAGTGTTCAGACTAAATTTCTGTTGACTGTTACCCTCATTTGCTCCCTGTCCACATTTTCTGCTCAGGCTTTTGTTGATTCAGGAGCAGCTATTAACCTGATGGATTTTGACTTTGCCAAACGTTGTGGGTTTCCCATGATACCCCTGCGGAAGTCTATTCCCCTACTGGGCATTGATTCCACCCCTTTGGCGGAGAATAAACCCCAGTTTTCTACTCAGGTGATAATGAGGGTTGAACCAGATCATCAGGAGAGTTGCAAATTTCTGGTGCTGTATAATCTGCATGACATTATTGTACTAGGTTTCCCTTGGTTACAGTCTCATAATACTGTTTTGGATTGGAAATCTGATTGTTTGTTTGGATTATATCTTGATTTTTTCCAATGACTGGGACTCTCATGTGAAACATGTTCGGACTGTGTTCCAGATTTTGAGAGAGAATGCACTGTATGTGAAGGGATCAAAGTGTCTTTTTGGCGTACAGAAGGTCTCATTTCTGGGATTCATTTTGTCTCCGTCTGTTATTGAAATGGACCCGGTCAAGGTTCAAGCCATCTGTGATTGGGTCCAACCTACTTCATTAAAGGCTCTTCAGAGATTTTTGGGTTTTGCCAGTTTTTATCGTAAATTTATTGGTAATTTCTCCGGTATTGTTAAACCATTGACTGATTTGACCAAAAAGGGTTCTGATGTGGTGAATTGGCCTCCTGAGGCAGTCTCTGCGTTTCAGGAACTTAAGCAGAGATTCACTTCTGCTCCTATTATACGGCAGCCTGATGTTTCTCTACCGTTTCAGGTGGAGGTTGATGCCTCTGAAATTGGGGCAGGTGCCGTTTTGTCCCAAAGAGATCCAGAGACCTCTAAGAGTAACCCTTGTGCCTTTTTCTCTCGAAAATTTTCTCCAACTGAACGTAATTATGACGTGGGTAATCGGGAGTTATTGGACATAAAGTGGGCCTTTGAAGAGTGGAGACATTGGCTGGAAGGAGCCAAACATCAGGTGGTGGTCCTCATGGACCATAAGAATCTGGTTTACCTCGAATCAGCCAAGCGACTTAATCCTAGACAGGCCAGGTGGGCCTTGTTTTTCACACGTTTTAATTTTGTGGTTTCTTTTCTTCCTGGCACTAAGAATGTTAAGGCAGATGCCCTCTCGAGGAGTTTCTTTGCGGACTCTCCTGAGTTATCTGATCCTACTGTTATTTTGAAAGAGGGTGTAGTTCTTTCCGCCATCTCGCCCAATTTGAGACTGGCCTTGGAAGGGTGTCAGGAGGATAAACCTGAGCGCTGCCCTATTGGGAAATTGTTTGTCCCAGACCAGTGGAAGAAGAGTGTGATGTCTGAGATTCATTGTTCCGCATTGGCTGATCATCCCTGGATTTTTGGTACCAGAGACTTGGTGAGTTGGTCCTTTTGGTGGCCTACTTTGTCTCGTGACGTCAGGGAATTTGTGCAGTCCTGTGGGACTTGCTCTCGCTCCAAGCCTTGCTCTCGCTCTAGTGGTTTGTTAATGCCATTAACTGTGCCCAAGAGGCCATGGACCCATATCTCTATGGATTTTATTTCCGACCTCCCTGTTTCTCAGAGAATGACCGTTATCTGGGTAATCTGTGATAGGTTTTCCAAGATGATACATCTTGTGCCATTACCTAAGTTGCCTTCCTCCTCCAAATTGGTGCCTTTGTTCCTTCAGCACGTGGTTCGGTTACATGGCATTCCGGAGAACATTGTGTCTGACAGAGGAGTCCAGTTTGTTTCCAGATTTTGGAGGACATTTTGTTCTAAACTTGGTGTTCAATTATCTTTCTCCTCTGCTTTTCATCCTCAGACCAATGGACAAACCGAGAGAACAAACCAGACCTTGGAGACATATTGAGATGTTTTGTGTCTGCTGTTCAAGATGACTGGGTCTCTTTTTTGCCTTTGGCTGAGTTTACCCTTAATAATAGGGCTAGCTCTGCCACCTTGATGTCTCCATTTTTCTGCAATTTTGGGTTTCACCCTCGATTTTCTTCGGGACAGGCGGAGGCTTCTGTCTGTCCGGGTGTTGACTCTGTTGTGGAGCGAATGCAGCAGATTTGGGACCAGGTAGTGGAGAGGTTGTCTCTCTCTCAGGAGAAGGCCCAACGGTTTGCCAACCGGCATAGGACTGATGGTCCTCGGTTTAAAGTGGGGGACTTGGTTTGGTTGTCCTCAAGAAATATCCCTATGAGGGTTGCATCTCCAAAGTTTAAGCCCAGGTTCATTGGACCTTATAAGATCATGGAGATTCTTAATCCTGTTTCCTTCCGTTTGCTTCTTCCAGGGACATTTAAGATCCATAACGTGTTCCACAAGTCCTTATTGAAGAGGTTTGTCGAGCCAGTGGTTCCTATGGCTGCGCCTCCTGACCCTGTTTTGGTTGAGGGCAATCTGGAGTATGTGGTTGAGAAAATATTGGATTCTCGTTTTTCTAGACAGAAACTCCAGTATTTGGTTAAGTGGAGAGGTTATGGTCAGGAGGACAATTCTTGGGTGTTTGCTTCGGACATCCATGCTAGGAGACTGATCCGTGCCTATCACCGAGCTCATCCTGATCGGCCTGGTTGCACAAGTGAGGGTTCGGTGACCCCTCCTCAAGGGGGGTACTGTTATGAATGTGTTAGAGATGGTTTCTGAGCAGAGGCTCCCTCTGGTACTGAACCTTTCAGCGAGGAGTGGCAATCTGGGTTCACTGACTGGCAGGGCCGGTTCCAGGTTTTTTTGGGCCCCGAGCGAAAGAGCCTCAGTGGGCCCCTTTAACACAGACCACGATTCATGATGCACAGATACAGCAGAGAAATATGGGTACAGTACAATGCCAAACACTTCACTTCTTCCGTTACATGAGTGATATCTATTGTAAATTGTACAATAGCTCAAAAACCGCCAAATCCTCACAGCGCACAGAACAGACTGGACAGTACAGTCCTCCATACAATATTATGGGCACCACAGTCTCCCCCTCATCACCCATATAATACCCCATGCAGGATGTCACCCCCCATATAATGCTCCATGCAGAATACTGAACCCAAAAAAAATGCTCCATACAGAATACTGGACCCAATATAATGCTCCATACAGGATACTGGTCCCCATATAATGCTCCATACAGGATACTGGTCCCCATATAATGCTCCATACAAAATATGGAGCTCTCCTCTGCGCTGTACTGCGTTCTGCACTGTTACGGCTCAGGAAAGGGCGCTATGGAAAGACTCCCCATTATCATCATGATTTCCTCCCCATCATCATCATTGCCTCCTTATCATCATCATTGCCTCCCCATCATCATCATGGCCTCCCCATTATCATCAATGCCTGCCCATCATCATCATCTCCTCCCCATCATCATCAATGCCTGCCCATCATCATCATCTCCTCCCCATCATCAATGCCTGCCCATTATCATCTTGGCCTCCCCATCATCATCATGGCCTCCCCATTATCATCAATGCCTCCCCATTATCAGCAATGCCTGCCCATCATCACACACAGACAGCACCACAGCACACAAGCACTCTCTCACATACATACACACACACATACACACACAAAGCACCGCACTACATACACACAGAGACACACACACACACGTCTTACCTGTCCAGCGTCCGCGCTCTCTGCCACAGCCGTCCGCTGAATGATGATGTCATTCAGTGGCGCTGCTGTGAGAGGAAGCGCCGGCGCCCCCTGGAGCCCGGAGCTGCGGCAGCGGAGGCACGGGAGAGGTAAGTATTGTGCCAGCTGATGCCGGGGCCCTGAGCAAGCGGGGGGGCCCAGTGGCGGCGCTGACACCGCTCTCCTCTGCTAACAGGCACGGGGGTGCCAGAATGGGCCCCCCCGCCTGCTCAGGGCCCCGGAACTTGCCCGGGTGTGCCGGGTGCTGACGCCGGCCCTGCTGACTGGTCTGATATAATGGAGGTTACCTCCCATGATGGTTGCCGGTGATCAATTGTTCTTGTCTCAATTGTGGTTCCTGGTTCATTTGGAAGTTTGCAGGAGTCTTGCCTGCATCTCTTGCTTTCAGATAAGATATTTTTTGCTTTTCTTTTTGTGCTTGCTTTTTGCATTGTTTTCTGCACTTTTGTGGAGGTCAGCCAGGTCCTCTCCTGGGGCCTGAGCTTCTCAAAGTTTATCTGCAGCCAATGTTATTTGCTCATTTGCTTTTTCCTGTTTTTTCAGCGGCTGCGGCTTGGTTTTTGTTCACACTGAGAACTGATTTAGTGGGTGGCGAGATCGTGTGATCTCAGTATTTTTGTAATCAGAATTGTTGGATTTTTGTAGGGTTTTCTGGGTTGCAGAAAGTAATCTCTACTGTCCTATCCTATTTAGTCAGCTTGTGGCCCTAGCGTTTGCTCAGTCTATTTTCTGCCTGTGTTTGTGTTTTCATCTTGTCTAACCGCCATTATATGTTTGGGGGCTTCCTATTTTCTTTGGGGATCTGCTCCGGGGCAGATAGCTTTCATCTTTCTGCCTTTAGGTGTAGTTATCTCTCAGGCTGTGACGAGGCGTCTAGGATCAACGTAGGAACGCTCCCTGGCTACATCTAGTTGTGTCGTTAGTTTAGGTATCTACAACCAATCAGTTACCAACATCTCAGTTGTTCTGCTGCCCTGCAGTTGTTCCTGTCCTCCTCAGATACCGAAACATAACAGATCCCACAGCTCCCTCATACACTGTATGATGATCTCACAGCTCCCCTATACACCATATGATGATCCCACAGCTCCCCTATACACAGTATCATGATCCCACAGCTCCCCTATACACCGTATGATGATCCCACAGCTCCCTTATACACAGTATGATGATTCCACAGCTCCCTTATACACAGTATGATGATCCCACAGCTCCCCTATACACAGTATGATGATCCCACTGCTCCCCTATACACAGCATGATGATCCCATAGCTCACCCATACACACTATGATGCTCCCACAGCTCCCCTATACACTGTATGATGATCCCACAGCTCCCCTATACACAGTATGGTAGGCACACAGCTCCCTTATATACAGTATGATGGGCGCGCAGCTCCCCTACATACAGTACAATGTCCCTCAGAGTTTCCCTATATATAGAATGATGTCCCTACTGCTCCTCAAATACACAGTATAATCGTTAATAGTGTTCTGACAATGTGTGGCACCTGCACTGAGACCCCCTCTGCCGGGAAGAAATTAACTTTATTCCTCCCGGCAGCCTTGCTCTTCCAGTCATAGGGGCTGCGCTGGCACGGTTTCAGTCACCGCTCTGTGTATAGAGACTGGCGGCTGTAACCTCACCCCGGCACTGACTGACAGCTGGCTCAGCACCGTCTGCAACCCAGTAACTACCCTACTGGTGCCCCTATAAATAATAATGCTTCTTAAGTGCCCACATAATAATTAACTGAGTCCCCCTATGCACAGTAGTAATGGCCCCAGCATCGCTGATGTGAGCAGGGGGTGGTGTAATGACTCTTTCGGCTTCTTCCAATTATCTTCTATTGAGAGAAGTCAAACTTATCTAGTCGACACGTGCAAATAGCAAACATGGTCACATGACCGCCTGATTGCACCAGTGGTCCTGGGGTCTCATGACAGCAGGTGCACCATATCATGATTTGGCCGTCTGTAGTCTCAGAGTGACTGCAGACAATTATCCTAAGCTTTTAATAACTTTATAATAATAAATGAATTATGAAATTATTAAATAGAATGCAGCTCGTGGTTACACTTGTTAAGGGGCCGACAGACAGACATATTTCTCATGCGAGGATCGTATCGCCATCCTCGGACAGACAGTTGGCTCTTCTGACCTGAGTGTAACAGCTGCATAGTAATCCATCACACTGTCACGCTCATGTCAGGAGCGGCAGCGGCCAGTCCGAGGATTGCGAAGTGATCCTCGCATGAGTTATACGGCCGTCTGCCTGCGCCCTTATGCTAAGGCCGGGGTCAGACTTGTGAGAAACTCGCACGAGTCTCGCACCTCAACACCCGGCACTGCTGCCGACACTCAGGAGCGGAGTGTGCGGCTGCATGTATTTCTATGTATTTCTATGCAGCCTCACATGAGGGTCCGAATGCCAGCGGCAGTGCTGGGTGTTGATGTGCGAGTTTCTCGCATCACACTCGCATACTTATCCTGGTTACACTAATACTTAGATATTAACCCCATCCTCTCACAGTAACCCTCCAGTGCCCTGTCTCCTCTCTCCCATAATACCCCCCATCCTCTCACATTCAGTCCCCAGTGCCCTAGCCCCAAAATACCCCATCCTCTTACATTAACCCCCCAGTGCTCTAGCCCCCACAATACCCCATCCTCTTACATTAACCCCCCAGTGCTCTAGCCCCCACAATACCCCATCCTCTTACATTAACCCCCAGTGCTCTAGCCCCCACAATACCCATCCTCTCACAACCCCCCAGTGCCCTGTCTCCTCTCTCCCATAATACCCCCATCCTCTCACATTAAGCCCCCCAGTGCCCTAGCCCCCATAATACCCCATCCTCTCACATTAACCCTCCAGTGCCCTGTCTCCTTTCTCCCATAATACCCCCATCCTCTCACATTAAGCCCTCCAGTGCCCTAGCCCCCATAATACCCCATCCTCTCACATTAACCCTCCAGTGCCCTGTCTCCTCTCTCCCATAATACCCCCCATCTTCTCACATTCAGTCCCGTGCCCTAGCCCCCACAATACCCCATCCTCTTACATTAACCCCCAGTGCTCTAGCCCCGACAATAACCCCATCCTCTCACATTAACCCTCCAGTGCCCTGTCTCCTCTCTCCCATAATACCCCCATCCTCTCACATTAAGCCCCCTAGTGCCCTAGCCCCCATAATACCCCATCCTCTCACATTAACCCTCCAGTGCCCTGTCTCCTCTCCCATAATACCCCCTTCCTCTTACATTCACCCCCAGTGCCCTAGCCCCCACAATATCCCTGTGCTCTCACATACACCCCCAGTGCCCTGTCTCCTCTCCCCGTAATACCCCTCATTCTCTTACATTCACCCCCAGTGTCCTAGCCCCATTCTCTTACATTAACCACCCTAGTGCCCTAACCCCCACAAAACCTCCATCCTTACACATTAACCCCCCACTGCCCTAGCCCCAACAACACCCCCATCCTCTCACTTTCACCCCCAGTGCCGTCTCCTCTTCCCCATAATGCCCCCATCCTCTCACATTCACCCCCCCAGTGCCCTAGCCCCCACAATACCCCATCCTCTCACATTAAGCCCCCCATCACCCTAGCCTCCACAATACCCCCATCCTCTCATACACCCCCAGTAACCTGTCTCCTCTCCCCTTAATACCCTCATCCTCTTACATTCACACCCAGTGACCTGTCTCCTCTCCCCATAATACCCCATCCTTTCACATTAACCCCCCAGTGCCTTAGCCCAATCCTCTTACATTAACCCCCAGTGCCCTGTCTCCTCTCTCCCATAATACCCCATCCTCTCACATTAACCTCCCCAGTGCCTTAGCCCCATCCTCTTACATTAACCCCCCAGTGCCCTAGCCCCCACAATACCTCCATCCTCACACATTAACCCCCCACTGCCCTAGTCCCAACAACACCCCCATCCTCTCATATTCACCCCCAGTGCCGTCTCCTCTCCCCCATAATACCCCCCATCCTCTCACATTTCAGTCCACAGTGACCATGAGATGTCCAAACTAAAATTTATGTAATCAATTCCATCCCCACTTACTGATGAAGCTTGCAGGCACAGTGAGGCACGACCAGGAAGTGTCCATGTGAGGAGGGCACTAGGACCCAGCATGCCTGAGCCCATCAGAGTCTGCACAGAAAGTAACTGCAGCTGCTGCGGCCAGGAAGGAGCTTCTGGGCAGTCTGTCTGACAGGGGAGCCGGCATTGTGCTGCTCTCCCTGCACCTCAGACACGGCCTCATGACGTAAGTGGCCATGTCTCCCAGTGGGCCCCTGCATGTGTCGGGGCCCGGGGCAATGGCCCCCTCTGCCCCCCCAGTAGCTACTCTACTGCTTTAACCCCTTCATGACCCAGCCTATTTTGACCTTAAAGATGTTGCCATTTTTTGTAATTCTGACCAGTGTCCCTTTATGAGGTAATAACTCAGGAACGCATCAACGGATCGTAGCGATTCTGAGACTGTTTTTTCGTGACATATTGGGCTTCATGTTAGTGGTAAATTTAGGTCGATAATTTTGCGTTTATTTGTGAAAAAAATGGAAATTTGGTGAAAATTTAGAACATTTCGCAATTTTCAAATTTTGAATTTTTATTCTGTTAAACCAGAGAGTTATGTGACACAAAATAGTTAATAAATAACATTTCCCACATGTCTACTTTACATCAGCACAATTTTGGGAACAATTTTTTTTTTTTTTTTACGAAGTTATAAGGGTTAAAAGTTGACCAGCGATTTCTCATTTTTACAGCAAAATTTACAAAACCATTTTTTTTAGGGACCACCTCACATTTGAGGTACTTTGAGGGGTCTATATGGCAGAAAATACCCAAAAGTGACAACATTATAAAAACTGCACCCCTCAAGCTACACAAAACTACATTCAAGAACATTATTAACCCTTCAGGTGCTTCACAGGAAGTAAAGCAAAGTGGAAGGAAAAAATGGACATTTTAATTTTTCCCAAAAAAATTTCTTTTAGCATCAATTTTTTCATTTTTACATGGGCAACAGGATAAAACGCATTTAGAGAGTCCCTGTGTGCCTAAACATTGGAGTTCCCCCACAAGTGACCCCATTTTGGAAACTAGACCCCCCAAGGAACTTATCTAGACGCATAGTGAGCACTTTGAACCCCCAGGTGCTTCACAAATTGATCCGTAAAAAAAAGAAAGTACTTTTTTTTCACAAAAATTTTCTTTTAGCCTCAGTTTTTTCATTTTCACATGGGCAACGGTATAAATTGTATCCTAAAATTTGTTGGGCAATTTCTCCTGAGTACACCGATACGTCATATGTGGTCATAAACCACTGTTTGGGCGCACGGCTGGGCCCAGAAGGGAAGGAGCGCCATTTGACTTTTTGAATGGAAAATTAGCTCCAATCTTTAGCGAACACCATGACGCATTTGGAGAACCCCATTGTTAGGGGTCGAGTTCCCACTTCTGCACGGGGGGAATCTCGAGCTGTCCCTGCTGCGGTCTCCCATCCGTCTCCGGCCGCAGTGGACTCTGCTCAGCATAAACGTCGGTCCCAGCGTCTCTCCCAGTCTAACATTGTGCAGAGGATTACTGCTGCTGTTGTGGCCAGTGCTGGTTAGCGGAGAGCAGACGTCTTTGCTTTCCTCTTCTGAGCATGCCCAGGGTAAGATCTCTCATTGGAGATCAGGGGTCACATGCTCAGGTACTGCAGCAGCTCCTATTGGTCCGCCAGGAAGGTGCTGAAACCACTTGTGTTCTGGAGCAGTTTTCTATTGGTCCTTATCTGGCAGGTCCTGTAGTTGCTACTATAAAAGGGTGGCATGGTCGTGCCGCCATGCGCTAGTATCAATTACATTATGTGCTTTGCGCCAGTGTGATCTTGCACGCATGTGTTAGGGCTCGGCTGAAATAAGCCCCTAGAATACCGGCACCTCCGGTGAGGAGATTGTATGCACATGTTTAGGGCTTGGCTGAAATAAACCCCTAGAATACCGGCTTTTCCGGTGAGGAGATTGTCTGTTTGCGTTGCTGATTGCGTTTACTACGGACTGCTGTCCGCACAGCAGTTGTCTGTGCATTCCTGTGGAGTTAACAGGACACAGTCCATATCTTTGCGTCTCTACCTTAGCGACACTGTGATGTAACAGTGTTCGCTTATACCGCCGTATAGGGCCACAGTGTCTAAAGTTGCTACTCTGTGAAGTAACAGAGTTCACCTTACCGCCCTCTTACAAGCAGCAGGCTCAGTCTGCACGGTGGACCCCGGGCTGCTAACACACTTATTATTTATATTATTTTGTGCGTTCCGTCAGCCCTAACAGTATACTAGTGCCAGGGTCTGGCTGGTAAAATGGCGGGCGACCAGCGTCTGCAGCGGTATATCCAGCAGCTGGAGGATAGGTTGGCGACTCAAGAGCGCACAACCTCAGCTGTGGATGTTACCGCAGTCGCGGTTCAGGCTGCTAGTGTGGCCGCAGCCAGTTTGTCCTCTGCCACCCCTGCTCCGACTATATCCCGCCTCCCACTTCCAGACAAGTTTACTGGTGACAGTAAACAATGTCGGGGTTTCGTCGGTCAGTGCTCCATACATTTAGAGCTTCTGGCTGCACGTTTTCCCACGGAGCGGGCGAAAGTGGGTTTTATCATATCCCTTTTGTCGGGCAGGGCGTTGGAGTGGGCAACGCCGTTGTGGGAGCGCGATGATCATGTGGTGCAGAGTGCTCCTCTCTTCTTGGACTATCTGAAACAGGTCTTTTTAGGACCTCGCGTCACCCACGATACGGCTCTCCAACTGTTGGCAATCACCCAGGGTTCATCCATGGTCAGCCAGTTCGCCGTCCAATTTCGGACTCTGGCCTCGGAGCTGGAGTGGCCAGATAAAGTCCTTATACCAGTGTATTGGAGGGGACTGGCAGACCACGTGAAGGACGCCTTGTCCACCAGGGAGATTCCTGCCACACTGGAGGAGCTCATTACCATATCCACCCGCATCAACCTCCGTTTTAACGAGCGGAGGTTAGAGCGGGCCCAGTGTAGGCAGAGGTTCCGGCTGGCACCCACCTTCGCCAGACCTCTTGAATTTTCCAGTCAGGCACCCGATTCCCCTGAGGCCATGGAGATTTCTCGAGCGAGACCTAAGTCTCGGGCCGCTCGAGTACCTGTGACTTGTAATGCTTGCCAACAAGTAGGGCATTATGCTAATAAATGTCCACAGCGGTCGGGAAACGACCGCGTCTAGTAACCATTGGAGGGGGTTCACTAGACACAGCAGTACACGCCTCCAAGTTGTCCTTTAGGGGGACAATCAATTTTGGCTCATCCACTTTAACAGTCACGCTTTGTGTGGACTCTGAAGCCGAAGGAAATTTCATGTCCTCTACCTTCGCTCTCCGCCACTCTATACCTCTGGTGATGCTCCCCAAACCCGTGACTGTTCGAGTAGTGAATGGGTCGACACTGCCTTCACCAATCACACATCAGACCATCCCTTTCACGTTGTCAATGTCCCCTTCCCATCAAGAGATTATCTCACTTCTGGTCATTCCGAGGGAATAGACGAGATTTTCTGGGGATGCCCTGGCTCCGTTTCCACTCCCCACACATTGAGTGGATCTCTGGGAGGATATTGGGTTGGGGTGAGTCATGTAAAGGCAGATGTATGAGGGAATGCATTCAGGTAGCCACTACAGAGATACCCGCAGATCTTACTTCACTTCCTAAATACTATTGGTCGTATGCAGACGTATTCTCCAAAAAGGCTGCGGAAATCCTTCCGCCTCACCGTCCCTATGACTGTCCTATTGACCTCTTGCCCGGAGCAGAACCTCCTCGGGGACGAGTCTATCCCCTATCTCTCCCGGAGACGGAGGCTATGTCTCAATATATTCAGGAGAACCTGGCAAGAGGATTCATTAGGAAGTCAGTGTCACCTGCAGGGGCGGGGTTCTTCTTCGTGCAGAAGAAGAACGGAGAATTACGTCCATGCATCGATTACAGGGGTCTTAATGCCATCACCGTCAAGAATAAATACCCGTTGCCCCTGATTTCTGAGCTCTTTGATAGGCTACGGGGGGCAAGGGTATTTACGAAATTAGATCTGCGGGGTGCTTATAACCTGATTCGCATCCGTGAGGGGGACGAATGGAAGATGGCTTTTAATACCAGGGACGGGCACTATGAATATCTGGTGATGCCCTTCGGGCTCTGTAATGCCCCAGCCGTCTTCCAAGACTTTGTTAATGACATCTTCCGGGATATGCTCTCCACCTCAGTCGTAGTCTATCTGGATGATATTCTCATCTTTTCCCCAGATATTGACTCCACGGAGAGATGTCTGCAGAGTCTTCGACCTCTTACTGGCAAATTCCCTCTACGCAAAGTTGGAGAAATGTGTGTTTGAGCAGGAGTCCTTACCCTTCCTGGGCTATATCATCTCCGCCCAGGGATTGGCTATGGATCCTGCCAAACTACAGGGGTGATGGACTGGCAAGAACCCCATTCTCTGAAGGCGGTGCAGCGCTTTATGGGGTTCATTAATTACTACCGCCAGTTTATCCCTCACTTCTCAACTTTGGTAGCTCCCGTGGTAGCCCTCACCAAAAAGGGAGCAAATCCCAAATTGTGGTCTGAAGAGGTCTCCAAGGCCTTCACTTCTATTAAGTCCCATTTTGCTAGCGCTCCCATCCTACATCGCCCCGATGTTGATAAGCCATTTATATTGGAGGTGGATGCCTCGTCGTTGGTGCTGGAGCAGTCCTCTTCCAAAAGGATGCTCAAGGTCGGAAGCACCCGTGCTTCTTTTCTCCAAGACCTTCACACCAGCGGAGAGGAATTATTCCATCGGGGACAGGGAGTTGCTAGCAATGAAGTTGGCCTTCTCAGAGTGGAGACATCTGTTGGAGGGGGCTCGCTTTCCCTTCCAAGTCTTCACGGATCACAAAAATCTGGTGTATTTACAAACTGCCCAGCGGCTAAATTCCCGTCAGGCCAGATGGTCCTTGTTTTTCTCCCGCTTTCACTTCACCCTCCATTTTCTGTCGGGAGAGAAGAACATTCGGGCTGACGCTCTCTCTCGCTCCCTTGTGTCTCTTCTGAGGAGGAGGGGCCACGGCTTATTGTCCCCTCTGAGAGCCTGAGAACTGTAGCTCCGGTGTCGCTAGAGTCTGTCCCTCCGGGCAAGACCTTTGTACCATCTAATTTGCGACCGGAGGTTCTCTCTTGGGCCCATTCGTCCAGGGTGGGTGGACATTTTGGAAAAAAAGGACATCTGAGCTACTCGCGAGGACATACTGGTGGCCGCATATGGTCCGGGACGTTGGAGACTATATTCGGGCATGTGTCTCCTGTGCCAAAAATAAGTCCCCTCGTCAACGGCCAGCTGGGTTACTTTACCATTGCCGGTGGCAGACAGGCCTTGGGAAATGGTCGGATGGACTTTGTGGTAGGCTTGCCCAAATCTCGTGGGTGCACCATCATATGGGTTATCACCGATCACTTCTCCAAAATGGTGCACTTGGTGCCGCTACCCCGGTTACCCTCTGCACGGGCCTTGGCGACACTGTTTATCAAACATATCTTCCGCTTACACGGTATGCCGGACAAAATTGTCAGCGACCGGGTCCCCCAGTTTGCGTCTCGGTTCTGGAGAGAGCTTTGTCGCCTTCTCAGTGTGAGTTAAATCTCTCTTCTGCTTATCACCCGAGACGAATGGGTTGGTAGAGAGGGCCAACCAGACCTTGGTTACATATCTGCGACATTTTGTTTCAGCTAGGCAGGATGACTGGGCATCCTTGTTACCGTGGGCGGAGTTTGCATTAAATAACGCTGTGGCTGATTCCACTGGACAAACCCCATTTCTCCTTAATTACGGCCAGCATCCGCGGGTTCCCGTACCTATGCCCGTGTCTTCCGCCGACTCCAGGGTGGCAGACTGGGCTGTGGAGGCACGGGACATTTGGGACCGCACTCAGGATGCCATTCAGGCCTCCAAGGAGAGAATGAGGTCATCCGCCGACGCACATCGGCGCCCCGCTCCGACTTTTGCCCCTGGCGACTTAGTGTGGCTCTCCGCCGTAACATCAGGCTGCGAGTAGAGTCCACTAAGTTCGCACCTCGCTTCTTGGGTCCTTCAAGGTCCTCGAACAGGTCAATCCTGTGGTCTACCGGTTAGCCCTTCCGCCACGCCTGGGTATCACCGACACATTCCATGTCTCCCTCCTGAAACCCGTATATTTGTCCCGGTTTTCCGAGTCATCTGCAGGGACATCGGGTTCGTCTACGGACGATTATGAGATGAATGCTATTCTGGGGTGCAAGGTGGTACGTGGCAAAAAGTTTTATTTGGTGGATTGGAGGGGTTATGGGCCTGAGGATAGGTCATGGGAGCATGATGAGCGTATTCAGGCTCCGCAGCTCATTGCTGCCTTCGAGCGTAACGAGGCCCAATGAAGGAGGGGTCCTAGGGGGGGTAATGTTAGGGGTCAAGTTCCCGCTTCTGCACTGGGGAATCTCGAGCCGTCCCTTCTGCGGTCTCCCATTCGTCTCCGGCCGCAGTGGACTCTCAGCATAGACGTCGGTCCCAGCGTCTCGCCCAGTCTAACATTGTGCAGAGGATTGCTGCTGCCTCTCCGGGTTCTGCTGTTGTGGCCAGTGCTGGTTAGCGGCGAGCAGACGTCTTTGGCGCAAAGTCCTTGCTTTTCTCTTCTGAGCATGCCCAGGGTAAGAACTCTCATTGGAGATCAGGGGTCACATGCTCAGGTACTGCAGCAGCTCCTATTGGTCCGCCAGGAAGGTCCTGAAACCACTTGTGTTCTGGAGCAGTTTCCTATTGATCCTTATCTGACAGGTCCTGTAGTTGCTACTATAAAAGGGTGGCATGGTCGTGTCGCCATGCACTAGTATCAATTACATTATGTGCTTTGCGCCAGTGTGATCTTGCATGCATGTGTTAGGGCTCGGCTGAAATAAGCCCCTAGAATACCGGCACCTCCGGTGAGGAGATTGTATGCACGTGTTTAGGGCTTGGCTGAAATAAGCCCCTAGAATACCGGCTTCTCCGGTGAGGAGATTGTCTGTTTGCGTTGCTGATTGCGTTTACTACGGACTGCTGTCTGCACAGCAGTTGTCTCTGCATTCCTGTGGAGTTAACAGGACACAGTCCATATCTTTGCGTCTCTACCTTAGCGACACTGTGATGTAACAGTGTTCGCTTATACCGCCGTATAGCGCCACAGTGTCTAAAGTTGCTACTCTGTGAAGTAACAGAGTTCACCTTACCGCCCTCTTACCAGCAGCAGGCTCAGCCTGCACGGTGGACCCCGGGCTGCAAACGCACTTAAAAAAACCCACATGTGACACCATTTTGGAAACTAGACCTTTTATGGAACTTATCTAGATGTGTTGTGAGCACTCTGAACCCCCAAGTGCTTCACAGAAGTTTATAACGCAGAGCAATGAAAATAAAAAAATCATTTTTTTCCTCAAAAATTATTTTTTAGCCTGCTATTTTTTATTTTCACAAGGGAAACAGGAGAAATTGGACCACAAAAGTTGTTGTCCAGTTTTTCCTGAGTACGCTGGTGCCCCATATGTGGGGGAAACCACTGTTTGGGCGCACGGCAGGGCTCAGAAGGAAAGGAGCGCCATTTGACTTTTTTAATGGAAAATTAGCTCCAATCTTTAGCGGACACCATGTCGTGTTTGGAGAGCCCCAGTGTGCCTAAACTTTGGAGCTCCCCCACAAATGACCCCATTTTAGAAACTAGACCCCCTAAGGAACTTATCTAGATGCACAGTGAGCACTTTGAACCCCAGGTGCTTCACAGAAGTTTATAACGCAGAGCCGTGAAAATAAAAAATATTTTTTTCCTCAAAAACTGATTTTTTTAACCCGCAATTTTTTATTTTCACAAGGGTAACAGGAGAAATTGGACCACAAAAGTTGTTGTACAGTTTGTCCTGAGTACACTGGTACCCCATATGTGGGGGGAACCACTGTTCGTGCACACGTTGGGGCTCGGAAGGGAAGTAGTAACGTTTTGAAATGCCGACTTTGATGGAATGGTCTGCAGGCGTCATGTTACGTTTGCAGAGCCCCTAATGTGACTAAACAGTAGAAACTCCCCACAAGTGACCCCATTTTGGAATCTAGACCCCGCAAAGAACTTATCTAGATGTGTGGTGAGCACTTTGAACCCCCAAGGGCTACACAGAAGTTTATAATGCCCGGGCATGAAAATAAAAAAATCATATTTTTTCCACAAATATGATCTTTTAGTCCCCAATTTTTTTATTTTCCCAAAGGTAACAGGAGAAATTAGACCCCAAAATTTGTTGTCAAATTTGTCCTGAGTACGCTCATATCCCATATGTGGGAGAAAACTACTGTATGGGCACACGTCGAGGCTCAGAAGGGAAGACGTTTTGAAATGCCGACTTGATGGAATGGTCTGCGGGCGTCATATTACGTTTGCGGAGCCCATGATGTGCCTAAACAGTAGAAACCCCCAAGTGACGCTATTTTGGAAGCTAGATCCCCCAAGGAACTCCTCTAGATGTGTGGTAAGCACTTTGAATCTCCAAGTTCTTCACAGAAGTTTATAACGCAGAGCCGTGAAAATAAAAATCATTTTTTTCCACATAAATAATATTTTTTAGTCTCCAATTTTTTTTCCCAATGTTAACAGGAGAAACTAGACCCCCAAAGTTGAAGTGCAATTTTTCCCGAGTACACTGATACCCCACATGTGGGGGTAAACCACTGTTTGGGCACACGTCGGGGCTCGGAATAAAGGGAGCACTGTTTGACTTTTTGAACGCAAAATTTGCAGGAATCAATGGTGGCGCCATGTCGCGTATGGAGACCCCCTGATGTGCGTAAATAGTGGAAATCCCTCAATTCTAACTCCAACCCTAACCCCAACACACCTTTAACTCCAACCCTAACCCCTACACACCCCTAACCCTAATACAAACCCTAACCATAACCCTAACCCCAACACACCCCTAACCCTAATCCCAACTCTAACCATAACCCTAACCACAAGCCTAACCCTAATCCCAACCCTAACCCCAAAACACCCTAACGCTTATCCTAACTCTAACCCTAACCACAAACCTAACCCTAATCCCAACCCTAGCCTAATTCCAACCCTAACCCTAATTCCAACCCTAACCCAAATTCCAAGCCTAACCCAAATTCCAACCCTAACCCAAATTCTAACCATAACCCTAATTCTAACCCTAACCCTAATTCTAACCCTAATGCTAACCCTAACTCTAAACCCTAAGGCTAACGCTAACCCTAGTTCTAACCCTAACCTTAGTTCTAACCCTAATGCTGGGTTCATATTGCGTTTTACCAGCCCATTCAACACGCAGCGTTGACCGGCTGGTAACGGTATAGCATAATGCGATCGCATTATGCTATACCCGCTAGTGCAGATGAATCAGCAGATGATTCATCTGTGCTAGCGGTGACGGAGCCCAGACGCTGCAGCCCGCGTCCGAGGCTCCGTCACTTAATGACGGCACGTTGCGAACGCATGCTGCTTTACGGCATGCGTCGCGTTGCGCACACAAATAGGGGTAAATGGCAGCGTTAACGGACTGTGTTACACCGCGTTATACTGTGGTGTAACGCAGTCTGTCTAACGGACTGCCATAATGCAATATGAACCCAGCCTAACCGTAAGGCCCCATGCACACGTTGCGGATTCACTTGCTGATTTTTCCGCGCCGATTTTGCTAAATCCACAGGTAAAATGACCTGCGTTTTACCTGCGTATTTAGCGCGGATTTACTGCGGTTTTGCTGCGTTTTTTTTGCGGATTTGCCCTGCGGTTTTTCACCTATAATGGAATAGGTGTAAAACCAATGCGGAATCCGCACAAAGAATTGACATGCTGCGGATTTAAAACCACAGCAAATCCGTGCGGAAAAATCCGCAGCATGTGCACAGCGTTTTTTTTTACCATTTATTCAGATTATACTGTACATGGTTTCTGAATCTGCTGCGGATCCGCAGCGCGAAATCCGCTGCGGATCCGCAGCAAAATCCGCAACATGTGCACAGGGCCTAATAGGAAAAAAAAATTCTTTATTTTATTATTTGTCCCTACCTATGATACAGGGGTGTGTTAGGGTTCGATTTCCCGCTGCTGCACAAGGGGAGTCTCGAACCAGTCCCGCTGCGATCTCCCATTCGTCTCCAGCCGCAGTGGAGCCTGCTCAGCAGAGACGTCGGTCCAGGCGTCTTGCCCACTCCTCTACTGTGCAGTGACTTGCTGCTGCCTTTCCTGGATCTGCTATTATAGCCAGTGCTGGAGCAGTCGTCTTTGGAACAAAGTTCTGCGTTTTCCCATCTGAGCATGCCCAGAGTGAGATCTCTCATTGGAGATCAGGGGTCACATGTTCAGGTGCTGCAGCGGCTCCTATTGGTCCGCCAGGAAGGTCATATAGCTACGTGTGTTTGTAACAGCTTCTCATTGGTCCTTGTTCCTGGAAGGTCTTGTAGCTGTTGCTATAAAAGGGTAGCATGGCTGGGCCGCCATGCGCTAATATCAATCATTGTATGCTATGCGCCAGTGTGATCTCGGCCTTTTGGCTGCGATCGTGTGTCGCGGTCAGAGGGTGCGAGTTTTCCTGGAGTGATCCAGGGGCTTTGCTGGCAGCGTGCTGCTGATTTTCTACTGCGATATTCGTACCGGCAGTCTGGACTGAGGATGTTCATTAAGAATACGATCCGTGTGGTGGTGGAAGGTGGTGAGAAAAACAACCTGGTGTACGTCGTTCGTGACCTGTTGGAGGGAAAGGCTGGAGCCCATCGTCAGGATATCTACAGCGTCAATGAATTCCGGAGTCAAGGTACATATGATATAACCTTTGTGAATGAGGGATGCTGTTTGACCGTCTTTGAATGGCTCAGAAGTAGTGAAGGTGATCCATGCCTGGAGGGAGTGCGGGTGGAGCCCCTGTTTGGGCTCATGGAAAAAGTGGTGACTGTGACTGTGTACAACCCCTATACAGAAGTAGCACTACTGGAGCAGTTCCTGGAGCGGTACTGTGAATACGTGAAGGGAGGGGAGAAGCAGAAAAATGTCTTGGGCATTTTCAACTGCAAGTATGTGTTTCGGGTGAAATTGAAGAAGGACCCAGGTTGTTTGGGAGGTTTCACCCACCCACCAGCGAACTTTTCAGTGGCGGGTCATAGGGGCTTCCTGTCATACCCAGGGCAGCCACTATACTGCAGGAGGTGCTTTCAGTTCGGGCACCTGCTAAACATGTGTAGCAAGGAGTTGGTTTGCCGTAATTGCAAGCAAAGAGGTCATGTGGCGGCTAGGTGTCCGATGCCTCGTGAATGTGACAGGTGTGGCAGTTCAGAGCACCTGTATAGAGACTGCCCGTTTGGTGTGCCGAGGAGGTCAACTAGAGAGGAGGAGGAAAGAAAGAGACGTGAGGAGGAGCGGAGGAGGGAGGAAGAAAGGAAGACAGAGGAGGAGGTTAAGAGGCGGGAGGAGGAGAAGAAGCGGAGGGAAGGCGAAGTTGCCGCGCTGCAAAGCGTTGTGAGGGCGCCACCCACTCCTGCCGAGAGACGGAGGGAGAAGCGGCAGGAGGACAAGGAGGCTGAGAGAAGGAAGGAGAAGCAACAGGAGGAAAAGGAGGACAAGGAATTTTGGAAGGCCATAGGCGAGAGGAGCGTTCATGGCCTAAAAAAGAAGTAAAAAAAGAAGTCACAGTTGCTGAATCATGGTCAGAATGCCTGATGGATTTCGATATATCTGTGGCAGAGGAGGAGGCTGAGGTTTTAGTTCATGAGTCTGATCCGAGAAATATTGGTGCCTTCTCCTCGGAAGAGGACTCAGGAGGGTTAAAGTGTCACAGGGAGGGTGGTGGGAAAACAGAGACATTGAGGTGGTGGAAGAAGGAATGGCCCAGAGGAAGACTGGGCAGAAAAAGGCACGGGTGGAGGAGTATATGGAGGCCAGCGGCTCGGAAGGCTGCTCGGCACAAATGGTGGAGGAGGACACTGGCGGTACTGGTTAAGTACGTTTTACTTTTCCAGTAGCCAGGTAGGGTTTTTTTGTGTACATAGCTTTGCTCTTTAAGCAATGGCTATCTGTTTTTTTGTGTGTTTTATGTAATGTGTGTCAAGTTATATCTGTAGGTTGTTTTTGTATTTTTTTTTTCCTTTTTTGGCTTTTTTGGACAAGTGTTTTTTTTAAGCCTTTTGATTTGTGTTTAGTATGGGTGTTAGAATTATATCTCAAAATGTGAGGTTTTTAAAAATAAGATGCGGCGTGCGGCCATTTTTGAGTTTTTTGCAGCGGAAAATGCGGAAATTTTTTGTTTACAGGAGTGTGGGATTGTGGATGGTGTGAAGGGGAGTGAATGGCCTCATGGTGCGTCTGTGTGGTCAGGGAGTGCATGTAATAGAAATGACGGTGTTGGTTTTTTGGTGAAGGGGCATAATGTGAGTTTGTGTGACTATATGGTGATTGAGGTTGGGAGATGCGTGTTAGCAAATTTTGAGTTTAGAAATATTCGTTTTAGTGTTATTAATGTGTATGCTCCTGTGAAAAAACAGGAGCGTAAAGTTTTATTTGAAAAAATTAAGTTTTTTATTCCAGGTAGAGTGCCTGTTGTGATTGTGGTGATATGAATGTTGATGTGGGAAAGGTGAATGTGGATGTGTCAAGGAAAGAGTTAATGGACATGGTGAGTGATTTTGGTTTGAGGGATATGCAGAGGGAGTGTAAAGTAACTCCATTGTTAAATACATTTTTTTCTGAGAGTGGGAGGGTGGCGTCTAGACTGGACTATTTGTTTTGTTTCAAAAAACCTGATTGCTGTTAGTTATGCACAGGAGAGTGTGCCGTTTTCAGATCATGTGTGTATGAAGTGTGAAGTGGATGTGCATACTGAGGAGGTAACTGGAAAGGTATATGGAAGCTGAATGTGAGTTTACTGGATGGGTGTGGAGGTGAGAGAGGAGTATGAGAGACATTATAAGGAGTGGTGTGAGAGCAGAAGTGAATTCAGTAATGTGTGTGAAAGGTGGGATTGGGTTAAATGGAAAACCAAGGTTTTTTTTAAAAACTTGGTTACAAGTGTGCAGCTGCTAAGAGAGAAAGGTTTGCTGGGTTGAATGCAAGATTGAGTGTGTTATATAAGCTAAGAGAGGGAGGGATGGATGTGAGTGAAGATTTGTTGAGAGTGAAAAAAGAAGTGAACGAGTTTTTTGAGAGAGAGAGGGAGGAGTATTGTGTATAGGGCTAAAATAGAGAACTTGGAAAAGAATGAGAAGTGTTCGCGGTTCTTTTTCAAGAAAGTTTTTGGAAAAAGACAGAGCATGAGTGTTTTGAATGGAGTGGATGGAAATGAAGTGAGTGGTGCGGACTTATGTGAGGAAGTGGCAAAGTTTTATGATGATTTGTATGCAGTGAAATGGAGGGATGAAGGTTTGGAGAGTGATGTGCTGAGTGTTTTGGAAAATAGATTGAATGGGACAGAAAGGGAGAGTTTGATGGGGGAGGTGACGAGTGAAGAAATATGGAAGGTGGTGTGTAGCATGGCGCTGAATAAAACGCCGGGGGATGATGGTCTCCGGTGGAATTTTATCGTGTGATGTGGGATGTGATTGGGAAGGATTTTGTTGATGTATGTAAGTATATGTGGGCGAATGCAGAGGTGGCGAATGGTATGCGTGCAGGAGTGGTTGTGCTGTTGCCAAAAAAAGGTGATTTGAAAAATCTAAAAAACTGGAGGCCGATCACGTTGCTTAATTGTGATTATAAAATCTATGCGAAGCTTTGGCAAATAGGATGCGTGATGTGGTTGGGAGTGTGGTGGGTGAGGAGCAGTGTTGTTCGGTGCCTGGAAGGCGGTTACATGAGGGTGTGTGTATGCTGAGAGATTGTTTGTGGGACTGTTTGAACCGTAAGAAGGGGGTGTATGTGTTGAGTTTGGATTTTGAGAAGGCATATGATAGGTTGGCGCATGGTTTTCTGTTTAGAGTGTTGGTGAAGATGGGTTTTCCCGGCTGAGTTTGTTGAGAGAGTGAGAATTTGTATAAAAATATTTATAGTTGTGTTTTGTTGAATGGGAATGTAGGGAGGAGAGTGAATGTGTTTTCCGGTGTACGGCAGGGGTGCCCATTGTCCCCTGTTGTGTTCATTTGCGCGATTGAGCCGTTGTTGTGTATGTTGAGGAAAGATAAGGTGATTCGGGGTGTGCAAGTGCCGGGGGCGGGGGGGAGGGAGTGGAAGGTGAATGGTTACATGAATGATGTGTGTGTTTTGTGTGATTCAGAGTGTTCGGTGCGTCGTGTGAAGTTGTTGGTACCGTTTTTTGTGGAGCGTCTGCGTTTAAAGTGAATTGGGAGAAGACTGAATGTAAGATTTTTGGTGGGAGGACTCTGAGCAATGATATTGGGGTGAATGTGGTGAGTGGACCGATAAGGTGCTGGTGTGAAATTTTCAGAGAAGTTGGATGGAGAGGAAAGTTGGGTGGATGTGAGAGAGAGAGTGGAGCGCAAGTTAAATTTTTGGAAGATGAGAGATTTGACGTTTTTTGGTAAAATTTTAGTTATTAAGAGTGTGGTGTTACCAATTTTTTTGCATGTTGCGGTGGTTTTTTTCCACCAGGTTATATGTGTGTTAGAAGATTAAATAGGGTTTTGCTTGTATTTTTTTGGCGTTCAAGTATGGAGCGTGCAAGGAGAGAGGTTATGAGAAGAGAATGGATAAAGGGGGGCGGGATTCCCAAATTTGAATGTATTTTTTGGCGTGAATATTATGGTGTTGTATTGGGGTGATTAGGATGGATGGGAAGTGTGCATGTATGTGCAGGTATTTGTTTGGAAGTTTTCTGTTCCGTTTGAAGTGGCGGGAAAGGGATCTATGGTGCCCAGTGGCTTTTGAGGTGCCTGTGTGGTATGTGTGGGTTTACAAATTTTTGGTGAAGTATGAACTGTGTGATGTGGATGTGAGGTTGTTAGAGAAGAGAAAGCGGTATATAGGATGATTGAGTGTAGAGAGATGGAATGTGGTATCTATATGGTGAGAGGAAGTGATGTGCAGAAGGTATGGAAGAAGGTACGTATGGATGGTATGACAAATAGACAGAGCGAGATTGTGTGGCAGTCATTGCATGAGGTGTTACCGGTGAGAGACTTCCAGAGAAACCGGGGTTTAGTGAGGAGTGAGATGTGTCCGAGAGGGGATGTGGTGGGAGAGAGAGTGTGGTGCATTTGTTTTGGAATTGTCAGTATGCTAGAAATGTGATTTCAGGTTTGGGCCCGTTGTGTAAGGAGTTTGTGTGATGTGAATTTTTTGACGTTTGAGTTATTTATGTTTGGGTTGGGTATGTGTGGAGAAAAGGAGAGAGTGTTGTGGTTGATGCTTGCATGTATAAAAGAGGTGTTGTGGGATGTGAGGAATGTGTATGTGTTTAAGAGGAAGGAGATTGAGGTTAAAAATTGTTTAAAAAATGTTTTGGGAAAATTGTATTTTTGTTTGTGTGTGTGATAAGAGAAAGAGGGGGGGAGGAGGACGCAGAGGGAATTTGGAAAGTTAAAAAGTGGAAACACCTTGTTAATATGTCTTAGTTTTGTGTTTTTTGTGCTTGTAAATAAAGTTGGTTTTCCCGATGATGATGGGAACAGCTGCTGCATTATGTAAGGTACACGCTGTTTGGGAGTCGAGTTCCTTATAGTTTTTGGTTATCTGACTGTGGAACTTCCCATCTGAGGGAAAAAAAAAAAAAAAAAAAAAAGTCATGTGTATGTGTGGATAGGGACCCCCGGCTGAAATAAGCCACTAGAATACCGACTTAATCGGTGAGGAGTTTGGTATGGTAGCTGGTCAGGGTCGGTGTCCTAGATGCCCTAGATTACCGGCATAAACCGGTGAGGGTGGTTGATTGCTGTATTCAGGGTCTGGTGTTCAGACGCCATAGATTGCGGGTGACTCCCGCGAGACATTAGCGCATGATCACGCTTTATGTACGCTTAGCATTTAACTGTGTATCTGAGAGCCTTACAGGACACAGTGCTTTTTCTCAAGCGGCCCTGTGACCTAACAGGGTTCGCTTCCAACGCTAGTCAGCGCCCTAGCGTGTTTTCTTTGCCACTCAGTTGTGTCTAGTGAGTGTGCAACACATCGCCATATAGCGTTGCGGCTCCTCTTCTAGCGGCTCTGTGAGGTAACAGAGTTCGCACTCATTGCCACAGCGCATTACGGCGTTTATGTTGGCAGCTCTGTGGATAACAGAGTTTCCTTCTTGCGCCTTTTTGCCAGCAGTGGGCTTCGCCTGCACGGTGGACCCCGGGCTGCGAACGCACTATTATTTATATTATTTTGTGCGTTCCGCCAGCACTAACATAATATTAGCGCCAGGGTCTGGCGGTAAAATGGCGGACGACCAGCGTCTGCAGCGGTATATCCAGCAGCTGGAGGGTAGGTTGGCGACTCTAGAGCGCACAACCTCAGCGGTGGATGTTACTGCAGTCGCGGTTCAGGCTGCTAGTGTGGCCGCCGCCAGTTTGTCCTCTACTACCCCTGCTCCGACTATTTCGCGCCTCCCACTTCCAGACAAGTTTACCGGTGACAGTAAACAATGTCGGGGTTTCGTCAGTCAGTGCTCCATACATCTAGAGCTTCTGGCTGCACGTTATCCCACGAGCGGGCGAAAGTGGGTTTTATCATATCCCTTTTGTCGAGCAGGGCGTTGGAGTGGGCAACGCCGTTATGGAAGCGCGATGATCGTGTGGTGCAGAGTGCTCCTCTCTTCTTGGACACTCTTAAACAGGTCTTTTTAGGACCTCGTGTCACCCCGATACGGCTCTTCAATTGTTGGCTATCACCCAGGGTTCATCCATGGTCAGCCAGTTTGCTGTCCAATTTCGGACTCTGGCCTCTGAGCTGGATTGGCCAGATAAAGTCCTTATACCCTGTACTGGAGGGGACTGGCAGACCATGTGAAGGACGCCTTGTCCACCAGGGAGATTCCTGCCACACTGGAGGAGCTCATTACCTTATCTACCCGCATCGACCTTCGTTTTAACGAGCGGAGGTTGGAGCGGGCCCAGTGTAGGCAGAGGTTCCGGCTGGCGCCTACCTTCGCCAGACCTCTGGAATCTTCCATTCAGGCGTCCGATTCCCCTGAGGCCATGGAGATTTCATCGAGTGAGACCTAAGTCTCGGGCTGCTCGAGTATCTGTGACCTGTAATGCCAGCCAACAAATAGGGCATTATGCTAACAAATGTCCACGGCGGTCGGGAAACGACCGCGTCTAGTAACCATTGGAGGGGGTTCACTAGACACAGCAGTACACGCCTCCAGTTGTCCTTTAGGGGACAATCAATTTTGGCTCAATCCACTTTAACAGTCACGCTTTGTGTGGATTCTGGAGCCGAAGGAAATTTCATGTCTTCTACCTTCGCTCTCCGCCACTCTATACCTCTGGTGATGCTCGCCAAACCCGTGACTGTTCGAGTAGTGAATGGGTCGACACTGCCTTCACCAATCACACATCAGACCATCCCTTTCACGTTGTCAATGTCACCTTCCCATCAAGAGATTATCTCACTTTTAGTCATTCCCGAAGGAATAGACGAGATCTTGTTAGGGATGCCCTGGCTCCATTTCCATTCCCCACACATTGAGTGGAACTCTGGGAGGAATTGGGTTGGGGTGAGTCATGTAAAGGCAGATGTATGAGGGAATGCATTCAGGTGGCCACTACAGAGATGCCCGCAGATTTTACTTCTCTTCCTAATTACTATTGCTCATATGCAGACGTATTCTCCAAAAAGGCTGCAGAAGTCCTTCCACCTCACCGTCCCTATGACTTTCCTATTGACCTCTTGCCTGGAGCAGAACCTCCTCGGGGACGGGTCTATCCCCTATCTCTCCCGGAGACGGAGGCTATGTCCCAATATATCCAGGAGAACCTGGCGAGAGGATTCATTAGGAAGTCAGTGTCACCTGCAGGGGCGGGGTTTCTTCTTCGTGCAGAAGAAGAACGGAGAATTATGTCCATGCATCGATTACAGGGGTCTTAATGCCATCACTGTTAAGAATAAATACCCGTTGCCACTGATTTCTGAGCTATTTGATAGGCTAACGAGGGCAAGGATATTTACGAAATTAGATCTGCGGGGTGCCTATAACCTGATTCGCATCCGTGAGGGGAACGAATGGAAGACGGCTTTTAATACCAGGGACGGGCACTATGAATATCTGGTGATGCCCTTCAGGCTCTGTAATGCCCCAGCCGTCTTCCAAGACTTTGTTTAATGACATCTTCCGGGATATGCTCCTCCACCTCAGTCGTAGTCTATCTGGATGATATTCTCATCTTTTCCCCAGATATTGACTCCCACCGGAGAGATGTCTGCAGAGTCTTCGACCTCCTACGGGCAAAATTCCCTCTACGCAAAGTTGGAGAAATGTGTGTTTGAGCAGGAGTCCTTACCTTTCCTGGCTATATCATCTCCGCCCAGGGATTGGCTATGGATCCTGCCAAACTACAGGCGGTGATGGACTGGCAAGAACCCCATTCTCTAAAGGCGGTGCAGTGCTTTATGGGTTCATTAATTACTATCGCCAGTTTATCCCTCACTTCTCAACTTTGGTAGCTCCCGTGGTTGCCCTCACCAAAAAGGGAGCTAATCCCAAATTGTGGTCTGAAGAGGTCTCCAAGGCCTTCACGTCTATTAAGTTCCATTTCGCTAGAGCTCCCATTCTACATCACCCCGATGTTGATAAGCCATTTATATTGGAGGTGGATGCTCGTCCGTTGGAGCTGGAGCAGTCCTTTTCCAAAAGGATGCTCAAGGTCGGAAGCATCCATGCTTCTTTTTCTCCAAGACCTTCACACCAGCGGAGAGGAATTATTCCATCGGGGACAGGGAGTTGCTAGCAATGAAGTTGGCCTTCTCGGAGTGGAGACATCTGTTGGAGGGAGGGAGCTTCCCCTTCCAGGTCTTCACGGATCACAAAAACCTGGTATATCTTCAGACAGCCCAGCGGCTTAATTCTCACCAAGCCAGATGGTCCTTGTTCTTCTCCCGGTTTCATTTCACACTGCATTTCCTCTCGGGAGAGAAGAACATTCGTGCCGACGCTCTCTCTCGCTCTGTGGTGTCCTCGGAGGAGGAGGTGGAGGAGCCTCAGCTAATCGTCCCCCCAGAGAGCCTGAGAACAGTGGCCCCGGTTTCGCTAGAGTCTGTGCCCCCGGGCAAGACTTTCGTGCCTACTAATTTGCGACCGGAGGTACTCTCTTGGGCACATTCGTCCAGGGTGGGTGGACACTTTGGGGCAAAGAGGACATCTGAATTGTTGGCAAGGACATACTGGTGGCCGCATATGGTCCGTGACGTTGGGGACTATGTTCGGGCGTGTGTCTCCTGCGCCAAGAATAAGTCTCCACGACAACGGCCAGCTGGGTTACTTCACCCTTTGCCGTGGCAGACAGGCCCTGGGAGATGGTTGGGATGGACTTTGTGGTGGGCTTGCCCAAGTCTCGAGGTTGCACCATCATTTGGGTAATCAACCGACCATTTTTCCAAAATGGTGCATTTGGTGCCGCTTCCACGGTTACCTTCTGCACGGACTCTGGCAGCGTTGTTCGTTAGGCATATCTTTCATCTACACGGCATGCCGGACAAAATTGTCAGTGACCGAGGTCCCCAGTTTGCGTCTCGGTTCTGGAGAGAGCTTTGTCGTCTACTCAGTATTGAGTTAAATCTCTCTTCAGCGTACCATCCTGAGACAAATGGGTTGGTAGAGAGGGCCAACCAGACCTTGGTCACCTATCTATGACATTTTGTCTCGGCCAGGCAGGATGACTGGGCATCCTTGCTACCATGGGCTGAGTTTGCATTAAACAATGCTGTGGCTGATTCCACCGGACAAACTCCATTCCTCCTAAACTACGGTCAGCATCCGCGGGTTCCGGTGCCCATGCCTGTGTCTCCCGCCGACTCCAGGGTGGCAGACTGGGCTGTGGAGGCACGGGACATTTGGGACCGTACCCATGATGCCATTTAGGCATCCAAGGAGAGGATGAGGTCCTCCGCCGAAGCACATCGGCGCCCCGCTCCAACATTTGCTCCTGGGGACATGGTGTGGCTCTCCGCCCGTAACATCAGGCTGCGAGTTGAGTCCACTAAGTTGGCACCCCGCTACCTGGGTCCTTTCAAGGTCCTCGAGTAGGTTAACCCTGTGGTATACCGTTTGGCTCTTCCACCACGCCTGGGTATCTCCGACACCTTTCACGTATCCCTCCTGAAACCCGTGCTCATGTCCCGGTTTTCTGAGTCATCTGCCGGGACATCGGGTTCATCTACGGATGACCATGAGGTGAACGCCATCGTAGGGTGTAAGGTGGTACGGGGCAAAAAGTTTTATTTGGTGGATTGGAGGGGCTATGGCCTGAGGATAGATCTTGGGAGCCTGCCGAGCATGTTCACGCTCCGCAGCTCATCGCTGCCTTTGAGCGCAGCGAGGCCCAAAGAAGGGGGGGCCCTAGGAGGGGGGGTAATGTTAGGGTCGATTTCCCGCTGCTGCACAAGGGGAGTCTCGAACCCGTCCCGCTGCGGTCTCCCATTCGTCT
>JARQOD010000001.1:289988149-290015728 GCA_033576555.1 Oophaga sylvatica
CCCACATGTCTCCTTTACATCAGCACAATTTTGGAACCAAATTTTTTTTTTTTGTTAGGAAGTTCTAATGGTTAAAAGTTAAACAGCAATTAGTCATTTTTACAACACCATTTTTTTTTAGGGACCACATCACATTTGAAGTCACTTTGAGGGATCTACATGATAGAAAATACCCAAAAGTGAGACCATTCTAAAAAAGGAACACCTCAAGGTGCTCAAAACCACATTCAAGAAGTTTATTAACCATTCAGGTGCTTCACATGAATTTTTTGAATGTTAAAAATGAACATTTAACTTTTTTCATAAAAAATTATTTCAGATCCATTTTTTTTATTTTACCAAGGGTAACAGGAGAAATTGGACCACAAAAGTTGTTATGCAATTTGTCCTGAGTTTTCTAATACCCCAAATGTCATGGCAGAGCTTGGAAGAGAAGGTGCGCTGTTTGACTTTTCAATGCAAAATTGGCTGGAATTGAGATTGGACGCCATGTCACATTTGGAGAGCCCCTGATGTGCCAAATCAGTGGAAACCCCCCACAAGTGACACCATTTTGGAAACTAGACCCCCCCTAAGGAACTAATCTAGGTCTGTGGTGAGCACTTTGAACCCCAAGTACTTCATAGACGTTTATAATGTAGAGCCGTGAAAATAAAAAATCATATTTTTTCCACAAAAATATTCTTTTCGCCCCCAATTTTTTATTTTCACAAGGGTAACAGGAGAAATTGGACTCCAAATATTGTTGTGCAATTTCTCTTGAGTATGCCGATACCCCATATGTAGGCGAATACTACTTTTGAGGCACAGTGCAAAGTTCAGAAGGGAAGAGGCACCTTATTGGAATGGCTTAAGCGTGCCATGTCAGAGTCCCTGAGGTGCCAGAGCAACAGAAATTCCCTATATGTGAACTCATTTTATAACCTACACTTCCCAATGAATTCATCTAGTGATCATATTAACATCACATGTGCCTCACAGAATTTTATACCACTGAGTGATGAAGAAAGAATAAATTACATTTTTACCACTAAAATGTTGTTTTAGCCTCAAGTTTTTAATTTTTCTAAAATAGAAAGAAACTTGGCACTCAACTTCTGAAAATGCTGATAAATTTAATGCAGTCAAAAAAGAACAAAACGTTTCGGCCTCATGTGGCCTTCATCAGTTAGCAGACTGCTTAGATTAAATGGATCACTGGATAGTTAAATGTGAAGGGAAGCAACCCTATCACTGTAAGGGACGACTGCAGGAGCACAGCACTGAAAGAGGGCACTGAAGTGAACGGTGTCCTTGCTAACGCCAGATAGGAGTACACCCGCTGCCTGTAGAGACACAGTATCCACCGCTTGTCTTATTTTTAATTTTTCTAAAGGCCAATAGGAAATTTTTTACAACAAACTAAGGTCCATTTTTTCCTCAGTGTACCAATACCCTACATGTAATCAGGAAATATTTTTCAGGCACAGTGTATAGCTCAGAAGGCAAGGAGTGCCAGATTTTACTGTTATGGTTTGCAGGTGCCATGATCCAGTGGGAGAGCTCATGCGGTGCTTGAACAGCAGAATCCCCCATAAGTGACCCCAATTTACAAATTACACCTCTCAATGAATTCATCTAGGGGTGCAGGGATCATATTGATACCATAGGGAGTGTCACAGAATTTGATACCAGTGGGCAGTGAAGACAAAATAACTACATTTTTACCACCAGAATTTTGTTTTAGCCAAAGATTTTACATTTTCACACAAGAAGTGGGTAAAAATGGCACCAAAATTAGTTCCACAATTTCTACTGAATGTGGCAATACCCCATAAGTGGCTCTACAGTGCTACTTAGCCATACAGAGAGACTCGGGAGGAACGGAGCGCTATTTGCCTATTCAAGTGAATGGGTCAATGCGCATGTCAGTGTATTTCAACGGACCATGTATCCGTGAGCAAAATATGCTGACATGTCCATTTTTTAATGTCAGCACGGGCCACAAAATGTCCCACACACCCGCATACACATAACACACATGGATATCATCCATGTGACATGCATTGGTGCTGGGGAAGAAGCGTTAAAGTAAGCGTTGTTCCCCGGCGCCGGGTGCTGAACAAGGGTCTCATCATTATCCCCTGCTCTGCTGGCAATCGGCATGAACATGGGAGAATGATGAGAGTTACATTTAAGTGATAAAAGAGACATCAGGCGGTGGCTGATGAGACTATTACTCCTATCAGCCTACCCCTGCTGCTGATAATAACAGTGACAGCAGGAGCAGCTGATTATGGTATTCATCAGCCGCCGCCTGCGCTATAAATAAATGAATGAAAAATGGCATGGGTTCAACTGTATTTTCTATAACCAGCCAGGCAAAACTCACAGCTGTTGGCTGCAACCCTTAGCTGTCAGCTTCAGTAGGGCTGGTTATCAAGAATAGAGGGTCCCCACTTTTTTTTATTTAAATAATTTTAAAAAATGGTGTTGAGTCCCTCCCATTTTTGACAACCAGCCTTGCTAAAGCTCACAGCTAGGAGCTGGTATTCTAAGGCTGGTAAGGGGCCATGGATATTGACTACCCCCAGCCTAAAAATAGCAGCCCGCAGCTGCTCAGAAAAGGCACATCTATTAAATATGCCAATTCCTACACGCTGGCTGTCTTATAAAGCTGGCATGTGTCTTTAGCTAAGCTCTGGTCACTGCTTTTTACCATTTAGATGTCGCTGTCAATTTCTACCAGCAGCAAATAGAACTGTCATCTGCGTCCTGATGGAGGGATACTGATTGTTTACCATGGCTGCCATCTTGACATTCCTGTGAAGCCCATGAGATGGAGGAGAGCATGATTTACACTATACACAGTGATGTTACAGGTTATAGAACAAACAATCAAAAGATCACAGGTTGGAGTTCCCTAAGGGGACTAAAAAATAGAGTAAAAAGTTAAAAAAAATAAAAATGCGAATTACTCCTCTTTTCACCAGTTAAAAACAAAAGAAAATAAGAAAACATATTTAGCACATCCACATCTGTAAAAGTTCCTCTATAAAAGTCTACCACAGAAAAATTAATTAATCAAAATAGTAAACAGTGTAAAAAGAAAAAAAAAAGAATTGAAACATCAGAATGGCAATGAGTCACAAACACTAAGAAAAGTATAATAAAAAATGAACATCAAATGTACACCAAAGTGGTATTAGCTTGCCAAGCATAAAGTAAACTCCATTGACAGAAAAATAAAAAGTGTTAGCATCTTGGAAAAAAGCGACAGAAACCAAACTTTTTTTTTTTTTTTTTTTACACATTTCTAAATTATTTTTCAGTACTTAAATAAAAAAAAATCCATGCAAGTTGGTTAATGCCATAATTAAAACAACTTGAATCATTTTTCTAGCTCATTTTTACCATATATTGAATGCTGTAAAAGCAAAACCAAAAATACATTGGCAGAACTGCTTTTTTTCACCAATGTCATTCTACTTGGAACTTTTTTTTGCCATTTTTAGAACATTAGTAAAATGAATGATTTCATTTAAAACTACAACTCGTCCTGCTAAAACAAGCTCTCATGCTTCTTTGTCGACAGAAAAAAAAAGTGAAAAAATTATGCGTCTTGGGAGAAGGGGAGTTAAAAAATGAAAGCGCAAAAATGAGAAATTATTTAGTCCTTAACCCCTTCACCCCCAAGGGTGGTTTGCACGTTAATGATCGGGCCAATTTTTACAATACTGACCACTGTCTCTTTATGAGGTTATAACTCTGGAACGCTTCAACGGATCTTCGCAATTCTGAGATTGTTTTCTCATGACATATTGTACTTCACGTTAGTGGTAAAATTTCTTCCATATAACTTGCGTTTATTTTTAAAAAAACGTAAATATGGCGAAAATTTTGAAAATTTAGCAATTTTCAAACTTTAATTTTTATTCCCTTAAAACAGAGAATATGTCACACAAAATAGTTAATAAATAACATTTCCTACATGTCTACTTTACATCAGCACAATTTTGGAACCAAATTTTTTTTTCTTAGGAAATTATAAGGGTTAAAAGTTGACCAGCGATTTCTCATTTTTACAACAAAATTTACAAAGCCATTTTTTTTAGGGACCACCTCATATTTGAAGTCAATTTGAGGGGTCTATATAGCAGAAAATGCCCAAAAGTGACACCATTCTAAAAACTGCACCCCTCAAGGTACTCAAAACCACATTCAAGAAGTTTATTAACCCTTCAGGTGCTTCACAGGAGCTGAAGCAACGTGGAAGGAAAAAATGAATATTTAACTTTTTAGCCACAAAAATGATCTATTACAAACTTTTTTTTTATTTTCACAAGGGTAAAAGGAGAAAATGGACAGATAAGGTTGTTGTGCAATTTCTTCTGAGTATGCCAATAGCCAATATGTGGAGGAAAACCACTGTTTGGCACACGGCAGAGCTCGTAAGGGAAGGAGCGCCGTTTGACTTTTTCAAACTAAAATTGGCTGGAATTGAGATTGGACGCCATGTCGTGTTTGGAGAGCCCCTAATGTGCTTAAACAGTGGAAACCCTCCACAAGTGACACCATTTTGGAAACTAGACCCCCTAACGAACTTATCTAGATCTGTTGTGAGCACATTGAACCCCTAAGTATTTCACAAAAGTTTATAATGCCTGGGTCTGAAAAATAAAAAAAACAATTTTCCACAAAAATGATTTTTTAGTCCCAAATTTTTGATTTTTCCCAAGGAAATTGGACCCCAAAAGTTGTTGTCCAATTTGTCCTGAGTACGCTGATACCCCATATGTGGGGGGGTGAACTGTTTGGGCACACGACAGGGCTTGGAAAGGAAGTAGTAACGTTTTGGAATGCAGACGTTGATGGGGGTCATGTTCTGTTTGCAGTGCCCCAGATGTGCCTAAACAGTGGAAACCCCCCACAAGTGACCCCATTTTGGAAACTAGACCCCCTAAGGAGCTTATCTAGATCTTTGGTGAGCACTTTGAACCCCCAAGTGCTTCACACAAGTTTATAATGCCCGAGCATGAAAATAAAAAATATTATTTTTTTCCCACAAAAATTATCTTTTAGTCACTAATTTTTTATTTTCCCAAGAGTAACACAAGAGTAACACAAAAGTTGATGTCCAATTTGTCCTGTGTACGCTGATACCCCATATGTGGGGGGGAACCACTGTTTGGGCGCACAGCAGAGCTCGGAATGGAAGGAGCACCATTTGACTTTTTCCAAACAAAATTGGCTGGAATTGAGATTGGACGCCATGTTGCATTTGGAGAGCCCCTGATGTGCCTAAACAGTGGAAACCCCCACAAGTGACCCCATTTGGGAAACTAGACCTCCTAAGGAACTTATCTAGTTCTTTGGTGAGCAATTTGAACCCCAAGTGCTTCACACAAGTTTATAACGTAGAGCCGTAAAATTAAAAAATCATATTTTTTTCACAAAAATGATCTTTTCACCCCAATTTTTATTTTCCCAAGGGTAACAAGACTCCAAAAGTTATTGTGCAATTTGTCCTGAGTACGCTGATACCCCATATGTGGGGGTAAACCACTGTTTAGGTGCATGGCAGAATTTGGAAGGGAAGGAGCGCCGTTCGACTTTTTCAACACAGAATTGGCTGGATGCCATATCGTGTTTGGAGAGCTCCTGAACTGCCTAAACAGTGGAAACCCCAACAAATGACACCATTTTGGAAACTAGACACCTCAAGGAACTTATCTAGATGTGTGGTGAGCACTTTGAACCCCGAAGTGCTTCACAGAAGTTTATAACGTACAGCTGTAAAATAAAAATCTTTTTTTTTTTTTTACAAAAATGATTTTTTCGTCCCCAATATTTTATTTTCACAAGAGTAACAGAGAGAAATTTTACCCCAAAAGTTGTTGTCCAATTTGTCCTGAGTACGCTGATACCCAATATGTGGGAGTAAACTACTGTATGGGTGCACGTCGGGGATCGGAAGGGAAGTAGTGACGTTTTGGATTGCAGACTTTGATGGAATGGTCTGGGGTGTCATGTCGCATTTGGAGAGCCCCTGGTGCACCTAAACAGTGGAAACCCCCCACAAGTGACCCCATTTTGGAAAATAGACCCCACAAGGAACTTATCTAGATGTGTGGTGAGCACTTGAACCCCGAAGTGCTTCACAGAAGTTTATAACGTACAGCCGTAAAAATAAAAAATCCTTTTTTTTTTTTTTTACAAAAATGATTTTTTCGCCCCCAATATTTTATTTTCACAAGAGTAACAGGAGAAATTGGACCCCAAAAGTTGTTGTCCAATTTGTCATGAGTACGCTGATACCCAATATGTGGGAGAAAACTACTGTATGGGTACACGTTGGGGCTCAGAAGGGAAGTAGTGACGTTTTGGATTGCAGACTTTGATGGAATGGTCTTGGGGTGTCATGTCGCATTTGGAGAGCCCCTGATGCGCCTAAACAGTGTAAACCCCCCACAAGTGACCCCATTTTGGAAAATAGACCCCACAAGGAACTTATCTAGATGTGTGGTGAGCGCTATGAAGCCCCAAGTGCTTCACAGAAGTTTATAACGTATAATCGTAAAAACAAAAAATCATTTTTTCTTTTAAAAAATGATATTTTTACCCCCAGTTTTTTATTTTCCCAAGGGTAACAGAAGAAATAGGACAAATTACACAATAACTCTTGGGGTCCAGAGTACACTGATACCCCATATGTGGGGGTAAACTACTGTTTGGGCGCATGGCAGAGCTCAGAAGTGAAGGAGCACCGTTTGACTTTTTCAATACAGAATTGGCTGGAATTGAGATCAGACGCCATGTCACATTTGGAGAGCCCCTGATGTGCCTAAACAGCAGAAACCCCCCAATTCTAACTCCAACCCTAACCCCAACACACCCCTAACCCTAGTCCCAACCCTAACCACAAACCTAACCCTAACACACCCATAACCCTAATCCCAACCCTAACCCTAATCCTAACTTTAGCGCCAACCCTAACCCTAACTTTAGCCGCAACCCTAACCCTAACGGGAAAATGGAAATAAATACATTTTTTTAATTTTATTATTTTTCCCTAACTAAGGGGGTGATAAAGGGGGGTCTGATTTTCTATTTATAGCGGGTTTTTATGATTGGCAGCTGTCACGCTAAAAGACGCTTTTTATTGCAAAAAATAGTTTTTGCATCACCACATTTTGAGAGCTATAATTTTTGCATATTTTGGCCCACAGAGTCATGTGAGGTCTTATTTTTTGCGGTACGAGTTGACGTTTTTATTGGTACCATATTTGAGCACGTGACGTTTTTTGATCGCTTTTTATTTCGATTTTTGGGAGGTTAGAATGCACAAAAATCAGCAATTCATGAATTTCTTTTGGGGGAGGCGTTTATACCGTTCCGCGTGTGGTAAAATTGATAAAGCAGTTTTATTCTTCGGGTCAGTACGATTATGGCGATACCTCATTTATATCATTTTTTTATGTTTTGGCGCTTTTATAGAATACAACCAATTTTATATAAAAAATTATTATTTTTGCATCGCTTTATTCTTCGAGCTATAACTTTTTTATTTTTTCGCTGATGATGCAGTATGATGGCTCGTTTTTTGCGGGACAAGATGAAGTTTTCAGCGGTACCATGTTTATTTATATCGGTCTTTTTGATCGCGTGTTATTCCACTTTTTGTTCGGCGGTATGATGATAAAGCATTGATTTTTTTTTTTTTTTAAGGGGTTCACTAAAGGGGTTAACTAGTGGGACAGTTTTATAGGGGGGGTCGTTACGGACGCGGCGATACCAAATATGTGTACTTTTATTGTTTTTGTTTTTTTATTTACAGGAAAAAATGAATTTAATGGGGAATATTTTTTTTTTTTTTATGATTTTTTTAAACAATTTTTATTTTTATTTTTTTAACTTTTTTACTTTGTCCCAGGGTGGGACATCACTGTATTTTAGCATATCGCTGGTGTGACAGTGTGCACAGCACTCTGTCACACCAGCGATCGCTCTGGCATCGCTGCAGGCTTCTGATGTTCAGTGCCTGATGTTTGATCGCGGTGTGCTAGGGGTTAATGTGCTGGGAGCGGTCCGTGACCGCTCCTGACACATAGTGCCGGGTGTCAGCTGTGATAATCAGCTGGCACCCGGCCGCGATCGGCTGCGCTCCCCCTGGGAGCGCGTCCAATCGCACGAGACGTACTATCCCGTCCATGGTCATACGGGCCCAGGTACCATGGACGGGATAGTACGTCTGATGGCAGTAAGGGGTTAAAGAGTTTAATTGTCCTTTTTTCCATCATCCATTTTTATTATTATTATTATTCATTTTTATAGTACCATTTATTCCATGACTCTTTACATGTGGAAAAGGGGGCATACATAGACAAGTACAATAAACCTGAGCAATACAAGGCACACACAAGTACAGAAGGAGAGAGGATCCTGCCTGCGAGGGCTCACAGTCTACAGGGGATAGGTGAGGATACACTAGGAGAGGGTAGAGGGTAGAGCTGGTCATGCGGCGGTTCAGTAGACTGAGGATCACTGAAGGTTGTAGGCTTGTCAGAAGAGGTGGGTCTTCAGGTTTCTTTTGAAGGCTTCTGTGGTTTGCGAGAGTCTGATGTGTTCGGGTAGAGCGTTCCAGAGTATGAGGGAAGCACGGGAGAAGTCTTGTTGTGGGAAGAAGAGATAAGAGGGGAGTAGAGAAGGAGATCTTGAGAAGATCGAAGGTTGCGTATAGGTAAGTACTGGGAGACCATGTCACAGATGTCTGGAGGAGACAGGTTATGGATGGCTTTGTATGTCATAGTTAGGGTTTTGAACTGGAGCCTCTGGACAATAGGAAGCCAGTGAAGGGCCTGGCAGAGAGGAGAGGCTGGGGAATAACGGGGAGACTGGTGGATTAGTCAGGCAGCAGAGTTTAGGATAGATTTGAGTGGTGCAAGAGTTCTAGAGGGGAGGCCAGAGAGTAGGAGGTTGCAATAGTCAAGGCGGGAGATGACAAAGGCGCAAGCGTTTCTTGGTCAAGGAATGTATGGATCCAGGAAATGTTTTTGAGTTGGTGTCGGCAGGAGGAGGCAAGGGCTTGGATATGTGGCTTGAAAGAGAGGGCAGAGTCGAGGATCACCTCGAGGCACTGAGCATGCGGGACTGGAGAAATGAGCAGCCATTGACATTGATGGATAGGTCTGGTGGAGGGGTAAAGTGAGATGGAGGAAAGATGATGAATTCTGTTTTGTCCATGTTCAGTTTTAAAAGCGAGCAGAAAAGAAAGATGAAATAGCGGACAGACATTGTGGGATTTTCGTCAGTAAGGAGGTCATGTAAGGTCCAGATAGGTCATCGACATAGAGATGATACTACAAACCGCGGGATTCTATGACCTGTCCCAGGCCAAAGGTGTAGATGGAGAAGAGTAGGGGTCCTAGAACTGAGCCTGGACTTACTTGGCTTGTGGTCAACCTCTCTTGTAGCTATAACACTGAAAAAGTGGAATGAACCTTTCCCTTTTCCTCTGTGTATTTATTGAAGTTCAGCTATGTGTAATTTTACAACATCAATAGAATATTGGGCAAATCTGGATTGTCCTCTCTCGACATGGCCAACATAGCAGATGCTGTTATTATGTTTAATACTCTTGATTTGTAGTAACATTTAAAGTATCAGCAACCTGCACAGGGCAGAATGGTCGTTCACTGGTTAGCAATGCATTCTTGCAGCACTTGGGTCCTGGGTTCGTATCCTACCAAGGATAACATCTTCTAGGAGCTTGTATGTTCTTCTGAAGTTTGCATGGGTATCCTAACTGAATACTAGGGAATTTAGATTGTGAATTGGGTTCCAATGTGGACAGTCATGTTATTTGTAAAGCAATGTGAAATTCATGGTTCTATATAAGCAAGTGAAACACATAAATACATTTGCAAAGTGATACATACAAGTACGATGTCTATGAAGCATGGTGTGCAGTGACGCAACTTGAAGCTCACGGGCCCCAATGGAAAAGCTCTAACAGGGCCAACAATTATTGCAATTCTTTAATAGTATTGAGCTTTTTATATAGCCAAATGAACTTTTTTGACCCCTTTGACTCCTGATCCCAGGTGCAATTACAACCCCTGCACCTATTGTATTTACACTCTGGTATTGTGGCCAACAAGTGCATTGTCACCACATACAAGCATGCATCCCCAGCCATACAGACAAATCTTCCTCTGCCGAACCTTCACAGCACAATATTAACCAACAAATGTTCAATCTCTACCAAGTATCCACCACAAGTTGAGAATTTGAAACCATCATTAAAAACCGAGATGCACAACACTCCAGCAAATCAAGAATTTCTCGTTTCTAACACTGGAATAATGACATAGTTATATTTTATTCTAATGTCAGACAAGCTGAGCGCACGCTGCTTAACTTCTTTAAACAGTTACCATGGAAATGCATTTGCTGGATCTGATATCAGACCATGAGGTAGTGGTAGAAACAGTGCTTAGTTGTATCGACAATTAAAACCACATCTGCAAAGGGGATTTAATAAAACAACAAATTGTAGAAATTGTGTATCTTGAAAAATTTATGACTAATTGGGTGAGACAAGTCAGCAGTAAGAAAAAGATCCGTTTGCCTTCAACTTTTAATTAATTGCTATTATTAGACTTAAAATTTGTCAGTCATGAAAAAGACTAATAAATATGCAAATAGAAAGTGTCCTAAGAAAACAGTGATAAATATAGTGCTTTCTATCTATTTACAGTATCCGTCTATTGTCTGTCTATCATCTGTCAACATTATCAATCTATTATCTACATTATCTACCTATCTGTGTATAGTGTCTATCTATCCATCTAGCTATCCCATATCTATCTATCTATCTATCATATCTATCTATCTATCTATCATATCTATGCTATTTATCTATGCCATATCTATTATCTATCTATCTATCTATCTATCTATCTATCTATCTATCTATCTATCTATCCCATATCTATCTATGCCATATCTATCTATCTATCTATCTATCTATCTATCTATCTATCTATCTATCTATCTATCTATCTATCCTATATCTATCTATCTATCTATGCCATATCTATCTATCTATCTATCTATCTAATCTATCTATCTATCTATCTATCTATCTATCTATCTATCTATCTATCTATCATCCTATCTATCTATCCATCTAGCTATCCCATATCTATCTATCTATCTATCTATCTATCTATTATCTATCTATCTATCCCATATCTATCTATCTATCTATCTATCTATCTATCTATCTATCTATCTATCCCATATCTATCTATCTATCTATCTATCTATCATCTATCTATCTATCTATCTATCCCTATCTATCTATCTATCTATAATATCTATCTATCTATCTATATCTATCTATCTATCTATCTATCTATCTATCTATCTATCTATCTATCTATCTATCTATCTATCTATCTATTATCTCTATCTAATATCTATCGATCTATCTATCTAATATCTATCTATCTCTCTATCTAATATCTATCTCTCTATCTAATATCTATCTCTAGTATCTATATGTCTATCGTGTCTATCTATCTTTTTATCCAACTATCTACATATTTTCCACTATCAATAATGTTTATCAATTCAATTAATGATTTCATGGTTAGAACAGCTATAAATGACCAAGGAAAGGATCAATTAACATTTATACTCAAAATTAAACAAAATCCATCTTTTGTAGCCACAATACACTGTATTTTCATCCAATTTTTTTAGCGAAAAAGACACCCAATGATGTAAGACACCATAAAAAATGGAATATTATAGTTGAATTGTTCATCATAGTTGCACATGACACTAAGTGCTAGTTTAGTTGCAGTCAAAGCAACTGCATTACTGTTTGCCTATTATATCAAGCATGAAAGGTTTACATAGTGAAGAGAAATGACAGCAAGTTTATCTTGTATTTTGAGCCACATGATAAAATCCCAGCCTGGGAACCACAACTCCCAATAACAAGTAACAGAGCAACAAGCAAGGTATCCTTGTAACAGTGCACTTACTGATTCCTGTGTGTGTCTGGCTGAATGCTGTAGCCACCAGCCCCGGGAGCAGAGTTTCTCTTAGCGCGGATGGAAGAGTCATCATATTTCATTCATTTACCCCACCAAGTAGAAAATAGTCGTAGTACAGGAGCGAGTGTCTGTGTAGAAAGTGTTGCCGCCGGTGAATAGTCAAACACTTCAGAAAGAACGATCTGTTAACTGCTTCTTTAGAATGAAATTAATCTGCTGCTCTCCTTACCTCCGGCTCACATTGGATGAAGACATAGTGATATTTGAAAACCGACCAACCAGAAAGCCCATATGCCTTCACCACGGAATTTACCTATTCAAGCATCTCACTAGGTAGCAGTTTGAAATACAGAAAGAGAACTGCTCGTCCCTGTAAACAACACGATATTGATCATTTGGACCATGTCGCCAAGTGCTAATACCAATTTTTATTTGCATGTCAATGACTTTCACGGGGACAATTAAACCAACTGGCAACGCTCTAATTAACATTACCATTAGCAGTGAATTCTGGAGTGCATCGTGCTCTCTGACATATGCCTGCCTGATTCTATCCTAAAAGCATGACAATGGCATTAAAAGAGTCTACTATAGTCTACAGAAAATGGAGAAAAAAAACACATAACAGGCTAAATAATTGCTAATGCCTAGAGATCACTCAATAAATTAAGGAACTGCAGGTACTCATGCCCACAAACCAGTATCAGACACAAATCTGAGAGGGTCTCCGTCCAAGAACAATATATGGGCCCTTTGCAGTTCTATAGCTCATCATATAGCACAATTTCACCTGCTTTGGAGGTAGAAGTGGGTCCTTTACTTTTTGGGCTCCGTGTGGCTCCACATGCTGCACCAATGGTATGTCCGCCTCTGCCACCACCTTATTGTGGATCAGTTTCGTACAGAGCTGTAACATGCCTGCCAATGAAGTCCATGAAGACTCTTTTGTACCTCTGTATGCCATTGCCATCACATATAGGCATACTGAGGTTTCTGAAAAAATTTCTGCCTGTGAAGTTTGACGGAGTTTGTCATACTGACTCTGTACTGGGCTCCACCATGTGCATGAGGCCTAGCTCAGTTCAGCTACACTGAGAAATTAAGGAAATGTTAATAGAAACATATAGTAGTTATATAATAGAAGTCTTATAGTAGTTTAATAGTTACAAGGTTAAAGAAAACACAAGTTCATCGAGTTACTATAACATAACTTGTTGATCCAGTGGAATTCAAAGCAACTATGGATGCTAATTGCCCCATATTAGAAGAAATATTCCTTCCTGATGCCACACATGGTAATCAGACTAGTTCCCTGGATCAACGTCCCATCACAGAATATAGTGCCCATAACCTGTAATATTATATTTTTCAAGAAAACCTTCCAGGCCTTCTTGTACTTTTGCAGTGAATTGAGCACTGCTCTTACAGTAATGAATCTGCATCTGTGATTATGATTAAACCTTTTTTTCTTAAGACAAAGAGAATTCCCCCTTATTATCATTGCAGTCCTAAGTGTAAAAAGATCATTAGAAAGATCTCTGTGCTGTCCACTCATATATTTGCACATTGTAAAAAGATAACCCCTAAGCCTCTTTTTTCCTAACTAAATAACCCTTTTTCCCTTTATATCCTTAAGGGCCCGTCTCACACAACGATCTCGCTAGCGAGATCGCTGCTGAGTCACTAGTTTTGTGACGCAGCAGCGAGCTCACCAGCGATATCGCTGTGTGTGACATTCACCGATGATCAGCCCCCCTGCCGGGTATCGCTGATCATCGCTGAAATGTCTGGACATTTTTTTGATCGCTGATCTCCTGCTGACAGGCACGCATCGCTGCGTGTGACAGGCGGGAAACCAGCGATCCGCTGGTAACCAAGGTACACAGCGGGTTTCCAGGCACGGGGCTGTGCCTAGAAACCCGCTGTGTACCTTGGATACCAGCTCCCTGATGCAGGGAGCTGGTAACCAAGGTACACAGCGGGTTTCCAAGCACCGCGCAGCGCCTGGAAACCCGATGTGTACCTTGGTTACCAGCTCCCTGCATCAGGGCGCTGGTATCCAAGGTACACTGCGGGTAACTAGCGATGTTTACCCGCAGTGTCCTTGTGCTGATCGCTGCCCTGAGCTGCCTGTTTGGCAGCTCAGCAGCGATAATATAGCGATACACCAGCGATCCTAATCGTTGTCGGGATCGCTGGTGTATCGCTATGTGAGACCCACCCTTTAATCTCCTTCTTATACACTGAGGACCACAATTGTAAACAGCATTCTAACTTGTATAGACTTGTATAGAGGCAGTCCTGTGATCGTTTTACTCAGTGTTTTACCTTCTTGTAAAAGGATATCAGATTAGTTTGACAGAACCAATCCCTCATAAACCATGTTAATGACGGACTATGATCTTATTTTTATTGAGATACTCCAGGATAGCATCTCGTAGAAAACCCTCAAAGATTTTACACACTAAAAGGGTTAGAACTCACAGGCATATGGTTTCTGGGCTCATTTTTGAATATTGTCACCACATTTGCTTGTCCATATTTCCAGAAAGTTCTCACACAGCGGTAGTGCCGTAAGTGAGAGCACCGGAGCTGATGAAATCATGTGAACTCTCACGGCAGCGCAGTGATACACTGCAGTAGCGATTACCTCCTGTCAGTGTATTGCCGGAGGCCAGGTAGAGCAGTCACATCTCCCGATGTGACTGTTCTACACCTGAGATGTCTGTGGGACGCTAGGTATTACTGGACTACGTTAGGATAGTATTATATGTTGATTTATTATTTTATTTTTGTTGCAGAAGACGAGGAAGTCGTGGATTAGCCATTCAGTAAGTATGGTTAATTAAGAGTCAATAAAGGAGTCTGTGTGATTATTTCAAATAAAGGACTTTATTCTGGCTGTACCTTTATTTACCATATAACTATAGGATTAGTAATGGAGAGGTGTCTTACAGACGCCTCTCCATTACTAACCTGTGGGCTTGATATCACCTGACAATACAAGGGTGATATCAACCCCACAAATATGAACCCCATTTGCCACCGCTACAGGGCAAGTGGTAAGAGTGAGTCTAAGTGCCAGAATTGACGCATCTATAAGATGTGCCATTTCTGGGGTGGCTGAGAGCTGCTGTTTTTAGCCTGGAGGGGGTGACAATATACATGGCCCCTTACCAGGCTATCAATATCAGCCCGCAGCTGTCTGCATAGCCTTTGTTGGTTCGATTTTATAGGGGGAACCATGTAAATTTTTTTTCTGGGGTTCCCCTGTAAGCTAGCCATTAAAAAAGCTGTGAGCTGATATTAATAGCCTGGGAACCTTTATGGCTATTGGCTCCTTCCCAGAAATATAACATCAGCCCTCAGCCATCGGCTTGCCCTCTGCTGGTTCTGAAAATTATGTGGGAGCCCACGCAATTTTTTTTTTTGTAAAATAAACAGATACTGCGTTTCACGCAGATTTCTGACAGTTGCTGTTTTGTTACAGCATATGTAGGTTAATTATGTTAATGCTCCTACATAGGCTGGTGTGTGTGTGTGTCTTTGTTTAACTCTTTATGTACTGTTTAATTAATGAGGGTATCTGGCTGACACCAGTTAATTACTAAACCTCGGGCATGGTAGTACACATATATATACAGTACAGACCAAAAGTTTGGACACACCTTCTCATTTAAAGATTTTTCTGTATTTTCATGACTATGAAAATTGTACATTCACACTGAAGGCATCAAAACTATGAATTAACACATGTGGAATTATATACTTAACAAAAAAGTGTGAAACAACTGAAAATATGTCTTACATTCTAGGTTCTTCAAAGAAGCCACCTTTTGCTTAGATGACTGCTTTGCACACTCTTGGCATTCTCTTGATGAGCTTCAAGAGGTAGTCACCGGAAATGGTCTTCTAACAATCTTGAAGGAGTTCCCAGAGATGCTTAGCACTTGTTGGCCCTTTTGCCTTCACTCTGCGGTCCAGCTGACCCCAAACCATCTTTATTGGGTTCAGGTCTGTTGACTGTGGAGGCCAGGTCATCTGGCGTAGCACCCCATCACTCTCCTACTTGGTCAAATAGCCCTTACACAGCCTGGAGGTGTGTTTGGGGTCATTGTCCTGTTGAAAAATAAATGATGGTCCAACTAAACGCAAACCGGATAGAATAGCATGCCGCTGCATGATGCTGTGGTAGCCATGGTGGTTCAGTATGCCTTCAATTTCGAATAAATCCCCAACAGTGTCACCAGCAAAGCACCCTCACACCATCACACTTCCTCCTCCATGCTTCACAGTGGGAACCAGGCATGTAGAGTCAATCCGTTCACCTTTTCTGCGTCGCACAAAGACACGGTGGTTGGAACCAAAGATCTCAAATTTGGACTCATCAGACCAAAGCACAGATTTCCACTGGTCTAATGTCCATTCCTTGTGTTCTTTAGCCCAAATAAGTCTCTTCTGCTTGTTGCCTGTCCTTAGCAGTGGTTTCCTAGCAGCTATTTTACCATCAAGGCCTGCTGCACAAAGTCTCCTCTTAACAGTTTGTGAGACAGTGTAGGGGTATGTATTGGATGGGGTGTACATCTCGCCCAGGTACTTAGCTGACTGGCATAAGGGAAATGTATGGCTTTGTAAATCTAGTGGTGGAGCAAGTTCACTACACCCTCCATTCAGTACATGCTTGCAGATCAAACCTGAGGCCACTCAGGTTTTAATTAGGCAGCCAGAAGTAGGAGGTTGAGAACACAGACATTGAGCTCTCAGTCTGGATCTGACTCCAGATACTGCAGGAGTCTCCGGGAAACCACACTCTGGTAAATACTGAATATATGTGTTGTTTTGGGCCTGGCTGGTAGAGTCTGGGCCCTGATAGTGAGGAAACTATCAGTGTTTAGTGAGTAGCCAGACAGGCTTAGGATTTTGGTTTATGAGTTGGTTTTGCTTATGTTGATTGCTGTGGACTTTCAATAAAGCTGGTTGCAGCCAGTTTGTACCGGAATTGCTGTCTGTGATTGAACTGTTTTGATGCCACTCCGTCTACCCGAGACTGCGATCCCAGAGCTATATCCCCTGAAAAGCTTACAATTGGTGCTCGATTGCTGGGGCAGAACAGTGGCTAAAGCAGCAGCAAAGGAAAAGTCTGTTGAAGCAGCCTTAAAGAGACAGTGGCCCTAATAGGGTCTGCAGAGGAAAAAAAAAAAAAAAGTGTCTGCACAGCAAAGCTGAACTGGCTGTGGTAAAGACTGTGGAGTGTGTATGTCTTGAGTAAAGACTGCCGTTGTTGAGACAGAGAAGTCTGACAGCATGGATGACAGCATGGAGGCGCTGCTTAAATATATGGCGCAAGTTGGTGTGCAACAGCAGGAGACTAACTGATTGTTAAGGGAGCAGGTTGCAGCACTACGCCAGGATCTCAGCGCCTCATCCCAGAATGATGTCGCAAGGGCACCTGCGTTGCCTGCAGTAAAGAAGTGGATGGAGCCTGACGTCGGCAGCCATGCCCAAATGGTCGAAGAGGTGATAGTGGACCGCTACACCCGAGCACTAAAGAAGTGGATGGAGCCTGACATCAGCAACCCTGCCCAAATGATTGAAAAGGTGATAGTGGACCGCTACACCCGAGCACTTCTTCCTGAGGTACAGTAAGGGGTCGGACAAGGAGACCACCAAGACGCCCAGCACCTCGTCAGCCTGATAGAGAGGTACTTCGCCACCAAAGACTACCTCCGTGACCAGCCGTCTGAGCGGTCGTCACTTCAGAGTTCCCGGACGCCGAACTCTCCCGGTAAGAGCGTTCCTGCTGTTGGGGGACAGGGGTATGCTGATAGACGGTGACAAGCCCGAGGGGACATATGGGAGGAAAAAGGTGTTACTTCCCTGTCGGCAGACCCCAGGCCTAGAAATGTCTCCCCGTCTGAACTCCCAGACCAGAGACAGTGTTGGAGATGCTGTGAAAGGGGTCATATTTCAGTCACTGTCCACTAGTGGGGGAACCTATGGACTGTGATGCTGGCAGGTCCCTCTCTCTCTTCGCAGAACCCGTATGTGTGGCCACCCCAGCCGAGGAGACTGGACCACAGGTGTCCCCGGTGGTTATAAATGGCTGCCCAGCACAAGCCCTCCTAGACTCAGGGAGTCGAGTGACTCTCATACATGACAGCCTGGTTGATAGGGACTTCATTCCCGATAGACACTTGAGTGTGGTGTGCATCCATGGAGACACCAAAGTCTACCCAGAGACTACCGTGGACTTGGTCCCCAAACTCGGGGAGGTCTCATATGAAGTAGGGGTAGTGAAGAACCTGGTGCACCCCGTCATGTTGGGTGGTGACTTTCCCCTGTTTGGGGATCTCTGGGGGAAAAATGATTCTACTGGACAGTGTGATGAAGCTCCTACGGAGGTTGCGCGGTCCCCAGGGGCGGACCACAATGCTAGTGGGCCATTAAACTTATGTGATGATACTGATAATGATAATGATGATGACCATGATAATGATAATGATGATGATCATGATAATGATAATGATGATGACCATGATAATGATGAATTTCCTTTTCAGGTGATGTTGGGAGACGAGGATAGTGGTTCTCAGGAACCAAATGTCCCTGACCTACCTGTGTCCCGTGACAATTTTGGGAGTGAGCAGTTGTGAGACCCCACTATTGAAACGGCCCAGGAAAATATAACTGTTCTAAATGAGGTTCCCCAAGAGCCTGGCTCTGAGGAGAGGTTTCCTCATGTTGCCATGAACAATAACCTGCTGTATAGGGTCACTAAAGTCCAGGGAGAGGTTGTGAGTAAGCTCCTGGTACCTAAGCCATATAGAGGGGAATTAGAGAAAGGTGTAAAACCCCCTATACCACCTGTGATAGTTGGTGACACATTGTCAGTACACCAAAAACAGGAAGTACGAGAGTACTATATCGAGACTGAGCCCGGAACTAAGGTCAAGCTGAAACCGTGCAGGATACCCGAAGCCCGCAGAGAGCATAGGCCTGGGAGGTTACAGGTAGTGCCAATGCCTTGTCCGGAGTTCACTGTCTCTTTAGGATTGATGACCAGCCCTCCGGTCTGGAGAAGAGGGGGGATATGTGAGACAGTGAAGGGGTATGTATTGGATGGGGTGTACATCTCGCCCAGGTACTTAGCTGACTGGCATAAGGGAAATGTATGGCTTTGTAAACCTAGTGGTGGAGCAAGTTCACTACACCCTCCATTCAGTACATGCTTGCAGATCAAACCTGAGGCCACTCAGGTTTTAGTTAGGCAGCCAGAAGTAGGAGGTTGAGAACACAGACATTGAGCTCTCAGTCTGGATCTGACTCCAGACACTGCAGGAGTCTCCGGGAAACCACACTCTGGTAAATACTGAATATATGTGTTGTTTTGGGCCAGGCTGGTAGAGTCTGGGCCCTGATAGTGAGGAAACTATCTGTGTTTAGTGAGTAGCCGGACAGGCTTAGGATTTTGGTTTATGAGTTGGTTTTGCTTATGTTGATTGCTGTGGACTTTCAATAAAGCTGGTTGCGGTCAGTTTGTACCGGAATTGCTGTATGTGATTGAACTGTTTTGATGCCACTCCGTCTACCCGAGACGGCGATCCCAGAGCTATATCCCCTGAAAAGCTTACAAGTTGTAGAGATGTGTCTGCTGCTAAAACTCTGTGTGGCATTGACATGGTCTCTAATCTGAGCTGCTGTAAACCTGCCCAATTTCTGAGGCTGGTGACTCGGATAAACTTATCCTCATAAGCAGAGGTGACTCTTGGTCTTCCTTTCCTGGGGCGGTCCTCATGTGAGCAATTTCTTTGTAGCGCTTGATGGTTTTTGCAACTGCGCTTGGGGACACTTTCAAAGTTTTCCCAATTTTTCGGACTGACTGACCTTCATTTCTTAAAGTAGTGATGGCCACTCGTTTTTCTATACTTAGCTGCTTTTTTCTTGCCATAATACAAATTATAACAGTCTATTCAGTAGGACTATCAGCTGTGTATCCACCAGACTTCTGCACAACACAACTGATGATCCCAACCCCATTTAGAAGGCCAGAAATCCCACTTATTAAACCTGACAGGACACACCTGTGAAGCGAAAACCATTTCCGGTGACTACCTTTTGAAGCTCATCAAGACAATGCCAAGAGTGTGCAAAGCAGTCATCAAAGCAAAAGGTGGCTACTTTGAAGAACCTAGAATATAAGACATAATTTCAGTCGTTACACACTTTTTTGTTAAATATATAATTCCACATGTGTTAATTCATAGTTTTGATGCCTTCAGTGTGAATTTACAATTTTCATAGTCATGAAAATACAGAAAAATCTTTAAATTAGAAGGTGTGTTCAAACTTTTGGTCTGTACTGTATATATATATATATATATATATATATATATATATATATATATATGTGTGTTCACTTATGTTTGTTTTGTGTGTGTAAACATTATAAGTTTGAACATGGTATGTAATGATACTATGGTCTTCAATGGAGAATGAAAAAGAAGAGGTTGAACAAGGAAATGAAATCACAATTCTTTTTTTTTTTAATAATATATCTTTATTTAGCTCTATGGATTTACAAAAACATATGAAAAACCGCATCAAAATGCATAAAAAATGCATAAAATACGCATTGATTTTCCACTGCGTTTTTCTGCCAAGAGATGCAGAAACCTATTAGAAATTTCTGCAAGCAAATAAGCAACGTGTGCACATAAATTTTCAGCTGCTTTTTACAGTACCAACAAAGCCTATGAGATTTCAGAAATCTCATGCACACATATCATTTTTTTTGTCATTAGGATTTTGTGCATTGCAGCGTTTTTTTTAAATAGAGCATGTCACTTCTTTCAGCTTTTTTTCAGCGTTTTTGCAGCGTTTTTCACTCATTGACTTGAATGGATGGTGTAAAAAACCCTGGAAATACGCAGGTTGACTTTTCTTGCAGCTCCCATCATCCAATACCTGCTGCCGCTATTACCAATGAGAGCAGGAGAGGATGATGGGGGTTTTCATCAGCCGCTCCTGTGTTATAAATAAATAATTTTAAAAAACTGTGTGGTTTCCCCCCTATTTTTGATAACCGTCCAGGCAAAACTCAAAGCTGGGGGCTGCAACCCAAGAATAGAGGGGTCCCCACACTCATTTAAATAATTTAAAAAAAATGGTGTGGGGTCCCCCACATTTTTGACAACCAACCTTGCTAAAGCTCACAGCTGGGGGCTGGTATTCTCAAGCTGGTAAAGGGCCATGGATATTGACCTCCCCCAGCCTAAAAATAGCAGCCCGCAGCTGCCCCGAAAAGGCATGTTTATTAGATGCGCCAATTCTGGTGCTTTGCCCAGCTCTTCCCACCTGCCCTGTAATGGTGGCAAGTGGAGTGATAGTTGAGGGGATGTTGATGTCACTTTTGTATTGTCAGGTGACATCAAGCCCTGAGGTTAGTAATGGAGAAGCATCCATAAAAGACACTCCCATTACTAACACCATAGTCACATTGTACAAAAACACACACACACCAAGAATAAAGTTCTTTAATTGAAAAAAATGACACAGACTCCTTTAATAAAATGACAGACTCCTTTAATAATCTTAATTAATCCACACTTACAATCTCGTCTAATTCCACCGAAGCCCTCGCTCTCCTGTAATAAAACTAAAATAAAAAAAAACAAGAAAACAACAAAAAAACAACAATGTATCATACCTGTCCGTCGTTCTGTCCCATGCTGTAATCCATGTCTGGGGGAGGATAGTTTTCAACCTGGACAGTACCAAGATGCAACCGTCCAGGCTGACAACCAATGCTGACTGAACTGCTGCGAGTTAATTATAGGGGGACCTTACATAATTTTTTTTAGGGTCCCCCCTTTTAATAGCCAGTGAAGGCTAAGTATACAGCTGTGAGCTGATATTAACAGCATGGGAAGCTCCATAGGTATTACCCCCCTCCCAGGCTATAAACATTGGCCCCCAGCCGTCGGCTTTCCCTCTGCTGGTACAAAAATTACGTGGGAGCCCACGCCATTTTTTTCCGAAAAATATTCTTTTATTAATTAAATACATGTACAGTAAGCTGCACACACACTGTACTAATTGAATTTGTCACTGACATCTATATATCTACCTATTCTATATGTATTTACTGTGTGTAATCCATCTCTTCTTTCTGTCGGCTCCTGCTGTGATTTTACACTACCACGGCTGCTGAATTACCTGCTTTTCTTCTATCTATCTATCTATGTAATATATATCTTATACAGTATATATGTGTCAGTGACATATATATATAAAATATATATATATTCTATGTGTATATATCTATTCTATTCTATTCTAACCTGTCACCCTGTGATTTTCCTAAACATGGCACATGCATTGCAGGCTTTTATTCTTTTACCGAATGTTACCGACTTTTTCCGATTTTAAGAAAAATGCTCTTGTTACCGATCACGAATCCGAATGTACCATATTCGTGCTAAATTTATGTTTTGTGATCGTTTTCCAAACATATTCGCTCATCTCTAGTCTTTATGTTTTTCTTTTCCTTCTTCCAACTGCCACAACTTTTTTATTTTCTCTTTGCTGCTTTTTGCAGGATTCTCCTTGTTAGTACGATTACAAAATTTGGTATCAGACATACATATAGTTTTTTTTAAGCTAAATGGTTTAAAAAAATTAATGTTTTTAGAAATAAAAATTTGTTTTGTAAAGCTATTTTTTAAGCCCAGCCGTTTTTTTATGCTAATTTCTGTGATGGCTTGGTTTTTGTTTTTGCACGGCAAGCTGACAGTTTTATTGAAACCACTTTGTGGTACATACAAAACTATAAAGGGAATTTGTCAACAGATTTTTTTTCTTTGTAATCTGAAGACAGTATAAGGTAGGGATTATAACACTGAATTCAGCTATGTGTCACCTATCAAGCTGTGTGCTGTTATTTACTTTTAAAGGCTTTATCACGAGGACATTATCATCGTTCTGACCACAGCAGCTACAGCACGGCCATGCCCCCTCCACTGATAAGCAGCTCCCTGTCTATAGACAATGTACATATTGGTTTGTTGCTTTGTGATAGGACTCTCAAGTGTGAGGACCCTTGATGCTCGCAACCCTTTGGGTTGCGAGCTTGCATATTTTGTCCATAATATCAACTAATACCTCACATATTTGTGTTTTTGCATGTTATCTTTCAGGGTGCAGTTAGGCCCATTTGGCTCTTTAAAATGTGGTGTCTGATCACACAGGATGCATTTTGGATAGCACTGGGTGGCCGCCTGATCTAAGAGTATGGGCGTCACTAATAGGCTGTAAGCCAGATGCTCTGCATCACCTATATGTGAACAGCGCCGCATACAGACTATTTTTGTGCATTAATATGCCAAACAACCACCCCCCTTGGATTGGCAGGCTGAGAGTAGTTGTCTTATCGGCATTTTTGCAGCTGTGTTAAATGGGTCCACTGCATCCTGTTTAGTGCATTTGTTTGGAGGCCTGGGCAGGTAAACATCTCTGCCTTTTTCTGCTGTGATTTTTGAATGTACATATAGAGCCTGGTGTGGGCTGGGGCAGCTTTCTGAGCGCTGCTGCATGTTACATCTAAGAACTCTGATTGTGTCACAACTGTAGCACCCAGTGAACTTTTCTTCTTTTATGCTTCTCTTAGATGAGGTAGAAACACCCTGATGACAGATTCCCTTTATTAGCATTTTATTGCATTTTTGGGGAGGTTTAGTAACTGAAAAAATGCAAATCTGATATTTTGATTTTTTTTCTTTCTGTCTACGACATCCTACGTATTCATTAATTAATTTTATTTTGATGGACAAGAGAGTTTTTTAAACTCTTTATTTTTAATATTTAAAATCATAAACTGAGCAGAGCTGGAAAAAGACTGGAGAAGACCAGGTACATGTATTTCCATCTTCAGGTGTAGGGGAGTTAGTAACACAGTATGTGAGAGGCCTAGAGAAAAAGTTAGAGATAGAAGATAAGTAGCATATGGGAAGAGCATATTATCAACGGGGATGTTTAAGTCCACCATGATATGAGTGGTAATGTCACAGGATAGAAAGTGTGGACACCAGGTTGCCAAATGATCCATGAAATTGTGGGATTAACCTGGAGGGCGGCACATAACAATCATTCAAAGTGAGAAGGGATGGAAAAGACTGATGGTTTGGACCTCAAAAGAACAGAAGATAATTGACGATACTGAAAGTACCTGAAAAGCTCGTTTTGATGAAAGAATCAGTTGTAGAAGTCGCGACCAGGTCCATGCGGGAGGGGGACCTGCCAACGCTAGTGTATAATTCTGGAGAATGCACAAGCTGCTGGAGAACGCACATTCAGCTGAAGTGTATTGCGGTGCAGAGACCCTCTGGGTCTGGCCATTCAGAGGCCAGCAGCTATAGTCGGCGAGCCAGTCACAGGCTACACATGGTAGTGACGTCATGCGCTTCCCATTACTTGTATGTAGAAGTCAGCTGCCAATTTCTGAAAAGGATGCCACTTTGTGGAGGAATGGAGGGAAGGTGATGAGTTAAAGAACAGTGTCAACACGGGAGACAAATATATCAGGATCAGCCCAGGATGGGAGACATATATACCAGGATGTAAGGCGTATATACCAGGATGGGGGACATATGCACTGACGAGAAAAGGGTAACAATGTTTTGAACTTTTGACTAACAGGCTCCATATATCACCATCCACTACTGCTTCGTACATGAGACTACCATCATTTTATAAAATAGAGAAAATAGAGGTACAGCGCTCCATCCAGGTGAATTGGTGAAAAAAAGCTTTATTCCGCCATAGTATAATACAACGTTTCGATCCAAATGGGATCTTTGTCAAGTATACATAACAATGCAAAGGGTGGGCTTTAAATAGTGTGGAGCTACACTCAGATCCAACCACTATGCAGCCACATCCCACATGACATTAGACAAACATACATATTATACAAATAACAGACATCAGTTGTATATAAACTCCATATCTATATATATACAATTGAATGTGTGTGTGTGTGTGTGTGTGTGTGTGTGTGTATCACCAACCAATCACTAAGCAGCGTTCATTTCTCCAGAGCTGTTTAAAAGAAGCAGTGCTGTGATTGGTTGCTATGAGCAACAGTTTTCCTTGCAACCAATCATTAAGCATCTTTCATTTCACCAGAGCTGTTTAAAAGTAGCTGAGCTGTGATTGGTTGCTATAAGCAACCGTTTTCTCACTCCACGACAACACCTCAGCAGACAGTGACTGGGTGGTTCTGACACAAGGGTCTCTTAAAGGGATCCCGGGTACAGAAGTGAGGGCAAATCCACTCTGCACTTTGGTACTGACCCCAGGCCTCTCTTAAAGGGATCTCCGATATGGAAGTTAGGGCAAATCCCTCCGCACTCTGATTCTCACCCCAGGTCTCTATCTCAAAGGGATAATTGCTATGGAAGTCAGGGCAAATCCATCTAGTGCTTTGGTTCTGACACCAGGCCTCTCTGAAAGGGATCCCCGGTATGGAAGTGAGGGCAAATCCACTCCGCGCTTTGGTACTGAACTCGGGCCTCTCTTAAAGGGATCTGCGGTATCGAAGTTAGGGGAAATCCATCAGGGCTCTGATTCTCACCCCAGGCTTCTATTAAAGGGATCATTGGTATGGAAGTCAGGGCAAATCCACTCAGCGCTCTGGTTCTGACACCAGGCCTCTTTTAAAGGGATCCCCGATATGGAAGTTAGGGCCATTCCACTCAGCGCTCTGGTTCTGACCCCAGGCTGCCGGGATGATGTGGGATATTAGGGGTAGTAGTCTGGTGGCTCTGGCTGACAGGATGAGGTGCTATATTAGAGGAAGAAGTCTGGTGGCTCAGGCTGACGGGATGATGTGGGATATTAGGGGAAGTAGTCTGGTGGCTCTGGCTGACGGGACGATGTGGGATATTAGGGGTAGTAGTCTGGCGGCTGTGACGAGATGATGTGGGATATTAGGGTTAGTAGTTAGGTGGCTCTGGCTGACGGGATGATGTGGGATATTAGTGGTAGTAGTCCGGTGGCTCTGAGGGGATGATGTGGGATATTAGTAATCCAGTGGCTCTGGCTGACGGTATGATGTGGGATATTAGGGGTAGTAGTCCGGTGGCTCTGGCTGACAAGACGATGTGGGATGTTAGTGGTAGTTGTCCGGTGACTCTGGCTGACAGGACGATGTGGGATATTAGGGGTAATAGTCCGGTAGCTCTGGCTGATGGGATTGTGTGGGATATTATAGTGAGTGTGGCTATGCGAAGTGAGCGGGGCTAAACATTCAGCTTTATATGTATAGATTTAATCATTATAATTTGTTATAACTTAAACACATGCACTAAAACACAGTACCCGCCATGTAGTGCACACATTTCATGATATTCCAACATATATTATCACTACGGAGGAAGGATTATTACAACATTAAAGCATACATTATGCACCAACTCAATACTCAATTTATTCATAGCAAATCAGCCATAGAAATAAAGGAAATAATGAAATTTCCACATGAATAAATTGATTCATTCCCTATCATTTATTTAAAAATCTAAATCTGTGTGTAAAACAAAAAAAGAAAAATATATAAATGCATGCGCAGACAGAGAACAAAGGGAGAGAGAGCGCACGCATAAATCGTGTCAAATGATAACGTATACCATCATTTTATAGACAATTATGTCGGCTGTTAAGATATGGTAGCCGAGGAGGACAGTAACAAAACTAGCCAAGGCAGCCAGTCACCCAGAGAGGTTGGTAACTAATGGATTGCAGACCCCTAAACTAACCGCACAACTAGAAGCAGCCGTGGGACGTTCCTACGATGACCTAGATGCCTCGACACAGCCGGAGAGTTAGCTAAGCCTAAAGAAAGAAAGGGGAAAGCTAACTGCCCTAGAGTTGCGCCCCAAAGGAATAGGTAGCCCCCACACATATATTGGCGGTTAGACAAGATGAAATACAAACGCAGGCAGAAAATAGAGTAAGCAAACGCTGAGGCCCAAAACTGTCTAGATAGGACCAGACAGAAAAGAATAGTTTCTGCAATCCAGCAAAACCCTAGGAAAAATTCAACACTTCTGATTCCAAAAAAATACTGAGACCACACGATCTCCGCCCGCTAGAACAGAACTCTGGTGTGAACAGGTACTGTATCTAGCCAGCAGCCACTGAAATAACAGGGACTGAACAATAAACAGAAGTAAATGAGAAATAGAGACCAGCGCAGGCCCCAGCAGGGGGACCCGGCTGACCTCACACAGGAGGCAGAAAAACAAAGAAAACAAAACCACAGAAAAGAGCAGAAAATAGCTTATCTGAAAGTTGCAGGAGCCCGCAGCAAGCTGACTTCCAAACTGGACCAGGAAGAGAAAACTAATCACCGGCGAGGATCATGGGAAAGTTACTCCCTTAATTCTCCCCAGTCATAACTCCCCAATTGCCAATTGCCCACAGCTGGATCCTCAGCTGAAGGGCCTCTGTCAGTCAAGGCGACTTCATTAATATC
>JARQOD010000001.1:290015828-290028372 GCA_033576555.1 Oophaga sylvatica
GGGGTGGGGTTTTTGCCTCCTGGGTGCCCCCTAAAAAATGCCTAAACTGCTGCGGGTAACTAAAGGGGACAAATACGGGTTGAAATTAAAATCTTTCGTGACGAAAGAACAAAAGATAAAATTCAGGTTTTACGATTACAAGTACGGAATGTCTGTCCAAATAAGAATTGATGAAAAAGAATAGGAAGAAGTGAAGAAGTAAAATTAAGATAATAACTGTTTTTAAGAAAAAATAGTAATTTTAACAAAAAAAGAAAAAAAGCAAGAAGTTTTTAGAAGATTAAGAAAAGGTGAAGATAAAGAAAAATTGATGAAAAAGGGATGCTGCTAAAGATTATAAAGGAGAAAGTGTGTGAAAAGTTAAAAAGGTGAAGGCATGGAATTGTGAAACAGACATATTTGAAAAATAAAAAAAAAGGTAAAACAATTGTCAATTTCTTTCTCAATCCAAACGTATTCAAAAAAAAAATATTAATGCTATTCCTTTTGCATTGTGTTAAACTCATCCCTTTTTAAAGTCCCTAAACCCCCCCCAATAAATTCTCTTTACTCTTTGTTTTTTTCCCTTTTTCTGTACAATTTAAACAAGGAAAAATTTGGTTTTTTTTAATCCGATATTTTTTTCCCCAAGATTTTACATTGTTTTTCCGGTTCGTACGGACCCCGATTTTTTTGTTAACCGGATACCATTCCGATTCCGATACTTTTGGATATCGGAAAGAATCCCCAAAACTCTATTGTAAATTTAAAACCCTAAAGACGCAATTTAAAAACAAACCCTTTTTGTCCCATCTAACAATTCTGCGGTTATAATCCTTTTTTTGCAGCATAAAAAATGGAGGAAAAAAATTAGAAAAATGGGTAAAGAATTAAACACCCAAATATTACTAAACAGGAGATGATGCTTTACAAGAGTTGGTCCATGACGACGAATGAGTGGCCGCGGTAAAGGTGGGCAGGGGGTCGTCAAGGCAAACTCCAATATTTGAAAGAAAAATATTCACGCTAGGGAACAAAAAGGAAAAGTTGGATGGGGGTCCGAAATTTAGGATTAGAAGAAAAAAACATTTAAGGAACATTAGCATGAAGTTATTGATCAATCTCTAGTGACTATCACAAGTAGAAATCCAGAACCCCAGTACTGTTTTGTTGTACCCAAAATACACAAACCCTTAAGAAACCCTCCCGGCCGCCCATAGTGTCTGGGTGGATTTTATATTTAGCAATTAGTACATTTTAAGGTTCTGTGTCCCATGTTCCTGAAATCAGTTTGTTCGTCAGCCATTTTACTTTCTGTCTTGCTGCAGCTATCTTGCCCTCAGTCAAAATGGAGTTTCCAGCTTGCATGTTCCCGCCCTGATTCTCTCCTTTTGCTTCTTAAGCAGCCACGCTGAGCAATCAGTGCTTCAGAATCTAGCCTGCAGTGAACCTGTGACCTGACTCCTAAAGCCTTGGACCTTGTACTCCAGCTATTCCTACTGAGGAACTCTGAAGCACTTGTGGACTCTGGAACCCTGCTCTTTGAAAGACCCACGTTTGCATGGACTTACGGTAACAGAGAAGAAGATCCTGAACCTGTTGTGGAGAGTGATTGCTGAGCTTAGATTACTCTGGCCTGCTGTGTCTCCTGCTTCTGTGTCTGCAAACTGTGTGACTATTTTTGCCAACTTGTATGAAGTAATACAAGACTTTCTATATCAAACCTGTGTCTCATGTATTTTCATCGCACCCAAGCACAAGACGCTATATGAACTGTACTACATACATTACAAGATTCTGAAGCCAAAACGTTAGTGTCTGCTGGGTCTGGAAAGGCTGTGTCTGCTGTAACTGTGGATATCGGATGTCCGGTTGTACTTTCTGTGATGACAGTGGTTGTGACTTCTCACAACCATTCCAGATGTCCGGGTGAACTTTCTGTGATGATAGTGGTTGTGACTTCTCACAACCATTCCAGGTGAGCAGTTCCTTAATTTTTTTTTCTCTCTGCAGTGTTACCACAGGTAAACACTATTGTTTTTTTTTTTTTTCTCTCTCCTCTTCTTCCAGTACTCCTGTCTTAAAAGATCTGGAAAATGGAGGCCCGCATAAAGGAACTTTGCGGAGTGACTGATAATATCCTTGCAGATTTGCAGAATATAAAGACCCGTTTTTCAAGCCTACAGGACCTCACTAATCACAATTTGCAAGTGTTTGGACAGACTGCCCAGGATTTGCGAGCCAGGATTGAGGTTCTAGAAGAGCGAGTCCAGGCTCCTGCCGTAGCCCCGAGTTCTGGGATTCCCAAGTTGCCCCCTTTTCGTTTTGGCGGTGAACGTGAGAAATTCAGGGGATTTATTAATCAATGCAATCTTTTTTTTTCTGCACATGCTTCACAATTTCCCACTGAACGATCTAAGGTGCTTACTATAATTATGTTGCTTACCAACAAGGCTTTGATGTGGGCAAACCCTCTGATTGAGACTGAGGATGATTGTTTGAATCACCTTGATGCTTTTATTTCAGCCATGGGGCAGGTGTTTGATGACCCCAATCGAGGTGCAACAGCTGAAGCAGCCATGTTAGCTTTGCGCCAAGGTAAGCACTCGGTAGCTGAATATGCCTTGGATTTCAGGAGATGGGCCCTTGATACCACCTGGGACAGTTCCGCCAAAAAATCTATTTTTCGAAAAGGGTTATCTCCACTGATTAAGGATGAACTTGCTCGTGCCGACCCTCCCACTGCGTTAGGTGACTTTATTAACTACTGCATCCGTATTGATACTCGTCTGACTGAACGCAGGCAAGAGAGATGGTTCGAAAGCAATCGCACTAACCTTTTCCTACCTTCCTCTCCAGCTAAGGAACCTTTGAGTAGGATTACACGGGAACCTGAACCTGAACCCATGCAGGTAGACTCTTTACAACGACGGGTTAGTGATGCACGCAAGGAACATCGTTTTAAGGAGAATCTATGTTTCTATTGTGGTAAGTCAGGGCACTTCATTATAAACTGCCCCAGCCGTTCTCGTAAGACTACTGCAGCACTCATTCATTGTGAGTGTTGCGAGAGGGGATCTGTCAGGTCCGAGCCTCAGGCTCCAGAGAGATCTGCAGCAACAGATCTTGATTTCTCGGACTTAAACTCCGTTACCTCTGAGGACGTTGACTGTGTAAACGCTGCCATTTTTCAAGTTTCCTCAGCGGTGTCCCAGCTGAGTTGTAAGAAAAACAATTCTCATTGCTTTCTTTCCATCAAACTCTGGGTTGACTCAGCTTGGGTGTCTAGCTCTGCTATGATCGACTCAGGGGCAAGTGGAAATTTTATGGATGTCTCCTTTGCTCTGAAACAGGGGATACGTTCAGTGAAGAAGGCTACTCCAGTACAGATGGAAACTGTGGATGGCTCCCTGCTGACCTCTGGACCAGTGGATCAGGAAACAGAGCCTTTGAGGATTCTTATGGGTAAAGATCATCAAGAGAAACTGTCCTTTATGCTTATCTCTTCTCCCCACTTTCCCATTATTCTAGGGCTACCATGGCTGCAGGCTCAGAATCCTACCATTAACTGGGAGACCAAGGAATTACACTTTCCAGAGAAACAGATGAGTCCAAAAGTTTCAGCTTGCTCTGTTCCTAAAGGAACCATGTCAGTCCCTGAACTACCAGCTGTATACCAGGACTATGTGGATTTATGTGACAAGAAGAACGCTGACCAGCTTCCTCCTCACCGTCCATATGATTGTCCAATTGAATTATTGCCTGGAGCAGAGATACCTTTTGGTAAGATCTACCCCTGGCGGGGCCCGAGCTAAAGGCTTTAAAGGATTACATAGACGAAAATCTAGCCAAGGGCTTCATACGCCCCTCTTCATCTCCTGCAGGTGCACCCATCTTCTTTGTAAAGAAGAAAGATGGATCTCTGAGACCATGCGTAGACTATAGGGAACTCAATAAGGTTACTATTAGAAACCGTTATCCATTGCCTTTAATCCCTGAGTTATTGGAGAGAGTGCGACATGCCAAAATTTTCTCTAAACTAGATCTTCGTGGGGCCTATAACTTAGTCCGTATTAGACCTGGGGATGAATGGAAGACTGCATTCAGGTCACGCTATGGACACTTTGAATATCTAGTTATGCCTTTTGGTCTGAGTACCGCCCCAGCCACTTTCCAACACTTGGTGAATGACATCTTCAGGGATCTCCTAGATACATTCGTGGTAATTTATTTGGATGATATTCTAATTTTTTCTAACTCCACAGAGGAACATCATGGACATGTGAGAATGGTCTTGGAACGTCTAAGACAAAATCATCTTTACATCAAACTTGAAAAGTGTGAATTCCATAGGACCGAAATTCAATTTCTGGGGTATGTACTGTCTACACAAGGAATTAGTATGGATGGAAGCAAAACCCAAGCCATCAAGAATTGGCCAAGTCCTAGAAATGTGAAGGAGGTACAGCGCTTCATCGGGTTTGCCAACTTCTATAGACGTTTCATTAGAAATTTCTCTGAGGTAGTGTCACCTATCACCCAACTTACCCGGAAATAGTCTAGGTTCTCCTGGACTCCCCAAGCCCAGGAAGCATTTTCCCGTCTAAAAGATAAATTTACCACTGCACCTATCCTAGTACATCCCAACCCTGAGCTTGCCTTCATAATAGAGGTGGATGCTTCAGACTGTGCCGTTGGAGCTATACTCTCTCAGAGAACAGGTGAGAAGAATGTCTTGCATCCCTGTGCCTTCTTTTCCCAGCAGTTGTCTTCGGCTGAGAGAAACTACGATGTGGGCAATAGAGAGTTGTTGGCCATTATTGCCGCCTTCAAAGAATGGAGACACCTTCTTCAGGGAGCTGCACAGCAAATAGTCGTCCTGACAGACCATCGTAACCTTGAGTTTATCAGGTCGGCTAAGTGCCTGACTCCTCGCCAGGCTCGCTGGAATCTTTTCTTAAACCAATTTAATTTTATCATTTCTTATAGACCAGGATCGCGCAATGGAAAGGCTGATGCACTCTCTAGGATTTACTCAGCAGAGACACGTCCAATTACTCCTCCTAAGACTATTCTTCCTGACTCTAGATTCCTAGGAGTAATTCATAATCAAGACCTACTTAAGGACATCAAGGAAGCATACCATGCGGATTCCTTTTTGGCACAACCCCCAAGGGACGTAAGTCTTGTCTTTAAGAATGGTGTGTGGATTCAGGGACAACGCCTGTATATTCCTGAAACAGTCAGATTGAGAGTATTGCAACTCATTCACGATTCCAAGATAGCTGGGCATAGAGGAATTCTAAAGACACAGGAATTTCTCTCTCGTTTCTTTTGGTGGCCCACTTGCAGGAAGGATGTTTTAAACTATGTCACTTCATGTGAAGTCTGTGCAAGATGCAAAACACCTCGCTCCTCACCAACTGGTCTGTTACAGCCTCTTCCCACCCCGTCCCGCCCGTGGGGATCCATTTCTATGGACTTCATTGTGGAGTTACCAACCTCTCAAGGGAAGAACACCATTCTAGTGGTGGTTGACCGTCTAACAAAGGCAGCTCATTTTATCCCTTGTGTCGGCTTACCCACTGCAAAACAGACATCAGATTTGATGATTAAAGATGTGTTTCGCTTACATGGAGTACCGGATGAGGTTATTTCGGATCGAGGGGTGCAATTCACTTCTAGGTTTTGGCAAAATTTCTGTGCAGCATTGGACATTAAAGTAAACCTTTCTTCTGCTTTTCATCCCCAGACTAATGGACAGACCGAACGAACCAATCAAACCCTGGAGCAGTATCTCCGCTGCTTTATCTGCCACCTACAGGATGATTGGGTGGATCTACTTCCATTAGCTGAGTTCTCATATAACAACTCTCAGAGTGCCTCCACTAAGCAGTCTCCTTTTTACTCTAATCTAGGTTATCATCCTAACATTCTACCACGATTTCCCATAGAAACGCCTTTACCAGCAGTGGCTGAAAGAATCACGTCTTTACAGAAGAATATGGATCTTCTAAAGGAGAATCTGGAATCGGCTCAGGAAAGGTACAAGAAAGCAGCAGATAAATTTCGTAAACCTGCACCAGCTTTCAAGGTAGGAGACTTGGTCTGGCTGTCAACCAGAAATCTTAAGTTAAGGATTCCATCGTCTAAGTTGGGACATAAGTACATTGGACCCTATAAAATCAGTAAAATTATAAGTGCCGTTGCTTGTCGTCTTCAACTGCCCAGAACTATGAGAATTCACCCTGTCTTTCATGTATCCCTACTAAAGGCTGCGACACCCAATACGTTTCCTGGACGTTCTTCTCCTTGCCCTGACCCAGTGCTAGTCGATGGTCAGGAAGAATTTGTGGTGGAAAGGATTTTAGATTCCAGGTTGTATAGAAATCAGTTACAATATCTGATTAAATGGCAGGGCTACCCAGTGGAGGACAACTCATGGGAACCAGTCAATAACGTTAATGCTCCTCGCTTGCTCCGTCAGTTTCATCAGAGGTACCCACACAAGCCTGGCCTGAGGTCATCCGGAGGTTGTCCCTAAGGGGGGAGTAATGTAAGGTTCTGTGTACATGTTCCTGAAACTCAGTTTGTTCGTCAGCCATTTTACTTTCTGTCTTGCTGCAGCTATCTTGCCCTCAGTCAAAATGGAGTTTCCAGCTTGCATGTTCCCGCCCTGATTCTCTCCTTTTGCTTCTTAAGCAGCCACAGCTGAGCAATCAGTGCTTCAGAATCTAGCCTGCAGTGAACCTGTGACCTGACTCCTAAAGCCTTGGACCTTGTACTCCAGCTATTCCTACTGAGGAACTCTGAAGCACTTGTGGACTCTGGAACCCTGCTCTTTGAAAGACCCACGTTTGCATGGACTTACGGTAACAGAGAAGAAGATCCTGAACCTGTTGTGGAGAGTGATTGCTGAGCTTAGATTACTCTGGCCTGCTGTGTCTCCTGCTTCTGTGTCTGCAAACTGTGTGACTATTTTTGCCAACTTGTATGAAGTAATACAAGACTTTCTATATCAAACCTGTGTCTCATGTATTTTCATCGCACCCAAGCACAAGACGCTATATGAACTGTACTACATACATTACAATCATCTGCAAATTTGCTTAGTTTATCTTCAGTTCCCTTATCTAGATCATTTATAAAATGTTGAACAATACTGGGGCCAAGACTGAGCCTTGTGGTACCCCACTCGAAACACCCTTCTAATTGGATGTGCAACCATTTATTACCACTCTTTGAGTACGATCACTGAGTCAGTTATGAATCCACCTAACTGCAGCCCTGTCAATCCCATACTTGGTCATTTTTTCAATAAGGATAGTGTGAGATACTTTATCAAATGCTATTCTGAAGTCAAGCCATATTATATCTACCTCATTTTCCTGATACTCCCAGTCAGAGATTCCATCAAAGAAGGGCATTAGATTGGTCTGGCATGACTTGTTTGCTACAAACCCATGCTGGCTCTGGTTAATTACTGTTTTCTTATCCAAGTACTTACATACATGCTGTTTAATAATTTGTTCAAAGACCTTTCCTGGTGTAGAAGTATGGCTCAGTGGCCAGTAATTTTCTTGCTCCACCGTATTTCCTTTCTTGAAAATAGGAACAACATTTGTCATTCTCCAATCTTCTGGGACTTCTCCCGTTCTCCAAGAATTTTCAAAGATTCTGGCTACTGGTTCTGCAGTAGTTTCCTCTGCTATATCTTTCAGTACCCTAGGATGTAATTCATATGGCCCAAGAGATTTGAATTAATTTAAATGAATGAATGAATGATAATAATGATAATAATGAATGAATTAATTTTGATTTAATTTAAATTAATTTCACCATCTCTCTATTTTAGATAGCGTGGATTCTTTGGTTCCTTCTATAGCACAGTGAAAATTAGTTGATTTTACATTTGCTTTCTTAGAGAACTCAGGTGCAAAACAGGGATTTAAAAGTTCAGCCTTCTCATTTTTGACCACTTCACCCTTTTCATCCTGTAAAAGTCCTATAACATCTTTGACTTTTCTTTTGCTTTGGATATACCCCCAAAGTTCTTTTTATTGCTTTTGGTCTCCCTCGCAAGCCTGACTTCAGGCTTTAGCTCTTCTAACGACTGCCCTGCATTCCCTCCAGACAGCATTATATTTTTCTTTAGATATGCCCCACTCTTTCCTTTTGATATACATTTATTTTTTTCCTTTTTAGGAAGTGTTTAAGTTCTGTGTTCATCCATCCTGGTCTCTTTAAATGCCTACAATTCTTTCTTATTATCAAGATTGTTACTGATTGTGAAGTGAGAATTTCATTTCTGTTCTTAAAACATCCAGCCATTGGACCATTCCTACCTTCTTTCTAAGTCTATTAAAATATTCCTTTCGGAAGTCCAACCTCATAGAATCATAGAAAGGTAGAGTTGGAAGGGACCTCCAGGGTCATCTGGTCCAACCACCCGCTCAATTCAGGATTCACTAAATCATCTAAAACAGATGTCTGTCCAGCTTCTTTTTGAAGACTTCTATTGAAATAGAACTCACCACCTCTCATTACAACCTGTTCCACTCATTGATCACACTCATTGTCAAAAAAAAATTTCTAATATCTAATCTGTGTCTCCTCCCTTTCAGTTTCATCCCATTGTTTCTAGTCTTTCTTTGTGTAAATGAGAATAAAGCTGATCCCTATACAATGTGACAGCCATTGAGATATTTGTAGACAGTTAAGTCTCCTCTCAGTTTTCTCTTTCGCGAACTAAACATTACCAAATCCTTTAACCATTCCTCATAGGACATTGTTTGCAGACCGATCACCATTCTGCTTTCTCTCTTCTCTGAAATTGCTCCAGTTTATTCATGTCTTTTTTAAAATGTGGTGCCCAGAACTGTACACAGTGTTCCAGATGAGGTCTGACCAAAGAGGAGTAGAGGGAGATAATTTCTTCACGTGATTTAGACTGTATGCTTCTGTTAATGCAACCCAGTATTGTGTTTGTTTTTTTTTGCTGCTGCATCACATTATTGACTCATGTTCAGGCTGTAATCTATAAGTATACCCAAGTCTTTTTCACATGTGTTGCTGCTTAGTCCTATTCCTCCCATTCTGTATATGCTTTTTTTATTTTTCTTGCCCAGATGTACTACTTTGCATTTCTCCCTGTTAAAAACCGATCTATTAGTTGCAGCCCACAGTTCCAGTTTGCTTAGATCTTTTTAATCCTTTCTCTCCTTTGTATTATCTATCCCTCCTAGCTTTGTGTCATCAGCAAACTTAATTAATTTATCCTCAATTCCTATATTTAAATCATAAAACATCTAAATCACAGGGTCCAGGACAGAGCCCTGTGGTACTACACTTGAGACATTCTCCCAGCTGGATGTGCAACCATTTATGATCACTTTTTGGGTGCGATTACTAAGTTATGAATCCACCTAACAGTTGCCTTGTCCATTCCATAGTTGGTCATTTTTTCAATAAGGATGGTATGAGATATTTTGTCAAATTCTTTGCTGAAGTCAAGATATACTATATCTACAGCATTACCCTGATCCACCCAGTCAGTGATGCTGTCATAGAAGGAAATTAAGTTAGTCTCAAATGACTTATTAGTTACAAGCGCATGCTGACTCTGGTTAATCACTTAGTTCTCATAAAGGTACTTGCATACATGTTATTTGATAATTTGTTTTTTCATAACTTCATCAACCATTTCCTCCCTGTTGGTAAGAATTAGGTCCAAGATGGCAGATCCTCTTGTTCTCTCTTCTACCTTTTGGAAGAAAAAGTTGTCAGCAAGAGAAGAATTGGACCAATTTTTGGACCCGTGACTTTTGCCTGAGAGAGATTCCCAACAAATATCTGGATAATTACAATCTCCCATGATCACTATGTCTTACTTTTTTCTTAAAAAGAGATTATCCATATCTTCAGTCTGTCCAGATGGCCTATAGTAAACACCAATAATAGTGTCCTTTCTGAGTTCAAAACCCCTCAAAGAAAAGCTACAAACAAAAAATAAAGAATCCGAGAATGCCATCCCAGTAAATTTTTCACCAGACTGATAGATATGAGAATCTGTTGAAACATTTTTTCTCAACAGAGAAAAACCGATGAAACCCTGATCAAACGCTGATGATGCTCTGATTAAAAACACTGATGAAACTCGACCCATTTTTCTCATAAGTGAAAATAACTGACATGTGAATGAGTCCCTATAATGAGAGGTTAGAAAAAATGGGTTTGTATAGTTTAGAAAAAAGATGCCTCAGCAGTGATCCCATTTATATGTATAAATACTTTTGTGGTCAGAAGTGGTCAATACAAAGAACCGGCAGAGTGATTTATTCCTTCCAATGAACTTTCAAAGGACCAAAAGGCATTCAATAATTGTATAGGAAAAGTGAGATAGACATCTAAATAGGAAAGGGTTCTTTAGAGTCAGAGTAGTCAAAATTGTGGAAACCCTACCACAAGTGGTAACTAATTGTGTTCAAGATTGTAAATAATCTAGACAAATACTGTATAGTTGATTGAAAAATAATGAACTGTGTCTTTATTCAACCTATGTAACTATATAGTTATATGCAACTATGTAACAGGGTCGATTTTAGGGCAACATGTGCTAAAGAATAAAGGCAGTAGGAGACCTAATTAGAAACATTCTTGACTTTTCTATTGCGGTGGACCGCTATGGCTAATTCACGTCTGTCAGTTCACAGGTGGACAAAGCATGCATTTAGCCTCTCAGTGGAGGTATGTGAAATGTGAAAAGTAATGTGCCTACAACCACAGAGCGGTTGTGGAGAACCTTATAATAGAACTTGATTAGAGTGCTGCTCCTGATCCTAAAAGCATAAGAAAAAGACTCATTTTTCATTGTAATTGCTGCATTTGTAAATGGTACTGATAAAATTAGAAGTAACAGAACGTGTTGATAAGAAACGACTGCTTGACCACTGTGAGGCTGATCTGAAGGTCCTTTGTTTTTACTGTAAAAACTAGAAATATTTCGCATGCTAGCCCGAATATACCATAAATGACTACAGTTCTCTAGTTATTAACATTTATAGAAATTTTAAACATTGTTAATGTTATCTCAAATAATAGTTATGTAAATATGCTTTGCTCCAGGAACCATATAATTGTGTTTGTTAGAATATAAATAACTTTTTAATCCATTATTTTCATATTGCCTAGTTTCTAGGGAGAGGGTACAGGACCCACTGTTAGAAAAAAAAAATAATTATAAGAGAGGTCAGCGCAGGGCACTCACTGCAGAGTAGAACTTTCACAGCCATATTAATCTGTTATCAGTTTGCTGTTTGAGAGGACAGATAGAGAGTAACAGATCTCTTATTACCCATGGAGGGCACAGGCAACGGCTCAATGCAGCCGAGCTTAGTGAACCCTTTTTCTGCTGTGGAACCTTGCTGGCGAGTTGCTAATTACGATAGCACCAAAGACATAGAGGGTTCCAATGTTGTTTTTCTCCCTAAGTATCAAAAGCCTCTCATACAGGGTGGCATTCGTGCAGAATTTAAACATGACACGACTCTAATACTCATTTCTATTCTCTTTAATTGTACTGTTATTCGCTGTTAACCCTTGATGTGTGAATCATTTCTCATTTCTCTTTACTTATAATTAATGGTACGTGTTCATGTTATTTGCTGTTAACTCTTGAAGTCTGAATCATTTCTGACTTTTGCAAGCTTATAATTAAAGAAGCACTCCCATCAAAGTGCTACATATTGCAATCATCATATTATACACAGTTAGGTCCATATATATTTGGACAGAGACAACATTTATTTAATTTTGGTTCTAGACATTGCCACAATGAATTTTAAACAAAACAATTCAGTTGAAGTTCAGACTTTCAGTTTTAATTGGAGGGTATCCACATTAAAATTGGATGAAGGGTTTAGGATTTTCAGCTCCTTAACATGTGCCACCCTGTTTTTAAAGGGACCAAAACTACAGCATATACTCGAGTATAAGCCGACCCGAGTATAAGCCGACCCCCCTAATTTTGCCACAAAAACCTGGGAAAACTTATTGACTCGAGTATAAGCCTAGGGTGGAAAATGAGATTATGCTGCCCCATGTATTATGCCCCACAAGATGCTCCATAGATTGTGCCCCATATGCTGCCCATGTATTGTGCCCCAATAGATGCTCCATAGATTGTGCCCCATAGATGCTCCTTAGATTATGCCCCATAGATGCTCCATAGATTGTGCCCCCATAGATGCTCCACAGATTATGCCCCCATAGATGCCCCATGTATTATGCCCCCATAGATGCTCCATGTATTATGCCCCATAGATTATGCCCCTATAGATGCTCCATAGATTGTGCCCCCACAGATTATGCCCCTATAGATGCTCCATATTGTGCCAACATAGATTATGCCCCCGTAGATTATGCCCCCGTAGATTATGCCCCCATAGATTATGCCCCATGTATTATGCCCCCATAGATGCTCCATTGAATAGGCCCCTTATGCTGCCGCAGCTGCTGCTGCAAAAAAAAGACATACTCACCTCTCTCGCTGGGGGCCAGGTGCCGG
>JARQOD010000001.1:290028472-290065219 GCA_033576555.1 Oophaga sylvatica
CATCTCAAACCCATTCACAACAGGTTAATCTTTGTGAAGGACGTATGAATCAAGCCGCATACAAGGTTATCCTGGAAAAACAGTTGATTCCTTCTGCTCAGGCAATGTTCCCCAACTCTGAGGACTGGTTTTTCCTGGAGGACAATGTGCCGTGCCACACAGCTAGGTCAATCAATGTGTGGATAAGGGACCACTACATCAAATCCCTGTCATGGCCAGCCCAATCTACAGACCTGAACCCCATTGAAAACCTATGGAATGTAATAAAGAGGAAGATGGACAGTCACAAGCCATCAAACAAAGACGAACTGCTTACATTTTTGTACCAGAATTACATAAGGTCACCCAAAAGCAGTGTGAAAGACAGGTGGTAAGCATGTCAATACGCATGAAAGCTGTGATTAAAAATCATGGTTATTCCACAAAATATTGATTTCTGAACTCTTTCTGAGTTAAAACATTAGTATTGTTGTTTCTAAATGATTATGAACTTGTTTTCTTAGCATTATTTGAGGTCTGCAAGCACTGCATTTTTTTGTTGTGCAATATTATTCGGCCCCTTTACTTTCAGTGCAGCAAACTCACTCCAGAAGTTCATGGTGGATCTCTGAATGATCCAATGTTGTCCTAAATGACTAATGATGATAAATATAATCCACCTGTGTGTAATCAAGTCTCCATATAAATGCACCTGCTCTGTGATAGTCTCAGGGTTCTGTTTGAAGCACAGAGAGCATCATGAAGACCAAGGAACACAACAGGCAGGTCCTTGATACTGTTGTGGAGAAGTTTAAAGCCGGATTAGGATACAAAATTCCAAAACTTTAAACATCTCAAGGAGCACTGTGCAAGCGATCATATTGAAATGGAAGGAGTATTATGCCACTGCAAATCTACAAAGACCCGGCCGTCCCTCTAAAATTTCATCTCAAACAAGGAGAAGACTGATCAGAGATGCAGCCAAGAGGCCCATGATCACTCTGGATGAACTGCAGAGATCTACAGCTTAAGTGGCACAGTCTGTCCATAGGACATCAGTTGTACACTGCACACATCTGGTCTTTATGGAAGAGTGGCAAGAAGAAAGCCATTTCTCAAAGATATCCATAAAAAGTGTCATTTAAAGTTTATATATATACACTTACTTCTCACCTCCCAATGGGGGTGGTCTTTTTTATCCTTTCTCATTCCTCATTCTCGGGTCCTCTACCAGAGGCCTGGGAGTTTGATGGTTCTGTGCAGGATCTTAGTTGTTCCCAGCATTGCACTTTTCTGGACAGACTTTAGATGTTGCTCCTGGAATCTGTTGTATTCATTTTTCCAACTTTGGGGTCACTGCTCCAAGTGCTCCTATCACCACTGGAATCACTGTTGCTTTCACCTTCCACATCTTCTCCAGTTCTCCTTTTGAGGCCATGGTATTTCTCCAGCTTCTCATATTGCTTCTTTCTGATGTTGCTGTCACTTGTTACAGGAGAGACTTGGAGCTACTGATGAAATCAGTCCATATGTCCAGATTATTTGAGTCACTTGTCACAGTGTCTGGTTGGTTAGCCAACACCAACTTATCCTTCTGGATCTTGAAGTCCCACAGGATTTTAGCATTTTCATTCTCCACCACTTTCTCTGGGGTCTCCCACCAGGACTTAGGGGGACTTAGCCCATTCGCTGTGCAGATGTTCCTGTATACAATTCCTGCTACTTGGTTGTGGGGTTCAGTATATGCTGTTCCTGCTTGCATTTTGCATCCTGCCACTATGTGCTGGACTCTTTCTGAGGTTTCTTTGCATAGTCTGCACCTTGGATCTTATTTTGCGGGGTATATTCCTGCTTCTATGTATCTGGTACTTAGTGCTTGCTGTTATGATGCTATCATTAGTGCTTCTGTGCTGTCTCGGAGTCCAGCTTTCTCCAGCCATGGGTAGGATTTCTCCATCTCAGCCCCCTCCATTATTTGTTGATGGTACATCCCATGCAGTGGCTTGCCTTGCCATGGCGCTTCATGTTCCTGTTCTTCCTTCCAGATCTGTTGTTGTTGCTGCCTTAGGCTTTCACTCAACATCTCATCTTTTAGTTCCATTTTTCTGTTGTATTCCAGGATACTCCTTGTTTCATCCATGATGTTGGCTCGGATGCTTATCAAGCCTCAACCACCCTCCTTTCTGATGGTATACAATCTTTGGGTGTTAGACTTTGGGTGGAGACCTCCATGCATTGTGAGGATCTTTTGTGTCTTCACATCTGCAGCTTCCATCTCTTCTTTTGGCCAGCACACTATGCCAGGAGGGTATCTGATTACTAGCAGAGCATATTGTTATGTTTTGGTAGCTGAGGAGAGCAGGAGCCAAAAACCGCAAAGGCAGCCAAACACCAGAGAGGTTGGGATCTAATAGGTTGCAGACCCCTAAACTAAACGCACAACTACATTCCTACGGTGCCCTAGATGCCTTGTCACAGCCGGAGAAATTAGCTACCCTGAAGATGGAAAGAGGAAAGCTAACTTCCCCAGAGTAGAGCCCCAAAGGAATAGGAAGCCCCCAAACATATAATGGCGGTTAGACAAGATGAAAACACGAACGTAGACAGAAAATAGATTGAGCAAACGCTGGGGCCAAAACTGTCTAGATAGGACAGTACAGGAGAGAATACTGTCTGCAACCCAGCAAAACCCTAGGAAAAACTCCAACACTTCTGATTCCAAAAATGCTGAGACCACTCAGCCTCGACCATCTATATCAGATCTCTGGTGTGAACACGCAGCTACCCAGCAGTAAAAAATCACAAGAACAGAGCAAATGAAAAAATACAAAAAGAGAACAGAGACCAGCACAAGCCCCAAAGGGGACCCAGCTGAACTCAAGCGCAAGGCAGCAAAAACAAGGAAAATCAAACCACAGAAAAAAAACAGAAAGTAACTTATCTGAATGATAGCAGGAGACAGCAGAAAAGCAAGCTGATTTCCAACCTAGACCAGGAAATAACAATTGATCACCGGCGAGGATCATGGGAGGTAAGCTCACTTATATCAGGCCAGTCAACCCCCCCTGATAACCATACATCCATTGCAGGTGGTGGACTTTTGCTGTTCAACATAGGTTCAATACCCTCAGCAACCACCAGAGGGAGCCTCAGCTCCTAAATCGTCTCCAACACGTTCACAACAGTACCCCCCCTTGAGGAGGGGTCACCGAACCCTCACGTGCGCCACCAGGCCGATCAGGATGAGCTCGGTGATAGGCACGGACCAGTCTCTCAGCATGAATGTCAGAAGCAAACACCCAAGAATTGTCCTCCTGACCATAGCCTTTCCACTTAACCAAGTACTGGAGTCTCCGCCTAGCCAAGCGAGAATCCAATATCTTCTCAACCTCATACTCCAAATTGCCCTCAACCAAAACAGGATCAGGAGGCGCAGCCATAGGAACCACTGGCTCGACAAACCTCTTCAATAAAGATTTGTGGAATACGTTGTGAATCTTAAATGTTCCTGGAAGAAGCAAACGGAAGGAAACGGGATTAAGAATTTCCATGATCTTATAAGGTCCAATGAACCTTGGCTTAAATTTTGGAGACGCAACCTTCATAGGGATATTTTTTGAGGACAATCAAACCAAGTCACCCACTATAAACCGAGGACCATCAGTCCTATGCCGGTTGGCAAACCGCTGGGCCTCCTCCTGAGAGAGAGACAACTTATCCACTACTTGATCCCAAATCTGCTACATTCTCTCCACAATAGAGTCAACACCAGGACAGACAGAAGCCTCCACCTGCCCTGAAGAAAATCGAGGATGAAACCCGAAATTGCAGAAAAATGGAGACATCATGGAGGCAGAACTAGCCCTATTATTCAAAGCAAACTCAGCGAAAAGCAAAAAAGAGACCCAGTCATCTTGATCAGCAGACACAAAACATCTCAAATAAGTCTCCAAGGTCTGGTTTGTTCTCTCAGTTTGTCCATTGTTCTGAGGGTGGAACGCAGAGGAGAAAGACAGCTGAACTCCCAGTTTGGAACAAAATGTCCTCCAAAATCTGGAAACAAACTAGACTCCTCTGTCAGACACAATGTTCTCTGGAATGCCGTGCAACCGAACCACCTGTTGAAAAAATAAGGGCACCAACTCGGAGGAGGATGGCAACTTAGGTAGTGGCACAAGATGTATCATCTTGGAAAACCTATCACAGATCACCCAAATAACGGTCATTCTCTGAGAGACAGGGAGGTCAGAAATAAAATCCATAGAGATATGGGTCCATGGCCTCTTGGGCACAGGCAATGGTGTTAACAAACCACAAAGAGCAAGGTTTGGACCGAGAACAAGTCCCACAGGACTGCACAAAGTCCCTGACGTCACGAGACAAAGTGAGCCACCAAAAGGACCGACTCACCAAATCTCTGGTACCAAAAATACCAGGATGGCCAGCCAATGTGGAGCAATGAATCTCAGACATCACATTCTTCCTCCACTGGTCTGGGACAAACTATTTCCCAACAGGGCAGCGTTCAGGTGTATCCTCCTGAAATTCCTCCAAAGTCAGTCTCAAATTGGGCGAGATAGCGGAAAGAACCACACCCTCCTTCAGAATAACAGCAGGCTCAGTTACCTCAGGAGAATCCGCAAAAAAACTCCTCGAGAGGGCATCCTCCTTAACATTCTTAGTGCGCAGGAGAAAAGATACCACAAAATTAAAACGTGTGAAAAACAAGGCCCATCTGGCCTGTCTAGGATTAAGTAGCTTAGCTGATTCAAGATAAACCAGTTCTTATGGTCCGTGAGGACCACCACCTGATGTTTGGCTCCTTCCAGCCAATGTCTCCACTCTTCAAAAGCCCACTTCATAGCCAATAACTCCCGATTTCCCACATCATAATTATGTTTAGCTGGGGAAAATTTTCGAGAGAAGTAGGCACAAGGGTCACTCTTAGAGGTCTCCAGATCCCTTTGGGACAAAACGGCTCCTGCACCAATCTCAGAAGCATCAACCTCCACCTGAAATGGTAGAGAAACATCAGGTTGCCGTAGAACAGGAGCAGAAGTGAATCTCTGCTTAAGCTCCTGAAACGCAGAAACTGCCTCAGGAGACCAATTCACTACATCAGAACCCTTTTTGGTCAAATCAGTCAGTGGTTTCACAATAGTAGAGAAATTACCTATAAATTTACGATAAAAATTAGCAAAACCCAAAAATCTCTGAAGAGCCTTCAATGTAGTGAGTTGACCCAATCACAAATGGCCTGAACTTTGACCGGGTCCATTTCAATAACAGACGGAGACAAAATGAATTCCAGAAATGAAACTTTCTGTACGCCAAAAAGATATTTTGATCCCTTCACATACAATGCATTTTCTCTCAAAATCCAGAATACAGTCTGAACATGTTCCACATGAGAATCCCAGTCATTGGAAAAAATCAAGATATTGTCCAAATAAGCGATCAGAAATTTATCCCGGAAAATATCGTTCATAAAGGATTGGAAGATGGAAGGGGCATTAGTGAGCCCAAAAGGCATCACTAGGTACTCAAAATGCCACTCTGGGGTATTAAACGCCGTCTTCCATTCATCACAGTGCTTGATGCGATTAAGATTATGCGCCCTCCCTGAGGTCAAGCTTGGTAAACCAACTAGCACCTTTCACTCTGGAAAATAGGTCAGAAGTCAAGGGTAACGGATATTAATATTTAACAGTGATCTTATTCAGGAGACGGTAGTCAATACACGGCCTCAATGAACCATCTTTCTTGGCCACAAAGAAAAAGCCGGCGCCCAAGGGTAAAGAGGATGGTCTGATATGACCCTTCTCTAAAGACTCTTTGATATAAGATCGCATAGCATCATGCTCAGGTACAGATAAATTAAAGAGCCGACCCTTGGGAAATTTACAACGAGGTCAATAGCGCAATCATAACTCCTGTGAGGAGGTAAGGATGCAGACTTACTCTCACTAAACACATCAGAAAAATCTGTCAAATAGTCAGGGACATCTTGAGACTGGGGAGAGGCAGAAAAGACAGGAGTGTCAGTACGAACACATTGGCAACCCCAACTGGTCACAGACACAGATTTTCAATCCAAAACAGGATTATGAGTCTGTAACCAAGGAAAACCCAGTACAATAATGTCATGTAAATTATATAACACCAAAAATTTGCAATTCTCTTGGTGGTCCGGGTCAACCTTCATTATCACCTGGGTAGAAAACTGGGGTTTATTCTCTGCCAAAGGGGTAGAATCAATGCCCAGCAAAGAAATATACTTCCTCAGGGATATCATGGGAAAACCACAACGTTTGGCAAAATCAAAATCCATCAGGTTTATAGCTGCTCCTGAATCAACAAAAGCCTGAGCCGAAAATGTGGACATGGAGCAAATCAAGGTAACAGTTAACAGAAATTTAGTCTGAACACTACCCAACACAACTGAGCGCACAAAATGTCTTTCCCACTTGGGGCAGTCATTGAGACCAGAGGGGACAGGGAATCCCACCATAACATCCTTTACAGTCTCTGCCAGACCCTTCCGAAAAACAGCTGCCATAGCATCATCATTCCATTTAGTAAGGACTGCCCACTTTCTGAATTTCTGACAACATAGCTCTGCGGCTTCTTGACCCTGATTCAATGCCAACAAGGTTTTCTCAGCTTGATCAGTAACATTAGGTTCATCGTACATTAACCCCAGAACCTGAAAAAACACATCAACATCATTCAAAACAGGATCCCCAGGTGTCAGGGAAAAGGCCCAATCCTGAGGTCGCCACACAACAGGGAGATGACAATTTGAACCTGCTGTGCTGCGTTCCCTGAGGACTTAGGCTTCAAGGCAAAAAACAAGTTAGTTATTTTTAAAATTCAAAAATTTAGGCGGATCCCCAAAAACAAAATCCGGCATAGGGATCCTAGGTTCCACAAAAGGCAACCCAGCAAGATAGATAGCAATACTCCGAACTTCAGCAGCAAGCTGCTCCACACGATCAGTTAAATGCTTGACTTCCATTGGGGAAAAAATTCCTCCTCAGCCCCCAGAGAAAAAAGAGTGAAAAAATGTAACTAACAAAAAAAAAATCTCTGACAACTCTGACAACTATTTTTTTCTTTACTATTTTTCCCTTCTGTTGAGTAATATAGAATTTTCAGTTTGGCTGGTGATTCGGTTATGTTTTGGTAGCTGAGGAGAGCAGGAGCAAAAAAACGCAAAGGCAGCCAAACACCAGAGAGGTTGGGACCTAATAGGTTGCAGACCCCTAAACTAAACGCACAACTAGAAGCAGCTGTGGGACGTTCCTACGGTGCCCTAGACGCCTCGTCACAGCCGGAGAGATTAGCTACCCCTGAAGATGGAAAGAGGAAAGTTAACTGCCCTGGAGTAGAGCCCCAAAGGAATAGGGAGCCCCCAAACATATAATGGCGGTTAGACAAGATGAAAACACGAATGTAGACAGAAAATAGATTGAGCAAACGCTGGGGCCAAAACTGTCTAGATAGGACAGTACAGGAGAGAATACTGTCTGCAACCCAGCAAAACCCTAGGAAATACTCCAACACTTCTGATTCCAAAAATGCTGAGACCACACGGTCTCGACCACCTATATCAGATCTCTGGTGTGAACACGCAGCTACGCAGCAGTAAAAAATCAGAGCAAATGAAAAAATACAAACAGAGAACAGAGACCAGCATAAGCCCCCAATGGGGACCCAAGGTAGCAAAAACAAGGAAAATCAAACCACAGAAAAAAACAGAAAGTAACTTATCTGAATAACAGCAGGAGACAGCAGAAAAGCAAGCTGATTTCCAACCTAGACCAGGAAGTAACAATTGATCACCGGCGAGGATCATGGGAGGTAAGCTCACTTATATCAGGCCAGTCCGTTCCCCCTGATAACCATTCATCCATTGCAGGTGGTGGACTTTTGCTGTTCAACATAGGTTCAATACCCTCAGCAACCACCAAAGGGGGGCCTCAGCTCCGAAGTCGTCTCCAACACGTTCACAACAGCATATGTATTGATGGCACGTATTTTATTCTTCTCATTGAGCAGGCTCTTCAGGACCTGTCTTACCCTTTGATGGTATTTGGATGTTGCTGCTTTCCTTGCCTCCTCATCATGGATACCGTATCATTGTAGGATGCCAAGGTACTTGTAGCATGTCTGTACATCTGCTATGTGCCCTGCTGGTAATTCCACTCCATCAGTCTTGACTACCTTGCCTCTCTTTATTACCAACCGACCACACTTCTCCAGTCCGAAGGACATCCCGATGTCTTTGCTGTTGGTCCTTGTCAAGTAATTCAATGAATTGATGTCTTGCCTGTTTTTCGCATACAGCATGATGTCATCCATGTAGAGGAGGTGGGTGATGATGCTTCCATTCTTGAACTTGTATCCATAGCCAGACTCTGTAATTATCTGACTGAGGGGGTTCAAGAATATGAAGAGCAGCAATGGGGACAGAGCATCACTTTGGTATATGCCACATTTGATGGTTACTTGTGCAAGTTGTCTTGAGTTGACTTCCAATGTTAATCTCCATAGCCCCATTGAGTTTCTGAGGAAGGTTCTTAATTTTGTGTTGACATTGTAGAGAGCCAAGCATTCACAGATCCATGTGTGTGGCATTGAGTCATAGGTTTTCCTGTAGTCAATCCAGGCTGTGCTGAGATTGGTCTGTCTGGATCTTGAGTCTTGAACGACTGCTCTATGTGCTAGGAGCTGGTGCTTAGAGCCTCTGGTGTTGGTCCTAATGCCTTTCTGAGCTGGTTCATTTGGAGCTGCAGCTGTGTGGCAATGATGCCTGACAGGAGTTTCCATGTTGTTGTAAGGCTGGTTATTTTTGTTGTAAGTCAGGTTATTGAGCAGTAGTTGGATGGAACTCTTCCTTTTGTGAGGATCCTTCATGATCAGCACTGTTCTTCATTGTGTTAGAAAAGCTGGGTGGTGGCCTACTTCTAGCAGCTGGTTCATCTGCTTTGCCATGCGTTCATGTACCGCTGTTAATTTATTTAGCCAGCAGGTGTTGTTTATGTCTGGGCCAGGTGATGTCCAGCTCTTCATATTCTTGTCCAGCTGTTGGATTTCTGCTTCTGTAATGGTGACAGGTTCTTGCTCTAGGTGGTTGCTGTGTTTCATTCTCAGATCTTGCAGCCACATTGCACTGGTGTTGTGCATTTTTTCCTTCTCCCATATATTCCTCCAGTATTGTTCAGTCTCTGCTATTGGTGGAGTTGCTGCCTTTGTGCTGTTACTCTGTAGTTGGGAGTACACCTTGGGTTCTTTGGAGAACAGGGCATTTATTTTCTTGGCCTCAGCTTCTCTAGTGTTTCTCGCTAGTAGAGCAGAAATTGATGTGAGCCTTTGTTTAGCAGTCTCTAGGGCTTCAGTTGGGGTCAGGCCTTTGTACTTGTCCAGCTTTGATATTTGAAACACTGCCGATTTTGCAAGTTTTCCCCCTTACAAAGAATGGAGAGGTTTGTAATTTTTATCATTGGTACACTTCAACTGTGAGAGACAATCTAAAAATAAAAACCAGAAAAATCATATTGTATGATTTTTAAATAATTAAATTGTATTTTATTGCATGAAATAAGTATTTAATCAATTGCCAACCAGCAAGAATTCTGGCTCTCACAGACCCGTTAGTTTTTCTTTAAGAAGCCCTCCTTCTCTGCACTGTCTATAGGTATTAATAGCTGTCCACACACTAAATCAATCACATTCTAACCTTTACATACTCGTATAAATTACCAAGACCAAAGAGTTGTCTATGAACACCAGGGAAAAAATTGTAGACCTGCACAAGGCTGGGATGGGCTACAGGACAATAGGCAAGCAGCGTGGTGAGAAGGCAACAACTGTTGACACAATTATTAGAAAATGGAAGAAACACAGGATGATTGTCAATCTTCCTTAGCCTGGGGCTCCATGCAAGATCTCCCCTTGTGGAGTGAGGATGATTCTGAGAAAGGTCAGAAATCAGCCAAGAACAACACGGGATGACCTGGTCAATGACCTGAAGAAAGCTGGGACCACAGTCTCAAATATTACAGTTAGTAACATACTACTCTGTGTAAGAACTTGTGGTACTCCTAGAGTGAACCCGCAGGGCCACAACAACAACCCTCCCCAGGGCGAGCTGACCAGGTGAACCACCCCCTATACAGGGAGCGTCAGAGGCAGGCCCAAGGGAGACTATCAATGTGACAGCTGGTACACAGGGACGGACTAAAGGAGACACAAGTGGGTGGCGGGAAGGACCAACAATGAGGCAGGTATGGCTGAGACGTTGGCAGGGAAGCACGGCAGAGACAATGGTAGGTGGATACGGCTGAGACACTGGAACACAGGCAGGAAAGCACGGCTGACACAATGGTAGGTGGATACGGCTGAGACACTGGAACACAGGCAGGGTAGAGACACTGGCAGCGGGCACTGGAGGGAAGACAATAGAGAGACCTGTGAAAGGACAAAGAAAAGGTAGCGATACCGACAAGAACAGTGGGCAGGGAGAGCGCTTGCAGATGTGAGGCGAGATTCACAAGTTACAACAAATGACAATCAGGCGCAGCCTAAGACGACATGCTGCCTGATATGTGGAGCGCCCCAAGGACTTCCGGTTCAGAGTCATCCCGGGGCATAGAGAGGACGGAGCGGCTGAGTTCAGGAAGGAAGATGTGCGCGTGCATCGCTGAACCCAGCACACATGCGCACCTGACAAGAGTCAGGGACCAGCCGCGAGACCGGAAGTGCAGACGCCGAGTGACGCGCATCAGCACAGGGAGTGTGCCGGGATGCCGCGGAAATGTGAGTATGACGGGGCTCAGGTGGCGGCAGGACAGACGGTGTGACACTCTGTCATGGATTAAAATCCTGCAGGGCATGCATGGTCCCTCTGCTCAAACCAACACATGTTCAATGCTATTTGAAGTTCGCCAATGGCCTTCTGGATGATCTAGAGGAGGTATGGGAGAAGGTCATGTGGTGAGATGAGACCAAAATAGAACTTTTTGGCATCAACTCCACTTGCCGTGTTTGGTGGAAGAAGAATGAGTACAATCCCAAGAACACTGTCCCAGGCAGGAAGCATGGTGGGGGAAACATCATCCTTTAGGGATGCTATTCTGCAAAGGGGACAGGACGACTGCACCGCATTGAGAGATGATCTTAATGCAATAAACTGGGATGATATCCTGAGACATAAAAGTACACAAAGAAAATGGGAGACATTTATTAGCATCCTGAATAGGACCTGTGCAAAGTATATATCCTATGGGAATAAACATGCTAGAAATAGGAGGAAACCTCTATGGCTAAATAGAGCTGTGAGGGGCGCAATAAGTGACAAAAAGAAAGCATTTAAAGAATTAAAGCAAGTAGGTAGTGATGAGGCATTAAATAAATATAGAAAATTAAATTCTGTAAAATGCAAATCAAGGCGGCAAAGATTGAGACAAAGATACTCATTGCCAGATAGAGTAAAAATAATCCCAAAATATTCTTTAACTACATAAATAGTAAGAAACTAAAAAATGATAGTGTTGGACCCCTTAAAAATAGTCTGGGTGAAATGGTGGATGAGGATGAGGAAAAAGCCAATATGCTTAACGAACCTCAGCTGTCAGCTTCAGCAAGGTTGGTTATCATGAATAGAGGGGTCTCTATGCTATTTTTTTTAATTATTTAAATAAATAATTTAAATAAATTTAAATTAGACGTACTATCCCGTCCATGTGCCCTGGGCTTGTGTGATCATGGACGGGATAGTACATCATATCTTTAATGCGACACTGCGACCGAAGTCGTTGTGATCGCATTAAAATTCCTGTGGGAAGATGGTGTCAGCATCCCAGAGGTGTCCACCCGCATTCATGATCGCTATGATTGGCTGTTCAATTCTGAACAGCCAATCGCAGCCTCTCTCATTGTTTCAGGCAATCAGATTGCCTGAAACAGTAATGTCCCAGCCTAGGATTGAGTACCAACATACTTAATCCTAGACTGGTGCCTAGGCATCGGCGAAAACTGCTCAGATTGGCGCGATCGACCATCACATCGATCGCGCCTATCGCAGGGCACAGCCACGGTGTTACTGTGCTGATTGCCTGAAACAATGAGAGAGGCTGCGATTGTGAGTACGGGTAGGCGTGGACACCTCCTGGGATGTCGACACCATCTTCCCACAGGTAAGATGGCACCGGAATTTTAATGTGATCACCGGGACTTCGGTCGCAGTGTCGCATTAAAGATTTGATGTACTATCCTGTCCATGGTCAGACAGGCCCTGGGCACATGGACGGGATAGTACGTCCTATGTCAGAGAGGGGTTAAATTATTTATTTAAATAATTTAAAAAATAGCGTGGGGACATCTCTATTCTTGATACCCAATCTTGCATAAGCTGACAGCTGAGGGCTGCAGCCCACAGCTGTGAGTTATGCCTGGTTGGTTAAAGAAAATAGGGGGGAGCCCACGTCGGGTTCTTTCATTTATTTAGTTACAGCGCAGGCGGCGGGGGAGAAATAACCCGATCATCCGCTCATGCTGTCACTGTTATTAGCAGGTGTTGGATGATCGGAGTAATAATCCCAAAAGCCCCACCTGCTGTCATCGTTTGGACTTTAATATAACTCTCATCATTCTGCCCTGCTCGCGACGTTTGCCGGCAGAGCAAGGGAGAATGATGAGAGCCGTCTTCAGCACCTGTAGCCGGGGAACAGCGCTTACTGTAGCGCTTCTTCCCCGGTGCCGATGCGTCTCACAAGAATGACATCAATTTGTGTTCTATGTGTGCACGTGTGCGGGACATTTTGCAGTCCGTGCTGATGGGAAAAAGCGGACATGTCTACGTGTGGTGCACACGGTCTATTGAAAAACACTGACACGTGCACAGATCCATTCATTGGAATGGGTCTACCTGTGTCAGTGTCTCCGGTACGTGTGAAAACTGTCACCACACGTATCAGAGACACAGATGTGTGAAAGAGGCCTTATTCACATTTACGGCATTTTACATATGGTAAGATTTTAATGATAGAGGTTAGGACAGTGCCGAATATGGTCACCTTGATGTAGCGAGATGGCTTTACATTTTTTTTAATCAAAACAATGTTAACTAAGTACTCTATATTATTTTCATGCACTATTGCTATTGACTTACTGAGGATTATTTGCTCATTTAGTTTTTGTCTTATTCACATTTTGCGTCATTTTACATATGTCTGTTGTATCTGTTTAGTGTCCAGTGGGAACATACGCCTACACGTTGCATGCATACCAATTTATATTCCAGGTCATTTCTTTCGGTTTTGCTTTAGGTTTTTTGCACTCAGTGCAAATAAGGGCGTGTCCTCCCTTTTCTTTGAGCTGAACATTACGTTTATATAGCTTTTCATGCCTGGGTGTTCAATATTCGGTGCCTTCGTTCTGCTCGGACCTTATTCACATTTACGTCATTTGACATATGGTAAGGTTTTAATACTAAAGGTTAGGACCATCCTGAGCAGCGTAACCTTGACGTGGTTGGATGGCTTTTAGTTTTATTTTATCAAAACAATATTAACTAGGTACCCTATGTTATTATTGCCATTTATTTACTGCAAGGTATTTGTTCATTTTGTGTTTGTCTTAGATTTTGTCTGTTTATCATTATTATTATTATTTATTTATTTAGCGTCATTAATTCCATGGTGCTGTACATGAGAAGGGGTTACATACAAAGTTATAGATATAGTGTTTAGTGGCCACTATGAACATGTGCTTATAAGTAGCATGCATGTCAACTTATATACCAGTTTGTTTCTTTCAGTTTTACTGAAGGGGTTAAGTAGACTGACAGTTTTATTGATCTGGTCGCTCTAGGTGCAGCAATACCAAATATGTGTACTTTGTTTATTTTTGAATTTACATTAATATATGCATTTATTGGTTTAATATTTTTGAAAATTATTTCATTCTTTATTTTCTGATTTTATTAAATTTTTACAAATTTGAAATGTTATTTTTATGTTTTTACCTTGTCCCAGGATGGGACATCAACTTTCCATGCCCTGATCGCTGGTCTAATACGCTGCAATGCTTTTGCTTTCCAGTGTATTAGATAAGTCTCTAACACACATGGAGGAGGCGTGTCAGCTACTGTTCAGAGTAGGAACTTACAGGCCGCGTGTCAGCTACTCAGTGGCGTAGCGTGGGAGGGAGCGGGGGGCGGTCCGCCCCAGGCGGCACGTGTGTGTGGGAGCGGCGCCGCAGCAATTGCATACCTCCCAACCGTCCCGAATTGAGCAGGACAGTCCCGATTCTAACCCCTCCCAACCGCTGTCACGGTCGGGACACTGTGTCCCGCGGTGAGAAGCCGCCACGCCCCCCATGCACTCCTTCCTGCCCTCCCAGCTGTCCAGATTATCACAGCGAGCATTTACCATTGTCCTCTGTAAAGGTGCAAGCAGGACCTGTGATGAGGTCACAGGAGGGGAGGAGTTAGGTGTCACATGATCAGGCTCCTCGTGTGTGTGTGTGTGTGTGCAGGACTCTGCTGTGCTGGTCGTCAGGGTGCTGGATAATGGTAAGTTTATGTGTGGGGTCAGGAGGGGTTTACAGTGTGGATGTAGCAGAGCTGTGTGTGTACGAGGTGTACGGAGCGGAGCCGCGTATGTACGAGGTGTACAGAGCGGAGCTGTGTGTGTACGAGGTGTACAGAGCGGAGCCGCGTGTGTCCGAGGTGTACGGAGCGGAGCCGTGTGTGTACGAGGTGTATGGAGCGGAGCCGCATGTGTACGAGGTGTACGGAGCGAAGCCGCGTGTGTACGAGGTGTACGGAGCGGGGCCGTGTGTGTACGAGGTGTACGGAGCGGAGCTGCGTGTGTACAATGTGTACGGAGTGGGGCCGCGTGTGTACGAGGTGTACGGAGCGGAGCCGTGTGTGTACGGAGCGGGGCCGCGGAGCTGCGCATGTACAAGGGTCCTGTTACTAGCAAGAGCTGTGTGCTTGGGGGCTGCAGGGGGGAAGGAGGGGTGCCATTATGTGCATGGGTCTGCGTGGGGATAGAGCAAATGCTGTTATCTACGTAGGGCTGCGTCCCTGTCCCGGCCAGGAGGTTTGCTTTCCCGCATTAGAATCGTACATGCGAAAACCCTGGGGACCTCCCACATGTTCTGGCAGCCACACGTCACGTTCCACTGGAAGTGACGTGCTGTAAGTCAGTTGAACGCCTTTCCGGCGGTCAGCTTACAGCAGCAGGTACTGTAACTCGTTCTCGGGAGAGTCTTCAGAACGGCGTCGCATCGAGCCGCGGGATCTGTTGGAGTGAGAGCCGGATATTGTATGGAGCGCTGCATACAATACCCGGCTCTCACTGAGTGAGACAGGCAGGATGTGGGGATCTCATCTGACAAGCCTACAACCTGCAATGATCCTCAGTCTACTGAGCCATCGCACGACCAGCTCCACCCTTTCCTAGTGTATTCTCACCCATCCCTGTAGACTGTGAGCCCTCGCGGCAGGGTCCTCTCTCCTTCTGTACTTGTCTGTCCCTTGTCTAGCACGTTTATTGTACCTGTCTATATTTTCCCCTTTCATATGTAAAGCGCCATGGAATAAATGTCGCTATATAAATGTATAATAATAATAATAATGGGATCTGTTCAACAGATGGTGAGATCCCCAGATGCTGCCTGTCTCGCTCAGTGAGAGCCGAGTATTGTATGGAGCGCTGCATAGCTGATGAGATCCCCACATCCTGGGGAAATGAGGTCAGCGGTCATTTCCGGCGGTCAGCTGACTTACAGCACGTCACTTCCGGTGGAACATGACGTGTGGCTGCCAGAATGTGTGGGAGGTCCCCGGGGTTTCCGCATGTACGATTCTAATGCGGAAAGTAAACCTCCTGGCCGGGACAGCGGGACTGGGACCCGAAATCGGGACTGTCCCGCTGAAACCGAGATGGTTGGGAGATATGTGTTTATAATTATTGTTTATGAAACAGTGTGATCAGCAGTGCTAAATGGGTGTGGTCGGGGCATGGATATGGGTGTGACCAGTGGAATGGGTGTGGCTAGGGGCATGGCCTAAAATTTGCCGCCGCGGGTGCCACAAACAGTGGCTACACCGCTGAAGCTACTGCTCAGAGTAGTAACTTACAGGCCACCGTACCTGGGTAACTTCGCTGCCATTTCTCAGCCCAGTCACCATGATCGTAATCGTATTGTGCCGATCGGAGCAGAGAGGAAGCTACCTCTTTAAGCTGATCGCTGTCACTATTGACAGCAGCATCAAAGGGGTTAAACGCCTGCGATTGGTGCTTGTCCCGATCGTGGGTGTTGTGCAGGGTGTCAGCTATAATATATAGCTGATGTCCGCTGCTGATCGCTGTGGCTCTGTGAGTGAGCCGACACAATTGTAGTGCCATACATGCATGGTGGTTTGTTGGATTGCACCTCCCACGACACTCTACTGTACATGTATAGCGATGATGGCGCCCTTCCTCACCTGACCTAAACTCTATTGAGAACTTGTGAGCCCTTCTTAAATGGAAAATTCATGGTGAAGCAAAACTCTGAATAGTGTCTGGGAATCTGTGGTTTGTTCTGCTCAAAAAGTTGATCATCTACAAATTAAGAAACTAACTGACTTCGTGGATAGAAGGCTTATGACCGGTATTGAAAAGAAGGGCTGCTATATTAGTCAGGGATGTATTCTTGCACATTTTGAGTTGTTGGTTATAATTCTCAATTTAACAATGAAAACAAATAATTATAGTAATTCTGTACATTAATAGTTGCCCAATAATTATGCACACATAGATATTCCCCTAAAAAAGACATAACCTCACTTTTACTTTCTTAAGTATTATGTTTCAGGTTTATTTACCCTTTGGATGCCTGTCAGCACTGCAGTTGTTCAATAATAAAATTAATCTTCCAAAATACAAATTGCCTAATTGTGCACACAGTGTTTACAGTTGTGTAAAATTTGTTTTCAGGTTTTGGAAGTTTTTCTGCAAGAATCTAAAAATCTCCTTTATCTTCTTCTTTGCCTAGCACTCCCAAAGTAATGAGAAAATCAGTCTATGGAACAATACTTACATATTTTCTTTAATGACCATGAAGATAATTGGCCAGATTTGCTTTTGTGGGCTGAATTTGCCCACAATTCAGTTTCAGAGTCTTTTGAGAAATCAACTTTTGTCACAGTGTGTTATTGAGAGCCTCATTTTGAAGCAAAAGTCAACTTCATACTGTGAATACTGTCTCAGAACATTCATAATATCTGGACTGCGATACAATCTAATTTGTCTGAAGCCGCAACCAAAGCATAGAGTGCTGATAAAGTCAACCTATTCCCAACATTTCTCCTGCTGATAAAGTTTGGCTTTCCTCCAAAGACATTTTGTCTCATAATTTTATCAGTCCATTTCAGATTGTTCTGAAAAGGGATCTGGTCAAAATTTGTCCTATGGTCCTTAAAAAATCCTCTTCTCCTTTTAAGGCAGTCCCTGCTTCTGATGCTGATCTTCGCATGGAGTATCAAGATCAGTCAAATTCTGTACTGTAAGAAGGTGCGTGGGAATCTTTTCTACTTAATAAATTACAGGGAATAGGATCCTGAACACACATGCTGGGTGGTCCAGTGGTTGGCGCTCATAACAAGTGAGCAATTCTGCAACATAGAAGCAATCTGATCATCGCCTCTATGTAGCAGAGCCAGTCGGGATCTGGCAGCTTCTAATCTCCCATGGAGACTATTGAAGTATGCCAAAAGTTTAAAAAAAAGGTTTTAAAAATATAAAAAATATAAAAGTTCAAATCACCCCCCTTTTGCCCCATTCAAAGTAAAACAATAAAAAACAAACATACACATATTTGGTATCACCACATTCAGAATCACCCGAACTATCAATAAAAGGATTAACCTGATCGCTAAACAGAGTAGCGAGAAAAAAGTCAAAACGCCAGAATTATGTTTTTTTGGTTGCCGCGACATTGCATTAAAAGGCAATAACGGACGATCAAAAGATCGCATCTGCATTAAAATGGTATCATTAAAAACATCAGTTTGCACGCAAAAATAAGCCCTCAACCAACCTGAGATCTCGAAAAATGGAGACGCTATGAGTATCAGAAAATGGCACAATTTTTTTTTTTTTACCAAAGTTTGGAATTTTTTTTCACCACTTAGATAAAAAAAAAACCTAGACATGTTTGGTGTCTATGAACTCATAATGACCTGGAGAATGATAATGGCATGTCAGTTTTAGCATTTAGTGAGCCTATTAAAAAAGCCAAACAAAAAACAAGTGTGGGATTGCACTTTTTTTGCAATTTCACCGCACTTGGAATTTTTCTCCTGATTTCTAGCACATAACATTGTAAAATAATGATGTCGTTCAAAAGTAAAACTTGTCCCGCAAAAAACAAGCCCTCACACAGCCATATTAACGGAAAAATAAAAAAGTTATGGCTCTGAGAAGGGTAGCAAAAAACGAAAATGCAAAACCGAAAAAAGCTCCAGCCATGAAGGCGTTAAATAACTCTGTCAGAGATTGATAGCTGTGTCTTGAGAAAGCATCCCTTTTAGAAACCATATAGTTGTTAGCTGTTGCTTTACTTCCTGCTTGGCTTAAACACAAGCAGGTCGTGATTATCTACTTTTACTTCTGACTTGCATTCAACTACCAGGGTATATTGCCAAACTCGGTCTAGTTTATCATAGCAGAAAATGCTGCAGACTGTTCTGTCCCCACATGAGACAAATAAAGATGTGGTTTATTAATAGGGGCTGTGAGAGATCCTACCTTCTTTTTCCTCAATGCAGAGCAGACAAGACCGATGTTTTTCAGCATCCGGAGAGATGATGGATACCAGGGATTGTGCAATCCAGACTTGTTTATTTGGAAGTCTGTACATGCAATGTATGATCAGTAGTGCAATTACTTCTCCAAGAAAGCAGATGTAAACATAGTGAGATAGCAAGTACACCAAATGGTTAAAAACTGATGCCTTCCTCAGCTCGGTTTAAGGGTGTCTCTCACACAGAAAATGAAACTAAAATGAAATGGCTGTCAGGAGGAAAAGCGACCCTTAAACCGGAAGTGAAAGGGACGCCCTTAAAAGTTTAATTAATTACAGGCTGCTATCTACAAAAAGGTCAGTAGGTGACAGCAGAGTAACATGTAAAATAGATACTATAGATAAACCAGCCAAACAGAACAGCACACTCCCCATCTGAAATTCCATAAGGGATTTCACTATACTAGTTTCTGCAATGTTGGGTTGAATGTCGCTGAAGAAGGTATGCACTGCAGGAATCTGTTTCTGCACGTAGTCGCTGGTACGAACAGCTGCGTCATCTTCTTCCAGTGGTGTTAGGCAAATAGGGTCGAGGTTTTGCTTCAATGCTTGCTCGAGTATTTTTACATCTGCTAGTGCAATTTCTTCCTCCATTTCTGCTTGAAAAATCTTTGCCAGAGTCTTTGCTTCTGTTTGAAGAATGTTTGCCCGAGCCTCTGCTTTATTTTCTGTGAAGGAATTAGTTTGGATCGCTCTGGGTAGGTCCAGTGTGAAGTTTCCACAATCAGTGATGGTTTGGGAAGCCATGTCATCTACTGGTGTAGGTCCACTGTGTTTTATCAAGACCAAAGTTAATGCAGACGTCTACCAGGAAATTTTTAGAGCACTTCATGCTTCCCTCTGCCAACAAGATTTGTGGAGATGGAAATTTAATTCTCCAGCAGGACTTGGCACCTGTCGACACTGCCAAAAGTACCAATACCTAGTTTAAAAACAACAGTATCACTGTGCTTGATTGGCCAGAAACTCACCTGACCTTAACCCCACAGAGAATCTATGGGGGTATCGTCAAGAGGAAGATGAGAGACACCAGACCCAACAATGCAGATGAGCTGAAGGCTACTATTAAAGCAACCTGGGCTTCCATAACACCTCAGCAGTGCCACAGGCCGATCGCCTCCATGCCACACTGCATTAATGCAGTAAGTGATGCAAATGGATCCCCGACCAAGTACTGAGTACATTTACTGAATATACATTTCAGAAGGACAACATTTTGGATTTTAAAATCATTTTTCAAGCTGATGTTATCAAGTATTCTAATATACTGAGATAATGACTTTTGGGCCTTCATTGGCTGTAAGAGATAATCATCAACATTTACAGAAATAGCAAAAAGAGGAAAAAATATTCAGTCTACCGTACATCAGTGTCCATATAGTCCATGAGCCTTGCCTGTCATGGTGGCTTATTAATGTTTTTAAAACCTTCCTAATAAATGTGAGTTTTATCTTTTTTCACTAATTTTGGTGCTGGAGACCCCTTCTTTTGTCTTTGGATTTGGATTTACAGAAATAAACAATTGAAATAGATCACTCTGATTGCAATGACTCTATATAATATATGAGTTTCACTTTTTGTATTGAAGAACTGAAATAAATTAACTTTTTGATGATATTCTAATTTTGTGAGAAGCACCTGTATGTACCCCAAAATTTTACCAATAAAAACTCTATTTTGTCCCTCACAAAACTAGCCCCCACTCTTGTCCTTTGTAAGGAGGTGGCGGGGACTCTCGTCTGCCCCCTCACTCCCATGTGCTGGGCTTGTGCACTTTATGCAGCATCCGAATGGTGTACCTGTTTGTTGACATATTAATGTTCTGCTGTTGTTCAGCAATGTGTAATGTTATGTACCACTTGTGCATTGATATGTATTACTGTGCTGTTTGCAATGATGTGTTTTGACTTGTAATGTATGTCATGTTCTCTGTGTTTTGCACATGTTAGAGGCAAGGACAGAAGGTGTTAACCCAGGGGGTTGAGTTAATAGCCCCATAAGGAACGGGAAGTTCCTGTTCCAGTCAGTACCCGGGCAGGCTTGCCCAGGGCAAGGTGCTCTCCAGCGTCCAGGAGCTGACTATACCCTAGGAGGGGGAAATAAAGACTGCTGCCCCGGACACATGGGCAGTGAAACAGGCACCGGGACTGAGTAGTGCCTCGCCGAGGACTATAAGCGTCCAGAAATCGGCTTAAGGACTGTTGTTGTTATGTCCGCCGCCGCTGCCGCCATTGCTGCGGCAGTGAAGGAACTAGGGAAAGAGCAGGAAGTTCACCTGATTTACTGCATCTACTTTTTTCTATGTTTTTCTACTTTTTCTTACCCTACAATAAATTGTTTCCCTGTTGGAATTTTAACTGTGTTCCTGGATCATGATTGCCCGTGCTGCAGTAACTGTGGAGAAGAGGTAAATCGCCTGGGTTTCATCTGTCCTGTCCATATTATGTGCAAGGGGCCGGGGTGCTCGCTGACTGTTTGCTTAGTGGACTCTGTTCATGGACAGTAGCTTTAAATGGCCTTGGCCATAACTACCACCCGTGCCACCTAGTTACACCATCATCTGTCACTGGAACTATGGGGGGTTCAAAAGAAAGTGCTTAACAAATTAAGGGTGTCTATTTTCTCCTATTATCCATTTTGAAAAATACAAATTTGGGGTTAAAACAACATTTTCGTGAAAAAAATGAAACTTTTCAATATGATAACCTAATGTTATCAAATTCTATGTATTACTTGTGAGTTCAAAATGCTCACTATACCCCTGGATAAAATCCTTGTGGGGTGTAGTTTCCAAAATGAGGTAACTTATTGGTAAGTGTGAAACCAGCCTAACTTTCTGATATTTTCACAAATAAACACAAGTCATATCAAACAAATGTTACCACTGTTAAAAAGTACAATATGACATGAAAAAAAAATCTCAGAATCACGTTGAAGCGTTTCAGAGTTATTACCATATAAATTGACACTGGTCAGATTTCAAACATTTGGCCCAGTCATTAAGGTCAAAATTGGCTTGTTCACTAAGGGGTTAAATACTCCACATGTTGGTGGTCAGTCAATATAAAAGAGTTGACTTTCCAGGGTGAAAACGTAGAACTTGACTGTTTTTCATCTATGTGCAAAAAATTGGTGCATGTTTTGACCAGGTAATTAGATTAGTAGAAGAGGAGATAATTTGGTTAGTAGGCATCTGCTAATTAAAAATAAATCTATTTGTGAATAAGAATTGTGAACTGGAGAGAAAAAAGTGTAATCTCTTTTGTTATCGTGTTGTATGCGCAAAATGTTATAAATGTCCTCTGTGTGTAGGATTGGAAAGAGTTGCAGAAGTTGCATACATTTGGAAAATGTACAGGGAGTTGTCATGAACCGAATTAAGGTCCCCACAATATACCACATGCCACTGGTTTACTTTGTTTACCCTTTTCAGAAGTCTATTAAAAAACGCTCTGACAGTCATTTGGAGCGCAGACAACCAACAGCGTATAAATGGTGTTATTAATGGAGTCTACTTGCATTTTGTACCTCCTTTGGGTATCACTTTCTGAGAGTATAGAGGAGGAGGTCACAGAATTGTTAAAAGCTAAAAGGTCTCCTTTGTTTTTTCCTAAAATTATTTTGGATTATATGAGGAAAATGGGGGGGTGTCTAATTGAGATGAGCGAATGAGTTCAAAAAATGGTCACCAATTTCAAATTCTGCACAAACGTAGCACATTCGGATTCGTGTTCGCTTTCACAGGCATTTTTACTCAAAGTCACAGTTCTGTAAATCATTGCGTTTCCACTAATTCTTTTGTTATTACTTTGGCTGTGATAGTGGTGCTGTATGATGAGCGAGGGAGTGGAGGGACGAGTTTGATGAGTTTAGGGGGTGTGTCTAGGTCAGAGGAGCATGTGGAGAGGTTACAGCAGCAGCACGCGCTTTTTTAAAATTCTTCTCTTAACTATATGTGTCTTGATTCCGTCAAGTAATCAAGGTGCAGAAACCATCCACAACATTATGACACAAGGTCTTTTGTGATTGGTTGCCAAAGTCACATGTCCCTGGCCATATAAAAAACGGACATCTTGTTTTGCTGGTGCCATTTGCTCAGTGTCACAGTGCAGAGAAGTCGCTTCTGCACTAGTGCTGGTGCTGAAAGTGAACTTATCCAGTGTGGATAAGTTCTGAGTGTGGCTGGAATAAAAGAAAAAAAATTGGAGGTGTTGCATAGGGTGTGAGGTCTCAAAGCTAAGAAGGCTTACACTGCTCCCTTAACCACTAGGTCCTCATTAAAACTTCAATTCCAAGCTGATACCTCATGCATGGCCAATGGCTGACTGCTAAGCCATTTGCAAATTTCTACTCTAGGTCAATTGATGCCACGTTTCCTGGTGTCTGCCCCTAATTTTAGCTGTTTCTGAAGATTTTTACCCTCCTTAAGGTGTTGTCTATGTGTTTGTTTTTACCTCCCATTGAATGTCATGGCATTCAGGTACGTTCATTGAACCATTCGGCTAACAGAGGTCCGTTCGGCGAATCTGAACTGAACCAAACCTTGAGTACTGTTTAACCCATTAACATTTAAAGAGCACATTTTAAGAACCATCTGGAAATGGCTATAAACTAATAAAATAACAAGATTAACAGTTACTTACATTCACAGGAAGATCGGGTAAGCAAAAGAAGGAAAGAAAACAAGTTAAAAGACCAACAGTACAAATGAGGTCAATTGTTTGACCTACTCAAGCTGAGAGGCTCAAAACAGGGACTCAGTGGGGTAAAAGCACTTTGTTGATGCCGAGATAGGCAGGCGACTCCGACAGACATTTGCATGTGCACTTAAATGGCCTCAGCGACCCTTTCCCTTTTTCTTGGAGAAGACAGTTTCCCAGTCATTCTCCCTGTGTATCAGAGTCAGGTTTTCCTCTAGAGACTGATCAAGGATGATGAGGCACCATCTGTATATGATTGATTTTCCCCTGAGGGCAGAAGTAATGGGCAACAGGCCCCTAGGGAAATGAAGGGTTGTGGAGGTCACAATGGCGAAGATTTTCACTTGGTTATAAGGTGTAGGTAGAGCTCCTTTCTTTCTTGAGCAGACACTCTTTAATGTAGAAAACGGGAATTCTGGTTAAGACGTCCCATGGAGTTGTCTCTGGAAGATGATTAGGGCGCGAGACCCTATGAACTCTATCAATAATCAAATCATGGAACAGTCTGGTAGTAGGGCCTTGATCATGTCCTGCATATATGACTTTAGTTCTGAATTGGGCACTTCTTCTGGAATTCCTGACATCAACGTTTTCTACAAGCTACCTGTGAGCGTTATTCGAATTATTATGAGAGGAGGCAGTCCCCCATCTTGTGCTCAATATGTGTAACTCTGATGTCGAGCTCATGAGCAAGAGGTTGGACTGGAGGCAGCAGTGAGGCAAAGTCATTTAGTAGAGAATGGCTGAAAGCCACCAGCATGTCCCTCAGCAGAGTACCCAAGACAAGTTTGTCTGAGGTATGAAACTTTGCTAGGGACTAGTGTTGAGCATTCGATACCGCAAGTATCGGGTATCGGCCGATATTCGCGTTATCGGAATTCCGATACTTAATTCCGATACTTTTTCAATATCGTATACCGGAATCGGAAGTTCCCATAATTCTTTGAGAGGCAATGTGATTTTAGTCAGCCAATGAGGAATCCTACGAAGTGTGGGCACATCCTGTAATGCTGCGGTCATCTTAACTAATGGCATGGCTGTGATTGGCTGCTGAAATGATGTCAGAATGCACTATAAAAGGCGCCGCAGCCATTTTAGCGTCACTGTGCTGTGAACTCAGTAAGGGACAGAACGCTGCTGTGCTGACTCTGAGGGACAGTTAGATATTGCGATTTTGTGTACTACTGTGCTTGAGGCAGGCTAGTTTACCAACCGCTGTGTAAAGCTTCATTTTGCCAGTGTTGTTTTAACAGCTCTGTGCAAGGTGTGTGTGTGACAGTGCAGGTGACGCTGCAGTTTGCTCTGCATCCACCGCTGTTTGTAGGCATCTGCACGTGTCACTGACTCTTTTTTTTTTTTATTTTATTTAGTGGAATTGGTGCAGCTCCATTATATTAGAAAAAAATCAAATCTATTAGTGTGACGTGCTTCCATCCGTATACAATACATTGGTTGCAAACACTATAGAAGTACAGAAAGGAGCTTTTCACAGATAGTGAATAGTTGTGTTTCAGTGTTCACTGCAGTCTGTGAGGTTTTGATTTTTTGAGTGCAGATCACGCTCCAGTTAGTTCTTCAACCACTGCTGGTTGTAGTCTGCTGAGCGTGTGTCACTGCCTCATCCTTCACATTTTTCTCTAATTGGTGCTGCTCCATTTTAGTGGAAAAAAATCAAATCTATTAGTGTGACGCGCTTCCATCCGTATACAATACATTGGTTGCAAACACTATAGAAGTACACAAAGGGGCCTTTAACAGCTACAGAACAGTTGTGTTTCAGTGTTCACTGTAGTCTGTGAGCTTTTCATTTTGTGAGTGCAGATTACGCTCCAGTTTGTTCTTCAACCACTGCCGGTTGTAGTCTGCTGAGCGTGTGTCACTGCCTCATCCTTCACATTTTTCTCTAATTGGTGCTGCTCCATTTTAGTGGAAAAAAATCTAATCTATTAGTGTGACGCGCTTCCATCCGTATACAATACATTGGTTGCAAACACTATAGAAGTACACAAAGGGGCCTTTAACAGCTACAGAACAGTTGTGTTTCAGTGTTCACTGTAGTCTGTGAGCTTTTCATTTTGTGAGTGCAGATTACGCTCCAGTTTGTTCTTCAACCACTGCCGGTTGTAGTCTGCTGAGCGTGTGTCACTGCCTCATCCTTCACATTTTTCTCTAATTGGTGCTGCTCCATTTTAGTGGAAAAAAATCTAATCTATTAGTGTGACGCGCTTCCATCCGTATACAATACATTGGTTGCAAACACTATAGAAGTACACAAAGGGGCCTTTCACAGATACTGAACAGTTGTCTGCAGGGTTCACTGTAGTCTGTGAGGAATAACCACACTTAGGCCTTAACTTTTCTGACTTTCTTTATCAATCTACCAAGATGAAGAAGTCAGTGAGTAAGGCACGTGGTCGTGGTCGAGGCCGTGGATTTGCAGCAGGGAGAGGACGTGGGGATTCTGTGGCTGCTGCCGCACCCAGTGACACAGCATCCACCAGTTTTCCCCGTGAGCGTTCCTTTATGCGCACTTTTGTAGGAGCTCAGCGTACCCCCCTGCTGCGTGAAGAACAAATTGAAGCCGTTGTTGGTTGGATGGCAGCCAATGCATCGACTTCAATAGCTTCCACCTCCTCTCAGGACCACAGCACTGTTGAACAACCATCAGTCTCTTCACCGCCTGCCAAATTGCCCAGGCAGTCAGAGAGCTCTGTACAGGAGCCAGCTGAGTCTCTGCTTCTGTTCTCAGAATCTGTTGGCTTGGAAACAGGGGCCCAGCCAAGCAGCATTCTGGAATGTGAAGAAGAGGCAGTATGCAGTGATGCGCAACAGCTGTGTCTCTCTGAATCTGAAGAGGCGGGTGAGCCAGTGCCGATGGTCAGCACACCGCAGAACGCATCTGATGATGATGAGACTCAGTTGCCAGTTTCTGTTGAGCATGGTGCTGGCCAGACCACCCAACAACAGCAGGTGTTGGAAGAGGGTAGTGGTGGAGATGATGAGGTCCAAGACCCAACATGGCGTGAGGAACAGGAAGGTGGTGGGAGCAGCTCTGAGGAAGAGATTGCACCAACGGTCCAAACAGTAGGGAGAGGTAGGCTGCAGACTCGCTTGCCTGTAGCCTCCAGTTTGGCACCCGTTCGGAGCAGTTCTCTTCCAACAGCCAAACCGGGCGCTCCCAGGACTTGCTCTGCGTGGTCCTTTTTTGATACAGTTGCAGATGATATTTGCTATGTCAAATGCAAGCTGTGTAATCAAAAAATTAAAAGAGGTAAAAGTGTCAGTAACCTTAATACAACAAATATGTGGAAACATGTGCGGTCAAAGCACTTTGTTGAGTTACAAAGACACACTGGAGATGTAGGCCAACCTACAGCAGCACCTACATCTTCAGCTCGTGTTGGAGCCTCTTCCTCCAGTTCACACACAGCTGGTTCGGCTTCCTCAAAGGATCGCCATGGAAGAACCTCTGTCACTGTTGTCCAGAGACACAGTGTTATTCCACCCACAGCTGCAAGTTCCCTGTCATCCTCACACACCCAGGCCACAAAACAGCCATCGGTAGCACAGGCATGGGATAAAAGACGGCCATACTCGGCAAACCATCCACGAGCACAGGCTCTGAATGCTGGCATTGCAAAACTCCTGTCCCTTGAAATGCTGTCATTCAGGCTGGTGGAGACTGACAGTTTCCGTGAATTAATGGCATTGGCAGTCCACAATACAATGTGCCCAGCCGATTTTATTTCAGTAGGCAAGCCGTCCCTGGTCTGCAAAAGCATGTTGAGGCAAAAATTAAACATGCGCTACTAAACGCCGTCAGTAGCAAGGTCCACCTGACCACCGATGCGTGGACCAGTACCCATGGCCAGGGACGATACCTTTCACTCACTGCCCATTGGGTGAATGTTGTGGAGCCGGGTACAGATCTTGCGAGTGGCGCTGTACGTGTTCTGCCAACTCCAAGGATTGCCGGAATCAAGTCTGTCCACATTGACTCCTCCTCCTACTCCAGTTCCTCAGAATCATCGCTGCAGGAGCCGTCACGGTCTACCTCCACATGGACCCGTGACGCTTACCTGATGCGACCGATATGAGCACAGCCGTGGCCAAACGGCAACAGGCCGTTCTGAAATTAATTCCCATGGGGAATCGAAGCCACACAGCGCAGGAGGTCTGGAATGCCATCAAGCAGGAGAGCGACGTGTGGTTTTTGCCAGCGAATCTCCAGCCAGGCTTGGTAGTGTGTGACAATGGCCGAAATCTGGTGGCAGCTCTGGGCCTTGGCAACCTCACTCACATACCATGTCTGGCACATGTGCTCAACTTGGTCGTGCAGAGTTTTTTGAGGGACTATCCGGATCTTGATGCACTGCTGCACAAGGTCCGCCTAGAGTGCGCTCACTTGCGACGTTCCAGCATGGCCAGATCGCGCATTGCAGCTCTGCAACGCAGATTGCGCCTTCCTGAACATCGCATCATATGTGACGTATCCACCAGGTGGAATTCAACGTTACATATGTTGGAGCGGTTGTGTGAGCAGCAGCCAGCAGTTATGGAGTATCAGCTGCATCAGGCGCAATCAACACGCAATTTGCGCCGTCCACACTTCACCATTAATGAGTGGGCCACTATGAAGGACATGTGCCACGTTTTGCGTGCGTTTGATGAGTCAACGCGGATGGCGAGTGCAGATGATGCACTAGTCAGCCTGACTGTCCCCTTATCTGCCTGCTTCAAAAAACACTGCAAGCAATAAGGGATGAGGTTTTGGAAGAGGTGGAGGATGAGGAGTCACAAATTCCATCACCTTCTGGAAAGTCAGCGCAACGTGGTTCCTCACAAAGGGCTGGGCAGGGCTCACTTTGTGAGGAGGATGAGGAGGAGGAGTCAATGGAGGAGGAAGACATCGCTCCAGAGGGAGGTACACAACGCTCTAGTCAGTATGTAGAGCGAGGGTGGGGTGATGCAGAGCAGGCAGAGATAACGCCTCTTGCAGAGGACAGCGTTTCTTTGCCAGTTGGGAGTCTGCAGCACATGGTTGATTTCATGCTGCAGTGCCTAAGAAACGACCGCCGCATCGCCCACATTCTCACGACGTCTGATTATTGGGTGTACACCCTCCTAGACCCTCGCTACCGGGACAACGTCAAAAGCCTCATCACACCGTTGAACCGGGAGCGTAAAATGCGGGAGTACCAAGACACACTGGTGCAATCCCTAATGTTCTACCTTACTGCCGAGAGCACTGCTGCTGCTACTGCTTTACAAAGCAGCTCTGTGCGTCGAGGCAGTGTAGAGAGCTCTGCAACAAGAGGGAGCACACGCAGTGCCTCTGCACAGGGAAAGACCAGTATGTTAAAAATGTGGCAAAGTTTTGTGGCAGCGCCACAAATGTCTACACCATCCGAGAGGGCTCCAGTCAGCGGGAGGCAACGTATCCGTCAGATGGTGACAGACTACTTGGCTTTGCCTCTCAGTGTACTCCCAGATGGCTCTTCCCCATTCAAGTTTTGGGTCTCTAAGCTGGATACATGGCCAGAGCTTAGCCAGTATGCATTGGAGGTGCTGGCTTGCCCTGCTGCCAGTGTATTATCGGAGCGCGTCTTTAGTGCTGCAGGTGGTGTACTAACAGACCGTCGCATGCGACTATCCTCCGATAATGTAGACCGGCTTACTTTTCTGAAAATGAACAAGGCATGGATCTCGCCAGAATTTGTCTGTCCGTTTTCAGATTAAATAACTGGTTCGCAACGTTATCCATGTCTCCTGTTATGTTCATCTTTCTACCACCTGAACTCTACTCCCTGGGCTCCAACACTGCCAGTTGCTGCTCAAAGTGTCGTGTCACAGAACAAAACACAAGCTCTACTGTTAGTGGGGTTCAGTAACGCCAGCTGTTCCCCTGCTGTGTCAACGGCAAGAAGTCTCCTGTTCCCGACACATGGACAGAAAAACACATGACCAACATGCTCCAAATAGGGAAGAGCCGTCACCCTGCTTGTTATGCTGAAAACATGAAATTGTGAAGTTTTGCAGGCCTAGAATGATAAATTTTTATGACAAATATGGACAAATAATAATTTGTCATCACAGCGCATATCTGCACATGTCTATTAGAAATGGTAACAAAAAATAAAACATAGTCTACTCTTCACATTTTGAAATTAATGCATAAAAGTACATTTCAGACTTATGAATTAATGCTTTTTAAGGAACTTTATCTGTACCTGTAAGATAATGCAGTCAATGGATGTACGAATCATTAAATCCTCATCATCATCATCACGAGTTTTATTTATGACAGACATTATAAAATACACATACTGATGCCAACTGTAACTTCAAACACCATATATGAAATGGCCAGCATGTAAACATGGTAATAATGTCCAATAATAAATTATTACATCTAGAAAGTGCATCATGCATACTGACAATAGGTAGTTATACCTGCAAGTGCTGTTGAAACAACCACAAGAGATATAAATTAATACTGGTATATAGGTATCACAGTGCATAGTTACTCATGGACAATGTTGATGTAATACTGTATCTCAATTAAGTCAGCGTCAACCATTAGGCTTGTTAGTCTTGTACATTGTTAAAGAGGGAACGTAATTTTTTTGTTTGTCATAGGTGGAGTATTACACATTAAATTATTACTGCTGTATTTTTTTTTGCGTCCCTAGTGCGCAATAACGCAGCCTAACCTCACATTTGATAGTCAGCTAATTGCCACACGCTACCCTACCCTACGCGTGACAGTAGGAAGGTAGTGTTGACGGATAAAGCTTTGCGCAACCAGACATTCTTTTACCCTCTTCAACACTCTACAAGCAAAAAATGCATGATTTCAGCCGCAGACTTTATTGACGTACAGTATAACATCGGCATTACCCATCAGAGGCTGTCCACTGTCTGATACAGACATAGAATATACCTTTGCTATCCGTAGCCTTTGTTTCACCTACACTTGCAGGCACACACTTAAATTGTGACAAACAATGCCTAATGTTTTTTTAAATGGTTATTTTTTATTGTACATTATTGTGTCATCAATCACATTGATGAGTCCATGCTGGACATGTCATACATGCTATAGAAAGTTACGATTTTATGAACTTAAATAATTGAAATGTCTGTGACTGTCACATAAAATTTGCGATGATGATGATGAGTGACTATTACAAAATCCATTGTCTTCACTATGTTATGGTTTAACATAGCGTTCCTTAAGCATTATTCATAAAAAAAAAATGGACTTTTATTCTTAAATTTACAACACTATATTTTGTTACCAATTTTTTGGGTGTTGTGTTGTTCCATTTATTTTTGGCATGTGCATATATGCGTTTATATTTGTATTTTCTTTATTTTTCCTTCTTGAAATTAGAAAACATGTGTATCTTTGTACCGTGTTAGCCAGTAGATAGAAAAATATTTAGACTTCAGAGTCAGCAGTGGTTGATACCTTTTAATGGATAACTGAAAAGATGGAAACAAATTGCAAGCTTTCAAGGCTACTCACGTCTCTTCATCAGGGAAAGACTAACTAAAAAAATTAAGCATCACATATTTCTATACACAACAGGACACAGGAATAGTGCAATAGGTAAGACAAGTAAGTGACGTGTATCAGAACTGTCATTATCTCACAGGGATGAACATAAATATTGGAACAGTTCCTAGATAAGGATAGAAAGTTTTGATTGCCCTCTCATTGGCGTATTTTTTTGGGTTTTCATGACCCTGGAAGGGCATAGACGCAGATTCCTTAATTGATATAGAATGACATAAATCCATGTGATCTATTCATTCCATCACTAACAGTGTCAAAGGTCATGATGAGCTTATATTCTGAAACCTTTGTACGTTTCTCATATTTGAAGTTATATTTTAATACCAGTAATTCCATATCCATGATGCTATGACCGGGCATACAAAAGTCTTTTGCCACAGGTAAATTCATTAATTTATCTGTGATTGTGTGGCGCTGATAATTCATCCTTGTTCTCCTTTTTGTTGCCGGTCTCCCCTCACTTGTCCCTCCCTCACTTGTCTTAGCTATTCCTGTGTCCTGTTGTGTGTAGAAATATGTGATTCTTCATTTTTGGCTTTACTCTTAGCCTGATGAAGACACCTGAGTAGTCTCGAAAGCTTTGAATTTGTTACCATATTTTCAGTTAGCCATTAAACGTTATCAACCACAGAGGACTGTCAAGTATAAATATTTTTCTATTCTTGTAATTGAAATTTATCATTTTATTGTTGTAGTAAAACTTCATTTATTCTTGTTTGAAGTACATACATTTGCAATGGCCACGTAACAAGGCAATAACTCAATATTTTATGCCTACACCCTCCTTGACCCTGGGCTTCAACAGCGCCAGTTGCTGTCAGAAGTGTTAGTGCAAGATGAAAACAATCGCTGATGTGTTTGTGGGGTTCAGTAACGCCTGCTGTTCCACTGCTTGTGTGAGTCTGGCAAAAATTACTGCTGCCCACTACAACTTCAACTCAAACGTCTATACTAGCCTCTGCCTACACCCTCCTTGACCCTGGGCTTCAACAGCGCCAGTTGCTGCTCAGAAGTGTTAGATGCACAGATGAAAACAATCGCTGATGTGTTTGTGGGGTTCAGTAACGCCTGCTGTTCCCCTGCTGTGTGTCTGGCAAAAATTACTGCTGCTAACTACAACTTCAACTTCAAACGTCTCATACTAGGCCTCTGCCTACACCCTCCTTGACCCTGGGCTTCAACAGCGCCAGTTGCTGCTCAGAAGTGTTAGATGCACAGATGAAAACAATCGCTGATGTGTTTGTGGGGTTCAGTAACGCCTGCTGTTCCCCTGCTGTGTGTCTGGCAAAAATTACTGCTGCTAACTACAACTTCAACTTCAAACGTCTCATACTAGGCCTCTGCCTACACCCTCCTTGACCCTGGGCTTCAACAGCGCCAGTTGCTGCTCAGAAGTGTTAGATGCACAGATGAAAACAATCGCTGATGTGTTTGTGGGGTTCAGTAACGCCTGCTGTTCCCCTGCTGTGTGTCTGGCAAAAATTACTGCTAACTACCTAATCAATGGTGAAAAACACACTTTTACCTCTCAACCATGTGTCTAGTGCCTACAATCCATTTGAGGCTAACGCCACTGCATGATTCTCTAAGCTGTAAAACATTTTGAAAACGTCAACTTTCAAACCATCAAAATGATTTGTCTTTGTCACAAATCTGTAACAAAATAATTGTGACATATTATTACAGATATGCACATGTCGAAAACAAATGCAAACACAAAAGCCTACTTATGCTATAGGATACTGATGGTCAACCTTGTCACTCCATAGCTTAGACAAATCCAACTCACATCATGATGACTCAAATACTGCAATGTTGGAAGTGCATAATGTGGGTTGAACTTTGACAACTGCTGCAGTGCGAAGGTTATACTTCAGTGTTCTTGCCTTTGAAATAAAAGCATACAAGTAAATATAATATCCAATGTTGATTAAGGGACGTGATGTACACCTGTAATATTGTGCAAACAATGCATGTAGGAATAGTCCTCTTCAACATTACTTATATTTGTGTCATTTTAAAAAATACATATTTGATTAGAAAGTTAACAGCCCATATCATAAAGGTCCTTCATGTAAACATGATAATCGCTAACAAAAATCATGCATTACCTTGGTAAAGTCAATAGTGCATAGTCACAATAGCAAAATATATACCTGTAAGTGGTGCTGAAAGAACGACAACTGATAGAATAGGTGAATGATATCTATTTATCAGACTGAATAGCGACACCTGTACAATGTCGATATAATACTGTACCTTAACAAAACAGCTGTGTCACACCTCACACGCATTTTTCTTGTAGCTTGTTATGTAATAGGGCACATGCGTGTATGTTTCATCATAGGTGCATGTTTACTGAGTAAAGCAGTCATGACAACGCCTTTGTGTTGTCGGTACGCTTGCGATGATGAACGATGCGCACCGTGAATGTTAGTCTGCGTCATAAGACGCACAGACGCTCCAATACCCAACGCGTCACAGCAGGAAGCCAGTCTGTGCGTCCAAACAAAGGCGCAAGCATACATGCACGTACCCTTTTATAAAGCTATATAAAAAAAGGATGTAGTAGTAACGCACACTTTATTGAGGTACAGTATTACATCGCCATTCACCATCTGTGGCTATGCAGTGTCATCTATATATACCTTATCTATCCGTTGTCATGCTTGCAAGTCCACAGTCAGGCATAAATAGCTGTTTTCACTATGCACTTTTTAAAGGTTTTTTTTGTTAATATAAATGATTGGCACATATTATCAGTATTACATGATGGAAATTTTAGATATTTTTAAAAACTTTTTAGTGATATTATTCAGCAAATGAAAATGGTGTACATACTGTTACTTATCCATCATTAATGGATTCTGATATGTACTTGTATGCTTTTATTTAAAACCGTATAGCAGATTATTTAACCGATTTTTATTGTGGTTTGCATTGCTTTTCAACATGTTAATGTATGCGTTTATGTTTGTCAATTATTAATTTACATATATTTTTTAAAGTAAAATCATCATCTTATGGTACTAAAGGTTATATTTCTCTTGTTTGGAGTATAGACATTTTTAATTGACACGTAACAAGGAAAATACTTCATCTAGTATTTAAACATCCTCCTTGACCCTGGGCTCCAACACCGCCAGTTGTTGCTTGGAAGTGCTGTTAGCACAGTCTACACTTGCTCCTGTGTTACTGGGGTTCAGTAATGTCAGCTGTTCCCCTGCTGTGTGAACGGCAAACAGTCCTGCTGCCTCCACCCTGTTCTCTTCTCATCCCTGGGTTACAACACCGCCAGTTGTTTCTCGGAAGTGCTGTTAGCACAGTCTACACTTGCTCCCGTGTTACTGGGGTTCAGTAATGTCAGCTGTTCCCCTGCTGTGTGAACGGCAAAAAGTCCTGCTGCCTCCACCCTGTTCTCTTCTCATCCCTGGGTTACAACACCGCCAGTTGTTTCTCGGAAGTGCTGTTAGCACAGTCTACACTTGCTCCTGTGTTACTGGGGTTCAGTAATGTCAGCTGTTCCCCTGCTGTGTGAACGGCAAACAGTCCTGCTGCCTCCACCCTGTTCTCTTCTCATCCCTGGGTTACAACACCGCCAGTTGTTTCTCGGAAGTGCTGTTAGCACAGTCTACACTTGCTCCTGTGTTACTGGGGTTCAGTAATGTCAGCTGTTCCCCTGCTGTGTGAACGGCAAAACAGTCCTGCTGCCTCCACCTGTTCTCTTCTCATCCCTGGGTTACAACACCGCCAGTTGTTTCTCGGAAGTGCTGTTAGCACAGTCTACACTTGCTCCTGTGTTACTGGGGTTCAGTAATGTCAGCTGTTCCCCTGCTGTGTGAACGGCAAACAGTCCTGCTGCCTCCACCCTGTTCTCTTCTCATCCCTGGGTTACAACACCGCCAGTTGTTTCTCGGAAGTGCTGTTAGCACAGTCTACACTTGCTCCTGTGTTACTGGGGTTCAGTAATGTCAGCTGTTCCCCTGCTGTGTGAACGGCAAACAGTCCTGCTGCCTCCACCCTGTTCTCTTCTCATCCCTGGGTTACAACACCGCCAGTTGTTTCTCGGAAGTGCTGTTAGCACAGTCTACACTTGCTCCCGTGTTACTGGGGTTCAGTAATGTCAGCTGTTCCCCTGCTGTGTGAACGGCAAAAAGTCCTGCTGCCTCCACCCTGTTCTCTTCTCATCCCTGGGTTACAACACCGCCAGTTGTTTCTCGGAAGTGCTGTTAGCACAGTCTACACTTGCTCCTGTGTTACTGGGGTTCAGTAATGTCAGCTGTTCCCCTGCTGTGTGAACGGCAAACAGTCCTGCTGCCTCCACCTGTTCTCTTCTCATCCCTGGGTTACAACACCGCCAGTTGTTTCTCGGAAGTGCTGTTAGCACAGTCTACACTTGCTCCTGTGTTACTGGGGTTCAGTAATGTCAGCTGTTCCCCTGCTGTGTGAACGGCAAACAGTCCTGCTGCCTCCACCCTGTTCTCTTCTCATCCCTGGGTTACAACACCGCCAGTTGTTTCTCGGAAGTGCTGTTAGCACAGTCTACACTTGCTCCCGTGTTACTGGGGTTCAGTAATGTCAGCTGTTCCCCTGCTGTGTGAACGGCAAACAGTCCTGCTGCCTCACCCTGTTCTCTTCTCATCCCTGGGTTACAACACCGCCAGTTGTTTCTCGGAAGTGCTGTTAGCACAGTCTACACTTGCTCCCGTGTTACTGGGGTTCAGTAATGTCAGCTGTTCCCCTGCTGTGTGAACGGCAAACAGTCCTGCTGCCTCCACCTGTTCTCTTCTCATCCCTGGGTTACAACACCGCCAGTTGTTTCTCGGAAGTGCTGTTAGCACAGTCTACACTTGCTCCGTGTTACTGGGGTTCAGTAATGTCAGCTGTTCCCCTGCTGTGTGAACGGCAAAAAGTCCTGCTGCCTCCACCCTGTTCTCTTCTCATCCCTGGGTTACAACACCGCCAGTTGTTTCTCGGAAGTGCTGTTAGCACAGTCTACACTTGCTCCTGTGTTACTGGGGTTCAGTAATGTCAGCTGTTCCCCTGCTGTGTGAACGGCAAAAGTCCTGCTGCCTCCACCTGTTCTCTTTCATCCTGGGTTACAACACCGCCAGTTGTTTCTCGGAAGTGCTGTTAGCACAGTCTACACTTGCTCCTGTGTTACTGGGGTTCAGTAATGTCAGCTGTTCCCTGCTGTGTGAACGGCAAACAGTCCTGCTGCCTCCACCCTGTTCTCTTCTCATCCCTGGGTTACAACACCGCCAGTGTTTCTCGGAAGTGCTGTTAGCACAGTTACACTTGCTCCGTGTTACTGGGGTTCAGTTGTCAGCTGTTCCCTGCTGTGTGAACGGCAAAAAGTCTGCTGTCCACTGTTCTCTTCTCATCCTGGGTTACAACACCGCCGTTGTTTCTCGGAAGTGCTGTTAGCACGTTACACTTTTCCCCTGTTACTGGGGTTCAGTAATGTCGTGTTCCTGCTGTGTGAACGGGAAAAGTCCTGCTGCCCCCACCCCCTTCTTTCTCATCCCGGGGGGACAACCCGCCCGTTTTTTCTGGAAGTGTGTTTACGTCTAATTTTCGGTTATGGGGTTCAGTAAAGTCAGCGTTCCCCCGTGTTGCGGCAAA
>JARQOD010000001.1:290065319-290194191 GCA_033576555.1 Oophaga sylvatica
CCCGATATTTGCAGTATCGGAATGCTCAACCCTAATCAGAACCCTTCTAGGTTAAATCAGTCAGTGGTTTCACAATACCAGAGAAATTAGCTATAAATTTACGATAAAAATTAGCAAAACCCAAAAATCTCTGAAGAGCCTTCAATGTAGTGGGTTGAACCCAATCACAAATTGCCTGAACTTTGACCGGGTCCATTTCAATAACAGACGGAGACAAAATGAATCCCAGAAATGAAACCTTCTGTACACCAAAAATACATTTTGATCCCTTCACATACAATGCGTTTTCTCTCAAAATCCGGAATACAGTCCGAACATGTTCCACATGAGAATCCCAATCATTGGAAAAAATCAAGATATCGTCCAAATAAACAATCAGAAATTTATCCACGAAATTCCGGAAAATATCATTCATAAAGGATTGGAAGACGGAAGGGGCATTAGTGAGCCCAAAAGGCATCACTAGGTACTCAAAATGCCCCTCTGGGGTATTAAACGCTGTCTTCCATTCATCTCCGTGCTTGATGCGAATAAGATTATACTCCCCCCTGAGGTCAAGCTTGGTAAACCAACAAGCACCTGGAAAATAGGTCAGAAATCAAGGGTAACGGATATTGATATTTAACAGTGATCTTATTCAGGAGACGATAATCAATACACGGCCTCAATGAGCCATCCTTCTTGGCCACAAAGAAAAAGCCGGCGCCCAAGGGTGAAGAGGATGGTCTGATATGACCCTTCTGTAAAGTCTCTTTGATATTAGATCGCATAGCCTCATGCTCAGGTACAGATAAATTAAAGAGCCGACCCTTGGGAAATTTACAACTGGGTGCTAAGTCAATAGCGCAATCATAACTCCTACGAGGAGGTAAGGATGCAGACTTATTCTCACTAAACACATCAGAAAAATCAGTCAAATAGTCAGGGACATCTTGAGACTGGGGGAGGCAGAAAAAACATCTTGAGACTGGGAGGGGGCAGAAAAAACAGGAGTTTCAGCACGAACACATTGACAACCCCAACTGGTCACAGACACAGATTTCCAATCCAAAATAGGATTGTGAGTCTGTAACCAAGGAAAACCCAGTACAACAATGTCATGTAAATTATGTAACACCAAAAATGTGCAATTCTCTTGATGGTCCGGGTCAACCCGCATTATCACCTGGGTAGAAAACGGGTTTATTCTCCACCAAGGGGGTAGAATCAATGCCCAGCAAAGGAATAGACTTCTGCAGGGGTATCATAGGAAAACCACAACGTTTGGCAAAATCAAAATCCATCAGGTTTATAGTTGCTCCTGAATCAACAAAAGCCTGAGCTGAAAATGTGGACATGGAGCAAATCAAGGTAACAGTCAACAGAAATTTAGTCTGAACACTACCCAAAACAACTGAGCGCGCAAAACGTCTTCCCCGCTTGGGGCAGATGGAAATAGCATGAGAAGCGTCACCACAATAGTAGCACAACTTATTATGCTTACGAAATTCATGATGCTGTGCCCCAGAAGTCACTCCTTCGCACTGCATAGGCTCAGGGGCTGGCCCACAAGGCATCACAATCTCACGCATATTTCTACGTTCGCGCAGACGTCTGTCAACTTGAATAGCTAATGACATAGAGTCATTGAGACCAGAGCGAACAGGGAATCCCACCATAACATCCTTTACAGTCTCTGCCAGACCCTTCCGAAAAAGAGCTGCCAGAGCATCATCATTCCATTTAGTAAGGACTGCCCACTTTCCGAATTTCTGACAATACAGCTCAGCAGCTTCATGACCCTGATTCAATGCCAACAAGGTTTTTTCAACTTCATCAGTAACATTTGGTTCATTGTACAATAACCCCAGAGCCTGAAAAAACACATCAACATCATTCAAAACAGGATCTCCAGGTGTTAGGGAAAAGGCCCAATCCTGAGGGTCACCGCGCAACAGGGAGATGACAATATGAACCTGCTGTGTTGTGTTCCCTGAGGATTTAGGCTTCAAAGCAAAAAACAACTTACAGTTATTTTTAAAATTCAAAAACTTAGACCGATCCCCCTGAAATAAATCCGGCAGAGGGATCCTAGGTTCCACAGCAGGCAACCCAGCAAGATAGATAGCAATACTCCGAACTTCAGCAGCAAGCTGCTCCACACGATCGGACAAATGCTTGACCTCCATTGGGGAAAAAATTCTCCTCAGCCCCCAGAGAAAAAAGAGGGAAAAAATGTAACAGACAAAAATAAAAAAAAAAATTTCTGACAACCTTTTTTTTTTCTTTTTACTATTTTTTCCCTTCTATTGAGTACCATAGATTTTTAGTATGGCCGGTGATTCTGTTATGTTTTGGTAGCTGAGGAGGCAGGAGCAAAAAACCGCATAGGCAGCCTAACACCAGAGAGGTTGGAAACTAATAGGTTGCAGACCCCTAAACTAACCGCACAACTAGAAGCAGCCGTGGGACGTTCCTACGGTGTCCTAGACGCCTCGTCACAGCGGGAGAGATAGCTGTGCTGTGCTTTTATCTTATTAATCTATTCATAATCTTGCCTGAAGAAGGAGCTTCTGTGCTCTGAAAGCTTGCAAACATATTACTTTCTGGTTAGCCAATAAAGGTATCACTCCGAGAATACTTTTATCATCATTGGGCAGAAAATTATTCACATCAATTTTTTTTGGCTAACACGGTACCACAATATAAATTTTTATTGTACATCATGTGTTAATAGTTAAATTCTTAAGTAATCTCCTATGTAACCCTTGTCTCACTTCTCTTGAATCATCTTCTAATCTAATTTATGACCAATGAAAGTTAAATCTAGAGTTCAGCTTAAAAAATCTGTTTGGAGAAGAAAAATGTCACGATTCCATCGCTCATTATGTCTTTGGCACAGTGAGTGACTGTACAGCCGTCCAACCTGAAGCAAGGGCATGCTGAGCTGTATTGTGAGTGACAGTCCAGCAATAAGTTTCTCCTGTCCTGATTTATACCTGCTATTTAGCTGGCTGTATCTGATGGCTGCCAGTTGTAGCCTTAGCTCTGTGGTGTTTGTGTGTCTTGTATTTCTATACTCTGTTTCTGATATATTGCTGCCTGACCTTGGACCTTGTCTCTGACTATCCATTTGCCTAGCCCTTTTGTCTTGATCCGCTACCTTCCTGGAATTCTGACCTCGGACCGTGACCTGACTATTCCTCTGTGTTTCCCCTTAGTTTATTACAAGCTCTCTTGGTATCTGACCCTGGACCTTTTGACTACCCTGCCCTGGCTTGTCCATGATTAGTGGCTAGCGATGCATTACAACTGGCCATATTTTTTTTCCCACCAGTATGGATCCAATTCATACACATTGCAATCAGGTGGCGAATCTGACCCGGATGGTTCAAGATCTGGCCAGTAAGCATCAGAAGCTAGAATCATCACAGTTTCAGCTTCAGGGTCAGTTTTTTCGCATGATGGGTGCTTCCCAGATCTCTCCACTGCGGCAGCAGCTTTGCGATCTGTACTTTCTGGCGTGTAGTTGGTCTCTCCCAAACCAGTAGTGGCACTTCATGATACATTTTTGAGGGAGAAAAAATGGTTTAGGGTGTTCAGGGAAAGCCTTAGACTATATTTTACCTTGCGACCCCAGTCTTCAGGGTATGAGTCCCAGCAGGTGGGATAATCATGTCCTTACTGGAGGGGGTCCTCAGTCTTAGGCATTTTCTTTGCTCCCATAAATTCCAGAATTGTTTTCTGTTGATGCAGTCCCCTACACACACACACAGTTTAATGCAGCCCCCACACAGTCACACACATTGTACTTTATAGGGGGGGCTGCATTATACTGTGTGTATATGTGAGCAGGTTGCGAGATGCAATGATGGGCAGGAGGCAGATCAAAGGTTAACAGGTTTAAATAAAACAGGGAGTTACTCCACGCAGGGAGATAGGTAAACGTGAGGTAAATAACAGACAGTACAGGGAATACAGGGGTTTGGTTGAGGTGAAATCAACATAGGAATTATGGGTGAAACTGTTCTCAAAGGAGTCACTTATCAATCAGACATTTTCTTGTCAGAATAGGTCCCAGGGCACTTCACCAACAGCCGTTGGCACAATGTAGATCCGGTGGGGTCCTGAAGAAGGCAATGATACGTTCCTGGCTGCCAACTTTAAGTCTTTGAAATGTCCTGTGGAGTCCTCCGTAAGGAGACTCTGGTGGACGGCCACAGTCCTGTCAAAATTAAGCGAGGCTTGATGAATATGCTTTGGGGATTCAGGAAGCAGTCCCCAGTCAACGTCTCAGTCTCTGTCAGACGGCACACGCACAGCACTGACTGTTACAGAGCGATTGGCACCTCAATGTCTGGGAGCCAACCTGCACATGGCAGGCTTCTCGTCAGAGTCCCTGCGGTAGGTTTCTCTCACGGCTGGGCGCACATTCCCGCTGCTAACGGTCCCACTCTGCTCAGCCGCGCACTGCACTTTCCCTCCAACTCAGTCTGTTGCATGCTGGGCTGCCCCTTGTAATGCATTGCCACGCCCCCTGTCAGCCAGTGCAAAGATCGGTATGGATGCCTAAACTTTTCCCCGGACAACAGAGGAGACAGCCCCGACAGTTCCGGACCTGGCACACAGGTACCAGTGGTGCCGTCGTCCCACTTACATATACAAGACTGCATTATATTGTGTATGAAGGGGCTGCATTGTACTCAATTGGGTGGCTGCACTGTACTCTATGTGGGGCTGCATTATACTGTGTGTGTGGGTGGTTGCATTATACTCTATTGGGGGCCGCATTGTACTCTGTGGGGGCTGCATTATACTGTGTGTGTCTGGGGGGCAGCATTATACTGTGTGTGTCTGGGGGGCAGCATTATACTGTGTTTAGAGGCTGCATTATACTGAGTGTGTGTAAAGGGGCTGCATTATACTGTGCATGTGTGGAGGGGTTGAATTATACTCTATGGGGTGGCCATATTATACTATGTGTGTGGGGAGGGCTGCATTATACTCTGTGGGGGTGCTGCATTACCCTCTATGGGGGGAACTGCATTGTACTCTTGAGGGGAGTTGTATTATACTCTATGAGGGGGCACTGCATTCTACTCTATGACAGAGGCTGCATTATACTCTGAGGGAGAACCGCATTATACTCTTGAGGGGGGCTGTAATTGTACTCTATGAGGGTGTGCTGCATTATACTCTATGAGGGGACACTGCATTAACCTCTATGAGGGGGCTGTATTGTACTCTATGAGATGGCCGCATTGTACTCTATGTGGTGGCTGCATTATACTGTGTGTGGGGGGGCTGCATTATACTCTGAGGGCACACTGCATTGTACTCTGTGACAGGGTCTGCATTGTACTCTGTGGGGGATTGCATTATACTCTATTGGGATCTGCATTGGACTCTATGAGGGGGCTGCATTATACTGTGTGGGTTTGTGAGGGGATGCATTATACTGTGTGTGTAGGGGGCTGCATTATACTGAGTGTTGAGGGGTTGAATTATACTCTGAGGGGGTTGCATTGTACTCTATGGGGTGGCCGCATTGTGCTCTATCAGAGGGTTGCATTATACTGTGTGTATACGGGGGCTGCATTATACTGTGTGTGTGGGTCACCGCATTGTACTCTATGGGGGCTGCATTATACTGTGTGTGGGGGAGTTGCATTATACTCTATTGGGGCCGCATTGAACTCTATGGGGGTCTGCATTATACTGTGTGTGTGTGGGGGAGCTGCATTATACTGTATTTGTGTGGAGGGGTTGAATTATATTCTGAGGGGTTGCATTATACTTGTCATGGTTGTGAACAGGGTTCCCTTCCCAGTCCTCGCAGGGTTAATTTTGTATGGCCTCCTTTTTGGTTTGGGGAGGGATATATATACCCGCCCCTGTCTGGGGTTCCTTGTCAGTTATACATTCATTCCTGGCTGTGTGTCTGACCCCCTGGGGTGCTTGCATACTGTTCTGTCTGTTTGCCTCTCAGTGTATGATGCGGTCTGTTTGCTCGTTCTGTGCATTGCCTTGTGACTCTGTTATTACTGTCTCTTCCGGCTCTGACCTTTTGGCTTGATTACTCTTACTTCGCACCTGTCTGCCCCATTTGTACTGTACCGCTATCTTCAGCTTCCTGACCCTTGGCTTTGTCCTGACCACTCTCCATGTCTCACCCTTTTGTACCTCATCGTCCTCCTTGCTTGACTTCGGCACTTTCTGACTACTCTCCGGTATCGCTGGTCACTGCTGCTATTCGGCCCCTGACTCCATCCTGGCCACTCCCCCTGTGGTCATGTGCTTCAGGTCCTGCTCTGCGGCAGGTAAGCTCACCGCAACTCTCTCCTCTCACACTCTCTGACCTCTTAGTATCTGTGCGCAGACTCCTGCTGTAAGTCTGCAGCAGGGGTCATGATAATACTCTATGGGGTGGCTGAATTGTATTCTATGGGGGGTTGCATTATACTGTGTGTGTGGGTGGGCTGTATGTATTATACTCTATGGGGCACTGCACTGTACTCTGAGGGGGCGCTGCATTGCCCTCTATGAGGAGGAGCTGCATTGCCCTCTATGAGGGGGAGCTGCATTGCACTCTATGAGGGGGGATGTATTATACTCTATGAAAGGGCACTGCATTGTACTCTATGAGGGGACACTGCATTAAATTCTATAAGAGGGCTGTATTGTACGCTATGGGGTGGTCACATTATATTCTATTGGGGGCATGCATTATACTATGTGTGTTTGTGTATGTGGGGGGCTGTGCTATACTGCGTTTGCAGTGGGGCTACATTATACAGTGTGTGGGGGGCTGCATTATACGGTGTGTGTGTGGAGAGGTTGAATTATACTCTAAGGGGCTGCATTGTACTCTATGGGGCTCCATTATACTCTATGGGATCACACTGCATTTTAATCTATGAGGGTGCACTGCATTGCACTCTATGAAGGGGCGCTGCATTGCATTCTATGAGGGGGAGCTGCATTGTACTCTTCAGGGGGCTGTATTATACTCTATTAGGGGGCACTGCATTCTACTCTATGACAAAGGCTGCATTATACTCTGAGGGAGAGCTGCATTATACTCTTGAGGGAATGCTGCATTAAGCTATTAGAGGGCTGCATTGTATTCTATGGGGTGGCCGCATTATACTGTGTGGGGGGTTGCATTATAATCTATAGGGGGGTGCATTGTACTCCATTGGGGGCCTGCATTATACTGTGTATGTCTGTGGGGGCTGCATTATTCTGTGTGTGTAGTGGGGCTGCATTATACGATGTGCGTGGGGGGTCTGCATTATACAGTGTGTGGAGAGGTTGAATTATACTCTGAGGGGCTGTATTGTACTCTATGGGAGCTGCATTATACTCTATGGGATGGCGCTGCATTGTAATCTATGAGGTGTGCACTGCATTACACTCTGAGAGGACCATGGGGAGTGCATTATACTATATGTACTATATGAGAACTGCATTATACTGTATCAATGACTATGGGGAATGCATTATACTATATGAAGGACTAAGGGGTGCATTATACTAGGAGGAGTGCATTGTACAATGTGGAGGACTATGGGATATATTATACTATATGGAGAACTATGGGGAGTGCATTGGACTATGGGGAGTGTATTATACTATATGGAGTACTATGGGGCACATTTTACTATATGGAGGACTATGGGGTGCATTATACTATGTGGAGGGCTATACTAAACAAGCAAAATGTTGCCTATTTATCGAGCGATTGGATTGTTTATGCTGGAATAAAAATTATTGTTCTCAGCTGCTCATCACCTGCAGATGTGCTGCTGATAACATGATACTGTACGGTACAGATTGATCTACTAGTGAACATTCTGTTCCCATCATTGTTCCTCAGCCGGTGTAAAGAGGTTGGGAAACAAGCGTCGAATGACTTCAAAATTGTCGATGGCGCTTGTTTAGTGGCCTGAACTCGGCACATGTAAATATAACCAAAATGTGAGCATTTGGGGCTGCACTTTAAACTTTTGCCCAGGGCCCCACTTTGTCTAAAACTGTCCCTGGACGAATGGCTCCCGAGATCTCAATCTGCGCATGTGCCAACTTCCAAAGTCATTTTCTCAAAGCCTACCACAGGGAAATCAGTGGGAAGGGGACTCCACTCAAAGCTGATATTTTATGAAAACCCGGGACCCGCAGCACCATACCACTCCGGCCTACTGCAGCAGTGACCCTGACATCTGTGACTCAGCTCCACAGAAGCCAGTACGCTACATTCGGATCATAAGATGCACCCCAATGTTCCTCCCAAATTTGGGGAAAAAAGTGTGTCTTCTAATCTTAAAGATAAGGTACTATAAATACACAAAAATTGTGCCATTTTGTGAGATTGGAATAAAGTGGGGGAGAAAGATTTACAACTGCCATAATAGGCAGAGAAAAGCATAATAAATTGGTGGTGTGCATACAGTCAGGGCCAGAAATATTTGGACAGTGACACAATTTTCGCGAGTTGGGCTCTGCATGCCACCACATTGGATTTGAAATGAAACCTCTACAACAGAATTCAAGTGCAGATTGTAACGTTTAATTTGAAGGGTTGAACAAAAATATGTGTTAGAAAATGTAGGAATTGTACACATTTCTTTACAAACACTCCACATTTTAGGAGGTCAAAAGTAATTGGACAAATAAACATAACCCAAACAAAATATTTTTATTTTCAATATTTTGTGGCGAATCCTTTGGAGGCAATCACTGCCTTAAGTCTGGAACCCATGGACATCACCAAACGCTGGGTTTCCTCCTTCTTAATGCTTTGCCAGGCCTTTACAGCCGCAGCCTTCAGGTCTTGCTTGTTTGTGGGTCTTTCCCTCTTAAGTCTGGATTTGAGCAAGTGAAATGCATGCTCACTTGGGTTAAGATCTGGTGATTGACTTGGCCATTGAAGAATGTTCCACTTTTTTGCACTCATGAACTCCTGTGTAGCTTTGGCTGTATGCTTGGGGTCATTATCCATCTGTACTATGAAGCGCCGTCCAATCAAGTTTGCAGCATTTGGCTGAATCTGGGCTGAAAGTATATCCCGGTACACTTCAGAATTCATCCGGCTACTCTTGTCTGCTGTTATGTCATCAATAAACACAAGTGACCCAGTGCCATTGAAAGCCATGCATGGCCATGCCATCACGTTGCCTCCACCATGTTTTACAGAGGATGTGGTGTGCCTTGGATCATGTGCCGTTCCCTTTCTTCTCCAAACTTTTGGCTTCCCATCATTCTGGTACAGGTTGATCTTTGTCTCATCTGTCCATAGAATACTTTTCCAGAACTGAGCTGGCTTCTGGAGGTGTTTTTCAGCAAATTTAACTCTGGCCTGTCTATTTTTGGAATTGATGAATGGTTTGCATCTAGATGTGAACCCTTTGTATTTACTTTCATGGAGTCTTCTCTTTACTGTTGACTTAGAGACAGATACACCTACTTCACTGAGAGTGTTCTGGACTTCAGTTGATGTTGTGAACGGGTTCTTCTTCACCAAAGAAAGTATGCGGCGATCATCCACCACTGTTGTCTTCCGTGGGCTCCCAGGTCTTTTTGGATTGATGAGTTCACCAGTGCTTTCTTTCTTTCTCAGGATGTACCAAATTTTAGATTTTGCCACTTCTAATGTTGTAGCAATTTCTTGGATGGGTTTTTTTTCCGTTCTTGCAGCTTAAGGATGGCTTGCTTCACCTGCATGGAGAGCTCCTGTGACCACATGTTTCCTTCACAGCAAAACCTTCCAAATGCAAACACCACACCTCAAATCAACTCCGGCCCTTTCATCTGCTTAATTGAGAATGACATAACAAAGGGATTGCCCACACCTGTCCATGAAATAGCCTTGGAGTCATTTGTCCAATTACTTTTGGTCCCTTTAAAAACAGGGTGGCACATGTTAAGGAGCTGAAACTCCTAAACCCTTCATCCAATTTTAATGTGGATACCCTCAAATGAAAGCTGAAAGTCTGGACTTCAACTGCATCTGAATTGTTTTGTTTAAAATTCATTGTGGTAATGTCTAGAACCAAAATTAGATAAATGTTGTCTCTGTCCAAATATATATGGACCTAACTGTATAAGGATCAATTGAGAATTTTACCCTTATCAAAGATTATCAAGATATATTAATAGTACCCATTAATATTATATAACTTATGAAATGCATATGATGATAGTTAGGCAAAATAAAGTTTCTGAGAAGAGAAAAGAAAAAAATATATAATATGTAAGAATATAAAATATATAGACAAAAAAATATAAAAAAAAAATTATAAAGAAAAAAGCAAAAATAAAACAAATACAAAATATCTTATATTATTTTTTGGATATACACATATTAACTGTCACGATCCATTTTTGGATCTGTGGCAGATTTTGCTTTTCATATTAAATTTTTTTTTCCTTTCAGTCCATCGGGGGTTAATTTCAGTTTTTTTTCCCCGGTGGCAGCTCTTGTAATTACATTGCTGCTGAGTTTGCTGATGCAGATGGTGACCACTCCCACCATCCTTTAAAAGGTCACCTGATGCATCAGCTGACTGTTTTTGATACAGATCCTTCTGGAGACCAACCAAGCAGGAGAAGGTGCTTGCTGAGTGCAATTGTGCTTCAGCTATTACCATGTTCTGGTGACTTTTTCCTACTGTGTGGAGCTTTACAGCAGAAAGCTAAGTGTGGTGTTTTTGTTGCCTTTACCCTTTGTTGTTTGTTCCTTCCCTTTGTGGTTCAATAGTGCAGTGGTGTGACTAGTGCTCTCACCGGCCTGCTCCCTACCTAGGGATTAGCGCAGGTCTTGTGAGGGTTTAAGGTGTCCTGCTCGGCGATGGGGTGAAAGAACCCGTACAGAGACGATAGTGAGATCAGGGCACAGACTTAGGTGAGTGCAGGGGGTGTCCATTTCCCTCGTTCCCTATCGCAGGGCCCACCGTTGTTGAAGTTTCCCCGGTGTTCCCTTGTTTGTTTTGCCGTCGGGTCGCGTCACACCAGGACAGTCAGTTAGTGACATTAACAATACATAATATAGAAATTAAATAAACAAAAAATGAACAGATTTTACTGCAGTATGAGGATTCTGGGTTCATGACTTTTTGGCATCCTCTGCAGCATTTGTTGGAAATTTTCTTTTAACCACTTTATTCACAAAGGTGGTTTGCACATTAATGAACAGGCCAATTTTTACAACTCTGATCACTGTTACTAAAAGTGGTTATAACTCTGGAACACTTCAACGGATCCCAGTGATTCTGAGATTTATTTTTTTTCGTGACATTGTACTTCATGATAGTGGTAAAATTTCTTTGAAGTGACTTGCATTTATTTGTGAAAAAAATTGAAATTTCGCAAAAATTAAAAATTTTGCAATTTTTAAACTTTGAATTTTCATGTCCTTAAATTACAAAGATATGTCACACAAAGCATTTGATAAATAACATTTTCCACATGTCTGATTTACATCAGCACAATTTTAGAACCAAGATTTTTTTTTGTTAGGAAGTTATAAGGGTTAAAAGTTGACCAGCGATTTTTCATTTTTCCAAAAAATTTGTTGTTCAATGTTGTTCATCATTAAACTTATAATTACCAATGGGTGTCGGGTGCCACTGTCGCCTGGAGCTGCGCATCCGCCCTAACGCGCGTTTCGGACCTTCCTTTATCAGTGGCACTCGACACCCATTGGTAATTATAAGTTTAACCCCTTAATGTCCAATGACGTGCAGAGTCCGTCATGACAAGGTGCCAGTTCCGGCACCAGGACGGACTCTGCACGTCATGCCTTTGATCTACCACTGCGTGTAAACACGCAGTGGTAGATCAGTGCCGACAGCTGTCACAGACAGCTGACAGGCACGGCAAGCGGTGCGGGGACCTTTGCCGTCGGTCCCCGCACTCACAGCGCTGTGGTTGGTCAGTCAATCTGACTGACCAAACACAGCAGCGATCGCGCAGGAGAAGCTGAAATTTCAGCTTCCCCAGCGCGATCAGTGCAGGAGCCGGCGCTGCAGTGGCCAGGCTTCCTGCACTGACAGCCAGGAGCGGAGCCCCCACCGCCCCTGGCTGTTAACCCCCTGACTGCTGCGATCGAGCGCGATCGCAGAGCTCAGGGGTGGAGGCAGAGGGTCGGGTGCTCCCTCTGCCTCAGATCAGCGTCCCAGCGATGTAATCGCAGGGCCTGATCTCTGCCTTGATGACCCGGGGGTTGTCATGACAACCTCCGGGTCATCTAGCTACGGGAAGCTGCTGTGATCATGTCACAGCAGCTTCCACTATAGTTGCAATGCATTGCAATGCCAGAGCATTGCAATGCATTGTAACTGCAATCAAAAGTAAAAAAAGTGAAAGTCCCATAAAGGGACAAGTTGAAAAAAATCATTTTTTTAAAAAAAATGTAAAAAAAATATTAAAAAATAATTTAAAAAAATCCCCTAAAAAATACACATTTTTATGTAATAAAAAAATAAAAAACAAAAAAAATACACATTTTAGGTATCGCCATGTCCGTAAAAATCCCATCTATAAAAGCATAACCCTAGTTAACCCCTTCAGTGAAAGCCGTAAAAAAAAAAACACAAAAAAATAGTAAATTATACTTTTTCCAAGCGGTATCATTATACCGCTTGGAAAAAGTGCAATAACACGCGATCAAAAAGTCAGATATAAATAATCATGGTACCGCTGAAAACGTCATCTTGTCCCGCAAAAAACAAGCCGCTATACAGCATCATCAGCGAAAAAATAAAAAAGTTATAGCTCGCGGAATAAACTGATGCAAAAATAATTATTTTTTCTATAAAATTCTTTATTGTGTAAAAAGCGCCAAAACATAAAAAAAATATATAAATGAGGTATCGCTGTAACCGTAGTGACCCGAAGAATAAAGCTGCTTTATCAATTTTACCACACGCGGAACGGGGGAAAAAAAAAAAAAAAAAAACAATTCCTGAATTGCTGGTTTTTGTTCATTCTGCTTCCACAAAAATCGGAATAGGAAGCGATCAAAAAACGTTATGTGCCCAAATATGGTACCAATAAATACGTCAGCTCGTCCCGCAAAAAATAAGCCCACAGATAACTCTGTCGGCCGAAATATGGAAAAATTATAGCTCTCAAAATACGGCGATGCAAAAAATTATTCCAAAAAATTATTCCAAAAAAAAGCATCTTTTAGTGTGTGACAGAAGCTAAACATGAAAAAAGGGTGTAACTCTGGTATCGCTGTAATCGCACCGATCCGAGGAATAAAGTCGCCTAATCACTAATATCGCACGAGGAACAGCGTAAAAAAGAAAACCAATTCTTCACCTTTGGTAGATTTGTTCATTGTGCCTCCCAAAGATCGCAGTAAGGCGATCACAGTGGTTCCCCCCCGCATATGGGGTATCAGCGTACTCAGGACAAAATGCACAATAGCTTTTGGGGTCCTATTTCTCCTGTTACCCTTATAAAAATAAAAATTTGGGGGCAAAAAGGTCATTTTTGTGGAAAAAAATATGATTTTTTTTATTTTCACGGCTCTACGTTATAAACTTCTGTGAAGCCCTTGGGGGTTCAAAGTGCTGACCACACATCTAGATAAGTTCCTTGGGGGTCTAGTTTGCAAAATGGGGTCATTTGTGGGGGGTTTCTACTGTTTAGGCACATCAGGGGCTCTCCAAGCGCGACATGACACCCGCAGACCATTCCATCAAAGTCTGCATTTAAAAACGGTGCTCCTTCCCTTCCGATCTCTGCCATGCGTCAAAATAGTGGTTCCCCCCCACATATGGGATATCAGCGTACTCAGGACAAATTGCACAATAGCTTTTGGGGTCCTATTTCTCCTGTTACCATTATAAAAATAAAAATTTGGGGCAAAAAGATTATTTTTGTGGAAAAAAAATATGATTTTTTTGTTTTCACGGCTCTATGTTATAAACTTCTGTGAAGCACTTGTGGGTTCAAAGTGCTCACCACACATCTAGAAAAGTTCCTTGGGGGGTCTAGTTTCCAAAATGGAGTCACTTGTGGGGGGTTTCTACTGTTTAGGCACATCAGGGGCTATCCAAACGTGACATGACACCCGCAGACCATTCCATCAAAGTCTGCATTTGAAAAAGGCGCTACTTCCCTTTCGAGCTCTGCCATGCGTCAAAATAGTGGTTCCCCCCCACATATGGGATATCAGCGTACTCAGGACAAATTGCAGAATAGCTTTTGGAGTCCTATTTCTCCTGTTACCATTATAAAAATAAAAATTTGGGGCAAAAAGATTATTTTTGTGGAAAAAAAATATGATTTTTTTATTTTCACGGCTCTACGTTATAAACTTCTGTGAAGCACTTGGGGGTTCAAAGTGCTCACCACACATCTAGAAAAGTTCCTTGGGGGGTCTAGTTTCCAAAATGGAGTCACTTGTGGGGGGTTTCTACTGTTTAGGCACATCAGGGGCTATCCAAACGTGACATGACACCCACAGACCATTCCATCAAAGTCTGCATTTGAAAAAGGCGCTACTTCCCTTTCGAGCTCTGCCATGCGTCAAAATAGTGGTTTCCCCCCACATATGGGGTATCAGCGTACTCAGGACAAATTGCACAATAACTTTTGGGGTCCTGTTACCCTTTGGAAAATAACAATTGGGGGTGGAAAGATAATTTTTGTGGAAAAGATATGATTTTTTAATTTTACTGCTCTACGTTATAACCTTCTGTGAAGCCCTTGGGGGTTCAAAGCTCTCACCACACATCTAGATAAGTTCCTTGGGGGGTCTAGTTTCCAAAATGGGGTCACTTGTGGGGGGTTTCCACTGTTTAGGCACACAGGGACTCTCCAAATATGACATGGCATCCAATCTCAATTCCAGCCAAAAAAGTCAAATGGCGCTGCTTCCCTTCCGAGCTCTGCCATGCGCCCAAATAGTGGTTTACCCCCACCTATGGGGTATCAGCGTACTCAGGACTAATTGCACAATAAATTTTGGGGTCCTTTTATCCTTTGGAAAATAAAAATTGGGATGAAAAGATCATTTTTGTGGAAAAAAATATGATTTTTTAATTTACGGCTCTACGTTATAACCTTCTGTGAAGCGCTTGGGGGTTAAAAGCTCTCACAACACATTTAGATAAGTTCCTTGGGGGGTCTAGTTTCCAAAATGGGGTCACTTGTGGGGGGTTTCCACTGTTTAGGCACACAGGGACTCTCCAAATGCGACATGGCGTCCAATCTCAATTCCAGCCAAAAAAGTCAAATGGCGCTGCTTCCCTTCTGAGCTCTGCCATGCGCCCAAATAGTGGTTTACCCCAACATATGGGGTATCAGCGTACTCAGGACTAATTGCCCAATAACTTTTGGGGTCCTTTTATCCTTTGGAAAATAATAATTGGGATGAAAAGATCATTTTTGTGGAAAAAATATGATTTTTTAATTTTACGGCTCTACGTTATAACCTTCTGTGAAGCCCTTGGGGGTTAAAAGCTCTCACAACACATTTAGATGAGTTCCTTGAGGGGTCCAGTTTCCAAAATGGGGTCACTTGTGGGGGGTTTCCACTGTTTAGGCACACAGGGACTCTCCAAATGCGACATGGCGTCCAATCTCAATTCCAGCCAAAAAAGTCAAATGGCGCTGCTTCCATTCCGAGCTCTGCCATGCGCCCAAATAGTGGTTTACCCCCACACATGGTATATCGGTGTACTCTGGAGAAATTGTAAAACAAATATTGTGGTTCATTTTCTCCTGATACCCTTGACAAAATTTAAAAAAATTGTGTCGAAAGAAAAATTTTGGGAAAAAAAGTTAAATGTTCATTTTTTCCTTCCACATTGCTTCAATTCTTGTGAAGTACCTAAAGGGTTAATCAACTTCTTGAATGTGGCTTTGAACACGTTGAGGGGTGCAGTTTTTAGAATGGTGTCACTTTTGGGTATTTTCTGTCATATTGACCCCTCAAATTCACTTCAAATGTGAGGTGGTCCCTAAAAAAATGGTTTTGTAAATTTTGTTGGAAAAATGAGAAATTGCTGGTCAACTTTTAACACTTATAACTTCGTAACAAAAAAAAATTTTGGTTCCAAAATTGTGCTGATGTAAAGTAGACATGTGGGAAATGTTATTTATTAACTAATTTTTGTGACATATCTCTCTGATTTAATGGCATAAAAATTAAAAGTTTGAAAATTGCAAAATTTTCAAAATTTTTGCCATATTTCCATTTTTTTTCATAAAAAAAAGCAAGTTATATTGAAGAACTTTTACCACTATCATGAAGTACAATATGTCACGAGAAAACAATCTCAGAATCGCCAAGATCCGTAGAAGCGTTCCAGAGTTATAACCTCATAAAGAGACAGTGGTCAGAATTGTAAAAATTGGCCTGGTCTTTAACCTACAAAATGGCTTGGTCATTAAGGGGTTAATGATGTTGTTAATTCTATGGATTATCATTATGGTGACGACATGGGTAGACGGGTGCTGTTAATTAGGCGAGGGTACACTATTGTTTGACCAAGTATGTTTTAATTAACTGTTGGCACATAGTTAACCCTGTAGGCAATTGTGGTGCCATGTGGAAATTTATCCGAATTGCCACAACTGCAACAATTATGTGTTAGGCTATGGTGCCAGCCTTTATAAAATAAGGACCCTTATTGCCTGGATCTGTGCATCCTTCTGAGCACTATGTGGACTATATGTGTGTGCATGTCTGTGTCCCCATCCCTTTCTCTCTTGGCCATATGGTTTTAATATTTATATATTTTTCACAATAAAATTATATCTTGATATATTGATACTTGCCTTTTGATCATCATATTCTTCGGGTTGTTTCTAAAGGAAAATTTGTGTGGATGAATCCCTCATCCACTTCAAAGGGATGCTTCAGTTCTGTCAGTACCTGCCCAGTAAGATGATGAGGTATGGGATAAAACTCTATAAGCTGTGTGAGAGTACCTCAGGGTACACTCTCAGCTTTAGAGCTTACCAAGGGAAGGACACCAAAATCCAGCCCCCAGAATGTCCACCTGCTCTGGGGGTGAGTGGGGAAATAGTGTGGGATTTGGTCCACCCACTGCTTGACAAAGGTTACCATCTGTACGTTGATGTTACACTCGGTCCCCGTGCTGGCTCTGCAGTCCGTCCTGGTCACTCACCTTCTGCTCTGCAAGCTGTCCCTTTGCAGCAGCCTGTGCACAGGTTGGAGTCTCCTACTCCCTCTGCTTCCTCCCCCAGTTCCTGGCACGCTGCCAGCAGGCCTCCAGGAAGAATGCTTAGGACGCGAGGCTGTCATCACCGTATCTCTTAAAGGGACAGCGTGCATTTTTTGAAAATGTCAGTCAACCAATGGCAGCGCACTGATTATTATATCTGGCCACTCCACCATAGGGGGAGTGCCGGAGCAACATGTTTCTACCATTGCTACATCCAGTTCTGACTCTGATCTGTCTGCGCTGAGTTAGCAGTCTCTGTGCTTCGCTCATTCTATTTGTCTCCACAGATCAGTGGTATCCTGTATCCAGCTATCCCTGACAAACTCTGCTATCACTTGTGTAAGTGTCATCCCGTTCCGCCATCAGCCATCCGAATCCGTGGACTGTGACAAGGTCACTGGAGCCAGCCTGCTACCATCTACCCAGAACCAGGACCTTCCTCACCTGCATCTACCACTCCACGGTTTCTTATTTCATATCTGTTACCCTCTTTTGGTCCCTCTGGGACAGCTGCCACGTGTCCGGGGTCTAACTGGAGGTAGCACCTGTGTCCTCCGGGTATTCCATTCCGGTCCTGTTCGAGGGGCCTTACTACGGATACCTGGGGCTCACTAGTTACGCCCCCTTCGGAGCCCCCAGACCGCGGTCTCGAGGTTCCACTTCTAAAATAAAAGACGAATGTGAACTTCACCATCTCTGCCTCCGCTTCCATTCGTTACAGACTGCTCGGGCCATGGAACCCGCTGGATCCCAGAGACCTCCGAGCATGGTACTGTGCCAGGAGGTGGCCCGTTTTGGAGTTCAACAGGACTAGATCACAACTTATCTACGCAGCTTGTCTACCCGCATGGATTCCCTGGTGTCCTCGTCTGCACCTGACTCCTCTACCAGCACTCAGGTACCAGTCCCATGGCAAGTAAAGGTCCTCGCCTGTCGGCTCCTACCCACTTCCAGGGTGATCCTACTCAGTTTCGGGGTTTTCTCAATCAGTGCACCCTACACTTCGAAATCTTGGGGCATATGTTTGCTTCTGACCGAGCCAAGGTGGGCTTCATCATGTCACATCTGGGAGGAGAGGCCCTCGTCTGGCTAAACCCGCTATGGGAGAGAGGGGACCCGCTGGTTAACGATCTTCAATCTTTCCTAGAGGCTTTTCGCAGGACCTTCGATGAACCTGGTCGCACCACTTCGACCGCTTCAGCCTTGCTTCGCCTGCGCCAAGGAACTCTCACGGTGGCTCAGTATGCTGTTAGGTTCCGCACCCTCTAGTCTGAGTTGTCTTGGAACCATGAGGCCTTGGTAGCTAACTTTTGGGAAGGCCTATCAGGAAGGATCAAGGATGAGCTGGCGGGACGGGACCGACCTACCACCTTGGAAGAGCTAATATCCTTGGCAACCCAAATTGACCTGCGTTTTCAGGAGCGTTCCATGGAGATCAAGCGGGACAAAAGGTCCTATCACCTGGACTCTAGTTTTTTCAAAACAGTTACCTCGCCTTCCTGAGGCCATGGAGGTAGACCGTGTAAGTTTGGCCACCCGCCACCGGGAGGCACGTAGCAAGGAAGTAAATTGTTACTACTGCGGTAGTTCTGAGCATCTGATCCATTCCTGTCCTAAGAAGTCGGGAAACTCCAGTGCCCAGGTTCGGTAGGAGAGGCCACCCTAGGTAGAGAACAGTCCTCTCCCTCATTGCAAATCTCGGTCTCTGTGTCCTGCGGAGCAATAAAATTCTCCGAACATTGTTTACTGGATTCTGGAGCTGCAGGGAACTTCATCCAGCAGGTGGTTGTGGATCGTTACCACTTACAAGTCCAGCGTCTTCCTGATCTGTTACCGGTGACTGCTGTAGATGGCAAACCACTGACCGAGCCCGTCCAGTTTCAGACCGAGCTGGTGGCACTCCGGGTAAGTCTTATGCATGCTTAAAGAATCCGTTTTTATGTATATCCAGGTTTGTCTCATCCCTTGCTTTTAGGTTTACCTTGGCTCCAGATGCATGAACCGGTCCTAAATTGGAGAACTGGAGAGGTTCAGCGTTGGGGAGATACCTTCATGAATCGATACCTAACCCGGATTCAACCTGTTTCGCCTCCAGTCCAGCCTGATACCCTGCCAGGGTTGCCTTCCTCCTATTGGTCCTTCTCTGACGTCTTTGGGAAAAAGGAGGCTGAGAGGCTACCTCCACACAGGTCGTATGACTGTCAGATAGAGCTTCTCCCTGGAACATCTCCTCCTCGCGGGGAGTTTATCCTCTTTCTCAGGCAGAGACTCAGGCTATGTCGGACTACATCCAAGAGAACCTGGCAAGAGGATTTATCCGAAAGTCATCTTCACCGGCAGGAGCAGGATTCTTCTTTGTGAAGAAGGATGGATCCCTTTGGCCCTGTATCGACTACCGGGGTCTAAACCAGATCACGGTAAAAAACAGGTATCCATTACCTCTTATTTCAGAGCTGTTTGATAGTCTCCGAGGGGCCAAGATCTTCACCAAATTGGATCTCAGAGGGGCCTACAACCTGATCCGAATCAGAGAAGGAGACGAATGGAAAACAGCCTTCAACACCCGTGATGGCCACTACGAATTCCTGGTAATGTCGTTTGGCCTAAGCAATGTACCTGCGGTCTTTCAGGAATTTGTTAATGACATTTTCAGGGACCTGCTCTTTACTTGTGTCGTTGTCTACTTGGACGACATTTTGATTTTCTCTGCAGGCTTGGCCTCACACCGGAGGCAAGTACGCCTGGTCTTACAAAGACTGAGAGAGAACAGGCTATATGCCAAATATGAGAAATGCCTCTTTGAGCAATCCTCTTTGCCTTTCCTTGGGTACATTGTATCTTCCACAGGATTAAAGATGAACCCGGAGAAGATGTCTGCCGTCCTCAAGTGGCCTCGTCCATCTGGGCTAAAAGCCATACAACGGTTCCTGGGGTTCTCCAACTACTATCGGCAATTCATTCCACACTTTTCCACCCGAGTGGCTCCCCTCACAGCTTTAAATCGGAAAGGTGTAAACTCCAAGGAATGGTCCTCCGAGGCAGAAGAGGCCTTTGTTTCTCTCAAAAAAGCCTTCGCTTCCGCACCCGTTCTCCATCGTCCAAATTCTAATGAGTAATTTTTTCTTGAGGTAGACGCTTCTTCCATAGGTGCAGGAGCAGTTCTCAACCAGAAGGCATCTACCGGTCGGATGATCTCTTGTGTTTTTTTTTCCAAGGTTTTTTCTCCTGCAGAAAGGAACTACTCCATTGGAGATCGGGAACTGTTGGCTATTAAATTGGCTCTGCAAGAATGGGGACATCTTCTTGAAGGAGCTCATCACCAGGTAGTCATATTCACCGATCATAAAAACCTTGCCTACCTCCAATCTGCTCTAAGGCTGAATCCCCGTCAGGCCCTGTGGGCGTTGTTTTTTGCTCGTTTTAATTTTGTCCTTCATTTCCGCCCAGCTGACAAGAACATCAAGGCAGACGCACTTTCCAGAGCCTTTTTGCCTCCTTAACTGGAGGAGGCACCTCAGCACATTATTGAACCTTCAAGGTTAGTCTCTGTTGCCTCCATTGATCTTGCCCGGCTTCCCCCAGGGAAGACTCTCGTGACCGCTTCTGAACGTAATCGTGTCCTGCGGTGGGGTCATTTTTCTAAGTTGGCTGGCCATGCTGGTCAGAGAAAGACTCAGCAACTCATCACCCGTTACTACTGGTGGCCTACCATGGGTAAGGATATCCAGGAGTACGTCACAGCCTGTCCTTCATGTGCCCGTAACAAGACTGATAAACATCTAACAGCCGGCAGGCTTCTGCCTCTTCCGCTCCCGTCCGCTCCCTGGCAGCACATCGTGATGGATTTCATCACGGATCTTCCCAGTTCTTCTGGCTGCTCAGTGGTATGGGTTGTGGTGGACCGCTTCTCTAAAATGGCTCACTTCGTTCCGCTATCTGGTCTCCCGTCTGCTCCAGAACTGGCCGCTCACTTCATTCAGCACATCTTCCGTCTACATGGATTTCCTCTCCACATCGTGTCCGACAGGGGCGTCCAGTTCACCTCTAAGTTCTGGAGAGCAGTCTGTAAACTGGTAAAAATAGAACTAGATTTTTCTTCGACATACCATCCCCAGTCCAATGGGCAACTGGTAAGGATCAATCAAATCCTGGCTGGATTCTTGCATCACTTCTTCAACACTCATCATAACGACTGGGTAGAATTACTGCCCTGGGAGGAATTCTCCTACAACAACCAAGTAAGTGAATCTTCTGGAAAATCTCCCTTTCAGATTGTGTTTGGACTCCAACCCGGAATTCCTCTTCCTTTCTCTGGACCGTCTGGTGTTCCGGCAGCCGATACGTTTACCAGAGATTTCTCGAACATTTGGAAAGATACCAAGACTGCTTTGGAGAAAGCCTCTCAACGTATGAAAAGGCATGCGGACAAAAGATGCTTGGATGCTCCCAACTTTCATCCCGGAGACAAGGTATGGCTCTCCTCCAAGTACATCCGTTTGAAGTTGCCTTCGTACAAATTGGGTCCCCATTTCATTGGTCCCTTTAAAGTCTTGAGACAAATCAACCCGGTCTCTTACAAACTGAAATTGCCTACTTCCCTAAGTGTGCCTAACTCCTTTAATGTTTCCCTCCTCAAACCAGTAGTTTTGAGCCCCTTCTTTAAGGACCCGGCTACCACTCCAGATCCGGTCTCTGAGGATGATGTTTTTGAGGTAAAACATATCTAGGCCACTGAGAAAGTAAGAGGTATGACCTATTACCTGGTGGACTGGAAGGGTTTTGGTCCTGAGGAGAGATCTTGGGAGCCTAAAGAGAACATCCAGGCTCCTCTTCTTAAAAAATTTCATGCAGGCTTGAAAAAGAGGGGGTGTAAAGAGGGGGATACTGTTACACTCGATCCCCGTGCTGGCTCTGCATTCCGTCCTGGTCACTCACCTTCTGCTCTGCAAGCTGTCCCTTTTCAGCAGCCTGTGCACAGGCTGGAGTCTCCTACTCCCTCTGCTTCCCAGCGCCCTGCTTCCTCCCCCAGTTCCTGGCACGCTGCCAGCAGGCCTATAGGAAGAATGCTTAGGACGCGAGGCCGTCCTCACCGTCTCTCTTAAAGGGACAGCGTGCATTTTTTTAAAATGTCAATCAACCAATGGCAGCGCACTGATTATTATATCTGGCCACTCCACCACCGTGTTTCTACCATTGCTACATCCAGTTCTGACTCTGATCTGTCTGCGCTGCGTTAGCAGTCTCTGTGCTTCGCTCATTCTATTTGTCTCCACAGATCAGTGGTATCCTGTATCCAGCTATCCCTGACAAACTCTGCTATTACTTTTGCAAGTGTCATCCCGTTCTGCCATCAGCCATCCGAATCCGTGGACAGTGACAAGGTTACTGGAGCCAGCCTGCTACCATCTACCCGGAACCAGGACCTTCCTCACCTGCATCTACCACGCCACGGTTTCTTATTTCATATCTGTTACCCCCTTTTGGTCCCTCTGGGACAGCTGCCACGTGTCCGGGGTCTAACTGGAGGTAGCACCTGTGTCCTCCGGGTATTCCATTCCGGTCCTGTTCGAGGGGCCTTACTACGAGTACCTGGGCTCACTAGTTACGCCCCCTTCGGAGCCCCCCAGACCGCGGTCTCGAGGTTCCACTTCTAAAATAAAAGACCAGTGTGAACTTCACCATCGCTGCCTCCGCTTCCATTCGTTACAGTTGATAACTTTTATACAAGCATCGCACTATTTCAATCCCTCTCTGCCAGAGCTACTGCAGCTTGCGGTACTATGCGCAGAAACCATATGGGTCTCCCTTTGTCGCTAATTGAGCAGCCTCTCCCAAAGGGTGAGAGCGGAGCCCAATGTAGCGGCAACATGTTTGTGGTCAAGTTCAAAGACAAAACGGACGTCTTTTTCTTGACAACAATCCATGGTCCCGGCACCACTGTTCGAGGTACCCCAGCACAGGTCCACAAACCGGACTGTGCCCTGGGGTACAACAAACACATGGAAGGAGTTAATCTTTCTGATCAAGTCCTCCAGCCTTATAGTGCCATGCCGAAGGCGAAGGTGTGGTATAAAAAACTGGCTGTGCACATCGTACAAATAGCACTGTATAACGCATATGGGCTATCACGATGTGCAGGCCAGACCAAAAACACCTTCCTTCAGTTCCAGAAGTCAGTGATAAAGGCCCTAATGTTTGGAGACGACGAAGGAGCGGGCTCCAGAACCCCTGGAACTCAAGTTTCCCGTATGGTACCAGGGCAACATGCTTCCACTAAGGCGAAAGCAAAAAAAAAGGTGCCAGGTATGCTATAAAAGGGGGCTAAGAAGGGAATCTCGTTTCCAATGTGAAACGTGTCCTGACAAACCTGCACTGTGTTTGAATGAATGCTTTAGTATTCATCACACATCCGTGGACTAAACACATCCTGACATTCCCGTACAGCACTCACCCACACCAGCCTGACATACACAGCACCACACACACATCGGCCTGACGTACACTACACCACACACCAACCTGACGTAGTGTAGGACAGGTTTGTGTGTGGTGTATGTCAAGATGGTGTGTGTGTGGTTTATACTACACCACACACAAACACCTGACTTACACTACACCACACACCAACCTGACCTACACTGCACCATACACGCCAACCTGACGTAGTATATGTTACGTTGGTGTGTGGTGTAGTGTACGTCAGTTTGGTGCGTGTGTTGTAGTGTACATCAGGTTGTTACGTGTGTGTGGTGTATACTACACCACACATATCAACCTGACACACTACACCACACACCAACCTGACCTACACAACACCACATCACACACCAACCTGACCTACACAACACCACATCACACACCAACCTGACGTACACTACACCACACATGCCAACCTGACGTAGTGTATGTTAGGTTGGTGTGTGGTGTGGTGTAGTGTACGTCAGGTTGATGTTTGTGGTGTAGTAATAAACACCACACACACACGAACCTGATGCATACTACACTACACACACCAACCTAACATACACTACACCACACACACACACCAACCTAACATACACTACGTCAGGTTGGTGTGTGTGGTGTAGTGTACGTCAGGTTGGTGTGTGGTGTAGTGTACGTCAGGTTGGTGTTGTGTGGTGTAGCATACACCACACACACCATCCTGACATACACCACACACCAACCAAACATGCACTACGTCAGGTTGATGTGTGGTGTAGTGTGTCAGGTTGATATGTGTGGTGTAGTATACATACTACATACACTACAAACTTTCCATACGCGAGACGGTGTACGCTAACAATTGGAGCTAATTTTACAATCAAAAAGCCAAATGTCACTCCTTCCCTTCCGAACCCTGCCGTGTGCCCAAACAGTGGTTTATGACCACATATGAGGTATCGGTGTACTAAGGAGAAATTGCCGAACAAATTTTAGGATCCATTTTATCCTGCTGCCCATGTGAAAATAAAAAAATTGATGCTAAAAATTTTTGTGAAAAAAAGTACTTTTTCATTTTTACGGATCAATTTGTGAAGCACCTGGGGATTAAAAGTTCTCACTATGCATCTAGATAAGTTCCTTGGGGGTTCTAGTTTCCAAAATGGGGTCACTTGTGGGGGTGCTCCAATGTTTAGGCACACAGAGGCTCTCCAAATGCGACATGGTGTCCGCTAACGATTGGAGCTAATTTTCCATTTAAAAAGTCAAATGGCGCTCCTTCCCTTCCAGGCCCTGCCATGCGACCAAACAGTGGTTTATGACCACATAATAGGTATTGGTGTACTCAGGAGAAATTTACCAGCAAAGTTTAGGATCCATTTTATCATTTTGCCCATGTGAAAATGAAAAAAATTGAGGCTAAAAGAAAATTTTTGTGAAAAAAAAGTACTTTTTTTTACGGAACAATTTGTGAAGCATCTGGGGGTTAAAAGTGCTCACTATGCATCTATATAAGTTCCTTGGGGTCTAGTTTCCAAAATGGGGTCACTTGTGGGGGTGCTCCAAAGTTTAGGCACACAGAGGCTCTCCAAATGCGACATGGTGTCCTCTAACGATTGGAGCTAATTTTCCATTTAAATAGTCAAATGGCGCTCCTTCCCTTCCGGGCCCTGCCGTGCGACCAAACAGTGGTTTATGACCACATAAGAGGTATTGGTGTACTCAGGAGAAAATTACCAGCAAAGTTTAAGATCCATTTTATCATGTTGCCCATGTGAAAATGAAAAAAATTGAGGCTAAAAGAAAATTTTTGTGAAAAAAAGTACTTTTTTTTACGGATCAATTTGTGAAGCACCTGGGGGTTAAAAAGTGCTCACTGTGCATCTATATAAGTTCCTTGGGGGGTCTAGTTTCCAAAATGGGGTCACTTGTGGGGGAGCTCCAATGTTTAGGCACACAGGGGCTCTCCAAACGCGACATGGCAACCGCTAAATATTCCAGCATATTTTCCATTCAAAAAGTCCAATGGAACTCCTTCCCTTTTGAGCCCTGCTGTGCGCCCAAACAGTGGTTTATGACCACATATGAGGTATCAGTGTACTCAGGAGAAATTGGCCAACAAATTTTAGGATCCATTTTATCCTGTTGCCAATGTGAAAATGAATAAATTGATGCTAATAGAAATTTTTGTTGGAAAAATTATAATGTCCATTTTTCCTTCCACGTTGCTTTAGTTCCTGTGACGCACCTGAAGGGTTAATAATCTTCTTGAATGTAGTTATGAGTAGCTTGAGGGGTGCAGTTTTTAGAATGGTGTCACTTTTAGGTATTTTCTGCCATATAGACCCCTCAAAGTGACTTCAAATGTGAGGTTGTCCCTAAAAAAATGGTTATGTAAATTTTGTTGTAAAAATGAGAAATCGCTGGTCAACTCTTAACCCTTATACCTTCCTAACAAAAAAATTTTTTTCCCAAAATTGTTCTGATGTAAAGTAGAAATGTGGTAAATGTTATTTATTAACTACTTTGTGTCACATAACTCTCTGGTTTAACAGAATAAAAGTTAAAAAATTAAAAATTATGAAATTTTCAAAATTTTCGCCAAATTTCCTTTTTTTCACAAATAAACACAAAAATTATTGACCTAAATTTACCACTACCAAGAAACCCAATATGTCATGAAAAAACAATCTCAGAATCGCTAGGATCCGTTGAAGCGTTCCTGAGTTATTACCTCATAAAGGGACAATGGTCAGAATTGTTAAAAATGGCAAGGTCTTTAAGGTCAAAATAGGCTGGGTCATAAAGGGGTTAAAGTCACTTTGAGAGGTCTATATGACAGAAAATACGTAAAAGTGACACAATTCTAAAAAATGCACCCCTCAAGGTGCTCAAAACTACATTCAAGAAATGTATTAACCCTTCATGTGCTTCACAGGATTTTTTGGATTGTGGAAAAGAAAGCAAACAAATTTATCCTAATTTTGACATGGGTAACAGGAATTGACCCTAATATTTGTTGTGTAATTTCTCCTGAGCATGCCAATACCCCATATGAGGGAGAAAACCACTGTTTTGGGCCACGACAGCTTGGAAGAGAATGAGCAACATTTTACTTTTTGAATGTAAAATTTCCTGGAATCATTAGCAGACATCATATGCAGTTTGGAGGCCCCCTGATGTGCCTAAACAGTGAAACCCCACCACAAGTGACCACATTTTAAAAACTAGACCCCTTGAGGAATGTATTTAGATTTGTGGTGAGCATTTTCAACCCCCAGGTGCTTCACAGAAGTTTATAACGTTGAGCCATGAAAATAATAAAATTACATTTTCCCCACAAAAATATTATTTTAGCACCAAATTTTGCATTTTCATAAGGGTAATAGAAGAGATTGTATCATAGAATTTGTAGTGCAATTTCTCCTGAATACGCCAATACCCCATATGTGAGGGAATACTACTTGAGGCACAGTGCAAAGAGCAGAAGGGAAGAGGTGCCATATTGGACTTCAGATTTTCCTGGAATTGTTTGAGGGTGCCATGTCACATTGGCAGAGCCCCTAAGGTGCCAGAACAACAGAAACCCCTATATGTGAACTCATTTGACAAACTACACTCCCCAATGAATGTGCGTCACAGAATTTTATATCATTGAGTGGTGAAGAAAGAATAAATTACATTTTTACCATTAAAATGTTATTTTAGCCACAAGTTTCAAATTCTTCTAAGGGCTAATAGGAATTTTTTTACAACAAACTTAGTTCCATTTTTTCCTGAGTGCGCCAATACCCTACATGTAATTGGGAAATATTTTTCAGGCACAGAGCAAAGCTCAGAAGGCAAGGAGTGCCAGATTTTACGGTTATGGTGTGCCATGACCCACTGGGAAAACCCTTCAATTTCTACTGAATGTGGCAATACTCCATATGTTCTTGTACAGTACTACTTAGCCATACGAAGAGACTCAGGAGGGACGGAGCGCTGTTTGCCTCCTCAAGTGCAGATTTTCCAAAAATAGTTTGCGGACTCCATATACAGAGCCCCTAATTGCTAGAAGAGCAGGATCCCCCTGAAGTGACCCCTATCTTGGAAATTATACCTCTTTGGGAATTTATCTACAGGCATTGTGACGATTTTGACTCCATGGGTATTTTCCAGAAACAAGCAGCAACGAATGTTGTCAAGTGAAAATTGCAAACTGGCGTAGTGACCAGTACGCTGTAATAACCAGTATATTGCAGTCACCAGTATGTTATGCCCAGTTCGTGCTTCTGGAGACTTGCACCCGTAAGTTAGGCGGGCCCTCATCGCTTCAGAAATGCCAAACATGTGGATGCTATATGTGGTTTAGGTACACTGTGGGGCTCAGAAGGGAGGGAGGCAATTGGATTTGGGAGCTGAGAATTTCTTTTGGAGAGTGAGGAGTCGTTTTGCTTTTCCAGAGCCTTTGTTCTACCAGTAACGTGGAAGGTACCTATATTTCCATTAACAGATGACAGATCTGAGTGAGGACTTGCTTTTGAAGCTTTTATTGGGAACATTTTACACAACGTTTGGGATCACATTTATTCCGCGCTCTACGCTGAGCACTTACTTGGGAGTTTCATCTGAGTCATATCACTCAGAGATTTAGATGGAAACCTCATAGGAATCTATTGTGTCCTTCTTTTCAGAAGCGCAACAAGACTGTTGCCAACGGCGCTTTTATGCAATCCTAAAAAGACGAACACCACAGGATCACAGGTCAAACGGCGTCCACAGTGCCTCAATCTGCCTCATTGCAGGGAATCTTCTTCCAGCGGTTCCATCTGAATCACGTATTTCAGAGATTTACACGAATTCCCCGGTTTGAGCACTCAGCGTAGAGTGCAAGATAAATGCGCGCCGAGCCTTACTGTGATATTTGGGAGGCATAATGAAAAAAAAAATCAATGGCTGGTGAAGAATTGGTTGTATTTATTTTTTACGCCTTTCCTCGTGCGGTATAAGTGATTAGGCGACTTTATTATTCGGGTCGCTGCGATTACAGCGATACCAGATTTATATCTGATTTTTATGTTTGGCTGCTGTGACACTAAAAGATGCTTTTTATTACAAAAACTAGTTTTTTGCATCACAATATTTTGAGAGCTATAATGTTTCCATATTTTGGTTCACAGAGTAATGTGATTGCTTGTTTTTTTGCGGGACGAGTTGATGTTTTTATTGGTACCATTTTCAGACATATGACATTTTTTGATTACTCTCTACTCTGATTTTTGGGAGACAAAATTTACAAAAACCAGCAATTCAGGATTTTTTTTTTGGGGGGGGGGTTGATGTCATTCTGCGTGTGATAAAATTGGTAAGGCAGTTTTATTCTTAGGGTCATTATAATTACGTGATACCTCATTTATATCGCTTTTTATGTTTTGGCACCTTTACACAATAAAAACTATTTTATAGAAAAAAACAATTATTTTTGCACCACATTATTCTTCGAACTATAACTTTTCCACTGATGGAGCTTTATTGTGGCTTGTTTTTTGCAGGACAAGACAACGTTTTCAGCGGTACCAAGTTTATTTATATCCGTCTTTTTGATCGCATTTTATTCCACTTTTTGTTCGGCGGTATGATAACGCATTTGTTTCTGCCTTGTTTTTATTTATTTTGTTTATGGTGTTCACTAGAGATGAGCGACTTTGCCTTTTTTAGGGTCGAGTCGGGTTTTCTCAAAAGTCGAGTCGAACGAAATCGGCTAACTATCGGGAAAAGTCGGAGGTCCGACTGAAACACGAAACCCAATGCAAGTCAATGGGGAAGCAAAGTCGGCAGGGAGTGGAGGACAGTAAACACACCTACAGTGCCCATTTCAATGCCAACGACATCAATTCTTATTACTTAAGCTTGGCAACATTCATTTAGTTTATAATAATAGTTACTCATTGAAAACTTGGGGTTATTTGGCTAAAGTTGTGGGGGGGCAGGGCTGGCTCCAGGTTTTCGTGTGCCCCGGGCGAGTGTCAGTGGGCCCCTTTAACACATACCACAATTAACGATGCTCCGATACAGCACAGAAATATAGGTATAGTACAATGCCAAATACTTCACTTCTTACATTACATGACTGATATCTATTTTAAATTCTACAATAGCTCAAAAACCAGACAGTATAGTCCTCCATACAGTATTATGGGCACCACATAGTGCGCCATACAGAATAATGAGCCCCATATATTGTTCCATACAGAATAATTGGTCCTATATAATGCTTCATTCAGTATATGATGAGCTCCACAGTATAGGACGGTCCCCATAGAGTAGAATGAGCCTCACATATTGCTCCATACAGTATGAGTCGCATATAAAGCTCCATACAGTATATGATGGGCCCCATATATTGCCCCATACAGAATGGGCTCCATATAATGCTCCATACAGAATAGGCCCCATATGTGCTCCATATGATGCTCCATACCCTATATGATACCCAATAAATAATGAACCCCATATGATGCTCCAGTATTTGATGGGCACCATGGATGATGCTCCAGTGTATGATGGGCCAATATAATGCTATTATGAAAAGCAGGGTAGGACCAATAATTAAAATACCAATTTTATTTATAATAATATTAAAATAAAAATCAATGGATGCCTCCTATCCCCCACTTTCTTGGTGGATGATTTCAGTCCACCATGATGCAACTTCTCTTCCCCTGATGAGTTATGACAACGAAACGCGTTGGGAAGTTTAATATGGGGCAGTATTAGAAAGCTTTATATCGCTTCCTTTTGAGGGGTAACTGCAAATGAAGGTAAACACCTCCCCCCACTCAAAATAGGTGACGGTGGCTCTATAAGGCTGGACGAATTACATCACATGAGGTGAGATTGTTCCAATACAAAGACTGTATGATTAATGGTATTGATAAGCATCTTCACTTCTATACTCATTTGACTACACCAAGACACTAATGAAGGAGTGTTCATTGGTGATATTATATCTATTTAACTCTATATCAAGGCACCAATGAGGGTGTGCTCATTGGTGATACTATTTGCTGAGTGGAAGTAATTGACACAGCTTCAATTTTTCCTGTTATTTGTTTTTTGTATTGTATGTTGCTTTTGGTATCTTGAATTTGATTTGAATATCTTATCGGACTGGTAGTCATTGCTTACTATTTGCCAATATAATGCACCATATATAATGGGCCCCATTTATAATGCTCCAGTGTATAATGGACCCCGTAAATGCTGATCCAGTGTCTGATGTCCCCCATTTAGAATGCTCCAGTATATGATGGGCCCCATGGATGATGCTCCAGTGTATTATGGGCCAATATAATGCTCCATATATAATGGGCCCCATTTATAATGCTCCAGTGTATAATGGGCCCCGTAAATGCTGCTCCAGTGTCTGATGTCCCCCATTTAGAATGCTCCAGTATATGATGGGTCCCGTAGATGCTGCTCCAGTGTCTGATGTCCCCCATTTAGAATGCTCCAGTGTATGATGGGCCCCATGGATGATGCTCCAGTGTGTGATGCGCCCCATGGATGATGCTCAAGTTTATGATGGGCCCCATATATCATTCTCCAGTGTATAATGCTCCCTATATACAGCTCCGAACATTAAAAAAATGAAATATCTCCCCTCGCTGGGCACTGCTCTACTCTGGACTCCTCAGCGTCGCCATCTTCCAGCTCTCTGCACTGTGACTGTTCAGGCAGAGGGCGTACAGATGGGATGTCATCGCGCTCTCTGACCTGAATGTCACTGTCAGGAAACGCGGAAGGCGTCACAGCGGTGGAGCAGGGAGAGGTAAGTATTGCAAGTGCTGTGGCCCTGAGCAAGCAGGGGGGGCCCACTCGTGGGCGACGGCACTGGCACAGGGCCCCTCATAGTACGCCAGTGTGTCTAACGGAGAGTGGGCCACCCCACCGTCAGAGACACTTTTGTGTACTATGAGGGGCCCTGTACCAGTGCCGTCGCCCACGAGTCGACCCCCCCACCTGCTCAGGGAACCAGCACTTGCCCGGATGTGCCAGGTGCTGACGACGGCCCAGTTAGAGAGGTGGAAAAACTGGCATATGTTGAGGTGTAGGCTGGACGTTCAGCATCTGCAAATGGAGGAATTGGAGAAGTCGGAGGAAGAGGAGGACAAAGCGAGCTATTTTGCTGGCAACCTATGTGTCATCAGGGAAGGTGGTACAAAATCCTTTGAAACCCAGACATGGTTCATTTTAATGAAGGTGAGATCATCAACATTTTGGGTCGACAGCCGGGTCCTTCTTTCTGTCAGGATTGATCCAGCAGCACTGAAGACTCTTTCTGATAGCACACTACCAGCAGGGCAAGCGAGGTCCTGTAAGGCATATTGTGCCAATTCAGGCCAGGTGTCCAGTTTACAGGCCCAGTAGTCAAAGGGGAATGAACTGTGAGGGAGAACATCAATAGGGGAGGAGAGGTAATTTTGAACCATAGTTGACAACTGCTGTCACCTGTCTGTTGCAATCGATTCAGTATTAACAGTCGTGTGAGCTGTACTCGAGAAATCAGTCCACAACATGGTCATGAAACCCCTGTCTCCAACGCCACTTCGGCTGTGTGCACCACGAACACCTCTTCCATTTGGCCCAATACGACTGCTGTGTGCTGGGAATGCCTCTAACAAACGGTTTACCAGAGTTGCTTGTTTGTTCGCCAATATTAGCTCTAGGTACTCCTGTGGCATGATGTTCTGTAATTTGCCTTTATAGCGTGGATCGAGGATGCTGGCCAACCACCAGTAGTCGTCATCCTTCATCATTTTGGCAATGCGGGGGTCCCTTTTTAGGATCCGCAAGACATAATCACACATGTGGGCCAATGTTCCAGGTGTCAATAATGCACTGCCAGTGGTGGGTGGAGGAGCACTTTCTGCCAAATCCACATCCCTCCAGTCACGCACAAACCCTGTACCTGACCTAGGCAAGCCAACATTTTTTCTTGCCCCTGAGAAGCATCCTCCTCCCCAAAATAATCATCCCCCTCCTCCTCTTCCTCTACCTCATCCAGGACAGTTTCCTGAGTAGACAATGGCTGTCTGTCATCAAGGCTTCCCTCCTCCTCCTCCGCTGCAGACGCCTGATCCATAATGTGCGTCAAAGCTTGCATGAGCCGACGCATAAGTGGAATGCTCATGCATGTGTCGTCTGCGCTTACCAGCCGTGTGCATTCCTCAAAACACGGAAGGACTTTACAGAGGTATTTCAGCTTTGACCACTGCACACCTGACAACTCCATGTCCGCCCTCAAACTGCCTGCCCGTGTATCCTCCCACAAATGCATTACAGCCTGCCTCTGTTCGCACAGCCTCAACCATGTGCATGGTGGAATTCCACCTTATTGCAACGTCTATGATTAGGCGGTGCTTGGGGAGGTGGAGCGATCGCTGCAGCCTCTGCAGACGACTGGAGTCTACGGGTGAGCGACGGATGTGTGAGCACAGTCTTCGCACCTTATGGAGCAGGGCTGTTAACTCCGGATAATTATTTAGGAAGCACTGCACCACCAGGTTCAAGGTGTGAGCCAGGCAAGGTATGTGTCTGAGTTTTGCCAGGGCTATGGCCGCCACAAAATTACAGCCGTTATCACTGACTACCTTGCCTGGCTCAAGATGTAGAGTGCCCAGCCATGACTCAGTTTCTCACTGCAAGTATTCGGCCAGTACCTCCGCGGTATGTCTGTTGTCGTCCATAGACATCATCTTTAAAACAGCCTGCTGACGCTTACCACTAGCTGTTCGATAGTGGGACACCTCGTGTGCAGCACTGGCAGCTGTGGATGGAGTGCTCGTGCTACTGCTCTCTTTCGACGCGCTTTCGCTTCTGGAGGAGGAGGAGGAGGGTCGAACACATATAGCCAACTGTTGCCTATACCGTGGGCTAGGCAGCACTGTCCCACCGCCGCTGTCCCCTGTGGACCCTGCATCCACCACATTAACCCAGTGTGTAGTGATGGACACGTAATGACCCTGGCCATGCCTACTGGCCCATGCATCTGTTGTCAGGTGCACCTTTCAACTCACTGATTGAGTGCATGGACAATGCGGTCTTTCACATGCAGGTGGAGGGCAGGGATGTCTTTTCTAGAAAAGAAGTGCCGACTGGGTAGGTCGTAGCATGGGACAGCGTAGGCCATGAGCTCTCGGAATGCTGCGCTTTCAACCAAACGGAAGGGCATCATTTCTAATGAGATAAGTTTGGCAATGTAGGCGTTCAAAGCCAGTGTACGCAGATGAGAGGATGAGTACTTTCTTGTCCTACTCGGAGTGTCTGCTAGGGTGAGCTGGACTTGAGAGCTGCATATGGGGGAACTAGCGGTCGACATGGCGGACTGAGAGTGGGTTGGTGATGGTGATGGTGGTGGTGGTGATGGCCTAGTCTTTCGTTGCAAAAACATTGTGATTCCCTGACTGCTTTGGCCTTCCTACGACACCTCAAAATTTATTTCTGGTGGTGTGCTAACCAGTGGGCTTACAGTGGGGGAAGCGATGTAATGTTGCTGGCTACCTTCTCCACATGAGGTATTGTAGTCCGTCCACGCTTGCAAGTGCATGGTGTTTAAATGTCTAGGCATGAAACTGGTATTCAAATTTCTGAGATTTTTCCCTCCGCTAAAGGTCCTTCCGCACTTCTTACAGATAACCTTTGCCTCATCAATAGGATTTTGGTCAAAAAAGTGCCACACTGCACTCTTCCTACTATGGAACTTTTCAGGGCTTGCACGCTGTGCTACTTTGACCGTCTGGCCAAGCTGTCCTGCAACTTTTTTGTTGTTTTAACATATTTTTGGACTGCTACGAGCCTGCCAGATAACCGCAGCTGCGATGTCGATGCCTGCAGCGATCCTCCTCTTGTCCTGAGCTATTGCCAGCGGCACCTTCTTCCCCAATGGATGCCAATCCAGGTCAACAACTGGGTCATCCATCACCTGCCCCTCAATTTCATGTGCACCCTCCTCTGTGTCACCGTGTAAGGTGGTTGAATATGCGGGAAGGGGCACCTGAGTTTCATCAGGGTCAGATTCTGGCTCAGTAGACTGCGAGGGCAATGTAGTGCTGTGGGTGAATGTACCAGCAGAATCATCTTGCAGTGGCTGTGCATCAGTGCACTCCATGTCAGATTCATCTTTGACTAGGGAATTCAGGATTTGACTTGCTAACCCAGGCATGGTATGTGAAAAGAGCTCCATGGAGTAATCAGAAGTGTGGCCTGCCGCATCCTTCACTTTTGGTGGTGGTGAAGGACACAAGGAAAGGTGTTGTTCCTGACCAGGAGCCTGCACTGACGACTCAGTGCTTGCATTTTTTGAAACTTCAGAAGAGGAGGAGATAGAGCTGGAGGCTGTGTCGGCAATGTAAGCCAAAACCTGTTCCTGATGCTCCGACTTTAAAATTGTTTTACCTACTCCCAGAAAAGGGAGCCTTCCAGCCCTTCTTGAGCCAGACAATGACGCCGGCTCAACACCTCCTGCCTTAGGTGCTATTGTGCTTTTGGCACTTCCAGCAGATGCACCACCACCACCATCAGTACCAGCTGGCCCCCCACGCCCACGTCCGCGGCCTCTTCCACCATACTTACTCATTTTTGGGAAAATGTACCCAAAATACCAGCAGATAAATGGTACTGTATCAGAAGCATACAGCTGTATACAGTTTAGGGATAATTGTAAATGTATATATTTCAGGAGTCAGACACAGACGCTCTCAGGCTCAATATGGATTAGACAAGAATATAAAAAGCTGAAAAAGGGTACTGTATCACCAAATACCAGGTATATATAGTATAGTGAAAATATTGTAAATCTCCGTATATATTTCAGAAGTCAGACACAGACGCTCTCAGGCTCAGTATGGATTAGACAAGAATATAAAAAGCTGAAAAAGGGTAATGTATCAGAAGATACCAGGCGTATACAGTGTTGGGGTCATTTTAAATCTCCGTATATATTTCCGGAGTAAGACACAGACGCTTCCTCAGTATGGATTTGACCGTAATACAGAAGGCAGAAAAACTGTTCTGTATCAGAAGATACCAGCTGTATACGGTTTTGGGAAAATTGAAATCTCCGTATATATTTCCGGAGTCACACACAGACGCTCTCTCAGTATGGATTTGACCGTAATACAAAAGGCTGAAAAACGGTACTGTATCAGAAGATACCAGCTGTATACGGTTTTGGGGAAAATTGAAATCTCCGTATATATTTCTGGAGTCACACACAGATAGTCAGCATGTATTTTTCCGTGATACCAGCTGGTACACGGTAGTGTGTGAGGAGCGTACAGCTCTATACGGTGTGGAAAAAAAATGATCGCTCGGTAACTGTGCAGAAAAAAAGACTAAAAGTATTAGTGCTGTGTAGGTGCTGTGTAAAAAGCAGTCTGCACAGCAGTGTACATACAGCAATACAGCTAGCAGGCAGCCTAATAATCAGCTCTGCTGCTGCACACAAGAAATTCCTTACCTGTCAATGGAAGGCAGCCTAATAATCAGCTCTGCTGTTGCACACAAGAAATTCCTCCCCTGTCACTGGCAGGCAGCCTAATAATCAGCTCTGCTGCTGCACACAAGAAATTCCTTACCTGTCAATGGAAGGCAGCCTAATAATCAGCTCTGCTGTTGCACACAAGAAATTCCTCCCCTGTCACTGGCAGGCAGCCTAATAATCAGCTCTGCTGCTGCACACAAGAAATTTCTCCCCTGTCACTGCACACTAACTGTACAGCTAATCGCTATCAGCACAAGCACAGAATAACTTTTTTTTTCCTGCCTAACTCTCTCCCTACTGAGAATCAGCGGCAGCAACCTCTCCCTATGCTAAGATCGGCAGAAGTAAAATGGCGGTTCGCGGTCAGGGCTTTTATAGCCACTGTGACGCCACACAAAGCAAGCCAATCACTGCAATGCCCTTCTCTAAGATGGTGGTGGCCGCTGCCCATGTCATCACATTGCCCACAGTGTGCGTCCTTGCTCATTGGCTGAGAAAAGGCACCTGCAAGCATTCTGGGAAAACTGACTTTGGTGCTGTCACGCTGTCTAATGATATGTGTACGATGTCAGTAAACTATTCTTAAAAGAACAACACTCTATACAACATATAGATTAGCAACATCAGCATGTAAATAAAGAATAGATTTACCTGACACGATATCCGTTGAACTCAGGATAAATCTTGAGGACTTGATACACTGTCACAGGAAAGAAGAGGACCGGGGGTCTAACCTGACCCTAAGCTGGGGTCCTAACTAATCCCTCACCTTGGAGGTACTGATAATGGTTCAGAGGTCCAAGTCTCCAGCCTAACCCTGTCTCCTATCAGTCCCTGAACCCTGTAATCAGTCCTAAGAAGGATTCTGATTACCACCAAAGGGATATGGGCTGATCTCTGCTAAATACACAGATTAGAAATATAAGACAGACTGGAGAAAACACAGACTTGCATACACACTCAAACACAGAAGGAACATAAATGATCTGGGATATTAAACTCTAAGCAAGGTGAGCTTAAAACAACTAAGGAGCTCTTTAACTTAAGTCTATACAGATACAATCCTATCTGTGGTCTGCATGAAGAATTTCACTGGCAACTCCCAAACAGACAACCAGAGATTTAAAGGAAACCAATCAACAAATAATTAATTGCAGCCGGGAGAAACTGCACCCAGTCCCAGAACTGAGCACAGACAGAATTAACTCCCTAACTGCCAAACACAAAGAAACAGCAACTCAGCTGTGAGAAGTCAGAATGTGCAACCGCGACGATCTTCGTGGCGATGCACACATGACAGTACCCCCCCTTCTACGAGGGGCCTCCGGACCCTCAGGGCCAGGTTTGCCCGGGTGAGTTCTGTGGAAGGTCCGCACCAAACGATCTGCGTTAATGTCAGACGCAGGAACCCACGTCCTCTCCTCTGGACCATACCCCTTCCAATGCACCAAGTACTGAAGGGACCGGCGATTCAGACGTGAGTCAGTGATCTTTGACACTTGAAACTCCAAGTTACCATTGACCACCACTGGAGGAGGAGGTAGAGGTGATGGTATGACTGGTGCCACGTACCTCTTAAGTAATGACTTGTGGAACACATTATGAATTTTAAACGTAGGAGGGAGGTCCAGACGAAATGCCACAGGATTAATTATGGAACTGATCCTGTACGGCCCGATGAATCTGGGGCCCAGCTTCCAGGAGGGAACTTTAAGTTTTATATTCCTGGTAGACAACCATACCAGATCGTTCACATTAAGATCTGGACCAGAAACTCTCCTCCTATCAGCCATACGTTTATAACGGTTCCCCATAGCACTCAGATTATTCAATACACCTCTCCACACTGAAGCAAGTGACGACGAGAAACGCTCCTCCTCAGGAACCCCAGAAGGGCCCCCCCCATTGAAAGTACAAAACTGGGGATGAAAACCATATGCCCCAAAAAACGGGGATTTACCAGTGGACTCGCTCCGCCTGTTGTTAAGAGCGAACTCTGCCAGAGGCAAGAAAGAAGACCAGTCCTCCTGGTTCTCTGAGACAAAACACCGAAGATAAGTCTCTAGGCTTTGATTCAGACGCTCTGTCTGACCATTGGTCTGTGGATGAAAAGCCGAGGAAAATGACAATTGCATCCCCCGACGTAAACAAAATGCCCTCCAAAACTTGGACACAAACTGAGACCCCCTATCTGACACCACATCAGAAGGCAACCCATGAAGTCTCACAATCTCCCCAATGAACACCTGCGCCAGAGTTTTAGCATTAGGGAGGGCAGGAAGAGCAATGAAATGTGCCATCTTACTGAACCTGTCAACAACCACCAGTATGACAGTCTTCCCTGACGACTGAGGAAGGTCCGTGATGAAGTCCATAGACAAATGAGTCCATGGACGCTCCGGAAGTTTCAAGGGTAAGAGGGTCCCAGACGAACGGGTATGAGGGGTCTTAGAGCGAGCACAAACCCACAGGACGCGACAAAAGTTAAAACATCTTTATTAACGTTAGGCCACCAAAACCGGCGAGAAAGGAGATCTAAAGTAGCCTTACTCCCTGGATGTCCTGCTAAAGCAGAATTATGATGTGCCTCAATAACCTTTTGTCTCAACTGATTTGGGACAAACAGTCTCCCTGGAGGTCCTGCAGGGGCGTCCCCCTGAGCCTCTAACACCTCCTCCTCAAGCTCAGAACATACAGCCGACACTACCACCCCCTCCTGAAGGATAGGAATCGGGTCATCCGTTTTCCCGGCCCCTGGGAAACTGCGAGACAAGGCATCAGCCTTTACATTCTTAGACCCCGGGCGATAAGTGACGACAAAATTAAACCTGGTAAAAAACAACGACCATCGAGCTTGTCTGGAATTCAGACGCTTAGCAGATTCCAAATACAGCAGTTCTTGTGATCAGTAATGACGGTGACCGGGTGGACTGCCCCCTCCAAAAAGTGACGCCATTCTTCAAAAGCCAACTTAATGGCCAAAAGTTCCCTATTGCCGATATCATAATTCCTTTCGGCGGACGACAATTTCTTAGAAAAGAAAGCGCACGGATGCCATTTACCAGGGGACGGACCCTGGGACAATATTGCACCCACCCCTACGTCAGACGCGTCCACCTCCACAACGAACGGCTGTGATGCATCTGGTTGGATGAGAACGGGTGCCGAAGCAAAACATTTTTTCAAAGAGGAAAAAGCTTGGCAAGCTTTGTCCGACCATTTAGAAAAATCCGTCCCTTTTCTTGTCATGTCAGTGAGAGGTTTGACAACAGATGAGAAATTACAAATAAATTTCCGGTAGTAGTTAGCAAACCCCAGAAAATGCTGCAGAGCCTTAAGATCCTCTGGCTGATCCCATTCAAGCACTGCTCTCACCTTTTCAGGGTCCATACGGAAACCGGAGGCTGACACCAAGAAACCCAAAAACTGAAGTTCCTGTACGGCGAATACACACTTTTCCAGTTTGGCGTATAGTTTATTGTCTCGCAAGATCTGCAACACCTGTCTCACATGCTCCTGGTGAGACACAAGATCTGGCGAGTAAATTAAAATGTCATCCAAATATACGACCACAAACAGCCCCACCAGATGACGAAAAATGTCATTAACAAAATGTTGGAATACTGCTGGTGCAGTAGTCAGACCAAAAGGCATGACAAGGTTCTCATAATGTCCCTCCGGCGTGTTAAACGCCGTTTTCCACTCATCCCCCTCTTTTATCCTAATCAGATTATACACCCCCCTGAGATCCAATTTAGAGAACCATTTGGCGCCAACAATTTGATTGAAGAGATCAGGAATCAGAGGGAGTGGATACGGATCTCGAACAGTAATCCGATTAAGTTCGCGGAAATCCAAGCAAGGGCGTAGGCCTCCATCTTTTTTCTTCACAAAGAAGAACCCCGCGGCCACTGGGGAAGATGAAGGTCTAATATGCCCTTTGGCCAGACTTTCCGAAATATAATCTTTCATAGCCTGCCTCTCAGGACCAGAAAGGTTATATAACCTAGCTTTAGGTAACTTAGCATCAGGAAGTAAATTAATAGAGCAGTCATACACACGATGAGGAGGCAACTCCTGACACCCCTCCTCAGAGAACACATCCCCAAAGTCCTCCAAAAAAGGAGGCAAAGTACTAGGCACGACCGCACTGATGACTGTGTTCATGCAGTTACTTTTGCAAAACTCACCCCATTGGCTTATCTCTCTGGACTGCCAATTAATCACAGGGTTATGTTTAACCAACCAAGGAAGTCCCAAAACAATAGGAGTAGGTAGACCCTCCAACACATAACAAGATAATAGTTCCCTATGTATTGCCCCTACCCGAAGGTCAATGTTATGAACCTCATGAACAAAGCTACCTTGGCCGAGAGGCCTGGCGTCAATGGAGAATATAGGGATCGGTTTGACCAATACACTCAGATGCATACCTTGAGCCTGAGCAAACTGAGCGTCAACCAGATTAGCCCCGGACCCACTATCAAGAAGAACAGAAAATCTCTCCACTCTCGTACCAACCACCACCTCCACTGGTACAAGGAACTGAGAAGAACTAGCGGACGAAATACATACTCCCAGATTGTCGTCCACCACACAACCTGGGATTAACAGTTTTCCGGCGACTTCTTGTTCAACAAGGCACGGGACGGACATCCCCCAACAAAATGTCCCTCTTTCCCGCAGAAGAAACACCTTCTAGTCCTGCGGCGTACCGCCAATCCCCTCCTACGAAATGATGTCCCTCCCAACTGCATAGGCTCCTCCGAACAGACAAGGGGAACCTCAACATAAGGGACTTTAGTAGTAGGTGGAGTAACAACAGGGGGCGGAGTTACCTCGCACCTCTCCCGGAGCCGTCTATCAGTACGGATAGCCAGGGCCATAGCAGCCTCCAGTGATGGAGGAGAATCATACTGAGCCAAAACGTCCTTTAATTTGTCAGAAAGCCCATGACAAAACTGGCTCCTAAGAGCTGGGTCATTCCACTGAGTATCTGTAGCCCATCTACGGAACTCAGAAGCAAATTCCTCTGCCGGACGATCTCCCTGCTGTATCTTACGTAATTTTGTCTCAGCAAGAGAGACCCGATCTGGGTCATCATATACCAAACCCAGGGCAGTAAAAAATCGATCTACTGACTGTAGAGCCGGGGATCCCGGAGGAAGGGAAAATGCCCAGGATTGAGGGTCCCCTTGTAGGAGCGAGATAACAATTCCCACTCTCTGCTCTTCACTCCCTGATGATCGAGGCCGAAGCCGAAAATACAATTTACATGCTTCCCTGAAGGTAAAAAATTTGTCTCGCCCACCAGTGAACCTGTCCGGGAGAGCTACTTTAGGTTCAAATCTGGTTTGCTCCGAGGGAGACAAAACTTTGGACTTAATGTCCGTCAGCTCCATGGATAATCCCTGCAACTGCAGAGCCAGCTGGGCTACTGGATCCATGGCAACTGGGAATAATTTTATGGGCCAGTGAAAATGTCACGCTGTCTAATGATATGTGTACGATGTCAGTAAACTATTCTTAAAAGAACAACACTCTATACAACATATAGATTAGCAACATCAGCATGTAAATAAAGAATAGATTTACCTGACACGATATCCGTTGAACTCAGGATAAATCTTGAGGACTTGATACACTGTCACAGGAAAGAAGAGGACCGGGGGTCTAACCTGACCCTAAGCTGGGTCCTAACTAATCCCTCACCTTGGAGGTACTGATAATGGTTCAGAGGTCCAAGTCTCCAGCCTAACCCTGTCTCCTATCAGTCCCTGAACCCTGTAATCAGTCCTAAGAAGGATTCTGATTACCACCAAAGGGATATGGGCTGATCTCTGCTAAATACACAGATTAGAAATATAAGACAGACTGGAGAAAACACAGACTTGCATACACACTCAAACACAGAAGGAACATAAATGATCTGGGATATTAAACTCTAAGCAAGGTGAGCTTAAAACAACTAAGGAGCTCTTTAACTTAAGTCTATACAGATACAATCCTATCTGTGGTCTGCATGAAGAATTTCACTGGCAACTCCCAAACAGACAACCAGAGATTTAAAGGAAACCAATCAACAAATAATTAATTGCAGCCGGGAGAAACTGCACCCAGTCCCAGAACTGAGCACAGACAGAATTAACTCCCTAACTGCCAAACACAAAGAAACAGCAACTCAGCTGTGAGAAGTCAGAATGTGCAACCGCGACGATCTTCGTGGCGATGCACACATGACAGGTGCACAGGTCGACGACCACATGGCCGACCTCACGCTATGGTCGGTTTCGAAACCCGACTTTGGCGAAAGTCGGTGATTTTTGAATCTGACCGACCTGTTTCGCTCAACTCTAGTGTTCACTTATGTGACAGTTTTATAGGTCAGGTCGTTCTGGATGCAGCGATACTAAATGTGTACTTTTTTGTTTTTGTTTTCTTTCATACAAATGTTTAATTATGGGTACAAAATCTTTTGATTTTTTTAGATTTTTTACAATTATTTTAAAAAATGTTACTTCTTTATAACTTTTTTGCTTTGTCCCACTATGGGACTATCATTTTTTGCAGACTGATTGTTTGTATAGTATAAGAATGCAGCTGCATCTCCATACTATGCAAGCTGTCAGCTGTGCACTAACAGAGAAAGTTGCCGATCATGCACTGTGCGTGATCAAGCAACTTTCCTAGCTCTGGTGACCCGGATGTCGTTATAACAACATCGGTCACCATGGCAACAACCCGGACCCCGCATCACACCGTGGGGTCTCGGATCCAAGGGCAGAGTGGCTCACATCCCTCTGTCGAATCCTGGAATGCTGCCATCATGGTTGATCACAGCATTTTGGGGGATAAAGTGGTGGGAGCTGTGTGTGTCAGCTGACATCGGCGACGATCGCGTGCGCGCAGCTTGTGTGCGCGCCAAATCACGTAGGTGTAATAATCTATCCCTGGTCAATAAGGCTCCGGGCGCAGGTACGTATTATTAAGCCCAATATCAGAAAGGGGATAAGGTTTTAGTGGTTTTCAATTCAGTAGGAAACGAACCAATGCATTGGGTCCTATTAGAAAAAATACAGTTTTAGTAGACTATTCTCTGTGTGATGAGGATGTCATGGCAGAGGAAGTGTTCAGTGTAGACAGGTCTATTTCATGAACTGAAATAAGTGTTTCAAGGGGCTTCTCTTGGAGTGTACAGAGTATATTAACTGGTGGGGGTGACTGAAAAGAAAAATGTAAAAGGTCTGAAGGAGACCTGGGATGTGAAAATTGTGCGGTATCATGTTTTATTTCATTTTAATTTTATTAATTTGTTCCCTGATCTCGTAAATACGAAAATCCAAGTGAGGTGAAGTGTGTAATCCATTCAGGAGTGGGTAATTGTGTGCCAAATGTTGGAATTTTCTTTAAGGGCAGGGAATTAGGTTCAGGTGCGATGTTACTGGAATGAGCTTTTTTGCTGATAGTATCCCTTTTTAATGGGAATATTACTGTTAATAAATAATTGTTCATTCCCATATTTCAAATTATATACCTTTTTGTAAACAGTTTTGCTTTTATCATTCTCAGCCTGATTACAGGTAACATGGGTTTTCATTCTTGTGAGGGTACTATTATTATTATTTTTGGAATCATTCATGTTTCTATTTAATTTTTTCGATTTTTTGCAATAGTATTAACTTTAACTTTAGGCCTTTTAGAGATCATTTAATCTTCAACTTGCTTAATTGTTCACAATAACAGTAATTTTGACCAGGGGGGCCCAAACATTTACATGCCACTGTACTGTATATGTTCACAATCTTGTCCCATCCTGGTATCTATACCCCCATCTTGGTATATATGTTCCACATCCTGGGCCCATCCTTGTATGTGTCCCCCATTCCGCCACTGTTTTTTAATGCATAGAAAAAAATAAATAAATTATAATCGCCTTCCCCCACTCTTCCACCACACAGAGTCATCTTCTGAAGCCGGCAGCTAACCTCAGCGTGCAAGCAACATGAGCACTTGATGTCACTGTCATGCACCCCAAGTCACGAGCATGCCAACATCAGCTGCTTGCATCTGATCAGCCGGCAGTGTGTATTGTGTAGCCTTTCAGGGGTATTTAGCTCTGAGATCGCTGTCTGGGTAGACAGAATGGCACGGAAACAGTTCATTCAGACAGCAGTTTGGTGAAAACTGGCCGCAACCAGTTTTATTAAAGTCCACAGCACACAGATAAAAACAAAGCATAAACAAAAGACCTGGGCTTGTCTAGCCTCTAATTACACTTAGATAGATGGCCCTCTCTATCCGGGACCCAGACTCTACCAGTCTGTGCCCAAAACAACACATATGATATATGTTACCAGTATGGAGTTTCACAGACACTCCTCTTTATGTCTGAAGGCAACTCCAATGTCCAGACTTGAGAGAGGTCACCTCCTATTCAGTCGCTATACGCACGGATCCTCACTGCGACCACTCCTGTGTCCGGGGTACTTCCCGCACCCAGACTGAGATAGCTCACACTCTTAGAGACTGTTTTTTTTGTGCCGGGACACCTCCCTGTGTCCGGGCTAAGGCAGCTCCCACACTCTTGGAGACACCTTCTGTGCCTGGACCCCTTGTCCAGACTGAATGAGCTCACTGACTGTGCTCCCAAGCACCTACTTCTGGCTTCCTAATCAATACCTGAGTGGCCACAGGTTTGAGCTGCAAACGTGTACTTGAATGGATGGTGTAATGACCTTTCTCCACCACTAGTTTTACAAAGGCACACATTTCCCTCATACAAGTCAGCAAAGTACCTGTGAAATGTACACCCCATTCAATACATACGCTCTCACTGTCTCACATATCCCCTCCCTCTTCTCCAGACCGGAGGGCTGGTCATCCAGACCGGAGGGCTGGTCAACAACCCAAAAGAGACAGTGAACTCCGAACACTGCCTCAGCACTATACTTCTATATAGGTCAGGGACACTTGGTTCCCGAGAACCACCATACTCGTCTCCCAACATCACCTGCAAAGGAATTTCATCTTTATCACGGTCATTACCATTATCAGTATCATCACTATTATGATTAGCATCATCATCATTATCATCATTATGATCATCATCATTATTATCATCATCATCATCATGATCATCACATAAGTTTAAGCTTGTGGGGTTGAACACATAATATATCCAATCACCTCAACCCACAGTTCACACAGAGACCATGTACTTGTCCCTTGCTCTGTTCAGCCCCGGAATATTAGTCAATGACATTCGCTCATTCCTTAGGGACCTACCGTCTGTCATTGTCACAGACTTCGTCCAGTCACATTTCTGGGATGTAACCTTGTCAGGTCTCCCCTTCGCTCCCAGTGGTCAATCGTAACCTTGTCAGGTCTTGCCTGGGTATCTAAGGTCCGGTTAGACTCCGTACTGTCCTGTACTCTATTGGGTCGTCTGTGTGGGCCTCTCAAACCTGAGTTACTGGAGGTCTCACTACCTCTAAACCCACGCCCACTACCCTCAGGACGTCTTGAAAGGTCCCTAACTTCAGCCTTAGCTGTTCTGTTATTTAGGGGGCCCTTTCTCTGTCGGGTCTCACTATTCTTAGACGGCTGCCATCTTCTGCTGCTCAGATGATGCTATCTACTCGCTGTCTAGCGAGATTCAATTGTTCTACCTCTCGCAGGTAGGTCACACGGTACGCCACCAGCATGCGCACATATTCCAGACTTTCTTCTGTTCCTATAGCGTAGAATGACACCATGCCGTCTTCATCTGGTATCCAGTCCCGACGATCACGTGGACTGCTTACTTTCACCACACCAGACTTCTTCACCATTATCTGCATGGCTCGGCCATTTCTCCCGATCAGCTTTCTCACCAGAACATGAGGCACCCGGATGACCTCTTCCTGTAGACTGTGAGCTTTTCTCATAAGCTTTAGTTGTCTAACGGTTTGTTCTGTCTTCAACCGGAGAAACCGCTTTGTGCGAATACATCGCCAGTGCATGTCACTTAGGATTGCCACCCTCTTCACTGTAACTTCAGTCGTGGACAAGACCACCAGCTGTTTAGCTCCTGAGGTCGAGTACACCTTATAGGCTCCCACGGCCTTCTTAAATGCTTCATGCACAGACTCACGGGTGCATTCTTCTCTCAAGTCCTCGGGTACATCTACGAGGCACTTGTACCGACACGTTTCTGTCTCACCAGTGGTTTCCAGACGATCAATCAGCTCAGGGTTCAGGACAACTGACTTTCAGCTTCTTCCCCCTTTACACTTCTTCTGAGCTGACTCACAGCTACAATTTCGTGAATTTCCGTCCGGACCACTTCCATTTCACAATTATCTTTCGTTACCACACTCTTAGCTCTCCTCAGGTCTATCTTCTGGCCAAAGGGAGCGAGTGCAACGTGTTTGCCCTTTTCTTTCTCCAAGGAGGCCTTGTTCACCGAGTGACACTGTATCAGGCGACTTTTAAGCGCGAGAACTTCTTCCTCTAGTTCCGCCATTCGCCTCTCAGCTGCCCGTCTCTGAAGCTTCTCTTGCGTCCAGTGGGCTTGTAACCACTCCTTGAGCTCCTTGATCTCGGCTCCGACATCCACCGAATCATCCGAACTCACAGCACTCGAGGAAGTATCTGCGTTACACCTCTCATTTCCAGTGGCCAACTCCTGGCCCTGGTCTGTAGCTTCTCTGAGGGACTCCTCCATCTTTTCCCGCTCAGCTTCCATCTGTCTGAGCTTTTCCTTAAGGCACATCTCCGCCTTCTGGAGAGTATCACAGGACATCTGTAGCTCCTTCACCTGAGCTTCTAGACCTAGGGTCTTTCTGCGCAGATCACCATTTTCATCACGGGTGTCCTGCAGAGTGGTCTCAACCACCTGGCGCATTTGCTCTGCATCCATCTTATCCTCTTCTAGTTTTTCTTTGACCCTGAGATCCACATACTCTTTCTTCATCTGTTGCAGTTCCCTACTGCGTTCATCACACTCCTTCTTGGAGTCACACAGCTCCTGGTTGAGCTGTTCGCGCAGTCGTTCTAGGATTTGTTCACTTCCAGAAACTCCATCCTGCAGCGTCTCCTTCTCACGCTTCAACTGCAAAACCTCTTCCTTGATTTTGCGGCGGTCCTCTTTAATGGCAAAGAACATATTCTGCCACAGGATAACTTCCTCGTTGCCTCCTTTTAGATCTCGCTGGTCTGAGGACATGTCCTCCAGGTTTTCACATAATTGCAGCATGTCACTCTGATACTGCAGCCGAATAGTTTCCAGCTCTTGGCCCTGACTGGCCCCCTCCTCTTCTACCTCTAAAGGAGAATCCACACTTGAAGCATAGGCAGACAGTACTACATTCTCTTCATTTCCATTTTCAGCGAGTACTACCGGAACAACCTTTTTGTGGCCCTTGCGCCGTCTACGACGAGAGGAGGACTCTCTTCCCTCGTCTAGCCTCTCCTGACTGAACTCACTTTTACTTTCATAGTGTCCCAGTCAGCTACAGGGTCTGTGTCACTCCCCATGGTGTTGTGGACTAACAGGTCACCTCCCACTTTGACGTCACCCCCTTCTACTGGAGCTACCCCGTTATCAACGGTCACATTGTCATTTTTAGGAGGTCCCAGCCCACCACCAGTAACAATTTTCATTTTTCCACACTCTACACTCTTGTGAAAATCCGCCCCTTTTTTAGACTCCGCCCCCTTTTTAACAACCACACCGGCAGGGTAATTTTTACACAAAAAATCAGCAGCAGTCTTAGGACTCAGTTCACAACATCTCTTACCACCTCCCCGGGCACTCTGTGACAACACTGGCACCCCGGAGAGTCCATAGAATGGTCCACTGCCGCCATTCCATACGGTGCCCATGGTTCCCGCACCATGTCCAGTTGCATGTCCAGTAGACATTTCTCAAATATGCGGTCCGACTTGTCAGACCCATTCGCTGCTCCGTTCACAGCCATCGCGGAGCACTGTTCACACCAGAACTTCACCGCTTTCCCTTGAAAAAATCTTCGTGGCCCCGCCGAGCCACAGCAAACTGGATTTGAGTGCGACGACAATCTTCACAACCCCGCCGAGTTGCAGCAAGATGCCTTCGTGACCCCACTGAGTCACAGCAAGATGCCTTCGTGACCCCACTGAGTCACAGCAAGATGCTTGTATCCACACTCGTCTTCCATGCTGTCAGACTTCTCTGTCTCAACAACGGCAGTCTTCACTCAAGACATACACACTCTACAGTCTTTTCCACAGAAAAATTCAGCTCTGCTGTGCAGACACACTTTTTTTTTTTTTTTTCTTTTGCAAAGTCTATTAGGGCTCCTGTCTCTTTAAGACTGCTCCAAACAGACGTTTCTGCTGACACACTTTTTTTTTTTTTTTTTTTCTCTGTTGCTATTTCAACAGACTTCACCTTTATTGCTGTCTCTCGCCACTGTGCCGCACGCACACTCCAGCACTAACTGTACTAGGCCCTGCGCTGTGCCCGCATTCTCCACCAATTGTAGCCTTTCAGGGGTATTTAGCTCTGAGATCGCTGTCTGGGTAGACAGAATGGCACGGAAACAGTTCATTCAGACAGCAGTTTGGTGAAAACTGGCCGCAACCAGTTTTATTAAAGTCCACAGCACACAGATAAAAACAAAGCATAAACAAAAGACCTGGGCTTGTCTAGCCTCTAATTACACTTAGATAGATGGCCCTCTCTATCCGGGACCCAGACTCTACCAGTCTGTGCCCAAAACAACACATATGATATATGTTACCAGTATGGAGTTTCACAGACACTCCTCTTTATGTCTGAAGGCAACTCCAATGTCCAGACTTGAGAGAGGTCACCTCCTATTCAGTCGCTATACGCACGGATCCTCACTGCGACCACTCCTGTGTCCGGGGTACTTCCCGCACCCAGACTGAGATAGCTCACACTCTTAGAGACTGTTTTTTTTGTGCCGGGACACCTCCCTGTGTCCGGGCTAAGGCAGCTCCCACACTCTTGGAGACACCTTCTGTGCCTGGACCCCTTGTCCAGACTGAATGAGCTCACTGACTGTGCTCCCAAGCACCTACTTCTGGCTTCCTAATCAATACCTGAGTGGCCACAGGTTTGAGCTGCAAACGTGTACTTGAATGGATGGTGTAATGACCTTTCTCCACCACTAGTTTTACAAAGGCACACATTTCCCTCATACAAGTCAGCAAAGTACCTGTGAAATGTACACCCCATTCAATACATACGCTCTCACTGTCTCACATATGCAATGTACGGACGTGGGTTCCCTGAACCGCAATACACTTAAGCTCAATGTGAGTCCGAGGACACACATCCGGTTGAAGTTTGCTTTTCATCGGCAGGCCCCCCACCTGCACGGGCCTAGTTGCAGTCGCAACTTTAATCGTGACACCCCTGTCTCTACCAGCTTTCCATATATAGAGGCTGAAAATTTTGCCCATTCTTTTTTGCAACCTAGCTCTAGCTCAGCAAGATTAGATGGCAAGTGTCTGTGATTTTCAAATCTTACCACAGATTCTCAATAGTATTAACGTCTGGACTTTAATTGAGCCAGTGAAACACATAAATATGTGTTAATCGAAACCATTCCATTATAGCTTGGCAGTTTGCTTAGGGTCTGTGTCATGCTGGAAAGTAAACCTACACCTCAGTCTCAAGTCTTTTGCAGCATCTAACATGTTTTCTTGCAGGATTGCCCTGTATTTAGCTCCATCCATGTTCCCATCAACTCTGACCAGATTCCCTGTCACTGTTGAAGAAAAGTATCCACTCAGCATGATGTTGCCGCCGCCACCATGTTTGACTGTGGTGGACTACGTTTTGGGTGATGTGCAGTGTTATTTTTTGCCACACATAGTATTTTACATTTATCCCAATAAGTTCTGCTTTGGTGTCATCTAACCAGAGCCCGTTCTTCCACAAGCCATGTGAGGGAGACAACTAGCATGTGGAAAAGAGGTGGTCAAGTGTAAAAAAAAAAAAAAAAAATTAGATCACACAACTTCCTTAAAAGGTGGACATTATCTTATAGAATAGCCATTAGGGATGAACAGACCTGTGGAAGTTCTGATTCATCGGGTTCAACCAAACTTTAGTCCAAAGTTCTGTTCAGGTACGAGAACTGTACACAAACCTGAATTTGAAACACATAGAAATCAATGTGAATCCAAACTTAGGATCTCTCTATCTTCTCTCTTTCCTCCCTGAACTTCCGAACTGTAAAACGCACTTCCATGTTCAAAGTTCAGCACCGGACACTAGGTGTCCAGTACGAATAATAGCTATGTATAGCTGCCACTAGAAAGAAGGTTTTCTTCCTTCTGGAGGAGAGTGAATTTTCTTACTTTTTCTTGAGAGAAGTTCCAATAAAAACTTTCTATTAGCAAGACAGGAAATTATTGCATATAATGAGCCTTTATGGCGTGGGTGACAAGTAGAGATGAGCAGATCTGGCGAGACTCCTTATACCCAAATTGCACCGATTTTACTGAGTAATTCAATGCAGTGAATTTATTCTCCATGAACTGAATGTATTTTGGAATGCTGTGCAGTCTCTACAGACCCCAGAACATAATAAATGTAAGATGTAGAAGGAATTAAGAAAACAACCAATACTCACCTCACTGCTTACCCCTACTACTAGATGTACCTTGTACACCACCTCTTCCACTATCGTGCACTGAAACCCTGGGCATTTTCATGGTAGACAGGGACTTTACAATGTTGCAACAATACAAAGTGCATTTACAGGAAAATCCTGGACCCAGTTGTGGCTTGAAGTTCTGGCTTTGAGCACACGTCCTGACACTGCAACCTTACAACATACGATGCACATGCACAGAGATGTACTGATCCTGGTTGCTGTTGCAAGTCCCATCCAATTGTGAGGAGGGCCAGATTTTCAGTGTGCAGCAGTAAGAAGAGAGAGAGTAGGTGGCCAAAGCGAATCGGTGAGAATTTATTTATTTTTTTTTAACATTTTGCCTGTCCTCTATGGTTTAGCAAAATCGCAACTGTCTACCATTTTGCTTAATTTACCCGGACTGAATTACAAAAAGCATCTGTGATGCTAGTCACAACCCACAGACAGGCCGTGAGTCAGCGAAGTCAGACGTTCCGGGATCAATGCCAAAAGAGCATGTAGTAAACCAAGGGAAAATATGAAGTTGTAAGTCAGGTCACATGCCAGGGTCAGAATACCAGAGAAATAGCAGATAAGCAAAGGGGCAATAACAAACGGGTAGTCAGAACATCTTCCAAAGGTCAGTAGCAGACGATTAAAAGCAAATGGACAATATCAAAGGGTAGTCAAAACAAGGTCCAAAAGGTAAGGCAGCAGAACATCAGAACTTAGAGCAAGCGAACACACCAGAGAGCATAAACTTGGAACAAGCTTTTGACTTGCAGTGTTCTGGGCCAGACAGCTCACTTAAATAGCAACGCAATTACCAAGAACAGGGAGCACCTGTGGAAATCTCTGCACCTTCCAGTCTCAGATAGTTGTTATGATTTGGTAACTGAGGAGGACGGGAGCAAAACAGAAAGGCAGCTGAACAGCAGAGAGGTTGGGAACTAATGGGTTGCAGATCCCTAAACTAACTGCACAACTAGAAGCAGCCGTGGAGTGTACCTACGGTGATCCTAGACGCCTCGGCACAGCCGGAGAGCTAGCTACACCTAAAGATAGAAACAGGAAAGCTAACTGCCCCGGAGTAGAGCCCCAAAGAAAAAGGCAGCCCCCAAACATATAATGGTGGTTAGACAAGACAAAACACAAACGCAGGCAGAAAATAGAGTGAGCAAACGCAGGGGCCAAACACTGACTAAATAGGACAGGAAAGAACAGAATACTATCTGCAACCCATCAAAACCCTAGCAAAACTTCCAACACTTCTGATTACAAAAATGCTGAGATCACACGATCTCGCCACCCACTAAATCAGATCTCAGAGTGAACAAGGCTAACCCGCAGCCACTCAAAAAGCAGGGAAAGAGCAATTGAACAAATAACAGTGGCTACAGAAAACAGAGAGAAGCACAGGCCACAGGAGTGGACCCGGCTAACCTCCACAAAGGTGCAGACAAAAATGGAAATAGCAAACACAATAGAAATAAGCAGAAAATATCTTATCTGAAAGTAGCAGACGCAGGCAAGACACCAGCAGACTTCCAAATGAACCAGGAAACAACAATTGATCACTGGCGAGGATCATGGGAAGGCAGCTCCCTTATATCAGTCCAGTCAGTGACTCCTGATTGCCAGGTATCGCTGCCAGCTGAGGAGGCCCAGTCATTCGATACAGCTTCAGTACTGACAGCAACCACCAGAGGGAGCCTCCGCTCAGAAATTGTCTCCAATACGTTCACAACAGATAGGTCAACCAAGCTTTCAATCAAAGCACAGACCAATTAGCATGTCAATGTGTCCTTCATAAATTGGGTCCCTGTCCTGTAATGTCACCTCTCTTGGGCAAAAAAGCCTACAATTTATGGGCAGGAATGGACCAACTAATCTGCTTAAAATCACCACTCCCAATAGCCACAGGTGATTTTAAGCAGATTAGCTGGTCCATTCCTCCAATGTGCCTGAAATAGACTGGGCAAGCACTTGAGCTAGCTGGAAAGACCCCAAGGCAAATGTTTGGATTTGTTTTTGATGTCTGTAAGCAGCTTTGTGGTAGTGTGCTTTGGGGTAGTGTGCTGCCACCTGCAGGTCATTTGACCTTTAAAATGGTGTATCATTTGTTTGAGTGGGTGGAGTATGAACTGAGCATGTGTGCAATTCAATAGGCAGTGCATGTTTACAAATGTGTTTGCACATGTGCCTCACCTGCAGTGAAGTGTACAATCCTCCAATTTGGCTAAAATAGGCTGGGCAAGCTGGAAAGCCCCCAAGGCAAATGTTTGGATTTGTTTGCGATGTCTGTAAGCAGCTTTGTGGTAGTGTGCTTTGGGGTACTCTGGTGCCACCTGCAGGTTATTTTTCCTTGCTGCAGGTTTATGAAAATTAATGTTTAAACTGTATTTTGTGATCAAATTGTGGATGTGTGGTTTGTTTGTCTATTTTTTTTTTTGCTGAAGGGGGCAAGTTTACCTTTCAAATGGTGTATCATTTGTGTGTGTGTGCAGTATGAACGGAGATACAAAATATTCACAGAAAAACAGTGTTTAGAAATAATAGAATAGATGACCTCTTCCAGGCTCTGGGGAGAATGTTGCCTGGAGATTCTGCTTCCAGAGATTATTTTAAATATAAGGAGAGTTACCAGTATGATGTGTAATGGTTACCATCATTACCGGTGTGATGTGTAATGATTACCACTGTTACTGGTGTGATGTATAATGGTAACAGTGTTACCGGTGTGAAGTGTAATGATTATCACTCTTACCAGTGTGATGCGTAATGGTTACCAGTGAGATGTGTGATGGCTACTCTCTGCTCTCCTGATTTCACTGCAGAACTCTGTGTGATTATGCACAAAAAGAAAAAAAGAGCATGAATCGCACATCCAAAAATCATACGTTGATCTAAAGCCGTTAGGCAAAAATTCTATAACTGAACATGAGGTTCTTAGTTTAACATTCTGATCAGACTGTATGAAGCCCACTGCCACGTCACGGCAAACCTTGTAGTGGGTCCTGACCGACCTAATAGAGCGGAGCCGTGCGGCGACCACCGCCACAGAGGCAATGCACCATCAGGCACATGGCCTGTTGCCCCACAGCACCCGTGCTGCAAGACTGAGTCCCCAACCCCCCATTGCTTTTAAGTATTTGAGAACCGTCTTCCTAATGTCTAGGTTATGGTAAGTTCTCTCCTTCGGGTTCTTAGGGTATTGACAAAATGAGGGAAGGACTACCATATTTTTCGGACCATAAGACTCACTTTTTTCCCAAAAAATTTTGGGGGAAAATGGAGGTGCGTCTTATGGTCACAATATACTTACAAATCTGGTGGCGGCGGTCCCAATGCAGCCTCCTGTGCTCTGTGGTGCAGTGGTGTCGGGGCTCTGTGATGAGGCGGCAGCGGAGCTCTGTGCTGAGTGGGGGGCTCCGCCGGCATTTTGTCATAGCCCGAAAGCCCCCCCGCAGTTCCGCTGCTGCAACGCGGTTGCCTCCTGAAAGATGGCCGCCAAGGGCCTCCAGAAAGATGGCCGCCGGGGGTGGCGCATGCTCAGATTCAGATCTCCGCAGCGAGAAAATATGGGGTGCGTCTTATGGTCCGGTGCATCTTATAGTCCGAAAAATACGGTAATTCCTGATTTATATTTGATTCTGATACAACCTTAGGAAGAAAGGTTGTGTAATGTATGTGGTACAGTTCATATAGCGTCTTGTGCTTGGGTGCGATGAAAATACATGAGACACAGGTTTGATATAGAAAGTCTTGTATTACTTCATACAAGTTGGCAAAAATAGTCACACAGTTTGCAGACACAGAAGCAGGAGACACAGCAGGCCAGAGTAATCTAAGCTCAGCAATCACTCTCCACAACAGGTTCAGGATCTTCTTCTCTGTTACCGTAAGTCCATGCAAACGTGGGTCTTTCAGAGAGCAGGGTTCAGAGTCCACAAGTGCTTCAGAGTTCCTCAGTAGGAATAGCTGGAGTACAAGGTCCAAGGCTTTAGGAGTCAGGTCACAGGTTCACTGCAGGCTAGATTCTGAAGCACTGATTGCTCAGCTGTGGCTGCTTAAGAAGCAAAAGGAGAGAATCAGGGCGGGAACATGCAAGCTGGAAACTCCATTTTGACTGAGGGCAAGATAGCTGCAGCAAGACAGAAAGTAAAATGGCTGACGAACAAACTGAGTTTCAGGAACATGTACACAGAACCTTACATTACTCCCCCCTTAGGGACAACCTCCGGATGACCTCAGGCCAGGCTTGTGTGGGTACCTCTGATGAAACTGACGGAGCAAGCGAGGAGCATTAACGTTATTGACTAGTTCCCATGAGTTGTCCTCCACTGGGTAGCCCTGCCATTTAATCAGATATTGTAACTGATTTCTATACAACCTGGAATCTAAAATCCTTTCCACCACAAATTCTTCCTGACCATCGACTAGCACTGGGTCAGGGCAAGGAGAAGAACGTCCAGGAAACGTATTGGGTGTCGCAGCCTTTAGTAGGGATACATGAAAGACAGGGTGAATTCTCATAGTTCTGGGCAGTTGAAGACGACAAGCAACGGCACTTATAATTTTACTGATTTTATAGGGTCCAATGTACTTATGTCCCAACTTAGACAATGGAATCCTTAACTTAAGATTTCTGGTTGACAGCCAGACCAAGTCTCCTACCTTGAAAGCTGGTGCAGGTTTACGAAATTTATCTGCTGCTTTCTTGTACCTTTCCTGAGCCGATTCCAGATTCTCCTTTAGAAGATCCATATTCTTCTGTAAAGACGTGATTCTTTCAGCCACTGCTGGTAAAGGCGTTTCTATGGGAAATCGTGGTAGAATGTTAGGATGATAACCTAGATTAGAGTAAAAAGGAGACTGCTTAGTGGAGGCACTCTGAGAGTTGTTATACGAGAACTCAGCTAATGGAAGTAGATCCACCCAATCATCCTGTAGGTGGCAGATAAAGCAGCGGAGATACTGCTCCAGGGTTTGATTGGTTCGTTCGGTCTGTCCATTAGTCTGAGGATGAAAAGCAGAAGAAAGGTTTACTTTAATGTCCAATGCTGCACAGAAATTTTGCCAAAACCTAGAAGTGAATTGCACCCCTCGATCCGAAATAACCTCATCCGGTACTCCATGTAAGCGAAACACATCTTTAATCATCAAATCTGATATCTGTTTTGCAGTGGGTAAGCCGACACAAGGGATAAAATGAGCTGCCTTTGTTAGACGGTCAACCACCACTAGAATGGTGTTCTTCCCTTGAGAGGTTGGTAACTCCACAATGAAGTCCATAGAAATGGATCCCCACGAGCGGGACGGGGTGGGAAGAGGCTGTAACAGACCAGTTGGTGAGGAGCGAGGTGTTTTGCATCTTGCACAGACTTCACATGAAGTGACATAGTTTAAAACATCCTTCCTGCAAGTGGGCCACCAAAAGAAACGAGAGAGAAATTCCTGTGTCTTTAGAATTCCTCTATGCCCAGCTATCTTGGAATCGTGAATGAGTTGCAATACTCTCAATCTGACTGTTTCAGGAATATACAGGCGTTGTCCCTGAATCCACACACCATTCTTAAAGACAAGACTTACGTCCCTTGGGGGTTGTGCCAAAAAGGAATCCGCATGGTATGTTTCCTTGATGTCCTTAAGTAGGTCTTGATTATGAATTACTCCTAGGAATCTAGAGTCAGGAAGAATAGTCTTAGGAGGAGTAAATGGACGTGTCTCTGCTGAGTAAATCCTAGAGAGTGCATTAGCCTTTCCATTGCGCGATCCTGGTCTATAAGAAATGATAAAATTAAATTGGTTTAAGAAAAGATTCCAGCGAGCCTGGCGAGGAGTCAGGCACTTAGCCGACCTGATAAACTCAAGGTTACGATGGTCTGTCAGGACGACTATTTGCTGTGCAGCTCCCTGAAGAAGGTGTCTCCATTCTTTGAAGGCGGCAATAATGGCCAACAACTCTCTATTGCCCACATCGTAGTTCCTCTCAGCCGAAGACAACTGCTGGGAAAAGAAGGCACAGGGATGCAAGACATTCTTCTCACCTGTTCTCTGAGAGAGTATAGCTCCAACGGCACAGTCTGAAGCATCCACCTCTATTATGAAGGCAAGCTCGGGGTTGGGATGTACTAGGATAGGTGCAGTGGTAAATTTATCTTTTAGACGGGAAAATGCTTCCTGGGCTTGGGGAGTCCAGGAGAACCTAGACTCTTTCCGGGTAAGTTGGGTGATAGGTGACACTACCTCAGAGAAATTTCTAATGAAACGTCTATAGAAGTTGGCAAACCCGATGAAGCGCTGTACCTCCTTCACATTTCTAGGACTTGGCCAATCCTTGATGGCTTGGGTTTTGCTTCCATCCATACTAATTCCTTGTGTAGACAGTACATACCCCAGAAATTGAATTTCGGTCCCATGGAATTCACACTTTTCAAGTTTGATGTAAAGATGATTTTGTCTTAGACGTTCCAAGACCATTCTCACATGTCCATGATGTTCCTCTGTGGAGTTAGAAAAAATTAGAATATCATCCAAATAAATTACCACGAATGTATCTAGGAGATCCCTGAAGATGTCATTCACCAAGTGTTGGAAAGTGGCTGGGGCCGTACTCAGACCAAAAGGCATAACTAGATATTCAAAGTGTCCATAGCGTGACCTGAATGCAGTCTTCCATTCATCCCCAGGTCTAATACGGACTAAGTTATAGGCCCCACGAAGATCTAGTTTAGAGAAAATTTTGGCATGTCGCACTCTCTCCAATAACTCAGGGATTAAAGGCAATGGATAACGGTTTCTAATAGTAACCTTATTGAGTTCCCTATAGTCTACGCATGGTCTCAGAGATCCATTTTTCTTCTTTACAAAGAAGATGGGTGCACCTGCAGGAGATGAAGAGGGGCGTATGAAGCCCTTGGCTAGATTTTCGTCTATGTAATCCTTTAAAGCCTTTAGCTCGGGCCCCGCCAGGGGGTAGATCTTACCAAAAGGTATCTCCACTCCAGGCAATAATTCAATTGGACAATCATATGGACGGTGAGGAGGAAGCTGGTCAGCGTTCTTCTTGTCACATAAATCCACATAGTCCTGGTATACAGCTGGTAGTTCAGGGACTGACATGGTTCCTTTAGGAACAGAGCAAGCTGAAACTTTTGGACTCATCTGTTTCTCTGGAAAGTGTAATTCCTTGGTCTCCCAGTTAATGGTAGGATTCTGAGCCTGCAGCCATGGTAGCCCTAGAATAATGGGAAAGTGGGGAGAAGAGATAAGCATAAAGGACAGTTTCTCTTGATGATCTTTACCCATAAGAACCCTCAAAGGCTCTGTTTCCTGATCCACTGGTCCAGAGGTCAGCAGGGAGCCATCCACAGTTTCCATCTGTACTGGAGTAGCCTTCTTCACTGAACGTATCCCCTGTTTCAGAGCAAAGGAGACATCCATAAAATTTCCACTTGCCCCTGAGTCGATCATAGCAGAGCTAGACACCCAAGCTGAGTCAACCCAGAGTTTGATGGAAAGAAAGCAATGAGAATTGTTTTTCTTACAACTCAGCTGGGACACCGCTGAGGAAACTTGAAAAATGGCAGCGTTTACACAGTCAACGTCCTCAGAGGTAACGGAGTTTAAGTCCGAGAAATCAAGATCTGTTGCTGCAGATCTCTCTGGAGCCTGAGGCTCGGACCTGACAGATCCCCTCTCGCAACACTCACAATGAATGAGTGCTGCAGTAGTCTTACGAGAACGGCTGGGGCAGTTTATAATGAAGTGCCCTGACTTACCACAATAGAAACATAGATTCTCCTTAAAACGATGTTCCTTGCGTGCATCACTAACCCGTCGTTGTAAAGAGTCTACCTGCATGGGTTCAGGTTCAGGTTCCCGTGTAATCCTACTCAAAGGTTCCTTAGCTGGAGAGGAAGGTAGGAAAAGGTTAGTGCGATTGCTTTCGAACCATCTCTCTTGCCTGCGTTCAGTCAGACGAGTATCAATACGGATGCAGTAGTTAATAAAGTCACCTAACGCAGTGGGAGGGTCGGCACGAGCAAGTTCATCCTTAATCAGTGGAGATAACCCCTTTCGAAAAATAGATTTTTTGGCGGAACTGTCCCAGGTGGTATCAAGGGCCCATCTCCTGAACTCCAAGGCATATTCAGCTACCGAGTGCTTACCTTGGCGCAAAGCTAACATGGCTGCTTCAGCTGTTGCACCTCGATTGGGGTCATCAAACACCTGCCCCATGGCTGAAATAAAAGCATCAAGGTGATTCAAACAATCATCCTCAGTCTCAATCAGAGGGTTTGCCCACATCAAAGCCTTGTTGGTAAGCAACATAATTATAGTAAGCACCTTAGATCGTTCAGTGGGAAATTGTGAAGCATGTGCAGAAAAAAAAAGATTGCATTGATTAATAAATCCCTGAATTTCTCACGTTCACCGCCAAAACGAAAAGGGGGCAACTTGGGAATCCCAGAACTCGGGGCTACGGCAGGAGCCTGGACTCGCTCTTCTAGAACCTCAATCCTGGCTCGCAAATCCTGGGCAGTCTGTCCAAACACTTGCAAATTGTGATTAGTGAGGTCCTGTAGGCTTGAAAAACGGGTCTTTATATTCTGCAAATCTGCAAGGATATTATCAGTCACTCCGCAAAGTTCCTTTATGCGGGCCTCCATTTTCCAGATCTTTTAAGACAGGAGTACTGGAAGAAGAGGAGAGGAGAAAAAAAAAACAATAGTGTTTACCTGTGGTAACACTGCAGAGAGGAAAAAAAAAAATTAAGGGAACTGCTCACCTGGAATGGTTGTGAGAAGTCACAACCACTATCATCACAGAAAGTACAACCGGACATCCGATATCCACAGTTACAGCAGACACAGCCTTTCCAGACCCAGCAGACACTAACGTTTTGGCTTCAGAATCTTGTAATGTATGTGGTACAGTTCATATAGCGTCTTGTGCTTGGGTGCGATGAAAATACATGAGACACAGGTTTGATATAGAAAGTCTTGTATTACTTCATACAAGTTGGCAAAAATAGTCACACAGTTTGCAGACACAGAAGCAGGAGACACAGCAGGCCAGAGTAATCTAAGCTCAGCAATCACTCTCCACAACAGGTTCAGGATCTTCTTCTCTGTTACCGTAAGTCCATGCAAACGTGGGTCTTTCAAAGAGCAGGGTTCAGAGTCCACAAGTGCTTCAGAGTTCCTCAGTAGGAATAGCTGGAGTACAAGGTCCAAGGCTTTAGGAGTCAGGTCACAGGTTCACTGCAGGCTAGATTCTGAAGCACTGATTGCTCAGCTGTGGCTGCTTAAGAAGCAAAAGGAGAATCAGGGCGGGAACATGCAAGCTGGAAACTCCATTTTGACTGAGGGCAAGATAGCTGCAGCAAGACAGAAAGTAAAATGGCTGACGAACAAACTGAGTTTCAGGAACATGTACACAGAACCTTACAGGTTGGGTCGAGCCTCAAAACTAAACGGTCTTCGAACACCTGCAGGTACGGATCTTGGATGGACAGGGGCTGTAGTTCCCCTAGCCTCTTTGCTGACGTAATGGCCACCAGAAACGCAGTTTTGAAAGAGAGCTTGCTGATTTCCATGTCTTCTGATAGGCTGAAGGGCTTTTACACAGAGTATTAACCCCTTTACCCCCGAGGGTGGTTTGCAGGTTAATGACCGGGCCAATTTTTACAATTCTGACCACTGACTCTTTATGAGGTTATAACTCTGGAAAGCTTCAACAGATCTTCGCAATTCTGAGAATTATTTCTCGTGACATATTGTACTTAACCCCTCTCTGACATCAGATGTACTATCCCATCCATAAAACCCGTGACAATCTGACCACGGACGGGATAGTACGTCATAGCGATCAGCTGCGCTCCTGGAGGGAGCGCAGCTGATCGCCGCCGGGTGTCAGCTGATTATCACAGCTGACACCCGGGACTGTGTGCCAGGAGCGGTCACGGACTGCTCCCGGCACATTAACCCCTTGCACACCGCGATCAAACATGATCGCGGTGTACTGGGGGCACAGGGGAGCATCGCGCAGGGAGAGGGCTCCCTGCGCGCCCCCCAGAGACCCTCAGAACAGCGCGATGTGATTGCGCTATTCTGAGGGCTTCCTCCCTCCCAGGACCCGGATCCAAGATGGCGCCGGGGTCCTGGAGGGAGGCGGCTTCCTCAGTGCCTGCCGAGAGCAGGCACTGAGAAGCCTGCAGCGCTGCCTGTGAGATCGCTGGTCTCACAGAGTGCTGTGCACACAGTGAGACCAGCGATCTGACATTTTACAGTGATGTCCCACCCTGGGACAATGTAAAAAAGTAAAAAAAATAAAAATAAACGTGTAAAAAAAAAATTCCAAAATAAATAAAAAAAAATAAATAAATATTCCCCAATAAATTCATTTCTTCCTGTAAATAAAAAAAATAAAACAATAAAAGTACACATATTTGGTATTGCCGCATCCGTAACGACCCCCCCATAAAACTGTCCCACTAGTTAACCCCTTTTGTGAACCCCTTAAAAAAAAAAAAAAAAACAAAGCAAAAAATCAGTGCTTTATCATCATACCGCTGAACAAAAAGTGGAATAACACGCGATCAAAAAGACGTATATAAATAAACATGGTACCGCTGAAAACGTCATCTTGTCCCACAAAAAACAAGCCGTCACACAGCATCATGAGCGAAAAAATAAAAAAGTTATAGCTCGCAGAAAAAAGCGATGCAAAAATAATTATTTTTTATATAAAATTGTTTTTATTGTATAAAAGCGCCAAAACATAAAAAAATGATATAAATGAGGTATCGCCGTAATCGTACTGACCCGAAGAATAAAACTGCTTTATCAATTTTACCACACACGGAACGGTATAAACGCCTCCCCCAAAAGAAATTCATGAATTGCTGATTTTTGTTCATTCTAACCTCCCAAAAATCGAAATAAAAAGCGATCAAAAAATGTCACATGCTCAAAAATAGTACCAATAAAAACGTCAACTCGTACCGCAAAAAATAAGACCTCACATGACTCTGTGGGCCAAAATATGCAAAAATTATAGTTCTCAAAATGTGGTGATGCAAAAACTATTTTTTGCAATAAAAAGCGTCTTTTAGCGTGACAGCTGCCAATCATAAAACCCGCTATAAATAGTAAATCAAACCCCCCTTTATCACCCCCTTAGTTAGGGAAAAATAATAAAATTTCAAAAATGTATGTATTTCCATTTTCCCATTAGGGTTATGGTTAAGGTTAGGGTTGCGGCTAAAGTTAGGGTTAGGGTTGGCGCTAAAGTTAGTATTAGGGTTATGGTTGGGATTAGGGATAGGGGTGTGTTAGGGTTAGGTTTGTGGTTAGGGTTGGGACTAGGGTTAGGGGTGTGTTGGGGTTAGGGTTGGAGTTAGAATTGGGGGGTTTCTGCTGTTTAGGCACATCAGGGGCTCTCCAAATGTGACATGACGTCTGATCTCAATTCCAGCCAATTCTGCGTTGAAAAAGTCAAACGATGCTCCTTCCCTTCTGACCTCTGCCATGCGCCCAAACAGTAGTTTACTCCCACATGGGGTATCCGCGTACTCTGGACCCCAAGAGTTATTGTGCAATTTGTCCTATTTCTTCTGTTACCCTTGGGAAAATAAAAAACTGGGGGCAAAAATATCATTTTTTTAAAAAAAAATGATTTTTTTTTTGTTTTTACAGCTGTACGTTATTAACTTCTGTGAAGCACTTGGGGCTTCATAGCGCTCACCACACATCTAGATAAGTTCCTTGTGGGGTCTATTTTCCAAAATGGGGTCACTTGTGGGGGTTTCCACTGTTTAGGCGCATCAGGGGCTCTCCAAATGCGACATGACGCCCCAGACCATTCCATCAAAGTCTACAATCCAAAACGTCACTACTTCCCTTCCGAGCCCCAACGTGTTCCCATACAGTAGTTTTCTCCCACATATTGGGTATCCGCGTACTCAGGACAAATTGGACAACAAATTTTTGTGTCCAATTTCTCCTGTTATCCTTGTGAAAATAAAATATTGGGGGCGAAAAAAATAATTTTTGTAAAAAAAAAAAATATTTTTTATTTTTATGGCTGTTCGTTATAAACTTCTGTGAAGCACTTAGGGGTTCAAAGTGCTCACCACACATCTAGATAAGTTCCTTGTGGGGTCTATTTTCCAAAATGGGGTCACTTTTGGGGGGTTTCCACTGTTTAGGTGCATCAGGGGCTCTCCAAATGCGACATGACGCCCCCAGAGCATTCCATCAAAGTCTGCAATCCAAAACGTCACTACTTCCCTTTCGAGCCCCAACATGTACCCATACAGTAGTTTTCTCCCACATATTGGGTATCAGAGCACTCAGGACAAATTGGACAACAGCTTTTGGGGTCCAATTTCTCCTGTTACCCTTGTGAAAATAAAATATTGGGGGCGAAAAAAATAATTTTTGTAAAAAAAAAAATATTTTTTGTTTTCACGGCTGTACGTTATAAACTTCTGTGAAGCACTTGGGGCTTCATAGCGCTCACCACACATCTAGATAAGTTCCTTGTGGGGTCTATTTTCCAAAATGGGGTCACTTGTGGGGGTTTCCACTGTTTAGGCGCATCAGGGGCTCTCCAAATGCAACATGACGCCCCCAGACCATTCCATCAAAGTCTACAATCCAAAACGTCACTACTTCCCTTCCGAGCCCCAACGTGTACCCATACAGTAGTTTTCTCCACATATTGGGTATCAGCGTACTCAGGACAAATTGGACAACAACTTTTGGGGTCCAATTTCTCCTGTTACCCTTGTGAAAATAAAATATTGGGGACGAAAAAATCATTTTTGTAAAAAAAATAAATACATTTTATTTTACGGCTGTACGTTATAAACTTCTGTGAAGCACTTGGGGTTCAAAGTGCTCACCACACATCTAGATAAGTTCCTTGAGGGGTCTAGTTTCCAAAATGGTGTCATTTGTGGGGGTTTCCACTGTTTAGGCAGATCAGGAGCTCTCCAAACACGACATGGCATCCAGCCAATTCTGAGTTGAAAAAGTCAAACGGCACTCCTTCCCTTCCAAACTCTGCCATGCACCCAAACAGTGGTTTACCCCCACATATGGGGTATCAGCGTACTCAGGACAAATTGCACAATAACTTTTGGAGTCTTGTTACCCTTGGGAAAATAAAAATTGGAGTGAAAAGATCATTTTTGTGGAAAAAATATGATTTTTTAATTTTACGGCTCTACGTTATAAACTTGTGTGAAGCACTTGGGGTTCAAATTGCTCACTAGAGATCTAGATAAGTTCCTTAGGGGGTCTAGTTTCCCAAATGGGGTCACTTGTGGGGGTTTCCACTGTTTAGGCACATCAGGGGCTCTCCAAATGCAACATGGCGTCCAATCTCAATTCCAGCCAATTTTGGTTGGAAAAAGTCAAATGGTGCTCCTTCCATTCCGAGCTCTGCCGTGCACCCAAACAGTGGTTCCCCCCCCACATATTGGGTCTCAGTGTACTCAGGACAAATTGGACAACAACTTTTGTGGTCCAATTTCTCCTGTTACCCTTGGGAAAATAAAAAATTAGTGACTAAAAATAATTTTTTGTGGGAAAAAAATAGGATTTTTTATTTTCATGCCCGGGCATTATAAACTTGTGTGAAGCACTTGGGGGTTCAAAGTGCTCACCAAAGCTATAGATAAGTTCCTAAGGGGGTCTAGTTTCCAAAATGTGGTCACTTGTGGGGGGTTTCTACTGTTTAGGCTCATCTGGGGCACTACAAACGGAACATGACCCCCATCAACGTCTGCATTCCAAAACGTTACTACTTCCTTTCCAAGCCCTGCCGTGCGCCCAAACAGTTCCCCCCCCCCATATTGGGTATCAGCGTACTCAGGACAAATTGGCCAATTTCCTTGGGAAAAATCAAAAATTTGGGACTAAAAAATCATTTTTGTGGAAAATTGTTTCTTTTTTTTTTTCACACCCAGGCATTATAAACTTTTGTGAAACACTTGTGGATTCAAAGTGCTCACAACAGATCTAGATAAGTTCCTTAGGGGGTCTAGTTTCCAAAATGGTGTCACTTGTGGGGGGTTTCCACTGTTTAGGCGCATCAGGGGCTCTCCAAATGCGACATGGCGTCCGATCTCAATTTCAGCCAATTTTAGTTTGAAAAAGTCAAACGGCTCTCCTTCCCTTATGAGCTCTGCTGTGTGCCCAAACAGTGGTTTTCCCCCACTTATGGGGTATTGGCGCACTCAGGAGAAATTGCACAACAACTTTATCTGTCCATTTTCTTCTTTTACCCTTGTGAAAATAAAAAAAAAGTTTGTAAAAGATCATTTTTGTGGCTAAAAAGTTAAATATTCATTTTTTCCTTCCACGTTGCTTCAGCTCCTGTGAAGCACCTGAAGGGTTAATAAACTTTTTGAATGTGGTTTTGAGTACCTTGAGGGGTGCAGTTTTTAGAATAGTGTCACTTTTGGGTATTTTCTGCTATATAGACCCCTCAAAGTGACTTCAAATATGAGGTGGTCCCTAAAAAAAAATGGCTTGTAAATTTTGTTGTAAAAATGAGAAATCGCTGGTCAACTTTTAACCCTTATAATTTCCTAAGAAAAAAAAATTTTGATTCCAAAATTGTGCTGATGTAAAGTAGACATGTGGGAAATGTTATTTCTTAACTATTTTGTGTGACATATTTCTCTGTTTTAAAGGAATAAAAATTCAAAGTTTGAAAATTGCAAAATTTTCAAAATTTTCGCCATATTTGCATTTTTTTCAAAAATAAACGCAAGTTATATCGAAGAAATTTTACCAATAACGTGAAGTACAATATGTCACGAGAAAACAATCTCAGAATCGCGCAGATCCGTCGAAGCGTTCCAGAGTTATAACCTCATAAAGAGACAGTGGTCAGAATTGTAAAAATTGGCCCGGTCATTAACGTGCAAACCACCCTTGGGGGTGAAGGGGTTAACATTAGTGGTAAAATTTCTTCGATATAACTTGCGTTTATTTTTGAAAAACGCGGAAATATAGCGAAAATTTTCAAACTTTGAATGTTTATTCCCTTAAAATAGAGAAATATGTCACACAAAATAGGTAATAAATAACATTTCCCACATGTATACTTTACATCAGCATAATTTTGGAACCAAAATTTTTTTGTTAGGAAGTTATAAGGGTTAAAAGTTGACCAGCGATTTCTCATTTTTACAACAAAATTTACAAAGCCATTTTTTTTAGGGACCACCTCACATTTGAAGTCACTTTGAGGGTTCTATATGGCAGAAAATACCCAAAAGTGACACAATTCTTAAAACTGCACTCCTCAAGGTACTTAAAACCACATTCAAGAAGTTTATTCACCCTTCAGGTGCTTCACAGGAGCTGAAGCAACTTGGAAGGAAAAAATAAACATTTAACTTTTTAGTCACAAAAATTATCTTTTACAAACATTTTTTTTTATTTTCACAAGGGTAAAAGGAGAAAATGAGTACGCCAATACCCCATATGTGGGGGGAAAACCACTGTTTGGGCGTACGGCAGGGCTCGTAAGGGAAGGAGCACCGTTTTACTTTTTCAAACCAAAACTGGCTGGAATTGAGATTGGACGCCATGTCGCGTTTGGAGAGCCCCTGATGTGCCTAAACAGTGTAAACCCCCAAGAAATTACACCATTTTGGAAACTAGACCCCCTCATGGAACTTATCTAGATGTGTGGTGAGAAGTTTGAACCCCCAGGTGTTTCACTAAAGTTTATAACGCCCGAGCATGAAAATAAAAAAATCATTTTTTCCACCAACATGATCTTTTAGCCCCCAATTTTTTATTTTCCCAAGGGTAACAGGACAAATTGGACCCCAAAAGTTGTTGTCCAAATTGTCTTGAGTACGCTGATACCCTATATGTGGGAGAAAACTGCTGTACGGGCACACGTCGGGGCTCGAAAGGGAACTAGTGACGTTTTGGATTGCAGACTTTGATGGAATGGTCTGCAGACGTCATGTCGCATTTGGAGAGCCCCTGATGTGTCTAAACAGTGGAAACCCCCCACAAGTGACCCCATTTTAGAAACTAGACCACCCAAGGAACTTATCTAAATGTGTGGGGAGAACTTTGAACCCCCAAGTGCTTCACAGAAGTTTATAACATAGAGCCATAAAAATAAAAAATCATACTTTTTATCCACAAAAATTATATTTTCGCCCCCAATTTTTTATTTTCCCAAGGGTAAAAGAAGAAATTGGATCCTAAGAGTTATTGTGCTATTTGTCCTGAGTACGCTGATACCCCATATATGGAGCCCCATATGTGGGGGTAAACCACTGTTTGGGTTCATGGCAGAGCTCAGAAGGGACTTTCAACGCAGAATTGGCTGGAATTGAAAAGAAGCCATGTCACACTTGGAGAGCCCCTGATGTGCCTAAGCAGTGGAAACCACCCAATTCTAACTCCAACCCTAACCCCAACACACCCTTAACCCTAGTCCCAACCATAACCCTAACCACAAACCTAACCCTAACATACCCCTAACCCTAATCCCAACCCGAACTGTTATGTTTCGGTAGCTGAGGAGAAATTGAAAAAATAGCAAAAGTAGTAATACACCAGAGAGGCTGGAAACTATTGGATTGCAGTACCCTAAACTAACCGCCACACTAGAAGTAGCCGTGGAGTGTACCTACGGTGATCCTAGACGCCTCGTCACAGCCGGAGAGATAACTAAACCTAAAGGCAGAAATATGAAAGCTATCTGCCCCGGAGCAGAACCCCCAAAGAAATAGGAAGCCCCCAAACATGTAATGGCGGTTAGACAAGAAGAAAATACGGACACAGACAAAAAATAGAATGAGCAAACGCTGGGGCCCAATCTTATAGATAGAAAAGTATAGGAAAGAATTCTGACTGCAATCCAAAAAAACCCTGACAAAAATACCAACACTTCTGATTAACAAAAAAACCTGAGATCACACGATCTCTACCACCTAAATCAGATCTCTGGTGTGACACACAGCAATTCAGCAAAAAAGAGACAAAGGAACAGAGCAAAAGTGCAAATACTAAATGAGCACAATTGCAGCGCCAGACCCCAAAAGGGGACCAGGCTGAAGTCCACTGCAAGCAGCAAACCAGGCAAGGAAAATCCAACCTGAGGAAAAAAAACAGCAAATCACTTATCTGAATGAGAGCAGGAATGCAAGCTGAGCTCCAAACAGGAAGAACAGTTGATTACCAGAAAGGCTGAAGGGAGTTCAGGTCACTTATATCAGACCATTCAGAGCCAGCTGAAGGCCATTCGGCAATTAGTTCATTACCCTCAGCAACCACCGGAGGGAGCTCCAGCTCAGAAGTCGCCTCCAGATTATTCACAACACCTAACCCTAATTTTAACCCCTTAACACCCAAGGGTGGTTTGCACGTTAATGACCGGGCCAATTTTTACAATTCTGACCACTGTCTCTTTATGAGGCTATAACTCTGGAACGCTTCAACGACATATTGTACTTCACGTTAGTGGTAAAATTTCTAACATATAACTTGCGTTTATTTTTGAAAAAAAACGCAAATATGGCGAAAATTTTGAAAATTTTGCAATTTTCAAACTTTGAATTTTTATTCCCTTAAAACAGAGAAATATGTCACACAAAATAGTTAGGAAATAACATTTCCCACATGTCTACTTTACATCAGCACAATTTTGGAACCAAATTTTTTTTTTCTTAGGAAATTATAAGGGTTAAAAGTTGACCAGCGATTTCTCATTTTTACAACAAAATTTACAAAGCCATTTCTTTTAGGGACCACCTCATATTTGAAGTCACTTTGAGGGGTCTATATAGCAGAAAATACCCAAAAGTGACACCATTCTAAAAACTGCACCCCTCAAGGTACTCAAAACCACATTCAAGAAGTTTATTAACCCTTCAGGTGCTTCACAGGAGCTGAAGCAACGTGGAAGGAAAAAATGAATATTTAACTTTTTAGCCACAAAAATGATCTATTACAAACTTTTTTTTTTATTTTCACAAGGGTAAAAGAAGAAAATGGACAGATAAAGTTGTTGTGCAATTTCTCCTGAGTACGCCAATAGCCCATATGTGGGGAAAACCACTGTTTGGGCACACGGCAGAGCTCGTAAGGGAAGGAGCGCCATTTGACTTTTTCAAACTAAAATTGGCTGGAATTGAGATTGGAAGCCATGTCGTGTTTGGAGAGCCCCTGATGTGCCTAAACAGTGTAAACCCCCCACAAGTGACACCATTTTGGAAACTAGACCCCCTAAGGAACTTATCTAGATCTGTTGTGAGCACTTTGAACCTCCAAGTGTTTCACAAAAGTTTATAATGCCTGGGTGTGAAAAAAAAAAAAACTATTTTCCACAAACATGATTTTTTAGTCCCAAATTTTTGATTTTTTCCCAAGGAAATTGGACCCCAAAAGTTGTTTTCCAATTTGTCCTGAGTACGCTGATACCCCATATGTGGGGGGGAAACTGTTTGGGTGCACGACAGGGCTTGGAAAGGAAGTAGTAACGTTTTGGAATGCAGACGTTGATGGGGGTCATGTTCCGTTTGCAGTGCCCCATATGTGCCTAAACAGTGGAAACCCCCCACAAGTGACCACATTTTGGAAACTAGACCCCCTAAGGAGCTTATCTAGATCTTTGGTGAGCACTTTGAACCCCCAAGTTCTTCACACAAGTTTATAATGCCCGGGCATGAAAATAAAAAATCCTATTTTTTTCCCACAAAAATTATCTTTTAGTCACTAATTTTTTATTTTCCCAAGGGTTACAGGAGAAATTGGACCACAAAAGTTGATGTCCAATTTGTCCTGAGTACGCTGATACCACATATGTGGGGGGGAACCACTGTTTGGGCGCACAGCAGAGCTCGGAATGGAAGGAGCACCATTTGACTTTTTCCAACCAAAATTGGCTGGAATTGAGATTGGACGCCATGTTGCATTTGGAGAGCCCCTAATGTGCCTAAACAGTGGAAACCCTCCACAAGTGACCCCATTTGGGAAACTAGACCCCTAAGTAACTTATCTAGATCTGTGGTGAGCAATTTGAACACCCAAGTGCTTCACACAAGTTTATAACGTAGAGCCGTAAAATTAAAAAATCATATTTTTTTCCACAAAAATTATCTTTTCACCCCAATTTTTATTTTTCCAAGGGTAACAAGACTCCAAAAGTTATTGTGCAATTTGTCCTGAGTACGTTGATACCCCATATGTGGGGGTAAGCCACTGTTTAGGTGCATGGCAGAGTTTGGAAGGGAAGGAGCGCCGTTCGACTTTTTCAACACAGAATTGGCTGGATGCCATGTCGTGTTTGGAGAGCTCCTGATCTGCCTAAACAGTGGAAACCCCCAACAAATGACACCATTTTGGAAACTAGACCCCTCAAGGAACTTATCTAGATGTGTGGTGAGCACTTTGAACCCCGAAGTGCTTAACAGAAGTTTATAAACGTACAGCCGTAAAATAAATTTTTTTTTTTTTTTACAAAAATGATTTTTTCGCCCCCAATATTTATTTTCACAAGGGTAACAGGAGAAATTGGACCCCAAAAGTTGTTGTCCAATTTGTCCTGAGTGCGCTGATACTCAATATGTGGGAGAAAACTACTGTATGGGCACATGTCGGGGCTCGGAAGGGAAGTAGTGACGTTTTGGATTGCAGACTTTGATGGAATGGTCTGGGGGCGTCATGTCGCATTTGGAGAGCCCCTGATGCGCCTAAACAGTGGAAACCCCCCACAATTGACCCCATTTTGGAAAATAGACCCCACAAGGAACTTATCTAGATGTGTGGTGAGCACTTTGAACCCCGAAGTGCTTCACAGAAGTTTATAACGTACAGCGGTAAAAATAAAAAATCCTTTTTTTTTTACAAAAATGATTTTTTCTCGCCCCAAATATTTTATTTTCACAAGGGTAACAGGAGAAATTGGACTCCAAAAGTTGTTGTCCAATTTGTCCTGAGTATGCTGATACCCAATATGTGGGAGAAAACTACTGTATGGGTACACGTTGGGGCTCGGAAGGGAAGTAGTGACGTTTTGGATTGCAGACTTTGATGGAATGGTCTGGGGGCGTCATGTCGCATTTGGAGAGCCCCTGATGCCCTAAACAGTGGAAACCCCCCACAAGTGACCCCATTTTGGAAAATAGACCCCACAAGGAACTTATCTAGATGTGTGGTGAGCGCTATGAAGCCCCAAGTGCTTCACAGAAGTTTATAACGTACAGCCGTAAAAACAAAAAAATCATTTTTTTTAAAAAAATGATATTTTTACCCCCCATTTTTTATTCTCCCAAGGGTAACAGAAGAAATAGGACAAATTGCACAATAACTCTTGTGGTCCAGAGTACGCTGATACCCCATATGTGGGGGTAAACTACTGTTTCGGCACATGGCAGAGCTCAGAAGTGAAGGAGCACCATTTGACTTTTTCAACGCAGAATTGGCTGGAATTGAGATCAGACGCCATGTCATGTTTGGAGAGCCCCTGATGTGCCTAAACAGCGGAAACCCCCCAATTCTAACTCCAACCCTAACCCCAACACTCCCCTAACCCTAGTCCCAACCCTAATCACAAACCTAACAATAACACACCCATAACCCTAATCCCAATCCTAATCCTAATTCTAACTTTAGCGCCAACCCTAACCCTAACTTTAGCAGCAACCCTAACCCTAACGGGAAAATGGAAATAAATACTTTTTTTTAATTTTATTATTTTTCCCTAACTAAGGGGTGATAAAGGGGGGTTTGATTTACTATTTATAGCGGGTTTTTATGATTGGCAGCTGTCACGCTAAAAGACGCTTTTTATTGCAAAAAATAGTTTTTGCATCACCACATTTTGAGAGCTATAATTTTTGCATATTTTGGCCCACAGAGTCATATGAGGTCTTATTTTTTGCGGTACGAGTTGACGTTTTTATTGGTACCATTTTTGAGCATGTGACATTTTTTGATCGCTTTTTATTTCGATTTTTGGGAGGTTAGAATGAACAAAAATCAGCAATTCATGAATTTCTTTTGGGGAGGCGTTTATACCGTTCCGCGTGTGATAAAATTGATAAAGCAGTTTTATTCTTCGGGTCAGTACGATTATGGCGATACCTCATTTATATCATTTTTTTATGTTTTGGCGCTTTTATAGAATAAAACCAATTTTTTATAAAAAATTATTTTTTTGCATCGCTTTATTCTGCGAGTTATAACTTTTTTATTTTTTCGCTGATGCTGTATTGCAGCTCGTTTTTTGTGGGACAAGATGACGTTTTCAGCGGTACCATGTTTATTTATATCGGTCTTTTTGATCGCGTGTTATTCCACTTTTTGTTCGGCGGTATGATGATAAAGCATTGATTTTTTGCTTTGTTTTTTTTTTTAAAGGTTCACTAAAGGGGTTAACTAGTGGGACAGTTTTATAGGGGGTTGTTACAGACGCGGCGATACCAAATATGTGTACTTTTATTGTTTTGTTTTTTTTATTTACAGGAAAAAATGAATTTATTGGGGAATTTTTTTTTTTTTATGATTTTTTTAAACAATCTTTATTTTTATTTTTTTTTATTTTTTACTTTGTCCCAGGGTGGGACATCACTGTATAGGGTCAGATCGCTGGTGTGACAGTGTGCACAGCACTATGTCACACCAGCGATCGCTCTGGCATCGCTGCAGGCTTCTCAGTGCCTGCTCTCATCAGGCACTGAGGAAGCCGCCTCCCTGCAGGACCCGGATGGACCCCGGCGCCATCCTGGATACGGGATCCTGCAGGGAGGAAGGACCCTCGGAACAGCGCGACACATCGCGCTGCTCTGAGGGTCTCAGGGGAGCGCGCAGGGAGCCCCCTCCCTGCGCGATCCTCCCCTGTGCCCCCAGTACACCGCGATCATGTTTGATCGCAGTGTGCCAGGGGTTAATCTGCCGGGAATGGTCCGTGACCGCTCCTGACACATAGTGCCGGGTGTCAGCTGTGATAATCAGCTGACACCCGGCGGCGATCAGCTGCGCTCCCCTTGGAAGCGCAGCTAATCGCCCTGGACGTACTATTCCGTCCATGGGAATTAAGTACCAGGTCACATGGACGGAATATTACGTCCAATGGGATTAAGGGGTTAATTTTAGCCCCAACCCTAACCCTAATGGGAAAATGGAAATAAATACATTTTTTTAATTTTATTATTTTTCCCTAACTAAGGGGGTGATAAAGGGGGTTTTGATTTACTATTTATAGCAGGTTTTATGTTTGGCAGCTGTCACATGCTAAAAGATGCTTTTTATTGCAAAAAATAGTTTTTGCATCACCACATTTTGAGAGCTATAATTTTTGCATATTTTGGCCCACAGTCATGTGAGGTCTTATTTTTTGATTTTTTGCAGGACGAGTTGACGTTTTTATTGGTACCATTTTTGAGCATGTGACATTTTTTGATCGCTTTTTATTACGATTTTTGGGAGGTTAGAGTGAACAAAAATCGGCAATTCATGAATTTCTTTTGGGGGGAGCGTTTATACCGTTTTACGTGTGGTAAAATTGCTAAAGTAGTTTTATTCTTCGGGTTAGTACGATTACAGCAATACCTCATTTATATCATTTTTTTATGTTTTGGCGCTTTTATACAATAAAAATAATTTTATATAAATTTTCTAGAAAAAATAATCATTTTTGCATCACTTTATTCTGCGAGCTATAACTTTTTTTATTTTCCACTGATGACCCTGTATGGTAGCTTGTTTTTTGCAGGACAAGATGATGATTTCAGTGGTACCATGTTTATTTATATCCATCTTTTATGATAAAGCATTGTTTTTGGCTTTTTTTTTTTTAGGGGTTCACTAAAGGGGTTAACTAGTGGGACAGTTTTATAAAGCGGGTTGTTAAGGACACGGCGATAGTAAATGTGTACTTTTATTGTTTTTTTCTTTTTTCTTTTATTTTTTATTGTTATTTATTTACATAAAGAAATGAATTTATTGGGGAATATTTTTTTTTCTTTATTTAGGGATTTTTTTAAAATTATTTTTACACAATGTTTATTTTTATTTATTTTTTAACTTTTTCCCACTTTGGCAGTAAGATGGGGTCTTCTCTCGACATCTTCCTCAGCAGAGGAAACCAGGCCCTCTTTGGCCAGAAGGGTACTACTAAGATGACCGTCGCTTCTTTGTCTCGTATCTTCCTGAGGATTCTCGGGATTAGGGGAAGAGGTGGGAAAGCGTATAGGAGGCCTTCTTCCCATGACTGGGACAGGGCATTGAGCCCTGCTGACCCATCCAGGGGTCTAGAGAGAAAATCGTCCTGACCTTTGCATTTCCCCTGCTGGCGAATAGGTCCACGTTTGGTTTCCCCCAGCGTAGGCATAACTTGTTAAACACTTAGTCGTTCAGTTCTCATTCCGTGGGGTGTACCTTCTTTCTGCTCAGAAAATACGCCACTTAGTTGTTGGCCCCTTCCAGATGTACTGCCAAGACGAATAGGACAGATTTCTCTACCCACGTGAAGATTCGCTTTGCTAGCCGCTGAAGTGTCAGGTGCCTTGGACCTCCTTGGTGAAGGAGAAATGCCACTGCCGTTGTGTTGTCCGATAGAATCTTTATGTGCTTGCATTTGACCAGGGACCGAACCTGGAGAAGCACCTTCCATACTGCATATAGCTCTCTGAAGTTTGATGACTTGGCTCTTGTCGCTGGGCTCCATTCTCCCTGGAAGTATCTCCCTTCCACATGACCTCCCCAGTCTAGCTGACTTGCGTCGTGTGGTTATGATGACACATGGGGGGAGAATCCATGGAACGCTAACCTGAAGGTTCGCCGGGACAGTCCACCAGCGTAGTGACTTCTTCACCGGCGGGGATAGGGGCATTGCCCCTGATGTGTCTGTTTAGAGGCTTGAGATTTATTATTGTCCGGGTTTTTTTATTAAGAAGAGGCTGGAATAATGTCCTCTGCTCTTCTCCTGAGCTGGAACTGGAACTATGGCTCCAATTTCCCAGAGGTCCTGAATGTCTGACCACATTGAGGAGCTTGAGGGAGGGTCGGGGTTAGTTATTACAAGTCTCTGTGGAGGTAGACGGGTAAACTCTATCTTGTAACCTAGAGAGATGGTCTGCAGAACACATGTATTTTGAGCTACCTCTCCCCATGCTGCCCGGAAATTCCTTAGTCGACCCCCCTATTCTGATGGCGTCATTTTCTACGAGAGCTTGAGCCTGAGCCTGAAAAGATGGAGTCTCTAACCTTCCCTCCTTTGGGGTAATTCCATCTACCCGTATTTCCTTTCCCCTTGTAGTCTGACCTCTGATTAGGCCGGGCCTACGAGGCTGATATTTTTTCGGCTTTTCTTCCGGGAACCCTTTCTTTTTATCTGCCGCTTTTTCTAGGATGTCGTCTATAATGGTCCCAAACACCTTACCCCCTGAGAAGGGGATGGCGCACAGCTTATTTTTAGACTGGGTGTCCCCCGACCAGGTTTTAAGCCAAATAGCCCTTCTAGCAGCATTGGGTAATGACCAGTTCCTGGCCGCGAATCGAACTGACTCAGCCGAGGCGTCAGCCATGAACCCTGTCGCTAGCTTTAGGAGGGGACGGGAATTTAAGAATAGTGTCTCTGGGAGTCTTGGCTCTTAGGTGCTCTTCCAAGTCATCCACCCAGAGGTGCATGGAGTGGGTCACATGTCGCCGCAATATTGGCCCGTATTATGGCTGCCGAAGTCTCCCAGATTCTCTTCAGAAGTCCATCTGCCTTTCGATCCATAGTGTAACGAATGGAAGCAGAGGAACAGGTGATGAAGTTCACATTCGTTTGTTATTTTTTCAGTGGAACTTGGAGACCTTGGTCTGGGGGCTCTGAAGGGGGCGTAACTAGTGATCCCCATGTATCCGTAGTAAGGTCCCTCGAACAGGACCAGAGTGGAATACCTGGGGGACAAAGGGCTACCTCCAGTTAGACCCCGGACACGTGGCAGCTGTCTCAGCAGGACAGACGAGTAAACAGGTATTATAGATATGGTGGAGCGGACCGGCGGACACTGGGTATATGAGGTGAAGCTGGCTCTGGCGAAGATAGTCAGGTTCGTAGACGGAAGGAAGCTGGCTCCAGCAACTTTAGCGTTGTCCATGGATTTGGACGGTGAGTGGCGGAACGGGATGGCACTTGAGTGTATACAGTAGGTACAGATGAAGTCGAGGATAGCCAAACAACAGGTCACTGATATTGTGCAGAAATAAACAGTATAAGCAGAGTGCCAAATGGAATACTATAACAGCGCAGACAGAGCAGGGACAGAACCGGGTTAAGCAAGAGTAGATACTCATTGCTCCTATGACGGAGTGGCCAGAAATAGTGATCAGTGCGCTGCCATTGGTTGATATTTCCAAAAAAATGCGTGCTGTCCCTTTAAGAGACCAGAGGGAAGCTTGCTCGTCCTAATCATTTTTCCTGGAGGCCTGCTGGCAGTGTGCCAGGAAGCAGGAGAGAGAGAAGCAGCAGCAGGACTCCGAGGGACAGACAGAGAGCGAGGATCCTGACAGGGACCTTCGCAGAGGTACAAGGGCAGCCCCGGGAGCAGGAGCGGGTGAGGGACCAGAACTGGGGGCAGCAACAGAACCAGAACAAGGTGTAACACACATGCTTCTTTAGGCTGGAGGAGTCCTCAAACGGGACAGAAGTTCTTTTTGCCACGGGGACATCTATTTTGAAAACGTCCTCCCAGGTCTTGACATCTTCTGTATCAAAGCGCAGCCACAGTCTGAAGTCTCGAGGGACCACCAGTCTCTTTTCAGCATCTTCCCATTCCTCCAGGATCATGGAGTGGATGTGGTCATTTACCGGGAACACTCTATTCGTTTGAGAACATAGGCCACCGAACATCTCGTCCTGAATAGAGCAAGCTTTTGGGATTTCCTCTACTTGCATCGTATCTCGCACTGCCCAGAGGAGTTCATCCGTGTCCTCAGTAAAAAAGAGGTACCGTTTCCCCCTTTCAGGTGGCTCGAAAAGGGCTTCCATCTTTTCCGGGTCAGAATTCTCTGAAGCCTCGTCTTCTGAGGATATGTCCGATTCTCTCTGTCTCTTTCGAGAACTCTGATGTTCTTACTGAGATCTGGGAGTATCCTAGGCCTGAGATAGAGGCCTGGACCTCCTACCTTATGATGGACCTCATGTTTGCCATTAGGGAGGCTTGTTCCTCCCCTACAATTTTTGCCGTACAGGTGTCACAGAGGTGCTTCTGCCAGGTTTTGGGCAGCTTGGCCGTACAGATGGGACATTTCTTGTTTTCACCCAACTCCTTGCTATCCTTTTTAGTAGCTGTCGTGGCCGGTTTCTCCTCGTGCCCCTGGTTCTGTTCTGAGCCGACCTTGGTTTTAGTGGGATCCTCCATTCTAAGTAACAGACCAGTCCCTGTATGACAGTAGGGCAGCCTGTACAGCACAAATGACCCTATTTATACGATACCCTCAGAAGAGCCGACCTCCTGGACGCTGCCACCGCTGACCGTGACCTGGAAATCCTCTGGCAGGCCATAGAGGAGACGCTGCTGCAGTGTACCGCTGTCAGGCCCGTGACCCGGAAGTGCAGGGTGACGTCACCGGAAATCCCCTGGTGGAGCGCGGCCCGGAAACCGGGGGGGGGGACGCGGCCGGAACTGCCCGCTGGGTGGATTCTAAGGCAGTATGTGATGATACTGCAAGCTCCATATCCTGTACTTCTCTAGAAGTCTCCACAGCTACTGCATTAATTAGGCTTTGCAGCCTGTGGGCTTCCCCCCCCTTCAGCTCACTACACACTCTGTGTAATCTGATTCCAGGTGGCTAGCCCCCACAGGGAGGCCGGCTGAAAGCGGCTAACAAGCCACATGGTCTGTTCCTTTGTTGCATGGTAGTTATTCAAGATCAAAAATCTTGGCTCCTGTGTATGTTATAAGTATGAAATTTTCATATCTGCCAATTCATCGGTGAATCCAGGGATCAGTGAAGTTTCTAAGCGCTGGCACCAGCAGAACCTAAGAAACAGATTTCTGCTTAGCCGATCCACCCAGGCACTCTGCGTTTAGACTTAAATGCACGCCAACATCTTGCGGAGTACAATGGTATGCTCTGCATCGCTGTAAGAGACTCCATCTCTTATTTATGAAAGTTTTGAGTTTTCTGAACTAAGAGTAACCCTTAGAGCAAGAGGAGGACCCTGGTAACTCCACCCCATTTATGATGTCACGGCCACAGGTCTATAAGGTAGGGGCCAGGTATTCTGGCTCAGATCTGCCCTGGACACCAGACTTATAGCAGCTCTGTGATGCATTGTGATGTCTCCCCTCCCCCGACCGCATGGCTTGCCTACTATGATCTAAGAACTGTAAGTTGATCTTCCTTATGTTAACCCCTTTTATTTTCTAATTGTCTTGTACATAACAATATTGTCTCAGTTTGTTCCATCTTTTTATATTGTATAAGCACTGCCTGTTTTTTTAAGGAATAAACCTATAAAATTATTAGTTTGATTCTCCTGCTCTATAAACGAATTTGCACGTGCCTGAAGTACTACGCTACTGTTTTGGGGTTGCTGCGGACCCTCTTGATAAATTGTTCCAAGTAAATCGCAGCTAGTGGCAGCTTAAAAGAAGGGGTGTAAAGTGTTGACCTATGGGGTGGCGTTGGCAGTGACGGAGCGGGTGTTATAAGTGTATTGCCCGGCTGCGGCCCGGAGTAATTATAATTCCCTCACTGCAGCATGCCCAATAGCCAGCACACATCCAAGTGACCCGTCTGGCGACTAATTATCCTAGGTGCAGTTCCCTGACTGACCTGAGGGTAAGGGGGGCGCCAGAGAGCTGCAAGTTCCTAAGTGGAAGTGGGATAATTATAAATCCCTGCAGTTTACTGGGTCGGACGGCAGCAGCCGTCGTGTGTGTGCGCGTTTTCGTCACATTTGCGGCACGGAGGGATCACAAGCCGTGATACCCCGGGCTACCGTGTGGCGGACCATGTGCACGTTTCGTCACATATTGGTGGCAGCGGTGGGATTATAGAGCATTAGTGATCTGGTCTGAGCAATCATTCCTCTCACTAAAAAACTTGCACGGTTCTTCAGGGACCCTGCATCTAAAGTTTTGGAGAACAGACTCAGTGTTTATTAGTCCTGAGACAATTGTGTGTACTTGCGGTTACCCCTCCCTTCTCTTTTGTTTTTCTATCCTATCTTTTATTTGGCAACCATGGCTACGAGGGGATTCGACTGGTATAATCGGAGTAGCAGGGAAACTCTTCTAGCCATATGCGAGTGGAGGCAGATTGTCCCCATGGACCAAACCAAGGCCGCAGTGATCCAGGCCCTGATGGCACGGGACCACGCTCAGAGCGAGGAGGGCGCAGGAGCCGGCCCAAGCCAAGGTGGTGCCGCAGGAGCAGAGGCCCAACTCCTGACTGCTTACACCCAGGGCGGGATGGACCCTTACCTGCAGGCGGCCCTGGAGGGACTCTCCACTGACGACCATGAAGAACGCCTGAAGCTGATCCAGAAAGCTCAAGAGAGAGCCGACCAGCGAGAGGCCAAACAGCGAGAGGCTGAGATAGCCGAGCGCCAAGCGCAGCGAGAGGCCGAGAGAGCCCAGCGAGAGGCCGAGAGAGCCGAGCGGGAAGCTCAGAGAGCCCATGAACTGGAGCTGCTCAGACAAGGGGCAATGCCCTTCACAACCCAGAGCAGTGTGCCCAGCAGCGCTCAGAGTCCCAAGCCCCGGACGGAGCACTTTCCCATGATGGAAAAGGACGGAGACTTGGACACTTTTCTGCGGGCCTTTGAGAAAGTCTGCAGACAGTACCGGCTGCCTGACAACCAATGGGCCAGGTACTTGACTCCCGGGCTAAAGGGCAAAGCTCTGGAGGCGTTTGCTTCACTCACGCCGGATCAAGATGACAACTATCAGGCCATCAAGCAGGCCCTGATCGCCAAGTACCAGCTAACCCCTGAGGTATACCGAAAGAAGTTCCGGAACCTCCAACGTGGCCCACACGACAGTTATAGCGATGTGGTGCAAGGACTCAGGAACCACTTTGACCAGTGGATCCATGGACTGTCAGTTGACACCTTTGAGAACCTGAGGGACCTGATGATCAAAGACCAGTTCCTGCATCTGTGCCCAGCTGAGGTCCGACAGTTCATCCTGGACCGAGAACCGGAGGACGCGGTCAGAACAGCACGGATCGCCGACAGCTATGAGGCCAACCGGAAAACCGAGGTGCGGAAGCCCGTCACCGCCCGCTGGGGAGGGGGTAAGCCTGCAACCAACCCCAGTGCCCCTGCCAGTTGTCCCTCTGGAGGCACTATCCCCTTTGCCAGCGCCAGGCCTACATCAGACCCCCGCCAGTGTTTCTCCTGTAAAAGGACTGGTCACATCAGCGCCACCTGTCCGGAGAGGCAGAAGAACCCCCCAGCCAAGGCCTCCGGGCCCAACGCCTCTGTTCTTTTGGTGGGTGGTGTGGTGGGGAGGGTTGATGACAACGTGCAGCCCGTCCGCGTGGGGGCCCGTCTTGCTACAGGCCTCAAGGACACCGGGGCTGAATGAACCCTCATCCGACCCGAACTGGCGGCCCCTGAAGAGTTTATTCCTAACTGTCATCGGGATTGGGGGCGTCCACTACCCCTTGTCACGGGTGTGTCGCGGCGGAGATCGTCGCGATTGCACACCCTGACTTCGCACAGCTGAGTTTCTGGTGCTGGGTGTTTTTCGGCACTGAGGGAGTTAATTCTTTCTCTCTCGGTGCTGGGCTGACCAGCCTCGCCCAGCTGCGATTGATGTTTTGTTAATTAGCTTCCTTCATATACCTGCTGGTCTGCTGGGGAAGTTGCCGGTGAAAGCATTCATTCAGACCAGCAGAGCGGATCGTTTCTGAGAAGACTTAAGCTAAGAGTGCCTGTTGTGGTTTTTCCTCTCCTCGCTTATTGTTTATCTCCTTAACCTTTTGTGTTCCTCTGTAGTGGAAGTGTTGTATGCAAGGCTGTGTTTTCTTTACCCCTTGTCTGTCTCGTTTGTCTTAGACTGTGTGTAAGCTGTGACCTGCCCATTCCCTGTGGTGGTAATCAGGGTCCTTCTCAGGACTAGATTACAGTGGTCAGGGATCTACAGGAGACAGGGTTACGCTGGCGGCCTGGACCTCTGTACCATTAACAGTACCTCCAGGTAGAGGGACTAGTCAGGACCCCAGTTCAGGGTCAGCATAGACCCCGGTCCACCTCTATCCAGAGACAGCGTGACACGTACACAGTATTGACCCACAATACATAGGATATTATGTCAGGTAAGACATTGCTGGCAGATACTATGTATACATGTTGATTTTCTCTATTATATGAAATTTAGAATGATGTCACATTAGATATAGGTTGCTATCTTTGAATATATCTGTTATACGTCGTGACACCCCTTGCCGATAGCCCGAGTTTTCATTGACTGGGGTGCCGGGAGCGGGGTGAAGGAAGTGGGGGTGTCCGAAAACCTGCCCACTGATGTTTTATTGGGGACTGATCTGGGAGGATGGTCGCGTACTATATCCCTGACACCCCTTCTCAATCTGATGATAAGGTTAACGTTAACCATGATGTTGAAGTTGATGATGATGGGAAACTGAATGTGTTACCTGCCAATGCTTTGCGAAGTGATTATGCAACTGATAACCTTTCTTTCCCTAGGAATGATGCTGATAGTGATGTATCTGTGATATCTGAACCTGTTAACCCTTTCTCTGAAGTGGTAGATGTGTCCACAGGTACAGGAGCGTTCAGCCACGTCGCTCTGCGGAGTGAGACGGCTGAGGAACCCCTAGCAGGAGCAAACGACAGTGTTCAAGGAAATGGGGAGGTGCATGGGAACCGTGAGGAAGGTGACGCCATGACACTGACCAGTGCCACCGAGGAAGGTAACTGGCCCATAAGTAGCACTGCTCCTGAAGTGTTGGGGGTGGATGGGGAGGTAGAGCCCATAGCAGCGCAGGCTGATGGGTCTATAGAATTCATCGGGGAGACTGCATATGTAGCTGCTGTCACCCGCAGTCAGAGTGCCCGGATCGCAGGTAGCGCCCTGCCATCTGGACCCTCCTCCGTTACAGGAGAGACTGAACCAGAGGTGGACCCAGAGCCGGTCCCAGAGGGTCCCAGTGAGGAAGGAACCCTGACATCACTTCTGGCTGCCTCCAGCCAGGAGTTTCAGGCCGCTCTGCACTCAGATGCGAGCCTGGAGAACTTGAGGCACCTCGCCGAGACGCCCACCTCCGTGACTGATAAGGAGAGGGTGTTCTGGGAACGAGGAAGGTTGTACCGGGAGACAGTACCCGGAGATTCCCAAAAGGAGTGGTTGAGGGAAAAACAGCTGGTCGTCCCGCACCAGTTCCGAGGTGAGTTGTTGAGGATTGCCCATGAGATTCCACTCGCTGGACACTTGGGGATCAGCAAAACTAAGGCACGGCTGTCTCAACACTTCTATTGGCCCAAGATGGGGACAGATGTGACTAACTACTGCCGCTCCTGTATCACCTGTCAAAGAGTGGGGAAGGCGGGGCCTGCTCTTAAGGCTCCCCTGATCCAGTTGCCAGTGATAGAGGAGCCTTTCCAGAGGATCGCGGTGGACATTGTGGGCCCGCTGGCCGTCCCCAGCCGCTCTGGAAAGCAATACATCCTTACTGTGGTAGACTACGCTACCCGGTACCCGGAGGCAGTAGCTCTGTCCTCAACTAAGGCAGATAAGGTGGCCGATGCACTGGTGACCATCTTTTCACGGGTAGGATTTCCCAGGGAGATGCTTACCGACCGAGGGACCCAATTTATGTCTCGCCTAATGAAGGCTCTCTGCAGCCAAATGCAGGTGACGCGTATGGTATCGAGTGCGTATCACCCACAGACCAATGGTTTGTGTGAACGCTTTAACGGTACCCTCAAACAGATGCTCCGCATGCTGGTTGAGACCCAGGGACGCGATTGGGAGCGGTACCTCCCACACCTGCTGTTTGCCTACAGAGAAGTCCCGCAGGCCTCGACGGGGTTCTCCTCCTTTGAGCTCCTGTATGGCAGGCGAGTCCGGGGACCCCTTGGGTTGATAAGAGAATCCTGGGAAGATGAGCCAAACCCCTACGTGGTCACGCTTGACCACACTCGGGGTAGGCGCAAGGCCTTTCACGTCAACATGATGAAGGCCCATCACGAACGTGAAGCCTGCGTCCTACCGGTCTGCAACCTGCCCGAGGACGGGGAGGAGGATCCCCTCCTGGACATGCTGGCCCAAGCCCAGGCCAATGGGTCCCTTGAGGACATGGAGGTAAATGCCTCGCTAACCGCCTCCCAGCGGTTGCAGTTGCTGACCACTCTGGAACCCTTCCGGGCCGAGTTCACTAACCGACCCGGAAGGACCAAGTTGGCAGTCCACGAGGTGGACACCGGGAATCACTCCCCGTTACGTCGGACACCTTATCGGATCTCTGAGGAAGTGCAGCAGATTATGCGCCAGGAGATCCAGGAGATGTTGCAGCTGGCTGTGATCCGGCCGTCCAAAAGCGCGTGGGCCTCACCTGTAGTTCTCGTGCCAAAAAAGGATCGGACCACCCGGTTCTGCGTGGACTACAGGGGGCTCAACGCCATCACTACCTCTGATGCGCACCCAATGCCACGCATCGAGGATCTGCTGAGCGGTTGGCGAATGCCAAGTACATATCCATCATGGATTTAAGCCGGGGATACTGGCAGATTCCCCTGAGCCCTGCGGCACAGGAGAAATCCGCCTTTATCACCCCTTTTGGACTGTACGAGTCCACGGTCATGCCTTTCGGCATGAAGAATACCCCTGCCACTTTTCAGCGGATGGTCAACCACCTGCTTCAGGGACTGGAGGAGTATGCTGTGGCGTACCTGGACGACATTGCCGTCTTCACTTCCACCTGGGAGGAACACCTTCAGCATCTCCAGGAGGTGCTCAAGCGTATTCACCAGGCAGGTCTGACCATCAAGCCGGGAAAATGCCAGATGGGCATGAGGGAGGTCCACTACCTGGGGCACCGGGTAGGCGGGGGTTCCATGAGTCCAGAGCCCGAGAAAGTGGACGCGATCGTGTCCTGGCCCACCCCCAGGACCAAAAAGCAGGTGAAGTCCTTCCTGGGCACTGCAGGGTACTATAGGCGTTTCGTACCGAACTATAGCGCCATTGCAAAACCCTTGACGGACCTCACCAAGGGCGGTCTTCCCCAAACAGTCAACTGGACAGATGGCTGTGAGGCGGCATTCCGAGCTTTGAAAACAGCCCTGTGCAGCTCTCCAGTGTTGAAAGCCGTCGACAGCAGTCGGCCATTCCTGGTACAGACTGACGCCAGCGAATTTGGCCTCGGTGCTGTACTCAGCCAGGTTGACTCGGGGAACCAGGAGCACCCCGTGTTGTACCTGAGCCAGAAACTTCTGCCGAGGGAAGTGGCATACTCCACCATCGAGAAGGAGTGCCTGGCCATGGTCTGGGCACTGCAACGTTTGCAGCCCTACCAGTATGGGCGCACCTTCAAGGTGGTCACCGACCACAACCCTCTGAGCTGGCTGCACACAGTGTCCGGAACCATTGGTAGGTTGCTACGCTGGAGCCTTGCCCTACAGCAGTATGATTTTGCCGTACAACACAAGAAAGGCAGCGAACATGGGAATGCTGATGGGTTGTCACGACGTGGCGAACCCGCTGAGGTGCGCATGTCGGATTACCGGCAGGTCATGCCTCCTTAGCGCCCTCTAAGGGGGGGAGGTGTGATGATACTGCAAGCTCCATATCCTGTACTTCTCTAGAAGTCTCCACAGCTACTGCATTCATTAGGCTTTGCAGCCTGTGGGCTTCCCCCCCCCTTCAGCTCACTACACACTCTGTGTAATCTGATTCCAGGTGGCTAGCCCCCACAGGGAGGCCGGATGAAAGCGGCTAACAAGCCACATGGTCTGTTCCTTTGTTGCATGGTAGTTATTTAAGATCAAAAATCTTGGCTCCTGTGTATGTTATAAGTATGAAATTTTCATATCTGCCAATTCATCGGTGAATCCAGGGATCAGTGAAGTTTCTAAGCGCTGGCACCAGCAGAACCTAAGAAACAGATTTCTGCTTAGCCGATCCACCCAGGCACTCTGCGTTTAGACTTAAATGCACGCCAACATCTTGCGGAGTACAATGGTATGCTCTGCATCGCTGTAAGAGACTCCATCTCTTATTTATGAAAGTTTTGAGTTTTCTGAACTAAGAGTAACCCTTAGAGCAAGAGGAGGACCCTGGTAACTCCACCCCATTTATGATGTCACGGCCACAGGTCTATAAGGTAGGGGCCAGGTATTCTGGCTCAGATCTGCCCTGGACACCAGACTTATAGCAGCTCTGTGATGCATTGTGATGTCTCCCCTCCCCCGACCGCATGGCTTGCCTACTATGATCTAAGAACTGTAAGTTGATCTTCCTTATGTTAACCCCTTTTATTTTCTAATTGTCTTGTACATAACGATATTGTCTCAGTTTGTTCCATCTTTTTATATTGTATAAGCACTGCCTGTTTTTTTAAGGAATAAACCTATAAAATTATTAGTTTGATTCTCCTGCTCTATAAACGAATTTGCACGTGCCTGAAGTACTACGCTACTGTTTTGGGGTTGCTGCGGACCCTCTTGATAAATTGTTCCAAGTAAATCGCAGCTGGTGGCAGCTTAAAAGAAGGGGTGTAAAGTGTTGACCTATGGGGTGGCGTTGGCAGTGACGGAGCGGGTGTTATAAGTGTATTGCCCGGCTGCGGCCCGGAGTAATTATAATTCCCTCACTGCAGCATGCCCAATAGCCAGCACACATCCAAGTGACCCGTCTGGCGACTAATTATCCTAGGTGCAGTTCCCTGACTGACCTGAGGGTAAGGGGGGCGCCAGAGAGCTGCAAGTTCCTAAGTGGAAGTGGGATAATTATAAATCCCTGCAGTTTACTGGGTCGGACGGCAGCAGCCGTCGTGTGTGTGCGCGTTTTCGTCACATTTGCGGCACGGAGGGATCACAAGCCGTGATACCCCGGGCTACCGTGTGGCGGACCGTGTGCACGTTTCGTCACACAGTACGTCCTGAGCCAAGAGCCCCCAGGTAGGGGGAAGCTGCTCAAGCCCCAGGAGCATCGCTATACTGGGGTAAGCTAAGGAACCCCTTCAGAGGAGGGGTGTCAGCCGCAGATCGCTTGGCGGCCGGAAGGGAAAGGCTGGGCCCCCCAATCCTAGCCAATCTGCCCGGTCTGGTCAGGGATAGGAGCTTCCTTTCGTCGTTCCTATCCTCCGTGGGACAGGAAAAACACTGAAGGGTGGTAAGGGGAGGGTCCTTTTAACCTCTCGTTGTTTCCTGTCCCAAGAAGGATAAAAAGGACGTCCTCCATGGTGCTGTCAGGTGGTGAACTGGAAAAAAAACATTACCAAAAATGAAAAAAAATTACCTATGAAGCAAAAACCTGATTAAAACAGTAGGTAATTTTATTATAACACATTCTCCTAAAGCTGCAGAGTGAGTTCACTTGTATTATTTGAAGTGAAAATGAGCAAGTTTAGATCTTTCTGTTTCAAGCACATTATAAGATCTTTTTTAAAAACTCATAACCCCTTCCATGTCAGTATAACATCACTTTGAGAAGGATTATTGTCCATCTCATTGGGAAAATGTATAAATCTATTACTCTACTCAATGTTTACCATATCCACATATCCCTTAAAAGCACTTCTGAAGCATATGGAAAGAACATTGAAAATACGTTGTAACACCACTAATTACTTTGCATTTTCACTTCTTAAAAGCATCTTCTGTACATTTTACAACCATAGCAACTATTGATTTTAATTGGATATAGATTTCTCCAGTCATTTTTATCAAATAGGTTTACCGTTATATGATTATACCATACTGAATATTTTACATGTCGAGCGCACATCACTTCCTAAATGAAACAACAGATGGCAGTGTAATATTAGCTAAACTCTAATCTCCCTATAGTACAGTAATTAGAGTGAATAAAGATTTGTCACCATTTTTTCCATCACAGTTTAAATGCTGTACAGTACACTTCTAGTTAAACTAAGTTAAAAAAAACAATCACTTCTTATTCAGTCAACCTGATTGAATTTAACTATTTGATTATGTTCTCAACTTCTGTCAAGACTACCCTGTACATATTAAAGTGGTTGCCCCATCTGGGACATTTGACATATTGATACGATAAGCCTTACATTTCTGATAGATGCAGACCACACCTCAGGGATCCAGATTTACCTTGAAAACTAAACCTGACCATAGGTTCCTGTAGAATGGGAAGGTGATCGCATGTGTGCAGCTCTCTCTCTATTCATTCCTATGTGATCAAGTGCTCACACCCTGCTCTAAAGTCAGATGTGGGTCCCAGCATCTTTTGGACATTTATTGTAAATCCTATCAATATGACTTAAATGTGGTAGATCATTGCTTTAAGCATCTAAACAGAGACTGTGAATTTAGATTGGAATAATAAGTGATAAAATGTATGAAGCGCTACCTGAAGCCACAGGTCAGGGTAGACACATGGACCCAGGGCACTGGCAAAGAAGGCGAAAAGACACATGGATCAGTAAGAACCTGAACAACAGGCTATGCTGGACGGCAGAAAAAGAAGTGAGACAGGACACATTGGTAGCCACAGAAGGACAGATTTAAAGGAAAATGGTAGGTCTGAATCAGCACTAAGTTATAGGAAGCAAAATCTTCAGCAGTTCATAAAACAATGCAAATAGATTCCAAAATCAGTTTGATGCTTACAGAAAGTGATAGATTAGCAAGCAGCAGATGCAAATAGTAAATCACAGGAATCTGAGAAGATGAAGGCAGCAGAAGAAAAAGATGATGACAATCGCCAAACAAATGGCTACTAACTACATTACAGTCTGAATACGCAAACATATTCAAACCAAACAGGGAAAAAGCGGTGAGTCCCAGGCGCTGTTGTGAATGTGTTAGAAATTAATTCTGAGCAGAAGCTCCCTCTGGTGGTTACAAACAGAAGATTGTGAAGATTGGCAATCAGGTGTTACAGACTGGTCTTATATAAGGGAGGTTCCCTCCCATCAGGGTTGCCGGTGATCAATTGTTCTTGTCTCAACTTTGGTTCCTGGTTCACTTGGAAGCTTGCTGTGTCTTGCCTGCATCTTCTGCTAACAGATAAGATATTTTCTGCTTTTATTTTTGTGCTTGCTTTTAGCATTTTGTCCTGCACTTCTGTGGAGGTCAGCCAGGTCCCCTCCGGGGGCTTGTGCTCCTCTCAGTTTATCTGAGCCACTGTTATTTGTTCATTTGCCTTTTCCAGTTTTTTCAGTGGCTGCTGCTTAGTTTTGTTACACCAGAGAACTAATTTAGGTGGTAGAGGTCGTGTGATCTCAGGTGTTTTTGCAATTAGTGAGTTGGTATTTTTTTAGGGTTTTTTGGATTGCAGTAAGTGTCCTTCCTATCCTTTTCTTTCTAGGAAGATTGGGCCCCAACGTTTGCTCATACTATTTTCTGTCTGTGTCTGTATTTCCTCTTGTCTAACCGCCATTACATGTTTGGGGGCTTCCTATGTTCTTTGGGGATCTGCTCCGGGGCAGATAGTTTTCCTCTTTCTATCTTTAGGTGTAGTTAGCTTCTCAGGCTGTGACGAGGCGTCTAGGACCAACGTAGGTACGCTCCTCGGCTGCCTTTAGTTGTGGTGGTTAGTCAGGGTACTGCAATCCAGTAGATTCCAACCTCTCTGGTGTATTGCCTTTTTTGCCTGCTCTCCTCAGCTACCAAATCATAACAGTATCACCGGCCAAACTGAAAATTATATGGTACTCACAGAGGGGAAGGATAGTGTAAAAAAAAAAAAAAAAAAAAAGTTGTCAGAGTTGTCAGAGATATATATTTTTTTTTTCTTTCCCTCTTTTTCTCTGGGTGCTGAGGATTTTTTTTTTCTCTTAATGGAGTTTGCACAGTTGTCTGGCCGTGTGGATCAGCTTGCCACTGAAGTTCGGAGTATTGCTACCTATCTTGCAGGGTTGACGGTTGTGGAAACTAGGATCCCCATGCCTGATTTGTTTTTGGGGGATAGAGCTAAATTTCTGAATTTCATAAATAACTGTAAGTTGTTTTTTGCCTTAAAACCTAAGTCCTCAGGGAACGCAGCACAGCAGGTTCAAATTGTCATCTCTCTCCTGCGCGGCGATCCTCAGGATTGGGCTTTTTCCCTGACACCTGGGGATCCTGTTTTGAGTAATGTTGATGCATTTTTTCTGGCTCTGGGGTTATTGTACGATGAACCTAATGTCACTGATCAAGCTGAAAAAGCCTTGTTGGCATTAAATCAGGGCTTGAGGACGCTGAGTTATACTGTCAGAGATTCCGAAGGTGGGCAGTCCTGACCAAATGGAATGATGATGCTTTGGCAGCCCTTTTTCGGAAGGGTCTGTCAGAGAATGTAAAAGATGTTATGGTGGGTTTCCCTGCTCCCTCTAGTCTCAATGATTCTATGTCATTAGCGATTCAAATTGACAGACATTTGCGTGAGCGTAGAGGTATGCGTGGAATAGTGTTGCCTTGTGAACCAGCTTCTGAACCCATGCAGTGTGATAGAGTGACTTCTGGGGCACAGTGTCATGAGTTTCGAAAACGCAATGGGTTATGTTTCTACTGTGGTGACGCCTCTCATGCTATTTCAGTCTGCCCTAAGCGAGGAAGATGTTTTGCACGCTCAGTTGTCTTGGGTAGTGTTCAGACTAAATTTCTGTTGACTGTTACCCTGATTTGCTCCCTGTCCACATTTTCTGCTCAGGCTTTTGTTGATTCGGGAGCAGCTATTAACCTGATGGATTTTGATTTTGCTAAACGTTGTGGGTTTCCCTTGATACCCCTACGGAAGTCTATTCCCCTACTGGGGATTGATTCTACCCCTTTGGCTGAGAATAAACCCCAGTTCTCTACTCAGGTGATAATGAGGGTTGAACCTGATCATCAGGAAAGTTGCAAATTTTTGGTGCTGTATAATCTGCATGACATTGTTGTACTGGGTTTCCCTTGGTTACAGTCTCATAATCCTGTTTTAGATTGGAAATCTGTGTCTGTAACCAGTTGGGGCTGCCAAAGTGTTAATGCCAACACTCCTGTTTTTTCTGCCTCTCCCCAGGCTCAGGATGTTCCTGACTTTTTGACTGATTTTTCTGATGTGTTTAGCGAAAGTAAATCTGCATCCTTGCCCCCCCATAGGAGCTATGACTGCGCTATTGAATTAGTGCCTGGTAGTAAATTCCCTAAAGTTCGCCTTTTTAACTTGTCTGTACCTGAACATGACGCTATGCGGTCTTATATCAAGGAGTCATTGGAGAAGGGTCATATCAGACCATCCTCTTCACCCTTGGGTGCCGATTTTTTCTTTGTGGCCAAAAAGGATGGTTCATTAAGGCCGTGTATTGATTATCGTCTCTTGAACAATATCACTGTGAAATATCAATATCCGTTACCCTTGATTTCTGACCTGTTTTCCAGGGTGAAAAGTGCTACTTGGTTTACCAAGCTTGACCTCAGGGGGGCGTATAACCTTATTCGCATTAAGCACGGGGATGAATGGAAGACAGCATTTAATACCCAGAGGGGCATTTTGAGTACCTAGTGATGCCCTTTGGGCTCACTAATGCTCCTTCCGTCTTCCAGTCCTTCATGAATGACATTTTCAGGGATTTTGTGGATAAATTTCTGATTGTTTATTTGGATGATATCTTGATTTTTTCCAATGACTGGGACTCTCATGTGAAACATGTTCGGACTGTGTTCCAGATTTTGAGAGAGAATGCTCTGTATGTGAAGGGATCAAAGTGTCTTCTTGGCGTACAGAGGATCTCATTTCTGGGATTCATTTTGTCCCCATCTGTTATTGAAATGGACCCGGTCAAGGTTCAGGCCATCTGTGATTGGGTCCAACCTACTTCATTAAAGGCTCTTCAGAGATTCTTGGGTTTTGCCAATTTTTATCGTAAATTTATTGGTAATTTCTCGGTTATTGTTAAACCATTGACTGATTTGACCAAGAAGGGTTCTGATGTGGTGAATTGGCCTCCTGAGGCAGTCTCTGCGTTTCAGGAACTTAAGCAGAGATTCACTTCTGCTCCTGTTCTACGGCAGCCTGATGTTTCTCTGCCATTTCAGGTGGAGGTTGATGCCTCTGAAATTGGGGCAGGTGCCGTTTTGTCCCAAAGAGATCCAGAGACCTCTAAACGTAACCCTTGTGCCTTTTTCTCTCGAAAATTTTCTCCAACTGAACGTAATTATGACGTGGGTAGTCGGGAGTTATTGGCCATGAAGTGGGCTTTTGAAGAGTGGAGACATTGGCTGGAGGGAGCCAAACATCAGGTGGTTGTCCTCACGGACCATAAGAATCTGGTTTATCTGGAATCTGCCAAGCGACTTAATCCTAGACAGGCCAGGTGGGCCTTGTTTTTCACACGTTTTAATTTTGTGGTTTCATTTCTTCCTGGCACTAAGAATGTTAAAGCGGATGCCCTCTCGAGGAGTTTCCTTGCGGACTCTCCTGACTTATCTGATCCTGCTGTTATTTTGAAAGAGGGTGTAGTTCTTTCCGCCATCTCGCCCAATTTGAGACTGGCTCTGGAAGGGTGTCAGGAGGATAAACCCGAGCACTGCCCTATTGGGAAATTGTTTGTCCCAGACCGGTGGAAAGAGTGTGATGTCTGAGATTCATTGTTCCATGTTGGCCGGTCATCCCGGAATTTTTGGTACCAGAGACTTGGTTAGTCGGTCCTTTTGGTGGCCTACTTTGTCTCGTGACGTCAGGGAATTTGTGCAGTCCTGCGGGACTTGCTCTCGCTCCAAGCCTTGCTCTCGCTCTAGGTGTTTGTTGATGCCATTGCCTGTGCCCAAGAGACCATGTACCCATATCTCTGTGGATTTCATTTCCGACCTCCCTGTTTCTCAGAGAATGACCGTTATCTGGGTGATTTGTGATAGGTTTTCCAAAATGATACATCTTGTGCCATTACCTAAGTTGCCTTCCTCCTCCGAATTGGTGCCTTTGTTCCTTCAGCACGTGGTTCGGTTACACGGCATTCCTGAGAACATTGTGTCTGACAGAGGAGTCCAGTTTGTTTCCAGATTTTGGAGGAATTTTTGTTCTAAACTTGGTGTTCAATTGTCTTTCTCCTCGGCTTTTCATCCTCAGACCAATGGACAAACTGAGAGAACAAACCAGACATTGGAGACTTATCTGAGATGCTTTGTGTCTGCTGATCAGGATGACTGGGTCTCTTTTTTGCCTTTGGCTGAGTTTGCTCTTAATAATAGGGCTAGCTCTGCCACTTTGATGTCTCCATTTTTCTGCAATTTTGGGTTTCACCCTCGATTTTCTTCGGGACAGACGGAGGCTTCTGTCTGTCCAGGTGTTGACTCTGTTGTGGAGCGTATGCAGCAGATTTGGGACCAGGTAGTGGAGAGGTTGTCCCTCTCTCAGGAGAGGGCCCAGCAGTTTGCCAACCGGCATAGGACTGATGGTCCTCGGTTTGAAGTGGGGGACTTGGTCTGGTTGTCCTCAAGAAATATCCCTATGAGAGTTGCATCTCCTAAGTTTAAGCCTAGGTTCATTGGACCTTATAAGATCATGGAGATTCTTAATCCTGTTTCCTTTCGTTTACTTCTTCCAGGGACATTTAAGATCCATAACGTGTTCCACAAGTCCTTATTGAAGAGGTTTGTCGAGCCAGTGGTTCTATGGCTGCGCCTCCTGACCCTGTTTTGGTTGAGGGCAATCTGGAGTATGTGGTTGAGAATATTGGATTCTCGTTTTTCTAGACGGAAACTCCAGTATTTGGTTAAGTGGAGAGGTTATGGTCAGGAGGACAATTCTTGGGTGTTTGCTTCGGACATCCATGCTAGGAGACTGATCCGTGCGTATCACAGAGCTCATCCTGACCGACCTGGTTGCCCAAATGAGGGTTCGGTGACCCCTCCTCAAGGGGGGGGTACTGTTGTGAATGTGTTAGAAATGAATTCTGAGCAGAAGCTCCCTCTGGTGGTTACAAACAGTACTGAACTATTCAATGAAGATTGTGAAGATTGGCAATCAGGTGTTACAGACTGGTCTTATATAAGGGAGGTTCCCTCCCATCAGGGTTGCCGGTGATCAATTGTTCTTGTCTCAACTTTGGTTCCTGGTTCACTTGGAAGCTTGCTGTGTCTTGCCTGCATCTTCTGCTAACAGATAAGATATTTTCTGCTTTTATTTTTGTGCTTGCTTTTAGCATTTTGTCCTGCACTTCTGTGGAGGTCAGCCAGGTCCCCTCCGGGGGCTTGTGCTCCTCTCAGTTTATCTGAGCCACTGTTATTTGTTCATTTGCCTTTTCCAGTTTTTTCAGTGGCTGCTGCTTAGTTTTGTTACACCAGAGAACTAATTTAGGTGGTAGAGGTCGTGTGATCTCAGGTGTTTTTGCAATTAGTGAGTTGGTATTTTTTTAGGGTTTTTTGGATTGCAGTAAGTGTCCTTCCTATCCTTTTCTTTCTAGGAAGATTGGGCCCCAACGTTTGCTCATACTATTTTCTGTCTGTGTCTGTATTTCCTCTTGTCTAACCGCCATTACATGTTTGGGGGCTTCCTATGTTCTTTGGGGATCTGCTCCGGGGCAGATAGTTTTCCTCTTTCTATCTTTAGGTGTAGTTAGCTTCTCAGGCTGTGACGAGGCGTCTAGGACCAACGTAGGTACGCTCCTCGGCTGCCTTTAGTTGTGGTGGTTAGTCAGGGTACTGCAATCCAGTAGATTCCAACCTCTCTGGTGTATTGCCTTTTTTGCCTGCTCTCCTCAGCTACCAAATCATAACAGGCGCTGCCACAGTGTGATGACCTTCACACTGTGGCAGCGCCCCGGAATCACCACTCTTATCCTGCTTGGTTTGAATACGTTTCTTCCCCCCAGTGTGTGGGTCGGAGCAGCATACCTCCATTCTTACAAGTACGGAGTTGTGCCAGGTCACATCCCAGGCAGGCGAACATATGCAATTCTTCGCTCGCTGTGTCTTATATTAAGGGTAACACATTTGGAGAAAATTTTCTCTTTTTCTTTTTAAAACTCAGGAATGTGCCATATGAGGCTTTCAAAGATCTTGTGAGATGATGTCACTAAGGAATGCCAGACCACTTGAAGGACCCGACTAGGATCAAAGGGCTACAGCCAAAGGGGAAGGGAACAGTGCCCAGCTCTGAAGACAAGACTGTTACATAGTGGTACCCCCCTTTTAGGACTCCTATGAGGAGAGTAAGTAACAGAAGATAGAGGAAACTTAGAATAAAATACTTAATGCCCTTTTTGAGTACCCAGCATTTCTTCCTGGGACTGGATCCATTGCAGTCCATAAAGTAGAAGAAATTCTAACAAACCTCCTTAGGCTGGTTTCACATTAGCATTGCACTGACCTACGTCGGTCAGCGCACGGCCGCAGCTAAGCTCCGCCCCCGGCCACGCCTCCTCCCGATCGCTCCGCCTATGGGCGCATGACTCTACATGCGACCTGCACACCATATCTTTAGCATTGGGTTCGCAGACCGTACGCAGATCGTGCGCAGGTATGCGTTTGCCAGCGCATGCGTCCTTTTGACAGTGCGCCGACCTGCGCCCAACGTACTATATTGCATTTTGGTGCGCTGGGCGCACCATCAAAAGGACGCATGCACCAGCAAACGCATACCTGCGCACGGCCTGAAGTACCCAATGCTAAAGATAGGGTATGCATGTCGCATGCAGCGTCATGCGCACATAGACGGAGCTTATCGGCGGCCGTGCGCTGACCGACGCAGGTCAGTGCAACGCTAGTGTGAAACTAGCCTTACAGTCCAGAATTTAGTTTCCTGGATCAGAGGCAGAAGCAGGAAATGTCTTGACTACAGGAGAGAATTTGTTGAGAACCAGATGACATTTAAGGAGATATGAAAAGCATTAGGAATTTTTAATGTGCAAGGCAGCTTCAAAGGAAAAGTGACAGGATAAATTTGCTCAACAATGTGGAAAGGGACAATAAACTCTGGAGCCAACTTTCTGGAACAAGTGTTCAAACAAATGTTATTGATGGGAAGCCAAACATTACCTCCAGGAGAAATGTTGGGACCAGGTCAATGGAAAGCACAAAGTGCAAAGATCATCGGCTCGCTAAGGCTGGCTGTGAAGATCCTCGGTGTGGAAAGTGAATGCCCCTTCTTGGCTTGAGGTGCAGACAAAACATAAGGTATCCAGCCATTTGTATGTAAAACTTCACTAATTTATAAGCACAGCATGAAAGATTCAAGATACAACATGGGCAGCATGGTGGCTCAGTTCTTAGCACTGTTGCTTTACAGCGTTAGGGTTCTGGGTTCAAATACTACCAAGGACAACATCTGCAGTAATGCTCCAGTTTCCTCCCACAGTTGAGAGACATATTTGATAGGGAATCTAGATTAGTGGGGCTATACAAGTTGGTAAAATAAATACAAAAGGTCACAATGCCTATCAGAACTCTTTTTTTCTTTAGTCACAGCTGGAGCCAAATTGGTTGCGATTCAGTCCAGATGTTTTGAATGTTCTGAGAGACTCCTCATAGCAGGAACTAAACTTTTGGGTGCATTTGGCAGTGTTTCTTCACCACACACTGTAACAAATGGAGAGCTCACAGAAGACTCAAACTGAATTTTTGTAGGAAAAATTAACCCAAGAAACTAAATCCAGTCATGGACTGATTAATTCTCCTATTTTGCCAACTACTTTGGGGATGATATTTCGAGGGGAAATCTAATCTAAGGCGATTTATAAATTCTTTTAGGCTGCCCTCCAAAACCTGGAAACAAAATGCACACCACAGTCAGAGACTATGCAGGCAGGAAGACTGAGGAATAAGAAAATCTCCTTTGAAAACTGCTTGGGGCAATAATGGAGAAGACTGTAATCCTAATATTAGAACAAAACATCTTAGATAAAAGGTCAACTACAATTCAGATGGTGTTGTGTCCTAGTGCCTCAGGATATCTGTAACAAGCACCAAGGAATTCTTAGCCCAAGGTTTTTGTGGTATGGGAAGAGGCTAAAAGGGAAAAACAGGCACATGACTTGAGGGTTTGAACTGGGCACACTGAGGGCAAGATTGTCACGCTGTCTCAGGATAGAGGAGGACCGGGGTCTATGCTGACCCTAAACTGGGGTCCTAACTAATCCCTCTTCCTGGAGGTACTGTTAATGGTACAGAGGTCCAGGCCGCCAGCCTAACCCTGTCTCCTGTAGATCCCTGACCACTGTAATCTAGTCCTGAGAAGGACCCTGATTACCACCAAAGGGAATGGGCAGGTCACAGCTTACAAACAGTATAAGACAAACGAGACAGACAAGGGGTAAAGTAAATATTGCCTTGCATACAAAACTTCAACTACAGAGGGAACACAAAAGGTTAAGGAGATAAACAATAAGCGAGGAGAGGATAAACCACAACAGGCACTCTTAGCTTAAGTCTTCTCAGAAACGATTCCGCTCTGCTGGTCTGGATGAATGCTTTCACTGACAACTCCCAAGCAGAACGGCAGGTATTTGCAGGAAGCTAATTAGTGCCTAATACACTGCAGCCGGGCGAGGCTGGACTTAGTCTAAGCACAGAGAAAGGTAGGATTAACTCCCTAACTGCCAGCAAACACACAGCACCAACAACTCAGCTGCAAGAAGTCAGCATGTGAAATCGCGACGATCTTCGTGGCGATACACCCGTGACAGTACCCCCCCTTCTACGAGGGGCCTCCGGACCCTCAGGGCCAGGTCTGTCTGGGTGAGTTGTGTGGAAGGCCCGAACCAATCGGTCTGCGTTAATATCAGACGCAGGAACCCACGTCCTCTCCTCAGGACCATACCCCTTCCAATGAACCAAGTACTGAAGGGACCGGCGATTCAGACGTGAGTCAATGATCTTCGACACCTGAAACTCCAAGTTACCATTGACCACCACTGGAGGAGGAGGTAGAGGTGACGGTATAACTGGCGCCACGTACCTCTTAAGCAACGATTTGTGGAATACATTGTGGATTTTAAACGTAGGAGGGAGGTCAAGACGGAATGCCACCGGATTAATTATCGAACTGATCCTGTATGGCCCGATGAACCTGGGACCGAGTTTCCAGGAGGGAACCTTAAGTTTTATATTTTTGGTAGACAACCATACCAGATCGTTCACACTTAGGTCCGGACCAGACACTCTCCTCCTATCAGCCATACGTTTGTAACGGTTCCCCATAGTACTCAGATTATTCAGCACTCCTCTCCACACTGAAGCAAGTGATGACGAAAATCGTTCCTCCTCAGGAACCCCAGAAGAGCCCCCCCATTGAAAGTACAAAACTGGGGGTGTGCCCCAAAAAACGGGGACTTACCAGTGGACTCGCTCCGCCTATTGTTAAGAGCGAACTCTGCCAGAGGCAAGAAAGAAGACCAGTCCTCTTGGTTTTCTGAGACAAAACACCGGAGATATGTCTCTAAGCTCTGGTTCAGACGCTCTGTCTGACCATTGGTCTGCGGATGAAAAGCTGAAGAAAATGACAATTGCATCCCCCGCCGTGTACAAAATGCCTTCCAGAATTTGGACACAAACTGAGACCCCCGATCCGACACCACATCGGAAGGCAACCCGTGAAGTCTCACAATCTCCCCAATGAACACCTGCGCCAGAGTTTTAGCATTAGGAAGAGCAGGAAGAGCAATAAAATGTGCCATTTTGCTGAACCTGTCAACTACAACTAGTATGACAGTTTTACCTGAAGACGGAGGAAGGTCCGTAATGAAGTCCATAGACAGATGGGTCCATGGACGCTCCGGGATTTTCAACGGTAAAAGGGCCCCAGACGGACGGGTATGTGGGGTCTTAGAGCGCGCACATACCCCACAGGACGCGACAAAAGTTACCACCTCTTTATTTAAGTTAGGCCACCAAAACCGGCGAGAAACGAGATCTACAGTTGCTTTACTCCCTGGGTGTCCTGCCAAAGCAGAATTATGATGTGCCTCGATAACCTTTTGTCTTAACTGATCTGGAACAAACAGTTTCCCTGGAGGTCCTACAGGGGCGTCCCCCTGAGCCTCCAATACCTCCTCCTCAAGCTCAGAGCATACAGCCGACACCACAACTCCCTCCTGAAGAATAGGAACCGGGTCATCCGTCTTCCCGGCCCCCGGGAAACTACGAGATAAGGCATCAGCCTTTACATTTTTTGACCCAGGACGATATGTGACGACAAAATTAAACCTGGTAAAAAACAATGACCATCTAGCTTGTCTGGGATTCAGACGTTTTGCAGACTCTAAATACAGTAGGTTCTTGTGATCAGTAATGACGGTGACCGGGTGGACTGCCCCCTCCAAAAAGTGACGCCACTCTTCAAAAGCCAACTTAATGGCCAAAAGTTCCCTATTGCCGACATCATAATTCCTCTCAGCGGACGACAATTTTTTAGAGAAAAAAGCGCACGGATGCCATTTACCAGGGGACGGACCTTGAGATAATACCGCACCCACCCCTACGTCAGATGCATCCACCTCCACAATGAACGGCTGTGACGCATCCGGTTGAATGAGTACAGGTGCCGAAGCAAAACATTTTTTCAAGGAGGAAAATGCTTGACAAGCCTTGTCAGACCACCTTGAAAAATCCGTCCCTTTTTTTGTCATGTCAGTGAGAGGTTTAACAATGGACGAGAAATTACGAATAAATTTCCGGTAGTAATTAGCAAACCCCAGGAAACGCTGCAGTGCCTTAAGATCCTCTGGCAGATCCCACTCAAGCACAGCCTTCACTTTCCCAGGGTCCATACGGAAACCGGAAGCTGACACCAGGAACCCTAAAAACTGAAGTTCCTGTACGGCGAATACACACTTCTCCCATTTGGCGTACAGTTTATTATCTCGCAAGATCTGCAACACCTGTCTCACATGCTCCTGATGAGACACAAGATCCGGCGAGTAAATTAAGATGTCATCCAGATAAATGACAACAAACTGTCCCACTAGGTGGCGAAAGATGTCATTAACAAAATGTTGAAACACCGCCGGGGCAGTAGTCAGACCGAAAGGCATGACAAGGTTCTCATAATGTCCCTCCGGAGTGTTAAACGCCGTCTTCCACTCATCTCCCTCCTTCATCCTAATCAGATTATACGCCCCCCTGAGATCCAACTTAGAGAACCATTTGGCGTCCACAATCTGATTGAAGAGATCTGGAATAAGTGGGAGCGGATACGGATCTCGGACCGTAATCCGATTAAGCTCACGGAAATCCAAGCAAGGGCGTAGGCCTCCATCTTTTTTCTTCACAAAGAAGAACCCCGCGGCCACTGGGGAAGATGAAGGTCTAATATGCCCTTTAGCCAGACTTTCCGAAATATAATCCTTCATAGCCTGCCTCTCAGGACCAGAAAGGTTATACAACCTAGATTTAGGTAATTTAGCATCAGGGAGCAATTTTATAGAACAGTCATACTCGCGATGAGGAGGTAATTCTTGACACCCCTCCTCTGAAAAAACATCCTCAAAGTCCACCAAAAAAGGTGGTAAGGTTTTAGGCACGACCGCACCAATGACCGTGTTCATGCAGTTTTTATTGCAAAATTCCCCCCACTGGCTTATCTCTCTGGATTGCCAATTAATAACTGGGTTATGTTTAGTTAACCAAGGAAGACCCAACACAATAGGAGTGGGAAGACCCTCCAACACATAACAAGACAATAGTTCTTTATGTATTGCCCCCACTCGAAGGTCAATGTTATGTACGTCTTGCAAAAAGCTACCTTGACCGAGAGGCCTGGCGTCGATAGAGAATATGGGGATAGGTTTGGCTAGTACACTAAGTTGCATACCTTGAACCTGGGCAAACCGAGCGTCCACCTGATTAGCCCCGGCCCCACTATCCAGAAGAACAGAAATCCTCTCAGTTCTCATACCTACCACCACCTCCGCTGGTACGAGAAACTGAGACGGACCTGGGGACGAAATACATACTCCCAGATTGTCGTCCACCACACAACCTGGGATTAATAGTTTTCCGGCGACTTCTTGCTCAGTACAGTACGGGATGGATACCCCTCAATAAAATGTCCCTTTCTCACGCAGAAAAAACACCTTCTTGTCTTGCGGCGCACCGCCGATCCTCTCCCTCGGAATGATGTCCCTCCCAACTGCATAGGTTCCTCGGAACAAACCAGGGGAACCTCAATATTAGGGACTTTAGAAGGAGGTGGAGTCATCACAGGGGGGCGGAGTTACCCCACACCTCTCCCGAAGCCGTCTATCAATGCGAATTGCAAGAGCCATAGCGGCCTCCAGTGACGGGGGAGAATCATACTGAGCCAACACATCTTTTAATTTGTCAGATAAACCTTGACAAAACTGGCTCCTAAGAGCCGGGTCATTCCACTGAGTATCCGTGGCCCACCTACGGAACTCTGAAGAAAATTCCTCCGCCGGACGATCTCCCTGCTGTATCTTACGTAACTTCATTTCAGCAAGGGAGACCCGATCCGGGTCATCATATACCAGACCCAGGGCTGTAAAAAATCGGTCCACTGACTGGAGAGCAGGGGAGCCCGGGGGGAGAGAGAACGCCCAGGATTGAGGGTCCCCTTGTAAGAGCGAGATGACAATTCCCACCCTCTGATCCTCACTCCCCGACGACCGCGGCCGCAGCCGAAAATACAATTTACATGCTTCCCGGAAAGTAAAAAACTTGTCCCGCCCACCAGTAAACCTGTCCGGGAGAGCCACTTTAGGTTCAGATCTGGCTTGCTCCCGGGGGCACAAAACCTTGGATTTAACGTCCGTCAGCTCCATGGACAAACTCTGCAACTGCTGAGCTAGATGGGCTACTGGATCCATGGTGGCTGGGGAGAATCTTTAGTAGGGTCGGTGAAAATGTCACGCTGTCTCAGGATAGAGGAGGACCGGGGTCTATGCTGACCCTAAACTGGAGTCCTAACTAATCCCTCTTCCTGGAGGTACTGTTAATGGTACAGAGGTCCAGGCCGCCAGCCTAACCCTGTCTCCTGTAGATCCCTGACCACTGTAATCTAGTCCTGAGAAGGACCCTGATTACCACCAAAGGGAATGGGCAGGTCACAGCTTACAAACAGTATAAGACAAACGAGACAGACAAGGGGTAAAGTAAATACTGCCTTGCATACAAAACTTCAACTACAGAGGGAACACAAAAGGTTAAGGAGATAAACAATAAGCGAGGAGAGGATAAACCACAACAGGCACTCTTAGCTTAAGTCTTCTCAGAAACGATCCGCTCTGCTGGTCTGGATGAATGCTTTCACCGACAACTCCCAAGCAGAACGGCAGGTATTTGAAGGAAGCTAATTAGTGCCTAATACACTGCAGCCGGGCGAGGCTGGACTTAGTCTAAGCACAGAGAAAGGTATAATTAACTCCCTAAGTGCCAGCAAACACACAGCACCAACAACTCAGCTGCGAGAAGTCAGAATGTGAAATCGCGACGATCTTCGTGGCGATACACCCGTGACAAAGATGTAACAAATTGTTTCATGTCTTTGTCACGACTCTGTTGTCAGGTGACCCGGGACCAGGGGCTTCTTCCGTGTCCCCTTTCTCACCCAGGGAAGAGTGCAGTAGTAGTGAACCATAGTACACCAACCAGATGAACAAGGTAACAAAGGTAAGACGAACAAGGGAAACGGAAAATACCAGGCATACAAAAAAACACTCACATATTGTTAGGGCTGGCGGAACGCACCAAATAAATCTAAATAATAGGTGCGTTCGCAACCCCGGGGTCCACCGTGCAGGCAGAGCCTGCTGCTAGCAAGATGGCACTATATGGCGGTATAAGCAAACTCTGTTACTCCACAGAGTCACTGTGGTAGAGACTGTGTCCTGTTTAGCCCACAGGAGTACACAGATAACTGCAGAGCGGATAGCAGTCCGTGGTCATGCAGACAGTAATGCAAACAACCAACTCCTCACCGGAGTAGCCGGTATTCTAGAGGCTATTTCAGCCAAGCCCTGAACACGTGCATGCAAAAATGCCTCACCAGAGGTGCCGGCATTCTAAAGGCTTATTTCAGCCGAGCCCTAACTGCATGCGTACATGACTTCACTGGCGCAAAGCACATAACAGGATTGATACTAGCGCATAGCCGTGCGGACATGCAAGCCTTATAGTAGCCACGACTACGAGACCTTCCAGAAATGACCAATGGGAAACTGCTCCAGAACACAAACAGCTTCAGGACCTTCCTGGAGAACCAATGGGAGTCGCTGCTGTAACCGAGCATGTGACCCCTGATCTCCAATGGGAGATCTTACCCTGGGTATGCTCAGGCGGAGAAACAGAGAACTTTGTCCCAGAGCTGCCTGCTCCAGCACTGGTTACAATAGAGGAACCAGGAGAGGCAGCAGCAAGCCTCTGCACAGTATTAAACCGGGCGAGATGCTGGGACCGACGTCTCTGCTGAGCAGGCTCCACTGCGGCCGGAGACGGATGGGGGACCGCAGGGGGAACGGCTCGAGATTCCCCTTGTGCAGAAGCGGGAACTCAACCCCTAACACATATAACCGAGGAATGCACAAAGGGAGTGGAGGATGGAGTTAAATGAAAGTAAGTGAAGAAAGGGAATTATCACGTTTACTAAACCAAGCAAAAGTCACAGATAAATCCACCAAATGCCTACTCTTATAATCAACAACTACTATCCTCCCAGCCATGCAACATAAGTTAGCTCTAACCATGTGTGTCAGTCAGGACCCAGATTATATAGGTGATAGAAGTGGCTAACCATGCTCTGCTGAGAGCCCTAGATCCCAACAGAGCAAATTAACCCCTGCACTGCCAAAAGAAATGTATTCCATTTTAAAAGAAGGTGAAGTGCTTCTATTCAGTGCAGGAGTAGGAGACATCAGACGCTGTGGTCTTCTGGCTCTTTTTTGTCGCAGTAACCCCATGACAGTACCCCCCTTGCACGAAGGACCTCTGGAACCTCAGAAACTTGTTTATCAGGGTGTTCCACGTGGAAAGACCAGATCAGTCTGGCCGCATGGATGTCAGACGCTGGTACCCATATCCTCTCTTCAGGACCATATCCCTTCCAATGTACCCGATACTGAAGCATCTGACGAACTAAGCTAGAATCCATGATTTTTGCTATCTGAAATTCTAAGTTTCCAACCACAATGACTGGAGATGGTGGCAGCGGTGATGGTACAGAAGATGCAACATATATTTTGAGAAGAGAATGATGAAACACATTATGGATCCTAAAGGTGGGTGGCAGATGAAGGCGGAATACTACGGGATTGACAATGGATACAATCTTATGAGGACCAATAAACCTGGGACCCAGTTTCCAAGATGGAACCTACAGCTTAATGTTCCTAGACGACAACCACACCAGGTAACCAACACAGGTCCAGACCCACCAAACCTCTCCAATCAGCCACACTCTTATATTTGGACCCCATCTTCCTCAAATTATCAGTAACCCCATGCCACACAGATGTAATAGATGATGAAAACCGTTTAGGTAATCCAGAACAACATTTCTTATTAAATAAACTGAAGATGAAACCTGTACACTTCAAAGAATGGGGACTTACCAGTAGACTCATGACTAGAGATGAGCGACTTTGCCTTTTTTCGGGTCGAGTCGGGTTTCGGACCACCCGACTTTCACAAAAGTCGAGTCGAACTAGATCGGCCCGACTATCTCGCGGCAAAAGTCGGTGGTCGACAAAAAAACTAAACCAGATCCCAATGCAAGTCAATGGGGAATATAGCTGGCCCCCCCCACCCACGTCCTCTTCCACCATACTTCCTCATGTTTGGGAAAATGTACCCAAAATACCAGCAGATATATGGTACTGTATCAGTAGCGTTCAGCTATAAACAGTGTTGGGGTAATTTTAAATATCTGTGTATATTTCTGGAGTAACACACAGACGCTCACTCAGTATGGATTTGACTAGAATACAAAAAGCAGAAAAAGGGTACTGTATCAGAAGCAAAAAGCTGTATACAGTGTAGGGGAAATTGTAAATCTCTGTATATATTTCCGGAGTAACACACAGATAGTCAGCATGTATTTGTCCGTGAGGCCAGCCGGTACACGGTAGTGTGTGAGGAGCGTACAGCTCTATACGGTGTTGGAAAAAATGAACTTTCGGTAACTGTGCAGAAAAAAAGAATAAAAGTATTAGTGCTGTGTAAAAAGCAGTCTGCACAGCAGTGTACACACAGCAATACAGCTAGCAGGCAGCCTAATAACCAGCGCTGCTGCACACAAGAAAATCCTCCCCTGTCACTGCACACTAACTGTACAGCACAATTGATATCAGCACAAGCACATAAGAACTTCTCTTTCCAGCCCTAACTCTCTCCCTACTGATAAACAGCATCAGCAACCTCTCCCTACTGTTAAGATCAGCAGAAGTAAAATGGCGGTCAGGGCTTTTATAGACTCTATGACGCCCCCCAAAGCAAGCCAATCACTGCAATACCCTTCTCTAAGATGGTGGTGGACGCTGCACATGTCATCTCGTTGCCCACAGCGTAAGTCCTTGCTCATTGGCTGAAAAAAGGTGCCTGAAAGCATTCTGGGAAACTCGACTTTGGCGCTCATTTCGACGACCGCATGGCCAACCAGAAAACTATGCAAATAGCAAGCACAAAAAGAAAAGCAGAAAATATCTTATCTGAAAGCAGCAGGCAAGACACCAGCAAACTTTCAATAAAAATAAAAAATAAAAAAAAAAGCACTTTCTCCTTACCTTGCCGCGCTCATGCGGCGAAGCTCAATCCACACGCACTCGTAGGCAAATGACAATAACATCAGACACCGGCGACGTGCGCGCTGATGTCAGCTGCAAGCCTAGATTGGCTGGCAGCTGACGTCAGCTGCCAGCCTGTGAGTGGCTGGCGGCTTTAACTATTGCCATGGGGGCCCGCACGGCAATAGAGTAAACTAAACCTGCGTCTCAGACGCAGGTTCAGTTTCTGCACCGGCAGAAGCCTGCCGCTAGGGCCCGGTGAGCAGATGAGATGGGCCCGATGTGGGCCCCCTCTGCCCACCAGGTCCCATACGCCAGTCAGGGCAGTAATGCCCTGATGGCGGCCCTGTGTGTGACAGCTGCCAATCATAAAAACCCGCTATAAAAACCCACCATAAATAGTAAATCAAACCCTCCTTTATCACCTCCTTAGTTAGGGAAAAATAATAAAATTAAAAAAATGTATTTATTTCCATTTTCCCATTAGGGTTAGGGTTAGCTTTAGAGTTAGGGCTAGTGCTAGGGTTGGGATTAGGGTTAGGGTTAGGGTTGGTATTAGGGTTAGGGGTGAGTTGGGGTTAGGGTTGGAGTTAGAATTGGTCTGTTTCCACTGTTTGGGCACATCAGGGGCTCTCCAAACGTGGCATGGCGTCCAATCTCAATTCCCGCCAATTTTGCTTTGAAAAAGTCAAACGGCGCTCCTTCCCTTCAGTGCTCTGCCATGCGCCGAAACAGTGGTTTATCAGCGTACTCAGGACAAATTGCACAATAACTTTTGGGCTCCAATTTCTCCTCTTACTCTTACCCTTGGGAAAATAAAAGAAATTGGACATGAAATAATTTTTCTTGTGAAAAAAAAGTTATATGTTCATTTTTTTAAACATTCAAAAAATTCCTGTGAAGCACCTGAAGGGTTAATAAACTTCTTGAATGTGGTTTTGAGCACCTTGAGGGGTGCAGTTTTTAGAATGGAGTCACTTTTGGGTATTTTCTATCATATAGACCCCTCAAAGTGACTTCAAATGTGATGTGGTCCCCCCAAAAAAATGGTGTTGCAAAAATGAGAAATCGCTGGTTAAATTTTAAACCTTATAACTTCATAACAAAAAAAATACTTTGGTTCCAAAATTGTGCTGATGTAAAGTAGACATGTGGGAAATGTTACGTCTGAAGTATTTTGTGTGCCATATCTCTGTGATTTAAGGGCATAAAAAATTCAAAGTTGAAAAATTTTCGCCAAATTTCTATTTTTTCACAAATAAACGCAAGTTATATCAAAGATATTTCACCACTATCATGAAGTACAATATGTCACGAGAAAATAATGTCAAAATCACCAGGATCCATGGAAGCGTTCCAGAGTTACTACCTCATAAAGGGACAGTGGTCAGAATTGCAAAAATTGGCCTGGTCATTAACGTGCAAACCACCCTTAGGGGTAAAGGGGTTAAAAAAAGTGAAGTGCTTCTATCCAGTGCAGAAGTAGGAGCAATCAGATGCTGCAGTCTTCTGGCTCCTCTCTGTCAGGGTAACCCTGTGACAGTCTTGTTTCTCTTTGTGCTACCACACATCTTTTGGGTGTTGGGAGAGGAGAAAAGAATGAGCCCAAGATAAAACTTTTCAGAGGAATGCCTTTGATACCAAAGAACATCCTTTCTATGAAGAAGTGGAAAAATAAGAGATGTCAGCAAGGAGAACTTCAGGTCCAATTATATGTGAGGGTCCATTTTCAGAAGCATCACAAGGATCAATAAAACTAGACAGGGTTTGAGCTCTGCATTTTTTCTTGGCAGGATTGTATGTGAGGATGAAGTAAAACTGTCAGACGTGTGCTGGAAAAATATTTAGAGTTGAGAGTCCTCAGTGGTTGATACCTTTTAATGGCTAACTGAAAACATGATAACAAATTGCAAGCTTTCAAGACTACTCAGGTCTCTTCATCAGACAAAGACTAAAACAAAATCTGAAGAATCACATATTTATACACAACACAGCGCAGAAACAATGCAATAGGTAAAACCACTTCTGAAGAAACGTGCACAAATGGACAGCGACATTTTTTTCTTATCTAAATGCAAAAAGGAGAATTTAATTCCTTCTTACCTATTGCATTGGCAGGCACACTGGTGGCAATGAAGGCAGAGCAGAGTTTCAGAGAAGGTTGTTGAGAAGGTTGCTTTTAGGCAATTACAAAAATAAAATGATATCCACTGGGTGACCTGGTCATGTTACCAACCAATAACCTGAGCATGTAGCTTTAGCCAGGAACATCTCAAAAGCACAGATGCGTCAGAACGTGACAAAATTAATTAAGAAATATTCAGCGAGTAGAGCTCCAATTTTGTAGGTCTAATTATTCATTAAATAGGTTTTGAGAAGACCCTTATGCCTTTGACATCATCAAAAATTGGCGATGAAAACTGTAGAATTTAGCGAGAACAATAAGATTCTGAGCTATAATTCCTAGGAAGTGATAGAATACCACTGGCATTATGTAATAGGAATTTGTATATAATTTTCACTTCTTTAGTACTGCGTCTTCTTTAAATGATCCCACCATAAACGTATAGTAAATGCAGCTACAGACTCTGCACTGTAGGATGACCGTCGACTTTATAGGAGACATTTGTACGTGGGAAAGAAGGATATTTACAGCACTATGAGTCAAACTGTGCATGGCGGTTTATTAAGAATAGCTCTCAATTTTCCTAATATTTTCCGTTAGGATGTATCTGTTTCATTAGCATAAAGGATACTCTGCATCTCATCCTGACTCTAATCTCAGGTACCTGCGGGTAAACACCAGGCATGCCGCTGAGTTGTTATCCCCATAATGAGTAAATTGCAGATCAGCAACTGAAGAGAAAAAGAAAACCTTCTCTGCTTATCTACAAAGTGAAGCAGAATTGTTATTTTCATCTGCTGGTATGCAGCAGGGAAAAGAGGAGGAAACCAAAAAAAGAATGCCACTTGTAGGTTGTAATTTAAGAAAAACAATTTATAAATAAAAAAAATTATTAGCAACAGATTGCATACAGTATGTGCCACTACAAGAAAGTTATGCCATCTGGTATCATAGGATTTCACACAGATATGACCCCACAGGGATCGGATACAATCAGTTGGGGGTGCCAGCTTAAAGAAGCCATGCAGCACTATTACGGGGGACTAATATACAATCCGCGTAGGAAATGAATGGGCAGTCTGTGCAATGTAAGGACCACTGTGCTACAATGCTTATATTTAGTAGTGTGAAAATATTTTTGCACTTTTTATTTTTAATGCTGCGTGAAGAGAAATAGTGCATCTTCGTGGCCAGAAAGTCTAGAATGCCTTGTGGTATGACCATGTGGTTAATGGGAGGTATCTATCACAGAGGTGCGTGGCCCTGTGATGGGAGCTTGGGCTTGTTTGGCTCAACAGATCTACTGCTGAGGTTTCAATACACATTGGAAAGGCTTCCAGGTGACTTGAAGAGATGGGTGGGTCCAATCACCTACATACCTCACCACTGGGTGTGGTTACAGCTTATGTAATGGAGGCTGTTGTTTGGCACATGGTCTGTGACTTGGGAGGGAGAAGGCATCTTGGGTAGGTGGCTCCAGACCAAGCCTGCATGCTGGACATTACCCCAGCCTGTGTGCCCACAGGCCAGAGGGAGAAGAATCCTGCCAGGACCTGTGTGAGGTCAGGGTCATGTGACCATCACATAGGCTGGTGTATTGGGAGAGCAGGAACTCTCTCATAGCTCTCGGAGGAGATAAAGGACTATGCTATGGACACTGATGCTTTGTGTTATTTTCCTGCTCTAAAGGCTGTTTTCCTTTTGTTGGTGCTTCTGGGTCTATGGAGCTAATAAACCCACATGAACTTTTGAATGGAACGTGCCTCCTGTTATCCTCCTGATGCACCTTTGTGAGTACAAATCCCTACATTAGGTGGAGAATGCGGGCATCGATCCAGGAGGTACCTGGGAGGATGACAGCAGATGTTTGCTGTGGATCGGCGGTCCACGAACTCCGGGAGGCTTGCTGTGGATCGGAGGGTCAACGATCTCCGGGCAGCTGGCGGTGGATTGGCGGGTCCACGAAATCTGCAGGGCAGAGCCTTGCGGAGCCGTGCAGAGCGGAGCCTTGTGGAGCCGTGCAGAGCCATGCAGAGTGGTGCAGAGCCGCGAGGAGAGGATTCAGAGCCTTGTGGAGCCATGCAGTGCCATGCAGAGCCTTGCAGTGCTGGAAAGTGCCTGGCAGAGCGGTGCAGGAGCTTCGCTGCGTGTAACTGTTGGGGTGGATAGACTGCCGTGCACAGGCAGTGAGGGGCTTGAGAGGGCATGGGGGGTTCACGCCGTACACCCCAAGGAGGGATGGTTGCCCGAAAGGGGGTGGAGTCCCAAAAGATGGAAGTGACCCAAACAGGGATGGTTGCACACAAAGGGGGGAGTCCCAAAAGGTGGAGGTGACCCAAACAGGTATGCGGCCCAAAAAGAGGTGGCGTTCCAAAAGGGGGCGGTGACTCAAAAAGGGGCAGCAGCAGTTGTGCCATTGGACTGTCGGGAACAGCGAACTTCATGATATGCAGGTCTACTTGTCACGGGTGTGTCGCCACGAAGATCGTCGCGATTGCACAGCCTGACTTCTCGCAGCTGAGTTTTTGGTGCTTGGTGTTTTTCGGCAGTGAGGGAGTGTCAGGATCCCGTCTGGGTTGGAGCCGATGTTACTGCAAACACTAGGGAAAGCAGAGGCAGGTAGCGTAGTCAGAAGGCAGGCCGAGGTCGGTACACAGGAAAGGCAGTTCGGTAGCAGAGGAGCAGGCAGATAACGTAGTCAGGTGGCAGCAGGAGGTCGGTACACAGGAGAGCAGTGTTTGTAACAGCAGGAACAGCAGGAGAAAGAGCTTGACTAAAGGCTGGAAGCACAATAATCTCGCAATGACACACCCACAGGGCCAGGTTTATATAGGGTGTGTAATTGGCAATCAGAGGCCCAATCAAGAGAGCACTAGGTGTAGCCAATCAGGAAGAACAGTCAATGGTATCTGGGTTCAGCAAGGAACTTTGCAGCCAGCAGAATAGCTCAGATGGTAGAGCTGCTGGCCAGTGGACAAGAGGTACTGGGTTCGACTCCTGACAGTACTCCCCTCCTTCCAGGATGGCCTCTGGACATCTCAGGAGCTGGCTTATCCGGGTACCTTTGATGAAAGGCTCTTGTTAGTCAGGAGCATGGACGTTGTCCCTTGGTTCCCATGAATTTTCCTCTGGTCCGTAACCCTTCCACTGCACCAGATACTGCAGTTTACCTCTGAATTTTCGGGAGTCCAGAATCTTATCCACAATGTATTCTTCTTCACCACGGATCCTTTCTGGTGGAGGAGGTGGCTGAATTCTTCCTGGAAACGGGTTTTCACAGAAGGGTTTGAGCAAGGATATGTGAAACACTGGATGAATCTTTAGATTGTTGGGAAGTTTTAAACCAAAAGCAACCTGGTTAATTTTTGCAGAAATTTGAAAAGGTCCAATGAATTTCTGACCCAATTTGGAGGATGGCACATGTGTCTTAAGGTTTTTAGTGGACAGCCAAACTTTGTCTCCAACCTGAAGAGCAGGGGGCACTCTCCGATGTTTATCTGCTGCTTCCTTATATTCTTCCTGGGTCTTGAGCAATATCTCTGATAATTCCTTCTGGGATTCCTGTAATTTTGTAAGCCTGTCATTAACAGCAGGAATGGGAGTGTTCACTGGCAGATTAGGGATAAATACTGGATGTACTCCATAATTAGCAAAAAATGGGGTTTGAGATGTAGCGCTATGTATGGAGTTGTTGTAGGCAAACTCTGCTGTTGGTAAATAGTCCACCCAGTCATCCTGAAGATAGGAAATGAAGCAACGGAGGTATTGCTCCAAAGTCTGGTTCGTTCTCTCCGTCTGGCCATTGGACTGAGGATGGAAAGCGGTAGAAAGATTCACCGTGACTCCCAAGGCTGTACAGAAACTCTTCCAAAATTTTGACGTAAACTGAACGCCTCTGTCAGACACCACGCTGTCAGGAATTCCATGTAACCTGAATACTTCTTTGATCATCAGTTCTGCAGTTTTTTCAGCAGTAGGAATTCCTTCAGTTGGAATAAAGTGGGCCATTTTTGTGAGTCGGTCCACAATGACAAGGATGACGGTCATCTGTTTGGAAGGGGGTAGTTCCACAATAAAATCCATGGAAATAGATCCCCAAGGCCTGGATGGAACTGGGAGTGGTTGCAAGAGTCCTAGAGGAGACGATCGTGGGGTCTTGTTTCGTGCGCATGTTAAACAGGTTGAAACATATTTCCTCACGTCCTTCCTACAATTAGGCCACCAAAAGAAACGAAGTAGTAAGTCTTGTGTTTTTGCAACTCCAGGATGTCCTGCCAGTTTAGAATCATGGACACTTTTGAGGACTTCAAGGCGAGAAGATTCAGGTACATATATTTGGTGTTTCTGCATCCAAAACCCGTCTTTGAATGAAAGATCGACGTCTTCCGAAGGATGGTTAAGGAAAGAGTCCTCTTGATATCCATCTTTAATTCTATTACCTAGTCCTCTAGAGTGCAATATTCCCAAAAAATTTTTAGGGCCTAGAATTGTATCATCATTACTAGACCTCTCCTGAGGTTCCGAACACATCCTGGACAGGGCGTCAGCCTTGCCATTCCTTGAACCAGGCCGGTAAGAGATTATAAAATTGAATCTTGAGAAAAATAAGGCCCATCGTGCTTGTCTTGCAGACAATCTTTTTGCTGTACGGAGGAATTCAAGATTCTTGTGGTCCGTGAGGACAGTCACAGGGTGATTGGCACCTTCCAGAAGATGTCTCCACTCGGAGAAGGCAACTTTAATGGCTAACAGTTCTTTATTACCAATGTCGTAGTTCTTTTCTGCAGATGACATGGTGTGGGAAAGAAACGCACATGGGTGAAGTTGCATCTTGTCCCCAACTCGCTGAGACAGAATAGCTCCCACTGCAGAGTCCGAGGCGTCCACTTCGACAGTAAATGGCAATTCAGGATTTGGGTGTACTAACAATGGAGCAGACGTAAAAAGAGTTTTCAACTTGTCAAAAGCCTCCTGTGCCTCTGGAGACCAGAAAAATGCTTTTGTCTTTTTTGTTAGTGTAGTAATTGGTAGTATGATCCGTGAAAAGTTCTTTATAAATTTTCGGTAAAAATTTGCAAATCCTATGAAACGCTGGACGTCTTTTAAATTTCTTGGAACAGGCCAGTCCACTACAGCATTGATTTTGCCGGGATCCATGCTCAGACCTTCTGGGGAGATGATATATCCCAGAAATTGGATACTGGTTTGTTCAAACTCACATTTTTCAAGTTTAATGTAGAGATGGTTCTCCTGTAGTCGTTCCAAGACTAACTGGACGTGCCTGCGATGCTCTTCCAAGGTGTCTGAAAATATAAGAATGTCATCGAGATAAGCCACAACGAATTGGTCCAAGAAATCTCGAAATACATCATTAATAAAATGTTGAAAGGTGGCTGGGGCATTGCTAAGGCCAAAGGTCATAACAAGAGATTCAAAATGTCCATATCTCGTTCTGAAGGCGGTCTTCCACTCATCTCCTGGGCGAATCCGTATGAGGTTGTAAGCCCCTCTAAGATCCAGCTTCGTAAAGATTTTCGCAGAACGGAGTCTCTCAAATAGTTCAGGAATCAAGGGTAGCGGGTAGCGATTCTTGACAGTGATATTATTCATCTCTCTGTAGTCAATACATGGCCGCAGAGTGGAGTCTTTCTTTTCAACAAAGAACAGGGGTGCCCCAGCTGGAGATGTGGAAGGTCGAATAAAGCCTTTCTCTAAATTTTCATCCAGGAACTTTCTTAATACCTTCAATTCAGGTTCAGAAAGATTGTAAATCCGTCCAAATGGAATGGTTGCTCCTGGCAGCAATTCAATGGGACAGTCATAAGGACGGTGAGGAGGTAATTGATCTGCTTTCTTCTTACTGCAGACATCAGAGAACTGCTGATATTGAGGTGGTAGTTTCTCTTCCTTCTCATGCGAAATCTCAGAGATTTGGACTTGTTGGAGAACAGGGGGTTCCTTATGACAATTATTCTTACAGTAGTCAGATGGAAAGGTGATGGTCCTTGATGCCCAGTTGATAGAAGGGTTATGGACTGAAAACCAGGGGATCCCTAGAATAACCGGAAATTTCGGAGATGAAATAAGGTGGAAACTGACAGCTTCATGATGATCCGGGTCGATACAAATCTCCAGTTCGATTGTCTCATGCGTGACAGGTCCAGAAGACAAAGGTGATCCATCCACAGTTTCCATTTCAATTGGTGTGGATTTGGTCCTACTGGAAATATCATTATCACGTGTAAATTTTAAGTCCATAAAATTTCCTCCTGCTCCCGAATCCAACAGGGCAGAGCATTGTATTTTTTGGGTGCCCATTACAACCTGAATGGGGATTACAAAATGAGATGATGTGGTATGTATTTTGTCTATTTCTGGCGTTACTGATGAGATAGTCTGCAAGATGGAATCCGACTGCTGAGAAAGGTCCGTATTGCTGGCAGACCTGTTGTTGGTAAAGGCTATAGTCCTTTTGTTAGGACAGTTGATGGCATAGTGTCCAGGGTCCCCACAATAGAGGCAGAGATGTTCTGCACGTCGCCTCTCCTTCTCCTGTGCAGAGAGTGGTCTTCGGATGACGTCGATCTGCATCGGTTCAGACACAACTTGCGTCTTTTCTTGGTGGTCTGATGCTGAAAATGAGAAGCCAGGGCTATTCCCAAGTGCTCGCAGTCTCTCCTTTCTCCTTTCAGTAAGTCTCTGGTCAATCCGGATACATAGTTGAATAAAGTCCTCCAACTGGTCAGGGGTCTCAACCCTGGCAAGCTCGTCTTTCACTGGTTCTGATAACCCTCGTCGAAATTGACTTCTCTGGCCCGCTGGATTCCAGGTGGTGTCGGCCACCCAGCGACGGAACTCCGATGTATATTCCGCAACAGAGCGACGTCCTTGGCGCAAATTATGTAATTTGGTTTCTGCTGTGGCACAGCGGTTTGGGTCATCAAAAACTTGATTCATAGCTGCGATGAAAGCTTCCAGGTCATTAAGGAGGGCATAGTCCTTTTCTACATAAGGTGAAGCCCAAGCAAGAGCTTCATCCGTCAGGAGATTTATCATGAAAAAAACTTTCTTCCTCTCACTGGTAAAGGGAGCAGGTTGCATCTGAAAGTATATGCGGCATTGATTGAGGAATCCTCGGTACTGCTTGCGATCCCCACTGAACTTTGCAGGCAGCGGCAGCCGCGCATTTGATTCGGACCCTGAATTGCGCACGTCCAGTAGTTGTTTTTGTAGCTCAATTACTTCCTGTTGTATCGCCGTGAAATCAGTTTGTAACTTGGCATATTTTCCTTGAGAGTCAGTACAAAAACTTTGAAGCTCCGTAACTTGCCGCCTCAGGGTGTTCACAGCGGACTCCATTTTGGCGCGAGATTATTCTGTCAGGATCCCGTCTGGGTTGGAGCCGATGTTACTGCAAACACTAGGGAAAGCAGAGGCAGGTAGCGTAGTCAGAAGGCAGGCCGAGGTCGGTACACAGGAAAGGCAGTTCGGTAGCAGAGGAGCAGGCAGATAACGTAGTCAGGTGGCAGCAGGAGGTCGGTACACAGGAGAGCAGTGTTTGTAACAGCAGGAACAGCAGGAGAAAGAGCTTGACTAAAGGCTGGAAGCACAATAATCTCGCAATGACACACCCACAGGGCCAGGTTTATATAGGGTGTGTAATTGGCAATCAGAGGCCCAATCAAGAGAGCACTAGGTGTAGCCAATCAGGAAGAACAGTCAATGGTATCTGGGTTCAGCAAGGAACTTTGCAGCCAGCAGAATAGCTCAGATGGTAGAGCTGCTGGCCAGTGGACAAGAGGTACTGGGTTCGACTCCTGACAGGGAGTTAATTCTCTCTCTCAGTGCTAAACGAGGCCCAGCCTCACCCAGCTGCAGTTAATTCTGCAGTATTGAGACTCCTTCAAATACCTGCCGGTCTGATAGGGTAGTTGTCGGTGAAAGCATTTCATACAGACCATCAGAGCGGATCATGGTATTGAAGAGTTTGGAGCGAAGTGTACTCGGTGTGGTTTTTTCCCTTCCTCGCTTTATCATTTATCTCCTTACCCGTTTGTGTTCCCTCTGTTATTGTGGTGTGAGTTTTTGTATGCAAGGTGGTTTTTGGTTTTCCCCTTGTACTGTCTCGTTCGACTAGTACTGTGTATAAGCATTTACTACCCTGTCCCCTACTGTTGTGATCGGGGTCCTTCTCAGGACTAGATTACTGAGGTTCAGGGATTCTCAGGAGGTAGGTGTTGTGAATGGGCTTGAGATGAGTTCTGAGCAGAGGCTCCCTCTGGTGGTTACAAGCGGTACTGGTCTGTCCAGTGAAGATTGTGAGGATTGGGAATCAGGTGTTACTGACTGGTCTTATATAAGGGAGTCACCTTCCCATCAGGGTTGCCGGTGATCAATTGTTCTGGTCTCTATCCTTGATTCCTGTTTCCCTTGTAGCCTGCTGTGTCGTGTCTGCATCTCCTGCTAACAGATAAGACATTTTCTTCTTTTTATTTTTGTGCTTGATTTTTGCATTTTGTCCTGCACTTCTGTGGGGGCCTTCAGGTCCCCTCCGGGGGCTTTTGCCCTCTCAGTTTAGTTCAGCCACTGATGTTTGTACTTTTGCTTTTTCCAGTTTTTTCAGTGGCTGCTGTTTTGATTTTGTTACACCAGAGAACTAATTTAGGTGGTAGAGGTCGTGTGATCTCAGGTGTTTTTGAAATTAGTAGAGTTGGTGCTTTTCAGGGTTTTCTGGGATTGCAGTAAGTACCCTTCCTATCCTTTTCTATTTAGTTAGTTTGGGCCCCAACGTTTGCTCATACTATTTTCTGTCTGTGTCAGTATTTCTTCTTGTCTAACCGCCATTACATGTTTGGGGGCTTTCTATTTTCTTTGGGGTTCTGCTCCGGGGCAGATAGCTTTCCTATATATATCTTTAGGTGTAGTTAGTTTCTCAGGCTGTGACGAGGCGTCTAGGACCAACGTAGGAACGCTCCACGGCTGCCTCTAGTTGTTGTGGTTAGTCAGGGTACTGCAATCTCATAGATTCCAACTGCTCTGGTGTATTGCCTTTTTTGCCTGCACTCCTCAGCTACCGAAACATAACAGTATCACCGGCCCAAAATTTAAAATTGTATGGTACTCACAGAAGGGAAAAAATTTGTGAAAGAAAAAACGGTTGTCAGAGTTGTCAGAGATATTTTTCTGTTTGTTGCATTTTTTTTTTTTCCCCTCTGTATCTCTGGGTGCTGGGAAGGATTTTTTCTCTCAATGGAGTTTGCAAAGTTGTCTGGCCGTGTGGATCAGCTTGCCACTGAGGTTCAGAGTATTGCTGCATATCTTGCTAGGTTGCCTGTTGTGGAACCTAGGATTCCCATGCCAGATTTGTTTTTAGGGGATCGAGCTAAGTTTCAGAATTTCAAAAATAATTGTAAATTGTTTTTTGCCTTAAAATCTAAGTCCTCAGGGAACGCAGCGCAGCAGGTTCAAATTGTCATCTCTCTCCTGCGCGGCGATCCTCAGGATTGGGCTTTTTCCCTGACACCTGGGGATCCTGTTTTGAGTGATGTTGATGCATTTTTTCAGGCTTTGGGGTTATTGTACGATGAGCCTAATGTCACTGATCAAGCTGAAAAAGCCTTGTTGGCATTAAATCAGGGGCTTGATGACGCTGAGTTATACTGTCAGAGATTCCGTAGGTGGGCAGTCCTGACCAAGTGGAATGACGACGCTTTGGCGGCCCTTTTTCGGAAGGGTCTATCAGATAATGTAAAGGATGTTATGGTGGGATTCCCTGTCCCCTCTGGTCTCAATGATTCTATGTCATTAGCGATTCAAATTGACAGACGTTTGCGTGAGCGGAGAAGTATGCGTGGAATAGTGTTGCCTTGTGAACCTGCTTCTGAATCCATGCAGTGTGATAGAGTGGTGTCTGGCTCACAGCGTCATGAGTTTCGAAAGCGCAATGGGTTATGTTTCTACTGTGGTGATGCCTCTCATGCTATTTCATCCAAAAAAAGGCTGCACTCAAGCATACTAAAGCATGACAACATAGAATATATGAAATTTTGAATAGCAATATGGCTTTGGAATATAAGGAAAAATTTGAGACGCTTAGTATAAACATTTGGCCAAACATTTTAAAGCTCAACAACCATCGTCAAGGTGGTCTCAATTCTGTTGAGTCCCTAACCTAATGTAAACATACCTCTATTAGGCTGATATCTGAATTTCTGGGCGAATATGCACCTCTGTCAGTAATGCCTGCATATATGGGTAAAGTAGGGAGCCGGTGTAATTAAAATCACCACCTGGTGGGAGCGGAGTGCTCGGTCAGCAAGCTAACATTCAAAAGACAAAAAACCTGACTGGCACTTCCAGACTAATGTGAACTAGGTGCAAACCAAAGGGAGCTACCCTCATGTAAAACATCCAAAAAAAGGCTGCACTCAAGCATACTAAAGCATGACAACATAGAATATATGAAATTTTGAATAGCAATATGGCTTTGGAATATAAGGAAAAATTTGAGACGCTTAGTATAAACATTTGGCCAAACATTTTAAAGCTCAACAACCATCGTCAAGGTGGTCTCAATTCTGTTGAGTCCCTAACCTAATGTAAACATACCTCTATTAGGCTGATATCTGAATTTCTGGGCGAATATGCACCTCTGTCAGTAATGCCTGCATATATGGGTAAAGTAGGGAGCCGGTGTAATTAAAATCACCACCTGGTGGGAGCGGAGTGCTCGGTCAGCAAGCTAACATTCAAAAGACAAAAACCTGACTGGCACTTCCAGACTAATGTGAACTAGGTGCAAACCAAAGGGAGCTACCCTCATGTAAAACATCCAAAAAAAGGCTGCACTCAAGCATACTAAAGCATGACAACATAGAATATATGAAATTTTGAATAGCAATATGGCTTTGGAATATAAGGAAAAATTTGAGACGCTTAGTATAAACATTTGGCCAAACATTTTAAAGCTCAACAACCATCGTCAAGGTGGTCTCAATTCTGTTGAGTCCCTAACCTAATGTAAACATACCTCTATTAGGCTGATATCTGAATTTCTGGGCGAATATGCACCTCTGTCAGTAATGCCTGCATATATGGGTAAAGTAGGGAGCCGGTGTAATTAAAATCACCACCTGGTGGGAGCGGAGTGCTCGGTCAGCAAGCTAACATTCAAAAGACAAAAAACCTGACTGGCACTTCCAGACTAATGTGAACTAGGTGCAAACCAAAGGGAGCTACCCTCATGTAAAACATCCAAATGGAGCTCCCGCTCCCACCAAATGGAGCTCCCGCTCCCACCAGGTGGTGATTTTAATTACACCGGCTCCCTACTTTACCCATATATGCAGGCATTACTGACAGAGGTGCATATTCGCCCAGTAATTCAGATATCAGCCTAATAGAGGTATGTTTACATTAGGTTAGGGACTCAACAGAATTGAGACCACCTTGACGATGGTTGTTGAGCTTTAAAATGTTTGGCCAAATGTTTATACTAAGCGTCTCAAATTTTTCCTTATATTCCAAAGCCATATTGCTATTCAAAATTTCATATATTCTATGTTGTCATGCTTTAGTATGCTTGAGTGCAGCCTTTTTTTGGATGTTTTACATGAGGGTAGCTCCCTTTGGTTTGCACCTAGTTCACATTAGTCTGGAAGTGCCAGTCAGGTTTTTTGTCTTTTGAATGTTAGCTTGCTGACCGAGCACTCCGCTCCCACCAGGTGGTGATTTTAATTACACCGGCTCCCTACTTTACCCATATATGCAGGCATTACTGACAGAGGTGCATATTCGCCCAGAAATTCAGATATCAGCCTAATAGAGGTATGTTTACATTAGGTTAGGGACTCAACAGAATTGAGACCACCTTGACGATGGTTGTTGAGCTTTAAAATGTTTGGCCAAATGTTTATACTAAGCGTCTCAAATTTTTCCTTATATTCCAAAGCATATTGCTATTCAAAATTTCATATATTCTATGTTGTCATGCTTTAGTATCTTGAGTGCAGCCTTTTTTGGATGTTTTACATGAGGGTAGCTCCCTTTGGTTTGCACCTAGTTCACATTAGTCTGGAAGTGCCAGTCAGGTTTTTTGTCTTTTGAATTTAGCTTGCTGACCGAGCACTCCGCTCCCACCAGGTGGTGATTTAATTACACCGCTCCCTACTTACCATATATGCAGGCATTACTGACAGAGGTGCATATTCCCCAGAAATTCAGATATCAGCCTAATAAGGTATGTTTACATTAGGTTAGGGACTCAACAGAATTGAACCACCTTGACGATGGTTGTTGAGCTTTAAAATGTTTGGCCAAATGTTTATACTAAGCTCTCAAATTTTTCCTTATATTCCAAGCCATATGCTATTCAAAATTTCATATATTCTAGTTGTCATGCTTTATATGCTTGAGTGCAGCCTTTTTTTGGATGTTTTACATGAGGTAGCTCCTTGGTTGCACCTAGTTCACATTAGTCTGGAAGTGCCAGTCAGGTTTTTGTCTTTTGAATGTTAGCTTGCTGACCGAGCACTCCGCTCCCACAGGTGGTGATTTTAATTACACCGCTCCCTACTTACCCATATATGCAGGCATTACTGACAGAGGTGCATATTCGCCCAGAAATTCAGATATCAGCCTATAGAGGTATGTTTACATTAGGTTAGGGACTCACAAATGAGACCACCTTGACGATGGTTGTTGAGCTTAAAATGTTTGGCCAAATGTTTATACTAAGCGTCTCAAATTTTTCCTTATATTCCAAAGCCATATTGCTATTCAAAATTTCATATATTCTATGTTGTCATGCTTTAGTATGCTGAGTGCAGCCTTTTTTTGGATGTTTTACATGAGGGTAGCCCTTTGGTTTGCACCTAGTTCACATTAGTCTGGAAGTGCCAGTCAGGTTTTTTGTCTTTTGAATGTTAGCTTGCTGACCGAGCACTCCGCTCCCACCAGGTGGTGATTTTAATTACACCGGCTCCCTACTTTACCCATATATGCAGGCATTACTGACAGAGGTGCATATTGCCCAGAAATTCAGATATCAGCCTAATAGAGGTATGTTTACATTAGGTTAGGGACTCAACAGAATTGAGACCACCTTGACGATGGTTGTTGAGCTTTAAAATGTTTGGCCAAATGTTTATACTAAGCGTCTCAAATTTTCCTTATATTCCAAAGCCATATTGCTATTCAAAATTTCATATATTCTATGTTGTCATGCTTAGTATGCTTGAGTGCAGCCTTTTTTTGGATGTTTTACATGAGGGTAGCTCCCTTTGGTTTGCACCTAGTTCACATTAGTCTGGAAGTGCCAGTCAGGTTTTTGTCTTTTGAATGTTAGCTTGCTGACGAGCACTCCGCTCCCACCAGGTGGTGATTTTAATTACACCGGCTCCTACTTTCCCATATTGCAGGCATTACTGACAGAGGTGCATATTGCCCAGAAATTCAGATATCAGCCTAATAGAGGTATGTTTACATTAGGTTAGGGACTCAACAGAATTGAGACCACCTTGACGATGGTTGTTGAGCTTTAAAATGTTTGGCCAAATGTTTATACTAAGCGTCTCAAATTTTTCCTTATATTCCAAAGCCTATTGCTATTCAAAATTTCATATATTCTATGTTGTCATGCTTTAGTATGCTTGAGTGCAGCCTTTTTTTGGATGTTTTACATGAGGGTAGCTCCCTTTGGTTTGCACCTAGTTCACATTAGTCTGGAAGTGCCAGTCAGGTTTTTTGTCTTTTGAATGTTAGCTTGCTGACCGAGCACTCCGCTCCCACCAGGTGGTGATTTTAATTACACCGGCTCCCTACTTTACCCATATATGCAGGCATTACTGACAGAGGTGCATATTCGCCCAGAAATTCAGATATCAGCCTAATAGAGGTATGTTTACATTAGGTTAGGGACTCAACAGAATTGAGACCACCTTGACGATGGTTGTTGAGCTTTAAATGTTTGGCCAAATGTTTATACTAAGCGTCTCAAATTTTTCCTTATATTCCAAAGCCATATTGCTATTCAAAATTTATATATTCTATGTTGTCATGCTTTAGTATGCTTGAGTGCAGCCTTTTTTTGGATGTTTTACATGAGGGTAGCTCCCTTTGGTTTGCACCTAGTTCACATTAGTCTGGAAGTGCCAGTCAGGTTTTTTGTCTTTTGAATGTTAGCTTGCTGACCGACACTCCGCTCCACCAGGTGGTGATTTAATTACACCGGCTCCCTACTTTACCATATATGCAGGCATTACTGACAGAGGTGCATATTCGCCCAGAAATTCAGATATCAGCCTAATAGAGGTATGTTTACATTAGGTTAGGGACTCAACAGAATTGAGACACCTTGACGATGGTTGTTGAGCTTTAAAATGTTTGGCCAAATGTTTATATAAGCGTCTCAAATTTTTCCTTATATTCCAAAGCCATATTGCTATTCAAAATTTCATATATTCTATGTTGTCATGCTTAGTATGCTTGAGTGCAGCCTTTTTTTGGATGTTTTACATGAGGTAGCTCCCTTTGGTTTGCACCTAGTTCACATTAGTCTGGAAGTGCCAGTCAGGTTTTTTGTCTTTTGAATGTTAGCTTGCTGACCGAGCACTCCGCTCCCACCAGGTGGTGATTTAATTACACGGCTCCCTACTTTACCCATATATGCAGGCATTACTGACAGAGGTGCATATTCGCCAGAAATTCAGATATCAGCCTAATGAGTATGTTTACATTAGGTTAGGGACTCAACAGAATTGAGACCACCTTGACGATGGTTGTGGCTTTAAAATGTTTGGCCAAATGTTTATACTAAGCGTCTCAAATTTTTCCTTATATTCCAAAGCCATATTGCTATTCAAAATTTCATATATTCTATGTTGTCATGCTTTAGTATGCTTGAGTGCAGCCTTTTTTTGGATGTTTTACATGAGGTAGCTCCCTTTGGTTTGCACTAGTTCACATTAGTCTGGAAGTGCCAGTCAGGTTTTTTGTCTTTTGAATGTTAGCTTGCTGACCGAGCACTCCGCTCCACCAGGTGGTGATTTTAATTACACCGGCTCCCTACTTTACCCATATATGCAGGCATTACTGACAGAGGTGCATATTCGCCCAGAAATTCAGATATCAGCCTAATAGAGGTATGTTTACATTAGGTTAGGGACTCAACAGAATTGAGACCACCTTGACGATGGTTGTTGAGCTTTAAAATGTTTGGCCAAATGTTTATACTAAGCGTCTCAAATTTTTCCTTATATTCCAAAGCCATATTGCTATTCAAAATTTCATATATTCTGTGTTGTCATGCTTTAGTATGCTTGAGTGCAGCCTTTTTTTGGATGTTTTACATGAGGGTAGCTCCCTTTGGTTTGCACCTAGTTCACATTAGTCTGGAAGTGCCAGTCAGGTTTTTTGTCTTTCTCATGCTATTTCAGTCTGCCCTAAGCGGGGAAGACGTTTTGCACGCTCAGTTGTCTTGGGTAGTGTTCAGACTAAGTTTTTATTAACTGTCACTCTGATATGCTCTCTGTCCTCATTTTCTGCTCAGGCTTTCGTTGATTCTGGAGCAGCTATTAACCTAATGGATTATAATTTTGCTAAACGTTGTGGGTTTCCCTTGATACCCCTACAGAAGTCTATTCCCCTACTGGGGATCGATTCTACCCCTTTGGCTGAGAATAAACCTCAGTTCTCTACTCAGGTGATAATGAGGGTTGAACCTGATCATCAAGAGTGCTGCAAATTTTTGGTTCTGTATAATCTGCATGATATTATCATACTGGGTTTCCCTTGGTTACAGTCTCATAATCCTGTTTTGGATTGGAAATCTGTGTCTGTAACCAGTTGGGGCTGCCAATGTGTTAATACCAACACTCCTGTTTTTTCTGCCTCCCCCCAGGCTCAGGATGTTCCTGACTTTTTGATTGATTTTTCTGATGTATTTAGCGAAAGTAAATCTGCATCCTTGCCTCCCCATAGGAGCTATGACTGCGCTATTGAATTAGTGCCTGGTAGTAAATTCCCTAAAGGTCGCCTTTTTAACTTGTCTGTACCTGAACATGACGCTATGCGGTCTTATATCAAGGAGTCATTGGAGAAGGGTCATATCAGACCATCCTCTTCACCCTTAGGTGCCGGTTTTTTCTTTGTGGCCAAAAAGGATGGTTCATTAAGGCCGTGTATTGATTATCGTCTTTTGAACAATATTACTGTGAAATATCAATACCCGTTACCCTTGATTTCTGACCTGTTTTCCAGGGTGAAAAACGCTACTTGGTTTACCAAGCTTGACCTCAGGGGGGCATATAACCTTATTCGCATTAAGCACGGGGATGAATGGAAGACGGCATTCAATACCCCGGAGGGGCATTTTGAGTACCTTGTGATGCCCTTTGGGCTCACTAATGCTCCTTCTGTCTTCCAGTCCTTCATGAATGACATTTTCAGGGATTTTGTGGATAAATTTCTGATTGTTTATTTGGATGATATCTTGATTTTTTCTAATGACTGGGACTCTCATGTGAAACATGTTCGAACTGTATTCCAGATTTTGAGAGAGAATGCTCTGTATGTGAAGGGATCAAAGTGTCTTTTTGGCGTACAGAGGATCTCATTTCTGGGATTCATTTTGTCCCCATCTGTTATTGAAATGGACCCGGTCAAGGTTCAGGCCATCTGTGATTGGGTCCAACCTACTTCATTAAAGGCTCTTCAAAGATTTTTGGGTTTTGCCAATTTTTATCGTAAATTTATTGGTAATTTCTCGGTTATTGTTAAACCATTAACTGATTTGACCAAAAAGGGTTCTGATGTGGTGAATTGGCCTCCTGAGGCAGTCTCTGCATTTCAGGAACTTAAGCAGAGATTCACTTCTGCTCCTGTTCTACGGCAGCCTGATGTTTCTCTGCCATTTCAGGTGGAGGTTGATGCCTCTGAAATTGGGGCAGGTGCCGTTTTGTCCCAAAAAGATCCAGAGACCTCTAAAAGTAACCCTTGTGCCTTTTTCTCTCGAAAATTTTCTCCTACTGAACGTAATTATGACGTGGGTAATCGGGAGTTATTGGCCATGAAGTGGGCTTTTGAAGAGTGGAGACATTGGCTGGAGGGAGCCAAACATCAGGTAACATAGTAACATAGTTATTAAGGTTGAAGGAAGACTTTAAGTCCATCTAGTTCAACCCATATCCTATCCTAACCTGCCCTAACATGTTGATCCAGAGGAAGGCAAAAAAACCCCAAGTGGCAAACAGTAAGCTTCACATTGGGGAAAAAAATTCCTTCCCGACTCCACATACGGCAATCAGACTAGCTCCCTGGATCAACGCTGTATCTAGGAAACTAGTGAATATAGCCTGTAATATTATACTTTTCAAGAAAGGCATCCAGTCCCCTCTTAAATTTTAGTAAGGAATCACTCATTACAACATTAGACGGCAGAGAGTTCCATAGTCTCACTGCTCTTACAGTAAAGAATCTGCATCTGTGATTATGGCTGGTGGTGGTCCTTACTGACCATAAGAATCTGGTTTATCTGGAATCTGCCAAGCGACTCAATCCTAGACAGGCCAGGTGGGCCTTGTTTTTCACACGTTTTAATTTTGTGGTTTCCTTTTCTTCCTGGCACTAAGAATGTTAAGGCGGATGCCCTCTCGAGGAGCTTCCTTGCGGACTCTCCTGAGTTATCTGATCCTTCTGTTATTTTGAAAGAGGGTGTAGTTCTTTCCGCCATCTCACCTAATTTGAGACTTGCTCTGGAGGGGTGTCAGGAGGATAGGCCCGAGCACTGCCCTGTTGGAAAATTGTTTGTCCCGGACCAGTGGAAAAAGAGTGTGATGTCTGAGATTCATTGTTCCGCGTTGGCTGGGCATCCCGGAATTTTTAGTACCAGAGACTTGGTTAGTCGGTCCTTTTGGTGGCCTACCTTGTCTCGTGATGTCAGGGAATTTGTGCAGTCCTGCGGGACTTAATCTCGCTCCAAGCTTTGCTCTCGCTCTAGTGGTTTGTTGATGCCATTGCCTGTGCCCAAGAGACCATGGACCCATATCTCTATGGATTTCATTTCCGACCTTCCTGTTTCTCAGAGAATGACCGCCATCTGGGTGATTTGTGATAGGTTTTCCAAGATGATACATCTTGTGCCATTACCTAAGTTGCCTTCCTCCTCTGAATTGGTGCCGTTGTTCATTCAGCACGTGGTTCGTTTACACGGCATTCCTGAGAACATAGTGTCTGACAGAGGAGTCCAGTTTGTTTCCAGATTTTGGAGGACTTTTTGTTCTAAACTGGGTGTTCAATTGTCTTTCTCCTCGGCATTTCATCCTCAGACCAATGGTCAAACTGAGAGAACAAACCAGACATTGGAGACTTATCTAAGATGCTTTGTGTCTGCTGATCAGGATGACTGGGTCTCTTTTTTGCCTTTGGCTGAGTTTGCTCTTAATAATATGGCTAGCTCTGCCACTTTGATGTCTCCGTTTTTCTGTAATTCTGGGTTTCACCCTCGATTTTCTTCAGGACAGACGGAGGCTTCTGTCTGTCCAGGTGTTGACTCTGTTGTGGAGCGTATGCAACAGATTTGGGACCAGGTAGTGGAGAGGTTGTCCCTCTCTCAGGAGAGGGCCCAGCGGTTTGCTAACCGGCATAGGACTGATGGTCCTCGGTTTAAAGTAGGGGACTTGGTCTGGTTGTCCTCAAAAAATATTCCTATGAGAGTAGCATCTCCTAAATTTAAGCCTAGGTTCATTGGACCTTATAAGATCATGGAGATTCTTAATCCTGTTTCTTTTCGTTTGCTTCTTCCAGGGACATTTAAGATCCATAACGTGTTCCACAAGTCCTTGTTGAAGAGGTTTGTTGAGCCAGTGGTTCCTGCTGCTGTGCCTCCTGACCCTGTTTTGGTTGAGGGCAATCTGGAGTATGTGGTTGAGAAAATATTAGATTCTCGTTTTTCTAGACAGAAACTCCAGTATTTGGTTAAGTGGAGAGGTTATGGTCAGGAAGACAATTCTTGGGTGTTTGCTTCGGACATCCATGCTAGGAGACTCATCCGTGCGTACCATAGAACTCATCCTGACCGACCTGGTTGCTCAAATGAGGGTTCGGTGACCCCTCCTCAAGGGGGGGGTACTGTTGTGAATGGGCTTGAGATGAGTTCTGAGCAGAGGCTCCCTCTGGTGGTTACAAGCGGTACTGGTCTGTTCAGTGAAGATTGTGAAGATTGTGAGGATTGGGAATCAGGTGTTACTGACTGGTCTTATATAAGGGAGTCACCTTCCCATCAGGGTTGCCGGTGATCAATTGTTCTGGTCTCTATCCTTGATTCCTGTTTCCCTTGTAGCCTGCTGTGTCGTGTCTGCATCTCCTGCTAACAGATAAGACATTTTCTTCTTTTTGTTTTTGTGCTTGATTTTTGCATTTTGTCCTGCACTTCTGTGGGGGCCTTCAGGGTCCCCTCCGGGGGCTTTTGCCCTCTCAGTTTAGTTCAGCCACTGATGTATGTACTTTTGCTTTTTCCAGTTTTTTCAGTGGCTGCTGTTTTGATTTTGTTACACCAGAGAACTAATTTAGGTGGTAGAGGTCGTGTGATCTCAGGTGAAATTAGTAGAGTTGGTGCTTTTCAGGGTTTTCTGGGATTGCAGTAAGTACCCTTCCTATCCTTTTCTATTTAGTTAGTTTGGGCCCCAACGTTTGCTCATACTATTTTCTGTCTGTGTCAGTATTTCTTCTTGTCTAACCGCCATTACATGTTTGGGGGCTTTCTATTTTCTTTGGGGTTCTGCTCCGGGGCAGATAGCTTTCCTATATCTATCTTTAGGTGTAGTTAGTTTCTCAGGCTGTGACGAGGCGTCTAGGACCAACGTAGGAATGCTCCACGGCTGCATCTAGTTGTTGTGGTTAGTCAGGGTACTGCAATCTCATAGATTCCAACTGCTCTGGTGTATTGCCTTTTTTGCCTGCACTCCTCAGCTACCGAAACATAACAGTAGGGTTACGCTGGCGGCCTGGACCTCTGTACCATTAACAGTACCTCCAGGTAGAGGGATTAGTCAGGGCCCCAGCTTAGGGTCAGCATAGGACCCTGACCTCCTGTACGCAGTGACAGCGTGACATTTTCACTGACCGACAAAAGATTCTCTCCAGCCTCCATGGATCCAGTAGCTAGTCTAGCTCGGCAGTTGCAGAGTTTGTCCATGGAGCTGGCGGACGTTAAGTCCAAGGTTTTGTATCCCCCTTAGCAAGCCGGACCAGAACCTAAAGTAGCTCTCCCTGACAGATTTACTGGGGGGCGGGACAAGTTTTTGTTTTCCGGGAGGCATGTAAGTTGTACTTTCGGCTGCGGCCACGGTCATCGGGGAGTGAAGAACAAAGGGTGGGAATTGTCATCTCGCTCCAACAAGGGGACCCACAATCATGGGCGTTCTCTCTTCCTCCGGGCTCCCCGGCTCTCCAGTCAGTGGATAGGTTTTTCGCTGCTCTGGGTCTCGTATATGATGACCCGGATCGGATCTCCCTTGCTGAATCTAAGTTACGTAGGATCCAGCAGGGAGATCGTCCGGCGGAGGAATTCTGTTCGGAGTTCCGTAGGTGGGCCACGGACCAGGGCCGGCTCCAGGTTTTTATGGGCCCCGGGCGAAGGAGCCTCAGTGGGCCCCTTTAACACAGACCACGATTCATGATGCACAGATACAGCAGAGAAATATGGGTATAGTACAATGCCAAATACTTCACTTCTTCCATTACATGAGTGATATCTATTGTAAATTGTACAATAGCTCAAAAACCGCCAAATCCTCACAGCGCACAGAACAGACTGGACAGTACAGTCCTCCATACAATATTATGGGCACCACAGTCTCCCCCTCATCACCCATATAATACCCCATGCAGGATGTCACCCCGCCATCCCCATATAATGCTCCATACAGAATACTGGACCCAAAATAATGCTCCATACAGAATAATGGACCCAATATAATGCTCCATACAGAATAATGGACCCAATATAATGCTCCATACAGAATACTGGACCCAAAATAATGCTCCATACAGAATACTGGACCCAATATAATGCTCCATACAGGATAATGGTCCCCATATAATGCTCCATACAGGATACTGGTCCCCATATAATGCTCCATACAAAATATGGAGCTCTCCTCTGCGCTGTACTGCGTTCTGCACTGTTACAGCTCAGGAAAGGGCGCTGTGGAAAGCCTCCCCATTATCATCAATGCCTGCCCATCATCAACAATGCCTCCCCATCATCATCATGGCCTCCCCATCATCATCATGGCCTCCCTATTATTTTTAAAAGGGCCCGCCCATCATCATCAAACGCCCCCCAATATCATCAAAGCCTTTTTCCCTCATCATCATGGCCCCCCATTATCATCAATCCTGCCCATCATCATTATCGCCTGCCCCAAAAACATCAATGCCTGCCCCTCATCATCATCTCCTCCCCTTTAAAAAAACAAAGCAGCCCATTTTTCACAATCCCCCCATCATCATTTTCGCCTCCCCAATATTTTCAAAAACCTGCCCATCATTTTTCATGGCCTCCCCATCATCACTGGCTCCCCATTATCATCAAGGGCCCGCCCATCATCCCTCTTTCCCCCCCATTACTCATGCCTGCCCATCACATTATCGCCTCCCCAATATCATCAATCCTGCCCCCTCCCTTATCAAGGGCCCCCCCATCATCATCAATGCCTGCCCATTATCATCAATGCCTGCCCATCATCACACACAACAGCCACAAGCACTCCTCACATACAAACATACACATACACACAGACAACCCCCACAGACACAAACACACACACACGACACATCTCACCCGTCCCCCCGATCGCGCCCCCTGCCACAGCCGGCCGCAGAAAAAAAGACGTCTTCCAAACGGGCCTTTCTGTGAGAGGGGGCCCCCCGGGGCCCCCCGGGGCCCGGAGCTGCGGCAGCGGGGGACGGGAGGGTGATTTTTGGCCAAGGGCCCGGGCCGGGGCCCCCGAGCAAGCGGGGGGGGGGCCGCGTGGGGCTGAACCCCCCCTCCGCTAACCCGGGGGCGGGGGGGCCAGACGGGGAGGGGCCCCCCCTCTCAGGGGCCCCCC